>JARQZJ010000122.1:9995000-11195000 GCA_030704895.1 Henosepilachna vigintioctopunctata
GAAAAAACGTTGAAAAATAAGGAGTCCTTGTTGAATTTGGGGATACTGAATTATTTATTAATATCCACCTATTGACTAATCATACAAAACTAAATTATTGAAATGTATGGTTGTAATTCAAATATATACTGAAAATTCTTTGAGTATTTATTCTGGTGTGTAAATTCTTGAGAATGTATTGGCGGCACGAAACGTATGTCAAGTGAATAAACTTTCAGTGGAATGTAAACAAGTTCTTAAAGTACTATATATTTAATAGATGAATTGTCTTTATATTGGTGGTTCATTCTAGATACATCTTGAATAGTTCAAATAAAGTATGAAAACTAGTAAATTTCTACTATTTTTGAAAAATCTGCATATTACTTGATATAAGACCGGAATAGACAGAACAAGAACTATAATACAATTTTCATCGGATTAAAAACTTGGTTAATTCTATTCAAGAAAAAATTAAATATTAAAAAATTAATACGTTCAAATGATTGTTGGAAAATTGTACCATATCGAAAAATCCCTTGTTATTTTCTCGAAACATCTATCTGGTTTTGCCTACTTCCACTCGGTCTGAATTGATAATTTTTATCACAATGAGTAGAAATATTCAGGGAATAGAAGTAAATTTCACAAGGAAATTTCCCCTGATAAGGCCTCAATCTGCCTACTCCTTGCCAGTGGGTTGAATAGTTGCCGATAGATGGACAACCAATTTTAGGCCGAATTCTCCCGATTCCTGAAAATCTGTAACAGGGTTCCTCGCTGGCAAGGCCTCAATCTTGTCAGGTGAATGAGTTGACGACTGATGGACAACTAACTTTGTTAAGAAAATGTTACCGAATTTATACATAAATTAGAACTGCATAATCGCTAAAATGACGTTCATCAAACTCATGCGAGTGTGGTGAACCGATGATATTCGCAATAGTTGCGTTAACCTACTTATTGTCTAATATATTATATTATAACAAGTATTCCTTTATTCTAACTATGTAAATCTGTTCGAAATATTCAACATTCTGAACACACAAGTCAGAAGATTTGTGAAAATTTGACGTACACAACGCAACCAAAGCAGGCATTGTCCAGTATTCCTTCAATTTAATTCAATTCGTCTTCGGTCTGAATCACAATGGTCAGTTTATTTCATCCCGGAATTAATTTGTCGTTGGCGAAGGTTTAAATGGGCATATCTTCCGTATTAGCAACGTCTATTTTGGGACGATATCGTGTACGAAGAAGAGCAACGAGGGGGAACGGGAAAATGTGTCCATGTTCTTGTTAGCCGCCCCATTAGAATATCTTAATTTGTATCTCAGCTATCTGCTTGACCCTCCGATTTAATATATTCTAGTACTTTTAATTCATTTAGTTGATGTAGCCGGCTACGTATCTTTTCTGGTCTCATAAGGCTTTCCCTCAGAATATTTCCATGGTAACTCGTTTGAAACGATGTTCAAATTTAGTCGATATACAAACGCAAAAGACTTTTCGTTGTTACAAGTATACTGGCTATATGATGAATATTGTAGAATTTCATTTCTTTTTTGAGTGATTAGTTAGATTAGGACGGAAATCTTGTTGAAATAGGATTTTATTTCGTGTTATTTGTACCGAAAAGGTGTTAATTGTAGAGTTTTTGCAGATATAGGCATTTTGTAGAAATACTTCTACTGAATGCCAATATTTGAAGATGTCCGATTACATCCTTTTTTGAATCACCATGATCACTTTTTTAATTCCAGTATTTCATTTATTGTTCCTATATTTCAAACTTAGATTCTGCGTCAATATCAAGTCGATAATGTTTCAATTCTTCATTAGAGGTCAGTGGTACTCACCTAAGATATACATGCATGAAAAATTGTCTTCACATCACAAGCAAGCATGCAAAACATCTATAACATAATGGCTCCTTGAAATATTTTTTTGTATATTGATGCAGTGTTTTATCATATATCGATTACAGATTCTTTTTTGTATCACCATGATCACTTTTTTAATTTCAGTATTTCTTTTATTGCTGCTATATTTCAAACTTAGATTCTGCGTCAATATCAAGTCGATAATGTTTCAATTCTTCACAGAGGTCAGTGGAACTCACCTAAGATATACATACATACATGAAAAATTGTCTTCACGTCACAAGCAAGCATGGAAAACATCTGTAATATAAGATTTCAGACTGGTGTTTTTACATAGCTGAAAAAGGCTCCTTGAAAAATTTTTTTGTATATTGATGCAGTGTTTTTTCATATATCGATTACAGATCCTTTTTTGTATCACCATGATCACTTTTTTAATTTCAGTATTTCATTTATTGCTGCTATATTTCAAACTTAGATTCTGCGTCAATATCAAGTCGATAATGTTTCAATTCTTCACAGAGGTCAGTGGTACTCACCTAAGATATACATACATGAAAAATTGTCTTCACATCACAAGCAAGTATGCAAAACATCTATAACATAAGATGTCAGACTGGTGTTTTTTACATAGCTGAAAATGGCTCCTTGAAAAATTTTTTTGTATATTGATGCAGTGTTTTTTCATATATCGATTACAGATCCTTTTTTGTATCACCATGATCACTTTTTTAATTTCAGTATTTCATTTATTGCTGCTTTATTTCAAACTTAGATTCTGCGTCAATATCAAGTGGGTAATGTTTCAATTCTTCACAGAGGTCAGTAGTACTCACCTAACATATACATACATGAAAAATTGTCTTCACATCACAAGCAAGCAAGCAAAACATCTGTAATATAAGATTTCAGATTGGTGTTTTTACATATCTGAAAATGGCTCCTTGAAAATTTTTTTGTATATTGATGCAGTGTTTTTCATATATCGATTACAGATCCTTTTTTGTATCACCATGATCACTTTTTTAATTTCAGTATTTCATTTATTGCTGCTATATTTCAAACTTAGATTCTGCGTCAATATCAAGTCGATAATGTTTCAATTCTTCACAGAGGTCAGTGGTACTCACCTAAGATATACATACATGAAAAATTGTCTTCACATCACAAGCAAGTATGCAAAACATCTATAACATAAGATGTCAGACTGGTGTTTTTTACATAGCTGAAAATGGCTCCTTGAAATATTTTTTTGTATATTGATGCACTGTTTTTTCATATATCGATTACAGATCCTTTTTTGTATCACCATGATCACTTTTTTAATTTCAGTATTTCATTTATTGCTGCTTTATTTCAAACTTAGATTCTGCGTCAATATCAAGTGGGTAATGTTTCAATTCTTCACAGAGGTCAGTAGTACTCACCTAACATATACATACATGAAAAATTGTCTTCACATCACAAGCAAGCAAGCAAAACATCTGTAATATAAGATTTCAGATTGGTGTTTTTACATATCTGAAAATGGCTCCTTGAAATATTTTTTTGTATATTGATGCAGTGTTTTATCATATATCGATTACAGATCCTTTTTTGTATCACCATGATCACTTTTTTAATTTCAGTATTTCATTTATTGCTGCTATATTTCAAACTTAGATTCTGCGTCAATATCAAGTGGATAATGTTTCAATTCTTCACAGAGGTCAGTGGTACTCACCTAAGATATACATACATACATGAAAAATTGTCTTCACATCACAAGCAAGTATGCAAAACATCTATAACATAAGATGTCAGACTGGTGTTTTTTACATAGCTGAAAATGGCTCCTTGAAATATTTTTTTGTATATTGATGCAGTGTTTTTTCATATATCGATTACAGATCCTTTTTTGTATCACCATGATCACTTTTTTAATTTCAGTATTTCATTTATTGCTGCTATATTTCAAACTAAGGTTCTGCGTCAATATCAAGTGGATAATGTTTTAATTCTTCACAGAGGTCAGTGGTACTCACCTAAGATATACATACATACATGAAAAATTGTCTTCACATCACAAGCAAGTATGCAAAACATCTATAACATAAGATGTCAGACTGGTGTTTTTTACATAGCTGAAAATGGCTCCTTGAAATATTTTTTTGTATATTGATGCAGTGTTTTTTCATATATCGATTACAGATCCTTTTTTGTATCACCATGATCACTTTTTTAATTTCAGTATTTCATTTATTGTTGCTATATTTCAAACTAAGATTCTGTGTCAATATCAAGTCGATAATGTTTCAATTCTTCACAGAGGTCAGTTGTACTCACCTAAGATATACATACATGAAAAATTGTCTTTACATCACAAGCAAGCATGCAAAACATCTGTAACATAAGATTTCAGACTGGTGTTTTTTACATAGCTGAAAATAGCTCCTTGAAATATTTTTTTGTATATTGATGCAGTGTTTTTTCATATATCGATTATCTTAATATTTTCTTTTAGTAAAAAAAGGACCTTTCTTTATATGGAGAAATCGATTTTCAAAAAGACTACTACTCGGTTAATAGTAGTTTAGGTGATAATAACATTGCTTCAGTAAGTTAGTTACTAAAACAGCCTTGTGGTTCATTTCGTTAATTTTAATAATATTCATATGTCATATTTGAAAAAATAATAACATTACAGTTCTTTATTATATGAAAAATTCATACAATTGACCTTAGGTCCTTCAGCTATTTAATATATAGTGTCATTTCAATTTTGCATAATTTGTTTATAACATATTTAGTGCTTCAAGTAGCATATCAGTTGTATGTATTATAGAACATCGGTAAAATACCCTCCAGTTTTTTCAGTCTTGTTTGAAACTTTTGGTCAAGTTTCTGTTGCCGATTTTTTATGTTCTATAATTTTTTGTTCTTGAATACAGCAGCTCATTAGAGGGTTGTGTAGTCTGGTCAGTGGGAGTCTAGTTCTTGTAATGGTACGCAGAGCTGATCTCTCTGCTACCTCTATACTCTTAAACGACGTCATTTGCAGTTTGGATAAATTGTGGGTAGATATTCTAGTATAGGTCTACAAATGATTTCTCATATTTTAACTGAACCTTCAATACTTATTCCACGGTTTCCATACCTTAGGCATAAGAAATGTTTTGGTATTGTTATTTTCTTCTTCATTTGCTTTGTATGAAGGTTGAAATTTAATTTATCGTAGAATAGTACTCCCAGACATTTCAAGATATTTCATGATTTTTAATCATATTCGATATGATTAAAAAAATTAAGCATCGTAATGACTGATTATGAGTTTTTCTGGATCATTTAAAGTGACGTTCCAGACATGTGATTCGACTGGATCAAAGATCCAGTCTTCGTCTAGAACTTTGTGTCGACTTCATAACCAGATCTACTTTCACGGTGTTGTTCTTCAGGTGTTCTTTTGGGCGAGTTACACCCTGTATCGGAAATGGAAGTGCAGTAAATCGGTCTTAGTAAAATTTACGACAAAAACAGGTAATTTGTGAAACAGTTAAATCCACGAACAATTGGATCGCGGCCGCAACTCTAAGATCGTAACTAGCAGTTTATCATGGCCCGAGGCAGCAGGTTGCGCCATACACGATCCACAAATCTGCATTACGCCTGGAGCCTACCGTTCGTTCTCCTCCAAACTGCTCGGGTAGAACAATTAGCTTTCAATTAGCGGGCCCAAGATAACACGTTATCTCTTCTTTATGGCTTTATACTGCACTCCAGAGCGGCTAGATGATAGTGCCGGTTCTGCATAGTGCACCCTCAAGGATCATGTATGTTTGTCAATGTGAGCGTGTGCGAGCTTGTATGAATCTTGGCAGAACTATCGGTGTAGTTAATATGCTTAGTCGTTGCTCTTTTATTATTTTGCTTGATTAGAACGACGATAATTATTCGGATACGTGAGATAAGGTGGGTCCTGAAGTTGGCATTATACATGTACAAATGCCCTATATCGTCTGGAGAATTTTCGGTCCGCGCATGCCAATGATCAGGAATGGACCCCTTAACGAAAACGAGATTTGGATGAATTTTGCCAACGGATAATTTCATATTCTTCAAGCATTGATATACGTACTTCAAAAACTTTTATATTTATCGAAAATAATAAAGAAGTCATACGTATATTGAATAGATATAAATAAATATATATATAAATATATATATATATATATAATATATATATATATATATATATATATATATATATATATATATATATATATATATATATATATATATATGACTGAGATTGAATTTTCGCTTGATCCTTGATAAAACATATTTAAATATTAAATTAAATTTCTCTTATTCTCTTAAATTTAAACTCTTGGCTTAATGTTTCACGATTATATTTAACAATATGAATTTGTCAACATGTTTCGAGCGTGAGCTCATTTTCAAGACTAATACAGTAAGGAAAGAACAACAAATTTATATCTATACAATGGATGTAAGGAGGGGGGATAATTGAAAATCTAAGTGTTCATTTACGATGTCTTCTTTTTTTCCAAGAACTGCATATTTCAATTGCCTCTAAAAGGTCTAAACGTTTCCGTTTATTACCTGCGTGTAAGCACTTGGTTTTCTCAAAGTCTATAAAGTGATTAGAGTTAATACAATGTTCTGAGAATCCAGTTTTATTAACATTATACAAAATTGACCTTTTATGTTCGTCAACCCGAGTTTTTATTTTTCTACCTGTTTGGCCGATATAAAACGCTGGACATTCATTACAAAAATTTTATAAATCCCGCTTTTGTCTTCAACATTTATCTTTTCTTTATTATTCACTAAAAGTGACTTAATATTTCTTTTGTTAGTACAAATTGTTTTTATCTCTTTTTTCTTTAATCTTTCGCAAATTTTTTCGCTGAGTTGAGGTATGAAATTAATAAAATGATATTTTTGTTCTCTTTTATATAATTTGAGATGGATAAATTGAATTTAAAAGAATTTTCCGTTGCTTTTTTCTTATAAGATTATCTATTGTGTTTTCATCATAATCGTTATTATTTGCTAGAAGTTTCAAAGTTTTCACCTCTTTGTTAAAATTTTCATCGGAGAGCGGGATGGACAAAAGTCTATGTATGAAAGAATAAAAAGAGCTAAGTTTAATTAGTCATATATATATATATATATATATATATATATATATATATATATATATATATATATATATATATATATATATATATATATATGTATATATAATTAGTAAAAGATGATGATGAGTTCTCGGCAAAACACAACCAATATATTAACCATGTCTATATTTCGAACATGTTTACATTCTTCATCAGGACTCTGAAAAATAAATAATTGTAAAACAAAGTGTTTTAACCAAAAAATTACATCTTACGGTTAACTAGACTGAAGATGTAGCCAGACTGTACGCAGCAGTGAAAATAGATGGTAAAACAAATTTTAGAACTTACAGAACCAGATAATCTCATCAAAAACGCAATATAAAATATATAAAATAAAATCAGGTGTCACTACAATCATATGCTAAAGATACCGAACTGTCAGGAAACACAGACAAACGTCACTAAGAATCACAGTGTGTCAAGTGCAAAACTCTCTGTCAACTTTCACCACAAGTGAAAGAACACAAAACGTCAAACAGAACTCAGGAATTGTAGCTGGGCTTATCGAGTTTTCTTCGAGAGTAGATAACTATAGATGCAACTGAGCCTAGCAATGTCTGTTTTTTTATTAATGCTATTGCCATTAGCATTAATATGGCACATTTCCAAAAATATTCTTTTCTGATAGCCACTAGCTATATCCAGGATTTTAAAATTATTGAAGTCAAAGTGATGTCCCATCTTTGCCGCATGGAGGGCCAAAGCACATCTGTCTGGGTGGAGTCTTACATCACTCTTATGGAGAGTAATTCTTCGCTTGATGTTCTGCGAAGTTTGACCTATGTACACTCCTCCACAATCTAAGTATGGTATACATATATATATATATATATATATATATATATATATATATATATATATATTTATTATGGTATAAAATTTTTTTTGGTTAAAACACTTTGTTTTACACTTATGTATTTTTCAGAGTCCTGATGAAGAATGTAAACATGTTCGAAATATAGACAAGGTTAATAAATGGGTTGTGTATCAATTATAGTGGCCCTACTTTTGCCGAGAACTCATCTTTTACTCATTAAAATCATACGGCAATACTCCTTATTTACTGTGTATATATATATATATATATATATATATATATATATATATATATATATATATATATATATATATATATATATATATATATATATATATATATATATATATATATATATATATATATATATATATATATATATATATATAATTGGGGAATACCAAGCTGGATTCAGAAAAGGCCGATCATGTGCTGAACAGATCTGGACTTTGAAGACGATATTACAGATGAGGAAATGTAGAAATACAGTGATCACATTCATTGACTTCAAGAAAGCATATGACTCGGTAGACCGCGAAACCCTTTTCGAAATCATGAAAGAATTTGGAATCGATCGAAAGACCCGAACAATTATAGAACAGACACTTACAGGTACAACTTCCAAGGTAAAATTTATGGGTGAAATATCAGATCTCTTTGAAATCAAAACCGGTGTGCGGCAGGGGGACGGACTTTCGCCAATTCTTTTCAATATTGTTTTAGAAAAGATCATAAGGGAATGGGAACTTCACGTGAAGGGCATACAAGTGGGCATCAAAAAAGAAAATAGAATAAATGTCAAATGTCTCGCCTTTGCAGACGATATTGCTATCATCACAGACAACTGAACTGAAGCCATTCGCGCCGTGGAAAAACTACATGAAATTGCGCAGAAAACCGGGTTACAAATTTCTTATGATAAAACCAAATACATGGAAAGAAAAACAAAAAATAAATCTTCTCTTATGACAAAACATGGTGAAATTCTGCAAGTAGGCCACTTTAAATACCTCGGGGAAGTTATACAGTCCTCAGGTTTAAACCGAATCGCTAATGAACAGAGAATAACCAAGCTCCAAAGGGCCTACAAACTAACATGGGCTCACTATAACAAAAAGTGCATTTCGAGAGGCGCCAAATTGAGGCATTATAACACAACGATTCTTCCAGAAGCAATCTACGCAGCTGAAACAATGGTTATTGGCGGCCATTCAAGAATTAGAGAAATAGAAAAACAAGAACGAAAAATTCTCAGAAAGATTTACGGACCAATCAATAGAAACGGTATTTGGACGAAAAGACCTCCAAATGAACTGTATCAAAAGACAAATACGATAACGGAAGAAATCAGAAAACGACGAGCAAAGTTCTATGCACATGTCTACAGAATGAAACAGTCCAGAATACCGAAGAAACTACTCAATATAATTATGAATAGTAAATGCGGAACAGAGTGGCTAAAAGAGGTCCAAGAGGATCTACAACAGATCAATATAAAAAATCTCGAAGATCGCACTGAATGCCGCTATAAAATCGCACATATAAAGTTTAAGCAAAAAGTAAATCGTCAACCTGGAGTAAAGTGGACAGATGAACGGAAGAAAGAGCATTCAGAGAGGATGAAGCGTTTTTGGGAGGCAAAAAAGATGAAGCAAAATTCCTAATGATTGCGAATTCAAGTTCAGTCGCTCTCCTCATGGGGAACAATCGAAATAATATAATATATATATATATATATATATATATATATATATATATATATATATATATATATATATATATATATATATATATATATATATATATATATATATGTTCATGGACAGCTTTGATTCTTGTCTCTATCACTGTAATTTTCAAAATGAAAACAAGTTAATTCTTATTTCAATTATGGTAAAATCGAATTACCTCTAGTACAGTAACACTACCACATCTGAGAAAAACTAGAAGGAAGCTGCGATTGAGAAAGCATGATGTCGCCGTTAAGACTGTTGCTATAGCATCAACTTTCGCGTTAATTCCCGATCGAAAGAAATAATTCTTCATTATAACCCAAAAGTTGTTAGCCATTGATCCTTTCATCGGAATGTGTGGAAATCCCTCTGAATCGCTAAGGGCGGATCGTTTGACGGGTGCATGAGGAAGGTTGGTGGGGGGCCGCCTTATTGATCAGTATTTTCCGTACGTATCGAACTTATTCAATGAGATTCGTTAGGGCCAATTTAAGGTCACTATTTTCCTCGCACATAAACGTTGGAAAAGGCGGTTTCGACGTTGTGGAATGCGTCTTGTATAAGTCCCGATAAAATCCATGGCCTTTAAATATTTCTCTATTATGTCGAGGTTTCTATTGGTGTTGTGCGATGAGTTCATACGTGAATAATGATAACGCGCGTTGAATATTTCATCGTAACTAATATTTGTCGATCCGATGACACATCGAATGTTCCGACTCCCCGTATTTCACACAAAATACCACGTCATTGGTAATTGGTTGATGATTTCTATCGAAATTTAATTGAAGGATGGTTGAACGATGTATCCAAACGTTGCGTTCTTCACGGAACCTTCCCAATTTTTCCAAATATGCAGAAGGTTCGACAGGTTTATTGATTAGTTAGCGAATCAGGCCTTGAAAAGAATGAAATTATCCCCCGAATTTTCTTTTAATTTCAACCTTTTACGACCTAAAATGATTATCACAAACAGAAAAATGAAGCAATGATGTGAAGCATTTACAAATATTGAAAGCGAAATCAGATAACAACATCCCCTTTCTCAATTATTAATTATCTCCATAGTTATTCAATAATGTTCTGATAAAAGTTCATATGAGTCCAAAATAATGCCACATTATATTAACTCAATAATAATTCCACACTTTGGATATTGTTCCATTCAGTTATTCGGATTGAACAAAGAAACAACTCAGCAGCTACAAAAATTGCCGAAAGAACTGTAGAATCTGTTAAACGTAGAATACTTTATGCTATATATATATTTATATTTTAATTAAAAAGAAATTGTTCCCATATAGTGTAATAAAAATGTTACATGTGTCAGTGATGTGCAAGCTTATAATACCAGAAATGCCGACAGTTTCTACATGCAAGTTTGTAAGCTTTCTAAATCTAGAAATGGTATATTTTATGAAGGATTTAATGCATTTCATGAATTGCCTAGTTTCATAAAAACAATTAGTGACGTTGAGGTCAGCTAAGTGGTTTCAAGCAAATGATTGTTGATAATAAATTTTGAATAATAATGTATGTATCAATTCTATAATAGCTATAGCTAAATAAATATTATTATTATTATAATATGTCATGATAATTATCATGACATCTATTCTGGGATTTTTAAATTTCTCTGTGATTTTTGATATTATAGGAAACAATACTATGAACACTGAATCATTTCCATGATCTATGTATATATGAGCATTATTTGGAACTAGATTTTATATTTTCCGGAGTGTCCCCTCAGTTAAAGTGGGTTATGATGAAATTTTATGGGGGCACTAATCCTATTTGGGGCTTACGTAAATGCATGTCTCTCCGTAATTTATATTTTTTATATATATATATATATATATATATATATATATATATATATATATATATATATATATATATATATATATGTGTGTATATATTTTAAAATTGATTTATTGCCTGTTTAAGATAGTTTATTTTTAATGTTTTCAGCAATAACAGGCTATTTTCAATGTTAAAAACTTCATTTTCGTTGACGTTTCGTTGTATACACAACTTTGTCAAAACTAATAGTTAGTTTTTAAAATGAAATGTTAAAACGAATGAATGTTGAAACCAAAATAAAGTTTTTAACATGGAAAATCGCCTGTTATTGCTAAAAACATTAAATATATCAAATCGAACTCTGAACATATACATTTATAAAATACGGGTAGATAAAATGTAGTTCTTCAAAAGCTTACATTTAAAACTAGGATCTAAGGTCTATTTGTATATTAGATATCATCTTGATATACAAATGCTCACTTTTACGAAGGCTACTCAAAGATTTACCAATATTTTCAGTACTGTTTTGGTGATGATTATATATAAAAATGGTATCATGCATTGCAGTACAGGAATTTATTCACAATACGTGTAGTGCCCAATGTTATCTTCTTTTGTCTTGTTAGGCTGTGGATACAACAAAGTTTCTAGAAGATAGCCTATTTGTGTACTCATGAGATGTTCTTCTATACGCTGCATGACAGTAATCAGAGTAATTCAGCTGGTAAACTTCATTCATGTCAAACGACAAATCAAAGTATTTGCAGATTATTTCTGTAAATGCTCCTGAGATCAGGAATGCAGTAGGAATGCTTATATCGATGATGTTGGCGATCCTCTCCCGTTTATTCATCACGATAATATCAGATCTGTTATTAGCTTTTGGTACATATGATGTTTTGCTTTAATTTGTGTTTCTATTTTATTTATATATATATATATATATATATATATATATATATATATATATATATATATATATATATATATATAACCTGAATTGTAGGAAAACGATCGAAATGGGCACAACTACAACTGTTCCGTCTAGCCAGCCGGCCATAATTTTATGTCAACCTAGTGGTCATTCGATCGAAAACGCGGCGGCAAAAAGAAAAAGCGACTATAAAAAATTGAGAGAAAATTTTTGATACGTACTTGCCATTTCCAGTTAGAAAGTCGGCCCTCCATGATCTGTGGAAGATGCAAAGTTGAATGTGATTAATGAATAACATTTCATAATTTAGTTAATTTATGTTTAATTAAGCATTATAACATGTGTCCCAAAATTCGGGAAAGAATTAATTGAGTTGATTTCTGGGTTGATTATGTAAATTGTTATGTATCTCTATTTTGCTGAAACCACAAGGGTGATCTATTTATATCATGCGATCTGAAAAATATATTTTTTATTGCACTTAGCAATGGAATAATTACTTTCTCTTGAATATTGAAACTACGGAAAGTATTTGACTGTCAGCTTCTTGGTATGAGATTGATGAATTTTGAGACACTTCCTACACCAAAAGATAATCTTTTTGAGTGATTTTTGAAAATTTCATTCATTTGTGATTTGATGATGATTGAATGATGATCTTTTCATTAAAAACAATGATTTTAGTGATAGTTATTCAGCATATCAAACCACAAAAACGTCATGGATTTGAGGCGACCTGTTCATCAATCAATATAGAATTTTATCAATGAATTTATTGCTGATGAACTATACCTAGATTATTTGTGTATATGATGTTTGTCAACATATATCGTTCTACAGTACGTATTTGTTGTTCTTTTTATGTAGAATATTCATGTAATATATAAACCTTGAAAATACATTTACTGTAATGCTACTTTTCGTATTAATAAATGTCACTAGAGATTGAATTATTTGCAGTTTATGGATTAAATGTTGAGCGTTTTTCAAAATATTGAAAAACAAAACATTTATTGGTTATTATTCTTGCAAACTGACTAAAGCAAAATAATATATGACTTCCGTAACTTAATTCCGTATATATATATATATATATATATATATATATATATATATATATATATATATATATATATATATATATATATATATATATATATATATATATATATATATATATATATATATATATATATATATATATATATATATATATATATATATATATATATATATATATATATATATATATATATATATATATATATATATATATATATATATATATATATATATATATATATATATATATATATATATATATATATATATATATATATATATATATATATATATATATATATATATATATATATATATATATATATATATATATATATAAGTTCATATAGTGATAAAGGGAGATATACGTTTCCCCTTCATTCCAAAATTATTTCCTCATACAGAAGAACGAATTGTTCGGAAAACATATAATTTGGAGAAAGAGCAGAGCTAGCAAATCCATCCGAAAATATTGGAACCTCAGCCTTCGCTATGATTAGTCCTATTCGAAGCAGGGCTGTATCTAATGAACTTCATGATTACTCTCTATTTACCTACTTACATGCGTTGACACAGGGGTCGAAAACATGAGCAATCAACTAGCTATATGCGAGGGGGAACCGCTGACGTCGGTTCAAATGCCAGCGGGATTTACGTCCGTTCTGCCTTCTCTATGATCATTTTTCTGCTATTTCAGTTGGATAAAACGATAGACAGATGAGGAGTTCGGGATCGAGAAAAATCTTGTAATAGATATTCAAATAAGAAAGGACTTTTTCTAAATTCTGAACAATCGAAAGCTATTCAAACCTAGTTTTGTTCAAGGGTTGTCAGAATGATTCTAAAAAATTCGTGCTTCTTCAAAATTGAAAATTGATATAGCTCTATAAGTGAAACGCCATAAAAGTGGCTCAATTTGTGATTTTAGCTGGAATTAGTGGTTACTAGTGAGATAATGGAAATGATATACGCGAGTATTGAATTTATTTACACTTTTATTATGTTTGACAATGAAGCTTAAATCTTAAATATAAGATAAAATTCAAACATTTCAGTTTTTGATTCACACTTTTATTAAATACATTGCATAAGGCGTTTCGTCGTTATAAACGATTTTTTCAGACGCTAACAGAATACTCTCTTTGAAGTCGTTTATTACGACGTCGTTTGTGAAGAAGTCGTTTAAAACGACGAAACGCTTCACGCTATGTATCAATAAAAATGTAAGTCAAAAATTCAAGTGTTTGAATTTTATCATATATCTAATTATAATGGATTTACATCAACTAAACTCCAATACCATTTAATATCTTAAAATATTGTTGACAAAAAAAGCCTCTTCTTGGCTATTCTATTCAGTAGACATTTACAAACTATTTGAAATTTGAGGATAATTACATTTTACTTGATTGTCACGATGCTATTCTTACAAAAATAGAAAATTGATGAAATTAGCGAATGAAACACGGAAGATACCAGAACGAGTTGAACGAATTCTTTAGTCAAAATCGATTTCAGTCACAAGGGGCAACATTTTCACGTTAAACTCAAAATTAACAAGTTGATGAAATAATGGCTGATATTAGTGAAACATCGTTTGATATATTGAATAAAAAACACTTGGCTTAGTTTCACAAAATTATATCAATTTCTTGACAATTGTTCCTGGGTCTTACCCTATTGTCAAAAGTTAAGATGAATTTAAGAGGAGACGAAACATTTAACTTCAGAAATTAAAAAAAAACTTTTATATTTTCCTTTAAACAGATCATCTTTTTGTTTGGTCAGTTTTCTAAGTTTGGTCAGCATTTAAGTTTTTTTATTCCTATAATTAAATTTCATTTGAACAGTTGTGGTTTCATATCACAAACTCTTTCAAAATTGACCTTTAAAATTTGAAAGTACAAAATGGAAACTTTTGAAATTTTTGACTATCAACTTTGTTTTTAGTATTGTAATTGTCTTTCCTGTTTTGTAATTAGGACCTGTTCTGTAAAACAGTGTATGTTAAACTTCTGCAAATGGAGTAATACCCTGCAAGAATTGGTAAGCAATTAATATAATTTTGTGAAACAAAGTCAAGTGTTTGTCATTTAATCAATTATTATCAATAATTTCTTGAAGAACTTTTTTCATCTCTATGTTCGAAGCACTACTGTATAATAAATAACAATAATTGACTCCCAATTAATGCCCAACATTGCGATTAATTTCTGGAAAATTAGGCGGTTCATGAGATAGAATATTGCCTAAATGGATCAAAGAAAACGTCCTGTTATACCATCCCCTTAAAATAGCGGCATTATCTTCTCGACAAGAAATAATTGACCCAGAAAGATATATATAATATTTTGTGTTAAACCGTCGTTTAATGTAGCTGCTGAAATCCTAATGAGACGATCGAGTACACCTCATCAATTTCTAGGGGAAGAAAAAGTTATTAAAAAGCTATAAGAAAGAAATACCGGCGGCACAATCAAGCGAGGTAATCATCTTGTGTAAGCTTTCCAATTTTCTCAAGTGGCATCAGGGCGTTCCCTCTTCTCATTAAACGATTATAATTACATTTGTCTTTCCGATTATATGCATGTTGACGAAACCATAACTTGAGGGTGTACACAGAGACAGCGGGACAAAAACGAACGATCCCCCTTCATTCTCTTGGACTCACTTTCAAAACATAAGTTGATTAATCTCTTATTTTCTTCTTCATTACGCAACTGATGGCGGTTCGCGTCTTCGCACCGATAGCTATTTGACGGAATTCGCCCGGGGCGATTTGCACCCCATTAATTAACGATGGAATTAGGTAAATTGGGATCGTGTTTGACGCGCCGACAGCATATTGTCCGATAACGGCATAAAATTGTCTCTGAAAATTTGCATTCTTTTGCGGTTACGATTTGTGGGGATTTTATCGTCTTGGGCAATTATTATTTCTTGACTGACTATTCATTATAACTGACTACTCTTTGAATTACGCCTCGATAGGCTGAAGCGTCAACGACGGTTGGCTTAAGGGCTATTCAACGGTAGCCCTTAATCATAGCCTTATCATATTTTCGAATGACTGAAGACGTTTTGTTCGAAGTTCTCCGAGACGATGTTTCAATTTGTTGCATTGAAGATACGAATTTTCTTCATTCATTTTGAATTCAGGTTCAAACAGTGTACATTAGTATAAAATGGGCTCTGCTAGTTACAATTTCATTCGTAAAGTTGGACTACTAAAGAAAACTAAAACAGAACAAAGTCCTAAATAAATCGAATTAACAACAAGAAAACAGGTGAGAAAAATTTGGCAGATTTTACACTGCAGAGAAACAGGCCCATAAAACCGACCACCCACAAGAACACGAATAAATGGGCAAATTGAATGATTTAAGATACAAAGAATAAACTTCTTTTGAAAATAGTATCTCTTTATATGCAAAAACATAAAAAGAGATACACATTTGAAAATATATCAATGTATTTAGTATTAGCTGACTCGGCGAACTTTGTACGCCCATTTATTTTTATCTGAATATTTTTCACAAACCCAGAAAGACATATTCTACTACTTTTGCTACACTACTTGTTTTTAATATTTATCCCGTGTGCAGCCAGGGACTTACTCACTTACGAAGGGACTGCAATACTTCCTGTTATTTCAAATCAGTCGAATTATCAAAAATTTCCTATATTAACACGTTTGAAGTATTGAAAGTTATTAACCTGTCCGTTTTATAGTTGAACGGCATGTTCCTAATTTCGTATCAAGTACCTACTTGTCCCATATATCTCATCATTAATTATATGAGATATTTGCTGGATATAAGACAAAAAATGTTCAGAATTTAGTCCATTCCAGGAAACCAATGAATATAGTGACTTTGGTGGCTGTACCAATAGCTTCTTTTTGAATTGACTCTTCGCGAAATATTTTGTCGCATCATTGGAAGTATTTTCTGTCAATAACAATTAAACTTTGTCTTGCAATATAAACACACTACGTTCATTGCTCCAACACCAACGATTTGCTGTGAACTGTAATCTATTTCAACATTTCAACATAATGCAGGTCGATAGAAGTTAAACGCAACCTTTTCATATCAATTTCGATTCCATCGATTCCGTTCAACTTCATACCGAGCTTCGTGTTGCTCGTTAGTTTAAGTAGCTCTTTTATATGTTTGACTTTCTGCATTGCTAGTTCTGCAACTCAAGTTTGTACACCTAACCGCTATCATTTTTAAAAACGAAATTTCACTGTGAATCAAAGAAAATTATGTATTCTTTTTTATAACTAAATATACCACGTGCCATGTTAGTAACGCGTATGTTAGTCTGTTTAAACTTATCAAAATTTTATATTAACTATATTTATTAACTCTCGGTAACTCTCAAGTAACCGATATGTTAGATAAGATATTCAGTTCTTATACATTCTCTTTTTGAGAATTAATAATTATTCCTTACTTATATTATTAATTAAGTATTCTTAAATTTTCTAATTTTACACGTTATTTTCAGAATTTTTTTTCTGACAAAAACAAGCACAACAAAAAAAATAGTGAAATCGGTCCAGCCGTTGACTATACATTTTGGTTAGAAAATGTTTGTATGGGAAAAAGAAATGGGCTGTTTTGAGGTTTTCCCGGCAATCATTCGATTTTTTCTTGCCGTAAAAACCATCTTTGGACTTTAACGAACATTTTAAAAAAAGAATTAATTGTTCTAATTTTTTTAAAATTTAAATGTTTTAAAATTGGTCCAGGCGTCGTTGAGTTATACGCTTACCAACACATTTTGCGATTAATTTCAATCTATTTAAACATTTTAATGTTTGAGTACAGGAAATTCTGTCCCAAATTTTTTCTCCAATAATGATTTTTTCTCCAAAAGTGTATTTCTGGAATCTAATCTTTAAATTCATGACTGCGAGCCATTAGATCGAGTGAATACATATAGCAATTGACTATTTTGTATTAAGGTTCAACATTGGGATCGTTATTTGTGAATTCTTTAAAATTCAAATTTGGATAAAATTTGAAGATAGTTCTGATTTTTCACGAAAGTATTCGGTTTTAAATTGTGGTATCTGAAGACCTTGTTATGGATAATTTCGAGATGCTTACCATGTATATCGTAGATCAGACTTCAAATTAACAATTTGCTCTGTACAAGAATTCTGTAAGAAGAAATAAGGTTCAAAACACTTTCAAAGTATTTCGTGGTTCTTTAGAGGAAGTCAGTTAATTTATTGGATTCAGTGATAACGTTCTGCAGAACTCTGAATTATCTACTTTCAGCAACCTCTTTTAAATTGAATGATTGGAATTGTGAATGTAATTGGTATTTTTCTAAATACTAAAGCAATTTGAAGTATTGAAGAACAAAATGTTTCCACAGCAAACTTTTTCCAACTACTGGTGGCCTTCTTGAAATTTCAGGCAGTCCTTGTAACATTTCTTTTTCAAATCCTTCGAAGTCATCTTCAAAAGCTAAGAACTTTATATATTCAAACCGCGATATAATTTCGTTTCAATGTCATTTGAAAACTAAAAGACCAAGATGATTACCCTGAGGAACTCTGGAAGTTGAAAATGCGTCGTTGTTTCTTTGAAATTATATGTGAAAATCATTAAACACTAATACATTGATAAACAAACTGAATGAATTTGTGATTGTTGAAATTATATTTTTTATTCTTGTATTTTTCAAACCTCTCAAGAAGAAAGAAGTAATGTCGATCATGTATGTGTGGAATATAGGTTTGGGTAACTTATATGCCCACAGTGAATGTGCTAGGTTCTAATCTCAGAATGAGTTTGGACTTGTGCGATGAATAGTGATATCAAATCGCTAATGGTTATGACAATGTACCACTATTGTAATAAAATTCCAGCCTAATCAACGTTCAAAACAAGAGTTAAACTACAGGTCCGAATCACTTAAATTTCATCGAAAGTGAATAGGTATAACATTTCCAAGATAAATCAAACGGAACATTTATGTTGGGCAGCAATAAAATCTTGTTTTCAATATCGATCAATACCCAACCTATACGAAAATTCGGTAGGGCCTATGACCCTAGAGTATCTTAATACATCTGCTCCGATCTAATGAATACTTCAGTCTTCGATAATTATAGCTCTTCTATAGAAATAAATTTGGTAGGTGAAATGACTACCTTCATGCAACGACTGATTAAAAAATTTCGGTAATAAATTGCCCAGTGTAGTAGCTTCCACAAAAAGCAGATGGCCGATGATGGTGGCGGTGGTAACGTGAACTGAGTTATCTCCATGTTTTACATTTTTGTACACTTCATGTCTAGTGTTTGAATGAGGAACAAATGTTAATTTTTTTAATACGTTTATTTATAAGTGATGTTATTGATTCGGAGAATAAAATGAAATCATACACAAATTATTCGACGAAATTTGTGGCTGAATAATTGTATCTCGCACTCATCACAATATAATAAGAAACTCTTCGAGATGACACCAAGATCAAGATAGCACCAAGTCCATTCAACAAACTCTTCACATTTTCGAAACGCTCCTGCGTCTTGTCAATCAATTTAACATAATTTCGAAAATTTGTTACTAGGAAAACATTCCTTACTAATATTGAGATACTCAAACTGATAGGTATACGATGGAATAATTATAATAGATCATTACTCTAATTGAAAACGACTATATTAATAAATCTACTTAACTAGGTTTGAAACAGATAATTTATGAGTTTGACTTTGTTCTAACGATATTCTTCTGTGCGAAGTTTTGAAGTTAGATGTCACATTATCTCGTTCACAAAACAATATCTCTGCAAATACGGATGTCTTAGGTTTTTAGTTATTTTCGTTATTCTCTGGACGCGTAAAGGTGATATCTCATATCAAAACATCACTACAGAAGAATATCGTTGCAACGAATACCTATGATTAGCTGTTTCGAATCAAGTTAAGTACATAAAGGAACCTAAAAATTGGTAATTAATGTTTTTATTAACAAGTAAATAATGAATCGAGTTGACTTCTTTTTTGTCATTTGAGAGGACCTGATGAAGTATTGAATAAATGGGTTCGACTAAACGCACTTGAGCTGTTTTGGTTGTGCCTGAGTGGCAGATTACAACTAGTGGCCAGTGATCATCAGATGAGCTCTATGCTTGATGTGGGACAGGGTGTGCCTCAAGGTTCAATACTGGGTCCACATTGTTTATGCTGTTCATGAACGATCTACCAGCAAATACACATTGTCATACAGTTCTATTTGATGATGACACAACACTGGCAATAAGGGATATTTGGAACTTGGTGATGCGATCGAAACAGGTGAAAGACGAGGTGGTAAAATGGTTTAACAAATAAATTATATTTGAATGACCATAAATCTCAAAAGATTATTTCTACTACACCCAGAAAGATTCCTCCATAAGTGCAGAGTTCTTGAGCATATATATATATATATATATATATATATATATATATATATATATATATATATATATATATATATATATATATATATATATATATATATATATATATATATATATATATATATATATATATATATATATATATATATATATATATATATATATATATATATATATATATATATATATATATATATATATATATATGCTCAAGAACTCTGCACTTATGGAGGAATCTTTCTGGGTGTAGTAGAAATAATCTTTTGAGATTTATGGTCATTCAAATATAATTTATTTGTTAAACCATTTTACCACCTCGTCTTTCACCTGTTTCGATCGCATCACCAAGTTTCCTCCATAAGTGCAGAGTTCTTGAGCATATATATATATATATATCGATAGCAGACTTCTATGGGATCGGTAGTGCTCTCAATTGAAGAGTAATCTGCTAAGGGAAATATTGCAATACGCAGCGTAAGACAGGTTATAAGTAATAGTGCAGCTCCACAGACTGATCATGCTTTATTTCATGCAAGAATGCTTTATAGTTTAGAAATTTGGGGCACATCTACCCATATGAAGGGATTGGAGAATAATGGACTAGAGAACAACGAAGAAAAAATTGAGATCTCATTTACTGGAAAACCCTCTCTATAGAGTAAAATGCATCTTTTTTAGCGAAGAATTGGATCAACTAAATTTATTATATTTTGTATAATATCTTTGACTTGATTATTGTATAATCGAAATGAACTATCTATCTATCTATATGTAGGTATATATATATATATATATATATATATATATATATATATATCTTGAAATTGATTTATTGCCTGTTTGAGGTATTTATTTTGAAAGTTTTTAGCATTAACAGGCTTTTTAATATGAAAAAGTTTATTTCTGTTGACGTTTCGTTGTTATATTATATTGTTATAGTTTTGACAAAGTTGTAATATAACAACGAAACGTCAACAGAAATAAACTTTTTCATATTAAAAAGCCTGTTAATGCTAAAAACTTTCAGAAAAATATATATATATATATATATATATATATATATATATATATATATATATATATATATATATATATATATATATATATATATATAATATATATTAATAATGTTTGATGCGGAAGAAAATTTGAACGGAAGTGAACATTGTCGTCATATCCCGCAATTGGTAGCAGCCGTTGACGCGTGTTTCGAGCTTATTGGCTCTCCTCAGAACAGCGTACCCAAGTTGAATTTGAACGAACCTGGAGATAGAAACACAAGAAAACTAAGGAATACAGACAACCTCTGAATGAAGTCGCCACATTTCAGGCTATCGCGTTTGTACTCTCCGGACTGGGATATTTGGAGAACTACTTCGCCTGTGAGGTGACTATTTATCCTTCAATGATACTCTCAGCCGAGAGATATTCAAACATTATTTATATATTGTTAAATGTCTCAGCTTAGAGCATCTTTGAAGGATAAATAGTCACCTCACGGGCGAAGTAGTTTTCCAAATCTCCCAATCCGGAGAGTACAAACGCGGTAGCCTGAAATTTGGCGACTTCCTTCAGAGGTTGTCTTTATGTCTTAGTTTACTTGTGTGTCCATCTCCAGGTTCGTACAATTTGAACTTGGCTACGCCGTTCTGAGGAGAGCCAGTAAGCACGAAACACGTGTCAACTGCTGCTATAATAGCGGTATATTTAACTATTTATTTATTTAGAAGGAGAATATATTGAAGAAGAAGCATAAGTTGCCCCAGTTAAATATATAAAAACATTCAACTGATCGTTTATGGTTAAAGTTCTCAAAACTTCATTGAAAATATACAATAGAGTAACGTAGGTTGACTAGAATTTTTTAATGTTATGAAAATGGGAAAACACAATTACACCCAAAAGACATAATTTTCATAACTTTTTTCTATGTTTTTAACAAACATAGAAAAAATTCATTTTTCATCATAAATTATCACATAGCTACGTGTTCATCGATTTTGTTTTTTTTACGGATACAAATTTACGGACATCAGATTTTACAAAGGTTGTTGCTTTTTTCTGTTCCTTATCAATGATAAACTCAAATTTCTTCTGTTAGTATTCATAATTAGTATAATATATTTCAGAGGAAGTTTTATTTGTTACTACGATTATTCGTTCCAGTGCAAATTGGACGTTTGGTGCAAACACTACGGCTCGTATATATGTAGAAAACGCAATAAGAACAATTTCATTAAGTCGCAAAATCAATACCTACGGCCTCGTTATTTAATGTCCATCGTAGTTTATTATTCCGTCAACGTTCTGAGCTAAACAAGAAAGCTAGATTGTATATTTAATAGTAATTCTGAAGGAGTTGTTTAAGACGGTATCACTGGATTGCAAATAATTTAATATCGAAATGAGGGGTGAACTCGGTCCGGAGTCGCAAGTGTCTTAATACATATGATAATGCCTTCTTGCAATTTCCGGAAAGGATAGGGTTAAGAGACAAAGGGCCCGCTTCGTCGTCTTGATTTAGTCTAGCACTTCCTTACACCACGGAAAGGGGGCATTTTCGGTTGCATTCACGAATGTTTCCGCTAATTTGTACCACGCAGATTGGATTCAATTCAATTGAATCATCTGAATGTTCGTTATTCATAGATCTAATTAGAGATCTGCCGATTGGTTGTTCCCAATCTGAATAAAAGTTCATCTACATATCTGACGATCAAAAAATAGAAGATATTCGATGATTCATTGATACTCCTCGTTGAAATATCGTTTTAATCTAGATATTACTCGGTTTAGTTTATCGATATTGAATTAGGATGTGTTGATGAACAAGTTAAGGTAACCTTTTTGAACCTTTTCATGAATACTTGATACTTTTAGAGCATTTCTTTTGCTGTCTGCCCTTGACAAATATCGGATGTACGTTAAGTCTACAGGGCATATTGGACATATTTTCGAACAGGTGAAGTCTACACATTTTGATTTTGTCACAAATTAGTCAAATAAATTATGAACCAACGGAATTCAACATAATTCATTTTGGTCAGTAAACACTCATTGGTTTTCTAAATAAGAAATTGTAGCGTATAATTACTTTTCGTAATTATACTTTTTTGTAAAGATTTTTGCATGAATTTCACAAAATCTTTCCGCATACTCGACCATAAAGTTTCGCACTATTAGTGCTTTATCAAAAGTTCAATACAACTGATGGTTGAATTAGAATTGAGTTGTATTGTGAGTAGTTCATAATCTCGTGTAAGACAAGAAGTTCAAAAAATATTGTAAAATGTAAAACTGAAAACGTAGGTGCCTACATAGCTGACATTATCGAATTTACACTTCATACACAACTGATGGTTGAATTAGAATTGAGTTGTATTGTGAGTAGTTCATAATCTCGTGTAAGACAAGAAGTTCAAAAAATATTGTAAAATGTAAAACTGAAAACGTAGGTGCCTACATAGCTGACATTATCGAATTTACACTTCATACACAGAAAAAGTCTATGGAAATGAATTTTCGTTATAGCCCAAGTTTCGAAGAATTATTTCAGCGAAAATTTAACGTATAAAAACTATCGTAACAAAGTATATATTTTTTTGAACCAATTGGATCGCACTAGTCTATGAATTAGTCATTGTAGGTTTGTCGTTTTTGAATTTCCACTGTTATCACATTTTTTTGAACGTTGACACCAACTTTTCGATACCCTAGCAATTTGCTGGAATTTTATGATAATTACGTATTAATAAAAAAATAGATGTGCATAAATATGTTTATATTCATATTGGTAACAAATTACACAATAACGGATCAGTTCTCATAATTCGTTGCAGTTTATCCAAAGATGTGAAGAGATAATTGATCCTCTTTACTTTGAGTATACTACACTGACACCCTCAAATTGCTTTATGTAGTTCTTGATTACTCTTTGTTGGAAAGTTTTTCGATAATTGTCAACATTCGAATCTCAAATCGGATTACAGAATGGAAAAAAAAATAGGGATGTTGAAACTTATCACAAATTGATAATTCCTGTTGATTACATCAAAGTTTGTATTATTAAAATTTCGAAAAGTAGATTTTAAAAATTTGATTTATCATATTGAACATTAAAAGCTATATTTGTCGTCTATTGTCACGTGACTAGAAACGCCTACCAGAGAACATGACGTCATCAACCAGCACAGAAGCGCCAAATGCTGTTTCTTTACCTACCTCTCCATTTCTTTATGTTCATACCGACGAAATAACTGTCAATTACACAATATTAGTAACCACCGTGGAGGTAACCACTATGGTTCATCAAAGCAAATAATTCCAACTTGCCAAAAATTCTTTCATGGTAGCAATCTTTTTTGCAACAAATAACGACTTTTGTGCTTCGGAATTTAGAAACGTCAAAACATCTTTGTAAGTACAATTTTACGTTTAATACTATAGAACTATCAACTAATACTTAAATAACAGTGAAGTATAGATAAAGTTATATCTCAATTTAAATAAAACTAAGTAGTTTTTCGATTTTTTTTTGCAGTAACTGATAAAACCTCAGTTTATCATCAACATCTGATGAAGCCAATAAGTTGGCGAAACGATATTGTCATGTTTTCGAATGAATTATAGAGAAAATCGAAAAACTACTTCGTTTTATTTAAATTATATATTTAGATTTTTATCAAGTATCGGCCCAATCGATTAATAATGTTATATCTTATATATATATATATATATATATATATATATATATATATATATATATATATATATATTATCGTGTTTAAAGCTTCTTCTAAATGACTGTTTACAAAGTTAGGTTACATGCAGAAAATAATGATGAATTTGTAAGAGTTTGTTTGTTTGGTTTCAGATCTTCAAGAAAAGCTTATGGCGTTGATGCTGTTGGATACGTCCAATTAAAAAGAGACCTCATCTTACAATTAAATGTCGGATAATTCCTGAACACAAAGTTCGCTCTAAGTCATACGCAGACACAGTTATTGCTGAAGAAAAACATGGTGCTGTTGTCTGTTCACAATGCCATAATTGTGCAACATTGAAGTGATCCTCACAAAAATAGGCGGTAGTTTTTGTTGCTAATGCTTTCATATCTCTTGTAGCAAGTCTTAACAACTTTCTCCTAATTTCTTTATCTTTTGGAACATGAATGAACAATTTCTTTTTGGTGTAGTAATCGTTGTATACATGGCCACAAAACAGCGTTTGTAAAACTTTGCGTCAATTTTGATTGTTTGTATTCACTTTCGTAAGAAACAAACTCATGAACTTAACATACAACTCATGAGTATTTAGGGGTTGATGATGTCACTCGGCAGCTTTAACAACTGTGGAGTGTTTTGGCTAAATTGAATTTCTTTATTTTATCAATTTTTTTCATCTGATTCAGTTACATTTCCGAATAAAATATTGTTTCTTGTGTTAAACAAGAGTCAATCTTCAAAATGAAAGCGTAAAAATTGTAAAGATCCCTATAGTGTTATACGCGCTTTTTAGAAAGAGGTAATTCATACTGTTAATAGGTCAATCATTTTCACTGAGTTCTGTTTTTCCTCCAAGAGCATCCTCATTCTTTATTTGCTTCAAAATTGGTTTTAATTATTAATCTGAATAGAAAATTTTGGAGTTTCAATTATTATTTTTGACAGAGAATATAACACGTCGTTCAACGAAATGAGTTACAGCTTAGTGATTGAAAATGAATGGTGACTTACTCACATTTCGATCATTCAGATCAACGTCAAGGGAAGTATATTAGTTCTTCCACATGAATTGCGGTGATCGATCACTTGGTGGCCTCCGAGAAGAGGGTTGAGCACTGATAGAAAGTTAACTGTGGTATGTTAGAGATTAGTCCAGATGGTTTTCGACGAATCGAATGTAATATCATTAAATGTATGGAATTTGAAATAGATATTAAGCAATATAGAGACCTATATACTGAGGAAATATGAAGAACCATTAAGGGTAAATTATTCTTTCATTTTGGTGTGAGTTTCAGATTATTCAATTGGCATGCGTTCACCGTTTACATTTCAAATTGATTACTTACACCTGATTCTTGTCCTGTGATAAAAAGTCATTTGGCCAGCATATCAATTTTAGAGTTTCGAATTCGTCCTCTAGTATATTTTTTTAATCTGTTCTAAACCGTTTCTTCACGACCGACTCTAAATAGGCCATGAAATAAGTAAATGGCAACAGTGGTGCTGGTGCTCGAGATTAGCTTGTATACTAATACAAATAAGACGCTTCTCAAAACTTTCGTAGTTTGAAGTGGAATAATTCGAGCTTTTAGTATAAATTCTATATTTTTCAGTTATGTATGGTGTAATACATGTGTTGTTGTGATAATTTGTTGATATAACAAACATCAAACTATGAAAAACAAAGTGTTTTGTGTGCTTACTGATTTCAGTGAAACGGAATGAATTTTGTGTTGTTTAAGACTTTCGTAGTTTGAATTTGAATGTTTCACGGTTTCCGTATTCATCAATTGTATAGTGTAATATAAGTGTTAATGGTGGATCTATGGTGTTAATCTATTTATTTATATATTTGTGGATGTCATAATCAAATTATAAAAACGAGTGTGTACACCGATTTAATCGAATCGAAATTTTTGTTGTGTTTTGACGTAAAAATTTTTTTTGGTGAAATATAGTGTAGACGGTGTTCCGTAAGTGATTTAGTAAGTTTCAAGCTTGGAATAGGTAAAAACTATAAAACTGGAAATTAACACATTTGACTTAAGTTTCACTGAATATATTAAAAACTCTATGTATGTTTCGGGTGGTTAACCCATTATTAAGAGTATACAATATTACTCCTCAATTACAACTCAATATGTATGTAGAGTTTTTAATATATTCAGTGAAACTCAAGTGTGTTCATTTTTAATTTTATAGTTTTTAACATAATGTTTCACCGAGAGATAAGCGAAACCTCCGTATCATTTATTGGAATAGGTATGTTTCTAATGAGCATAATCTCTTATAATGAGGAAATCTTGTTGCATTTCTGTTCGTAAAACAAATTATAACAGCAAATTGGAGGCAAGAGGACAACTAGTATTGACATTTACTTTCCGTAAAGAGGAATTTTTATTCAGTAATACAAAAAAGAACACCAAATTGTTGCGATGAGCTTAATCTTCACGTCGACCTCCCCCAGAATCCGGAATGTTTACTTTTATTTCAACTACTAAGTATTTAAGAGTATGTGAAATAGATGAATCAGCTCAAATATGTATAACCAGCTACGCTTCCCACCAAAATATCCAAAAAATGTAGCATCTGCATGTCTCTTGTCCTATACGAAATTTGACTCATAATGAATATTTTAATTATTTGCAATGAGGCGGACTCAGTATACCTACAGATTCAGTTAAAAATGTCCTATATTACATGTGTGACATATTTGACGAAGTTATTAATGACATTTCTCTCAAACATGTCTTTTTGAGTAATTTACACCAGAAAACAATTTTGTGTCATATCATTGTTTTAGGCCTCTGATTAGATGATGCGTTAAAATATTTGTATTGTTGTTGTGTATTTAGTGAAGACAATAAAAAACTTCTGAACATGATGTGTTCCATTTCTTTTAATATTTTATTAAATAATTATAGAAAAAAAATGACGATAAAACACGAAAAAACTGAATCAAAAAAAAGATGAAAGCTTTATACTTTCATAAAGTAGGCTGTTGGTTGCGCTAATCTCAAAAATAATTCAAGTAATTTAAGTATTTCGCGTATTAAATAATTAATAAGTAATTCAGCTTGAGTAGTTCCTACAGCGTTACTTTCAAGCTTCCTTGATATCGTTGTTTTCTTGTTCATGTTTCACATTTTTCTGTTTGGTACAAGAATATGTACATAGGAATAATATTCAATATGTTATAAATACCAATAATATTTTTTATTCGTTTTTAATATACAAAAAGAGTTGAAATAATGCTTTATGAAATAATCTTTGGGAACAACCGACTAGGATAGTAGACCACTGACGCGATTTTGGCAACACCGCTGGTCGACCCTCTTCAATTGAAGTCGGCTGTGGTTTAGCAGTATATCAATAATAATCGATCCGTTATAAGACTTCAAGTCAACCTTCATGTTGATATATTTGTTAAAATATACTTGGCTTTGTTCTACAAAATTATATTGTGTTTTGACAATTATTTCGGGAAGTTACCTCATTTCCAAAGGTTTATGTGAACACTTGAGTGTTCACAAATATTCAGTATAACTTGTGTAAATGACGTAACACCCTGAAACAATTGACAATAAACAATATAATTCTGTGTAATCAACTAAAGGGCTTTTTACTCAATATACTGAACGATGAGTCGCCAAAAGATCAGCGAATATTCAATCAATCTTCATGTTCTCAAAATAATTCCTTTCGTATCCACCCTACAGTTTACTTTCATGCAGTTGTTATTCAAAGTTTATTAGAAGCAGAATTCACAAGATATGTAAGGTTATAAGATACTACATATCAATTTGGGACGCATGATCCGCTTTCGATTTTCATAGAAATGTTCATGGATTGTACATTAAAAGATACTGGCAGTCTAAGACTAGTTGGACATTTCTTAACCTAGGGTTATTGAATTATACGGGGATGTTAGAAATTATATTTTTTCTGTTACTTATGTAAATGTAGTGATTTTTATAAGGAAATAATTCACGAATTTTCTGTCGTCGAAAATGTTTCACTCGCTCAGAATTTTCTCCATATATGACCGTGTTCAGAAAAAACTCACACCATTCCCCTGGTTCCGGACAACTTCCGACAGTGCTACTGATAATAATTACGAGAATCTATAGAATCGATAGAGACCGACCCAGGCTGGAATATACTCGTATCTTATTGAAGTAACCACCGGCATAGCCATATATTAATTCTATATATATAAGTTCGCACTCTCAATAGTGCCTGATTAGGTTTCCTGCGCGAAGGCATAGTATTGAATGTCCGATCCCCAGAGGCTGCTTCGCGCCTCGAGCTGAATCGAGGGTCAACTATAGCCCTAAAACGTACGCAGAGGGGCATTAGCCGCATCATAACAACGATAGAAATAGAAAAGTTCTTAAACACGTATCAAAAATACACATATAGTCGTCAATTGAATATCGTAAACTTTTCTCACTGAATAAACACGAAACTATCGACAGAATCAGAATTGAATTGATAAATTTCTTCTGCATCATACTTGATCGTTATGGAAACAATACGCATATGAATTCAATAGAATCTATCATAAAAATATAATGTGAAACCTGTAGAGAATATGCTTCGAACGAATCAGCAGCGTAAATAACAAACTTATCAATTCGAAAAACATCTTTTATGGTTCCGTTAAGATTGTTTCTCTGGAAAATATATTCCTCGATAACGGAGATTTCCAAATAATTCAAAAAAAACAACGTTGAAGTTCACATTTAATTGTGGATGTAAGGGTTTTACAGTTCATTCGGTTGACTACGACAAAATGTGGCAATTTATAATATAACTTTCTTAAGTAATTTAGTTTTGAAGAATACTTCGAATGAAAATGAAAAGCAGCTGAAATTCCGGGCAATAACGATGATAACTTGATCAGTAATTTGCAAATATAAGGCTTGTTTTGTTTTTTTTTGAAATGGGGCCGCGATTCAACTATAGAAAATATATTATGAATGAATCAATTTATGAACAACGAATTGATTGACATTCATCATAGCGAAACGTTCTGATATTAAAAATTTGATACAGTCAAATCCGTAGGGTTTTCACCTGCGCCAACGATGGATGTATGTCCGAAACTGTCACGAAATTTTTTCGTGACATCATCTCTTCGTTAATAAAAATGAACTTTTCTTCTAGTTTCATTTGAAATAGATTGACATTGGAAAATATGTTTCTATCCCATATAGAAAAGACCAAAAAAGTATTATTTTGAACATCAAAGATAAAATTATTGAAGTTGAATTATTATAGGAACAGTTCCATTGAAGATGAAACTATATATTTCTAAACTCTTTCGCAGGAAGTATTAATTTTTCAATGGAAAGTATTAATTTCTTTCGTACTAGAATGAAAATTCATTCGACTTTTGAAATTAGTGTGTAAAATTAGAATTTGGCATCAGAAAATATATGAAAAATTGTATTTTTGTTGAGGTTTCGTTGTATACCACAACTTTGTCAAAACTATTTAATTATTTATTAAATTAAATTGAACTCTTGGCTTGATTTTTCACGATTATATTTGACAATATGAATTTGTCAACATACTTAGAGCGTGAGCTCATTTTCAAGACTAATTGAATATTAAATATTAATCAATGAGATTGAATTCTCGCTTAACTCTTGGTGAAACATAATTGAATATTAAAATAAATTAAACTCTTGGCTTAATGTTACACGATTTATTTAACAATATGTATAGTCAACATGTTTCGAGCGTTAGATTTATTTTAATATTAAATATTAAATTCAATTAAACTCTTGGCTTAATGTTTCACGATTATATTTAACAACATGAATTTGTCAACATGTTTCGAGCGTGAGCTCATTTTCAAGACTCGCGCTCGAAACATGTTGACAAATTCATATTGTTAAATATAATCATGAAATATTAAGCCAAGAGTTTATTTTAATTTAATATTTAATTATGTTTCATCAAGAGTTAAGCGAGAATTCAATCTCAGTTATTAATTATTCAATTTATTATTCATTAGTTTTGACAAAGTTGTGATATACAACGAAACTTCACAAAAATAAAGTTTTTCATATTAAAAGAAGCCTGTTATTGCTAAAAAAAATTCAAAATAAACTATCTTAAACAGGCAATAAATCAATTTAAAATATATATATATATATATATATATATATATATATATATATATATATATATATATATATATATATATATATATATGTTGTATATATTGTTTTTTATTATCACTATATTTATCATTTTGGGACTGCGGTTTCGTACTACATTTTCAAGCACATCGTTGGTGATTGAAAAATGGTGTATTTTTCTGTATAATAATGTGCATTTCCAGAAAGTAATGAACGAATCTATCTAATATTCAACAAAAATAGTGATTGCAGAATGCATCTATGATAACTTTTAAAGCAAAAAGAATATTGTCAACATATTTTGTGAAAATTCGTTGGAAATATTGCAGCTTATATGTAAAGATTGAATTGTAATGACAACGGAATATACACTTTGGATCAGACTCAGTATAATTGCGATGATACGTGCCTGGTTGGCTCTTCTCTTGCTTTGCCAGCTGATCGGCCGTCCCTTAAACACCCGTACAAAACACCCTTCACTTACTGTAGCATTCCTTTCGGGAATTATTCGCAATCTGCATCACAAACGTAAGATGACCGTGAGTGATAAATCGACTTACATGACGTCTTATAAATGAACCGGCGCTTCTTTCGAAACAGATAATATGGCCAGGGGACGAGGAATGTCCGTCAAGACGATTTGTGTCAAGCGAAGACATATTGTCACGCTGATGGATCGCAGGAATTGAGTTTTGAACACCCGACTTGGATAGCACTTTAACCTTTCAAGGAACGAACTTAAGAGTAGATTTTTTCACAACCTTTTCACAAAACACTATATGGGAAGGAAAAATATCTTATTTATGTTGTTTAACAAATATTAAATATTGAATACAGACAGAAAAGTTATAATTTTACTTCTTGGAAATCAGTAATAGAAAACAATTAAATAATTCATTGAATGATCAACTAGATATGAGTAATTCACCATCATTGATATATTTGCTGGGTTCAGATAGAGTTGCAGATTTTTCAAAGTTTTCTGTTAATAATGCAAAGTATGTGTTTAACACGTAGATTCCGAAATGTGACATCACGAAATTTAGGACCCCTCCCAAAAAATGCCTGACTTTGTCGACCCACCCACCCCTTAACGTCTGACGTAATTTATGGAGTCTGCTTATGTGTTTGAAACTCATCACTTCGTATTCAAATATGGCAAATTTCACTTTTTGTTTCAGTTGTTCCTGCAGTAAAAATATGTGAGAATTTTTTTCAAGTGAAAGGGGGCTTGTAAAAGAAAACTCGTACTCTTCTACTCGTGAATTTCGTACTCAATATTCTTAGAGTAAACAAAATTAATATTTATCAATTATCTTCGTTTACGCTTTTGATTACATCAAAGTGAAGAAAATTGTAAATTGTGAAAAAAAATGGAGTGTTTCATTTGAAATACCCTCATGATACAAAGTGAAAGATCTTAATTAAGTGGTGGGAGTAAAGTGTCCTCACTTCAGTTCAATATCTAGGCGTCGAACTAGACAGTAGAATAAATTTGAAAAAAAACACATACGGAGCACGATAAACGAAGCATTTGGAATTTGAGAAAACCTATTTCCACTCCTCAACAAAAATAGTGAACTCGGTAAAAAGAATAACAATCCAACTCTCAGACCCCTGCAAGTTTTTCGAAATCAAATATTAAGACTTTATAAGAAAAATGGACAGATTCACTCCTATAGATGTGCTACAAGAAAGTAAAACCACTCAGAGAACATATTGATAACATGGCCAACAAATTCTACAAAACAAATTTGAACAACCCGCTGACTAAAAACATAGCAAACATCAGAGCACACATCACAGAATACATCAAACACAAACTGCCACATCAAAATCTGCCTATATTCAACGAAAGAATATAAACCAAAATGTCACTACTACGACCTGCCAATAAAATCTCAAAGAAATGGAATTTTTTGGGGTTTTTTACTAGAGATGTTAATTCATAAGCCAATACAAAAGCCAACGATTCGTCACACGACATAAGTATCAAAAGCAGGTTTTCGCGAATAGTTTCCTGTAAATTGAATTAAAATATATAAATAAAATGACAATCTACAATAGAACAGAAAAATAAATACCTAAAGACAAAACGATCATCTACACAGATATGATCCCTCATATTATCCAGCTTTTAGCAATAACAACCTTATTTTAATGTTAAAAACTTTATTTTCGTCGACGTTTCAAATTTTGTTTTTTACGTGAGTATACAAAAAAGCCAATTTTATTTTTTTTTAAAAATAAGTTTGACGTTTTGATATCTAAACTAATTCATAAAATGCAATTATTCATTAGTTTCGACACAGTTGTGATATACAACGAAACGTCAACGAAAATAAAGTTTTTAACATTAAAATAATCCTGTTATTGCTAAAAACATTGAATATTATATATATATATATATATATATATATATATATATATATATATATATATATATATATATATATATATATATATCAAAAATATATATATATATATATATATATATATATATATATATATATATATATATATATCAAGATATTTGACAAAATATCTTGAATATAAATAATGAAATATGCTGGGTAATGTACATCGATTACAAACCCAATGGCCGTTCGGAAACGGCGTTAAACTGTAGGTAGAGTTGAATTTCCTCACTAGGGAGATCTGGGCTCGAATCCCAGGTAGGATATCGACATTTGTGCATGTATATGGGTTTGGTGGTTATAAGAATGAGAATATTTTCTGATGAGTAATATACACTAACTACGAGTCTAATAATTGAAATAAAGAGAAGTATATGTTGAATGATTTTTGGGCCGTATGGTGGATGAGTTTTCTGTTTTAGCACGTGTTGCTGGTTGCTATACGTACTAGTATATATATATATATATATATATATATATATATATATATATATATATATATATATATATATATATATATATATATATATATATATTTATAATATAACAATTGTAACCTCAACTCTCATGTAAGCAAACAGTGTATTTTGTGTTGTAGATGTTGGTTAAGGTTGTTTTATATATTTTAAAACCCTGAAGAAGCAATAAAGTAGATTGCGAAAGCTTGGTAAAGAGAAAAGAATACCACTGCAAATATTGAGTCAATAAACCCTTACAAATTATTATAAATAGTATCCTACAGACTCTCAAATAACTTACAAATAAAACAGAAATGGGTTTTTATGAAGATATGGAATACAAATATGGATTGAAAACAACACAAAATCCTAAGAAATGGAGATCAAATAACACCAAACTAGGGGCAGCAAGAGGCAGACGCATATCAGCTACTTACTGGATATGGAACAGGAAATGAAACACGACAAAAAAGAAGAATAAAGGAAACAACTAGGATCAGATGATACGTGATAAGGATATACATTCAACCTAAAATAATATATTAAAATCAAATATTGAGATGAAATTGTAAATGTTAGATGAATTTGGCAAACCACGCTTATGTTATTGCTGTTAAATAGTTTCATAATTGTAACTCAACTCTCATGTAAGAAAACAGTGTATTTTGTGTTGTAGATGTTGGTTAAGGTTGTTTTATATATTTTAGAACCCTGAAGAAGAAATAAAGTAGATTACGAAAGCTGGGTAAAGAGAAAAGAGTACCACTGCAAATACTGAGTCAATAAACCCTTACAAATTATTATAAATAGTATCCTACAGACTCTTAAATAATTTACTTGTGATAAATATAATTGTAAATTTTATTTATATATCTTTTGTAATTTCAGTTTTGATTTAGATGCTTAGCAGCTTCAAAATTGTTATGTAGCTGGTGTGTTCAGTGTTCATTCGTTATGCTGCTCGATTGCATTGAAGCTCGGCAATTCGTGAAAGCGTACAATTCATCATTCGATAGATAGCAGCTTCCTCATGGAAATAGAGATATAAGATATATTACAGTCAATATATCCTTATTAAGATATGATAGAGACGAATATTCCTTTATCAAAAACATATGGCGTAACATCTTTTAAAATGCAATTTCGCGAGATAATGTGAACGAGCACACGACCCCAGTGCAAGAAAGAAATGGGGGGCGACAAAAACAAATGTGAATTACATTACGTATTCATTCGAGCTTGTACAATGCGAACAAGAACCAAGAGCATTGCTATTCCACTCCAGATTTTAACTGCTCCTTTGCGAAAAGCCCTATAAAACTATTTATGATGGATTTATTAAATGACTTCTTTATGCGGGCATAAAATATCGGGGGATGCTTGTACTTGTGGTTAAAGTGCTCGCGTTTTGATAACTCTGTGTGTCTTTTCCTCGATTCTTTTACATTCGCTGAACGATTTTGGGGAAGGGGTTAAACTGAATGGTTACTCTATTTCCTTACTTTGTATTCAACCAACAAGAGGAAATTTTCTATTTAATCAACGAATAAGGTTTTCGGTGGTTAATTCATAATAAATAATGATGGTATCCGTGTTTGTGAGATTGAAGAAATTCACTACCAATGATTATCATAATTAGTTAATTTGTTTATTTAGTTATAATCAAGAAATCAGGCTCATGAAGTATTGTACATCATCGTGTGAACAATAGGTTCGAATAATAATAATAATAATAATAATAATATAGTCATTATTATATGAAAAATTCATACAAAACGCTATTGATCGTAGATCCTTCGGCCTATTCAATATATATTGTTATTTCAATTTTAATTAATTACTTAATAACATGCTTAGTGCTTCAAGTGACGTCTCAGTTGAGAATTATCTTCGTTCATAGTTCCTTGTAGGTATTATGGAGCATCGGTAAAATATCCTCCAGTTTGTTCAGTCTTGTATGTAACTTTGGGTTAAGTTTCTGGAGCCGACTTATTATTGGTTCTATGTTTGTTCTTGGATACAGCAGCTCATTACAGTTTTGTGTTTTGTTTTGTGTTTTTAATTAAATTCCAAGTTCGAACATCTAAAACTTGAAGTGCGCCGTTCTGACGGGAGCCAATAGCTCGAAACATATGTAAACGGCTGTCACAAAATTGCAGGTTAATACCGTAAGTTTACTGTAAGTTTCTCTTTTATTAGAGGGGTTGTGTAGTCAGTTTAATAGGGGTCTTATTCTTGTAATGGTACGCAGAGATGATCTCTCTGCTACTTCTATATTCTTCGCAGTTTGCATAGATTGTGTGTGCATATTCTAGTATAGGTCTACATATGGTTTTGTATATTTCAACTGCACCCTCAACACTTATTTCTCTGTTTCCATACGCTAGGAATCTGAGATGTTTTGCTCTTGTTATTGTTTTCTTCTTCATTGACTGTGAATGAAGGTTGAAATTTAATTTGTTGTCGAACAGTACTTCCAGATATTTCATGGATGATGATGGTGCTTAAATGCATTTCATTTATTGTAACTGTTGGTGAATTTTGTGTAATCTTATGGTTTTAAATAACGTACTGACACTAATTAGGGTTTGGTTTTAGTTGTCACTTCGAAAACCATTCATTTGTTTTGTCCATCAGTTCCTTTATGTTGCTAGTGCATTTTTCTATTGTTTTTTCCTGTGCTACCAACAAAGTCTGCAACATATGCAGACAATGTTGTCTGCATATTGTAGGACATACTGACTATCGCTAACATCAGGGCAAATATCGGAGCAGTATATATTGTAAAGCAGCGGAGACAGAGGTGATCCTTGTTCTGGGGAGAAATATCTAAATGTTGTATCGAGTAATCTAACTGTCTCTGTCGGTTTTCTAGACACATTTTATTATCCTTATAAGACTTTTGGGTGTATTTGGGTTTATTTTATTCAATTTATATTGAAGTCTCTTGTGCCACTATCAAATGGTTCATTTATGTCTAGACCTAGTGTTTCAGTTTTCATATTATTCAACTAAGCATTTTGAATGTTCGATGTCAAATTGTTTATTTATTTATTTAACATATACTGTTTTACAGGACAAGTCCTAATTACAAAACAGGAAGGACAACAGATACTAAAAACAAAATTGGAAATACAATAGTTCAGAAGTTTCAATTTTGTACTTTCAAATTTTGAAGTTCACTTTTAAAAGAAAGAGTTTGTGATATGAAATCACATCTGATAAAATGAAATACAATTGAAATAATGAAAAAACTTGAATGCTTACCAAACTTATACATACATATAAAGATAAACACACACATACATTACATTCACATATTAACACATACAAGTATATTGAATATGAATCATGTACGCGAATACACATAAATGATTGTTCTAGCAGAGATTATGCATATCAAGGAAACTTGCTCAGTAGCAGGAAACAGTTGAAAATATCCACCTTGGCTCCCAAAATATTACTTTGTTCACACATCGTGTGCAATGGAGAGAATTTTAGAACATACGTTCTAGCTGCTGGAAGGTAGAACGTGAATTTGCTTTTGGAAAAAACTTTTGGAACAATAAAGTTAAGCTTTTGCAATAAGTCCTGACATTTCAGTTTATTGTTAATTATTTTATGCAAGAATATTATTGCATGGCATTACCTTCGCGCAATGACAGTGTCGACATTATGTCGACTTGTAAGTTTTTCATGTTGTATGCCTATTGTAGTACATGTACAGAAGATTTGTTGTTGCGGAGTCCAATTAAAATTAGAAATAATTATTATTGGCTTAATCAATAATTATAATTTTTAATCGAATAATACTTAAATGAAAATTAAATAAAAACATTGATCCAGCTTTTCGTGTATATGAATAGAATGAAGCAGAACATCTTTTATGCCTTGTTCCAAATTTTTCAACAATGTTCGACAAATTTTATGTTGTTTGATATTTCCTTTAAAAAACTACACAAATATCAGCAAGTCTATGAAGAAATGTTTAATCAAGTCAATGAATTTTTGTACTATTTATTTTTCAATCTAAGGGAAGTAAATTTTACTCATCTGTTTATTACTCATTCTGAGTTTTCAGCATTCATGGCCTGATATAGTTTACTAATCAATAAACGAAAAACATTTCTCAAATTTTTAAAAATATGTTCAATTCAATGTTAATTGACATGGAATTTCAATACGTATATCCCTCCAATATTAATATATATTTTTTTCTGGATACAATTGTTTTGCAACCTTTCAATCTTCATCATCTCAATAGAGGAATTGAAAAAGTGTAATTGCTTGCTTGGAGATGTTTCGGAGAAAGCTATATTCGGCAAATAAATGATTGAGGAGGGAGATACGTATTGAAATTCTATGTCAGCTTAATTATGAATTAAGTTAAATTGAACAATTTTTAAAAATTGTAATAAATAAGCCACAGGCGCAAAGCAATTGTATCCAATACTAATATTTATTTTTTTTCTTTTTTTTTACATATTATGTTCAAATATCTAGGGTTGAAAAAGGTCGCAAGACCTTATAACTTCCCATTCGTAATTATTTGTTAAATTCCATGAAATGTGAATTACTAAAGATTGAATTAAAGTCTTTGATTTGATTTGATTTGATTTGATTGAAAGGTTTCACCTAACTGAAATACGTATTATATACTAAAAATATTATGATTTTGTTAGGTTGACATCGCCAGACATCAACTGCTAACGTTTTCTGAAAATTTTGAATGTGGTCTGACTACACTTATTCTTCACTGTTTGAAGAATTCATTAATATTGTGAAACCCTGTAGTGATGATTATAGAGCTCAAAGTATGCACAAGAAATGCTTGCCTGCATAAAAATTTGCTTGATGTTTATCTACATCATGAAACATTCAATCAACGATATAGTTATTCGCATGTTAACCCAGCAGGAAAATTAAATACAAGGAGATTAATGGCTTATTTCAATTAACCAGGTTTTTTTTCATTATAATTGAAATTTTTATTAATATTCGAGAAATTGATATATAAGTCACGTTGAACGTTTGACTGTTTCTTATAAGATTTCATCGATTAACGCGTTAATTATAGGCTCATTTTTCGATTTGAATTTACTTTTCACTAACAACTTCAGAATATTCAAATACTTTGTTGAGTCTTCATTACATTTGAAGTAATCAAAATATATACTAACAATCAACAGCAAAATGTTTTTGTATTATATGTTCGATATGTGATACTTGGAGTATCTATTCAAGAATATAACATATTTTTTTTCACTACATAGTATAAAACAAAGTTGCTTTCTCTGTCCCTTTATCCCTATGTTATGCTTAAATCTTTAAAAATACGCAACGGATTTTGATGCGGTTTTTTTAATAGATAGAGGATTGAAGAGGACTGTTATTTTTGAGGTTTCTACTGATGTGATGTCGTAAATAATTACATTTTTTCCACTTACATTACAACCGCAGGCCTACGAGATTTATCGAAATAATGCACTAAGTATTGTACACATTGAGAATGTCTACAGAAAATTCCGCTATGGTATATGTCTTATCTCTTATGGACATCCAACAATAACATTTTTTTGTCATTTACTTTTTACGACAAATATCGGCTAATTTTCGAAGCGATTTAAACTAATACAGCATTAATTCTTCTCCAATTAAATACCTTAAATACATTGTTGATTTAATATAGATCTATATGTCCCTTTACAGCGTATGATTTAAATGAATATTTTCGAAGATATTACAGATTTACAGAAAAAGCGTCTTCGTTTTATACTATGTAGTGATATATATATATATATATATATATATATATATATATATATATATATATATATATATATATATATATATATATATATATATATATATATATATATATATATATATATATATATATATATATATATATATATATATATATATATATATGGAGAAAATATATTGGTAATGGTGGTTGCTAGCTCTACTTTTTCATATAATAGAAAGGAAATATATAATTTTGTCTATTTTATTCGAATTTTGAGTAAAAAATATTTGCCTAAATTTAAAATTTCAACGCAATTCCCCCATACATTATCTCAGGCAAACGGTTAATGGCGATTTCAATTATTATACAGATGGAGCAAACATCATTAAATCGTTCGTTTTATTGAAAATTGTATATAACCGGAACTGTAGCATTGGAAATTTGTATACAACCGGAACTGTAGAATTGAAAATTGTTAGGAACCGGAACTGTAGTATTGAAAATAGTATACAATCGGAACTGTAGTATTGAAAATTGTATACTACCGGAACTGTAGTATTGAAAATTGTATACAACCGGAACTGTAGTATTGAAAATTGTATACTACCGGAACTGTAGTATTGAAAATTGTATACAACCGGAACTGTAGTATTGAAAATTGTATACAATCGGAACTGTAGCATTGAAAATTGTATACTACCGGAACTGTACTATTGAAAATGGTATACAATCGGAACTGTAGAATTGAAAATTGTATACAACCGGAATTGTAGAAGTCATGAGCCGCGCCTAGAAAAGGGGAGAAGTGAAGAACAAGATAAACCGGAAGGACTTCGGGAAACGGAGTCGCATAGCCAAGTGAATGTCGTATCAATATCTCTCCCGAAGTTCGACAAAAATTTCCTAACAAATTGCATTTGTGCGGGCATTTTATCTTAACGAACTGTGTACTGTATTGTTAATGAAGTCTGGAAGCGGGAAACTCGCCTCTTATTCGGGCGCAGTTTCCTTTTGCCGCCGTTCTCGCTCTATCTATATCATTCATTTTACATCTTGTAGCACATTTTTCACTTGTTCTTATCGGGATTTTAATTAAAAAATCATTATGAATTATAATCTTGAATCGTGTCGGGAAGTTTATGATGAACGAGCTCCAGATGAAGTTCCATGTTTATTGCCGTGCCGCAATGCATCACGCACAGCTTGCCAGCGCCCGGGGTGTCCCCGTTACCTTCGCCGTAATTTTATCTTTGTCAAAAAAACACTGGTGTCCCGATGTAGCGTCATCGTCGATAATCGGGAGACATTTTTCGGCGGCTTGGCGCACGCTTATTTTGATTTGTTTCCTACACGTTATATTGTAGATTTCGAATGTCTGGTATTTGATAACCCTTCAAAGTTGACGAGGAAATTACTCCAAATCAAATTATCAGCGGTTAATTTGAAACTGACATCGTCGTCAAGTTGTCTCAAGTCAAGTGATACGGAATATTTAATTTTGAAATTGACGATGAAAAAAACTTGATTTTAAAATATAAATATAATAAACAATACCATTGCTTCTTCCGTACGAATCTAGAACTGCTAAGGAGAATGATGAAAACTCAACAATTTCAAAACATAATAATGGAAAATATACTGGGTAGAAACGGATGCGGGTGGAAAAAGAACCTCATGCTTGAGGATCTTCGGATGTGGATTGGGTAGATAAGCAGATTTGTTTTGACGTTATACTTGCCAACATCCGAAACGGTAAGGTGGCAGAAGAAGAACAATATACAGTGCAATCTCACTTATCCAGCACAATTGAAAATCAGAAAATGCCGGATTATTGGAATGCTCGGATTACTGGATTGTTTAGAAATTTTCTTAATCAATATATATATATATATATATATATATATATATATATATATATATATATATATATATATATATATATATATATATATATATAGATTGATTTGATATAAAGCAGTTTATAAGGAAAATACAATGTATTTGGGTTTCTGTTCTACACGTTTTTTTAAAAAGTAACATAGGTATATCAAAATTAACTTTAAATCACATGATAATCTTGAATTCAAGTCTGCTTTTGTGCAGCTTGTAATGTTGGTTTGAAAACATTTTCTCGTATGTTTCGGAAAGTTATATCTGTAGCAAATACGTCGTTTTCATCAGATCTTATGAGATATTATGTAAATTATGCGTGTATTGAAACAACTAAATTATGTATCTGGTTTTAATTCTTCTATTGTTGTAGTAGTTTCGGTCTGAAATATTTTTACAAGCTTCTCTTCTTCTTGTAGTACTTTACATATTTCTGTATTCGTCATAATTTGTTATTTATCTATGGTATCTTCAAACCAAGAAACTATTACTCGCGATGTAGATGGATATATGTCCGAAATCAATTCTCTAAACAATTTTCCAATAAATATTTATGATAAACATAGTGAATAAGGAAGTCAAGTATGTACAATAATGATATATATTTGGAGGCACAGCAAAATGCTTCACTTGTATTATATTATCCTTGCTCAAACTGAAAACATCAAAATTTGAATAAAACTGAGAAGCTTTGTAATTTTCACTATAATTTCGTCAAATACAGTGTTCTCATCAGATGTAGACGATAATGTGTTGGCGAAACAATATTGTCATGTTTCACTAAATTATAGTGAAAATTACAAAACTTCTAAGCGTTATTCAAATTATGTAGATAAATTTTCATCAAGTATCTGTTAACTGTTTAACCAGAAACCACTGTTACTTATGTAATTTAATTGATTGTAGCTTTCTTGATCAACAGAAAATGAAGTATAAGATTGAGTACATCTGAACTATTCTGCAGCAACTTCCACTGTTAAATATTACTGTGTATATAACGGGTGATTTTTTAAGAGTAAAGTTTTTCAGGTTGGTGGCACTGGTTGGTAATGGCATCCAAATGTCATCTGCCAAAGTGAAAAGTTTTCGGTATACTCTGCCTTTTCAGCACGGATAGACTTACAAATGAGCAACGATTGCAAATTGTTGAAATTTTCTATCAAAATTCGTGCTCTGTGAAAAATGCTTATCGTTTGTTACGACCATATTCGACCTGGTGAATCAACAATTCGTGCTTTTATCACCAAATTTCGCACTAAGTTTTCTTTGTTGGACATCAAACCATTGTCTCGCATGCGTACAGTGCGTACTGCAGAGAATATTGCAGCCGTAGTGTACAGTGTTAATGAGGATCGTGAAATGTCAATTCGTCAATTGTCAATTGTTATCGAATTTGTCAATTGGGCATGTGTTACTTAACCACATGGAAAATTTTACTTGTTGATTTGGGTTTGAAAGCCTATAAAATTCCAGTTCTGTAAGAATTGTAGCCGAATGACCTACCACAACGTCTAATTTTTGGTGAATGGGCCTTAGAACACCTCAATGAAAATCCGCTGTTTTATCGAAAAATTGTGTTCAGCGATGAGGCTCATTTCTGACTTAACGGATATGTAAATAAACAAAACTGTCGCATCTGGAGTGATGAACGGCCACATGCCATACAAGAATTACCGATGCATCCTGAAAAAACGACAGTTTGGTGTGGTTTATGGACTGGTGGTATCATCGGTCCACTTTTCTTCAAAGACGACCGTAGAAGAAATGTTACCATCGACGGCGAACGATATCGAGCTATGATACGTAACTTGTTTTTGCTCCAGTTGACCAAGTTGAACTTGTTTGACATGTGGTTTCATCAAGACGGTGCCACATACCACACAGCTCGTGAAACAATGGACATGTTGAAGATGAATTTGGTAAGCAGCTTATCTCTCGAAATGGCCCTGTGAATTGGCCGCCAAGATCATGCGATTTGAGGCCTCTTGGTTATTTCTTGTGGGGTTATGTAAAGTCATTAGTGAATGTGGACAAGCCGAACACGATTGAAGCCTTACAGGATAACATAACACGCGTAATTCGTGGGATACAGGCCGAAATGCTCGAAAAAGTGACGCAAAATTGGACCTTCGGAATGGACCATTTGATACAAAGCCGCAGACAACATTTACATGAAGTTATCTTTAAAATGCAAATGGTAAAGTCCAAGTTATCAATTTAAATAAAAATTTTGAATGATGCAAATTGCGTGTTTTCTTTGATTTAAAAAGAAACTAAGCTTGAAAAATCACCCATCACAAATAGGTATTTTTCTATACTTCAGCGCCGAAGAATACTATAGGGAGGAGCAGTATGGTGGTCCTCTTGTATGGTATTTACTTGATTTTCAAGTGGAATGAGAAATTGAAAATGTTATCGGTGTAGAGTTCACTCAATTCACTAAGAATGGTGTATAATCAGATAAGTTGAGACGAGGACCAGCTATACGTAAAGAAACGTTCTAGGTAAATTCGAATGAATGAAGGAAAAAAGGGCGGGTGTACCCTTATTTGAATTTTTAAGCAATTACAGTATGTTATAGAGTTTGTTTATGGCTGGCCCGGAAACCTGTTTATACATTCGTCAAGATTATACGAGATGATTTAATGTGAAACTTGGTAGCGGCCTGTCGGTAAGAAAGATAACACTATAACACATAAAGCCGATCCTGTGACATCTCGTTTCTCTTATCTACCAGATATCTGTCTTGAAGGGAGAAAGAATGAGAGAGACTTTCGGATAGCATATTTTTGCGAGTTATATACGACCGGTCCCGGGGGTGATGTTACTGAGAAAACAAATTCATTATAAGAGCGCTGCATTAATATCTAGAATTTGTTAATTCATTTTTATTATCATCGGAGGAGTAGTCACGCTGGTTCAGTTCGAGCCCTCCAGTGCGAAATACGATATTCTTGGCGTGTCTTCGCAACTAAAGGTAGTTGTTAGGAACGAATAACGTTCAATGCATCATACTTGACTGCAATACAAATCGATCTAATTGAGGTCGTTGCAATTGACGATGTTCGAAAACTTCATTTTTTAAATCGTTTCTATAAGCAAGGTGTTCGAGATGTCACTAGTTTTCTTAGTGCTTTCGGGTCTGATTTCGTTTTATGATTTTTATCGATGCTGCAAAAAAAATTAGAATTCCGTTTTTCTCTATTTCGAGAATTTAGTGTCCTTCAATTGTTTTTGAATCCTCGCTCTTTCACAGTAACACAGCCAGGATTGTTACCAATATGGATTTATATATATTTTTTCGGGCTCACAACTGATTTGAAACAGGTACCAAGCAATCTATTGCTATTCATGATTTAATTATTTGAGAAATTCTGAATTGTGCAACTTCATTACTCTGTTCAATACTCAATTCAAAAGCTTGTGTCATTTCAAGCGAAATTTAACTGGGCTGCTTAATGTGCTGATATTTTCCATGACTCCATCAATCGAAATGATTTCTGATAATTGAATCAGTCAACTTATGATGATATGCTGGTCATTTTGTTTCATTTAGTTCATAGAATTCGATAGATTTTTATTCAGATTTGGTTTTGTATGGTATGTATTGCCAAACTGTGAATGCTGTTCATATGTCTATGTGTGTGTATACATATGAAATGATTAATTACGTTCTTGTTTTATTAGATAAACTGTGTTTTTGTGCTTGGTATCGATATTTCTTCCAGTTTGTTCTTGGAAAATCTATTTTTGCTGTTTTTTCAAAGAGAGTATATTCATCTTTGGTTTTAACAGATAAGGCATCCAAATTTTTTTTATACTTATAGTTCTAATAACATTGTTTGGTATTTCAATGTAAAATAAAATATGGAATAATTCACAATACTTGAATTTCTGGTTAATATTTACTCTATCAAACATAACCATTGACATGTTTACTGATTCATTGAGATGCACAGAAATATCCATGAATTCATAATATGATTAAATCAGTTCGTAATGAGCAATTTGGCAGCATCTAAATTATGGAGTAGGTTATTTGGTATACGAATATGATCTGTTTCTTCTTCAACATTTTATTTACAAATTGTCCAAATTTCTACAGCAGTTTCACACGACTTGTGTAACTTCGAGGAACGACGAACTAATTCATAATGAAATCAGGAGACTCGAAGGTCTGGCATATTTCAAGTTAATATTGTCAAAGTATCATTGTTATCAATCAATTATTCCAACATGTAGAATCTCTCTTGTTCTGTCAAGTGGATTTAAATGAAGTGGCCTAAAATCTCTCTAATATCTGATATAGATCAATACTCAATGAAATATGCCGAAAGGTTTATACAAGGTATTCATAGCATAACGTCTTTTGGAGCGAGGTGAATTAAATCTCTCGTATATCTCATATCGAACAATACTCAATAAAATATCCCGAAAGGTAGATACAAAGTATCACCCATGGCTTCATCCCGATTGCCAGCAAACGCAAAGTCCCATAGCCATGCGTCTTTCCGATAATCCTTATCAGTAACTCGGAAGTACCGTTACGCTGTTGCGAGATCCATAAAGGGTATGATGAATTCCTTTTTAACAGAATGATAAAACTTGAGAACTCGCATTTAAATCTGCATAGTTATTAACTAAATCAGTGAAGCAATTTAGAGGTGCATTATATCAGTGCAATAATTACACTAATAAAACACGAAATATCAGACGTATAAATCTCGGACCGGTACAATTTAATATCAAGTAGTTTATTCAAGATCTGAAGGAACGAGAGGTATGTTTTCATTTAAACGGGCACACGGCGATAAGCATCGGTCGTTAAAACGAAAAAGTAACGGGGCTGTAGATATATGGAGAGCTCTGAAAGGGTGGAAAACAAAGCTACCCCTGTTGCGTTACCTGATGCCGAGAAGTCTACGTAAGAATAAGACGTTAAAGCTGTCAAGAACGTGTTATCGCTGAAGTGACGGCGCGATTCTCAGTAAATCGCCGGACGGTACCGAAGCACGATATTTCTGGAAATCGTCGTTTCCTACGAAAAAATAAACATATTTTATTATAATGAGCACTCGCCTCCGAATTACACAACCCTAATATTTTATATCTATGCCTAGACAGCGTGATTAAAGCACCCTTCGACTCTTGTCACTACGATTGTTTATGGAATGCCCTTAGTTTTTTTTATTACTGTGTTCCTGAAGGAAAGCTTTTTTCTAGCAGATTGTTGTGGGTGGAGTGTCAACAATTTATGCTGATATTATTTGAATTTCTTATTGTTTATTATCGGAATATATAGCGTAGAAATCACAAATAATTTATTTTTTTCCATTCCCACTTCCCTATTTCTTTATTTCTTCATAAATTACATATGTGGATATATGAATAATAACCGAATATCGTTATTCGTTGTAAGAAACAGCAAAATATTGAAATACTCATTCATTTTGAACGTTTGGCTACAAATTGAAGCTTTGCCAAAATTTGCGGAATCTAAAGGAATAATTCACTGATTGGCAATATTCATATATAAAAAAAACAAAATTAGAAACAAAATAATAAGCAAATATTTCACTTTCTTGTTTTTTATTTCTTATGATAATAATATGTGACAAAATTTTTCAGTACTTCACTATCTGTTATTGCTGCTAAGAACGATTTCCAGTTGAAATGTAAAAAGGGACAAATTGAATATATATATATATATATATATATATATATATATATATATATATAAGAAAATGAACACTAGATCATTCATTTGGAAAATACAAATTAATCAAGAGAATGTTATAGTAGAGCTAGATATGTGAACGTGTACGATGTGATGTCTCCATTATTCTTCAAGGGATAAATGTTAGAGAAATATTGAAATCGATACCACACCTGATTCAAGTGCGAGACATATATGTTTGGTTCTGCAAGGAATCGTCAGTAGCACCACGTCCATCAAAGTGAGGCAAAGATTTCAACTTCCAAATAATAAATATATATATATATATATATATATATATATATATATATATATATATATATTTTCAATGGTTTCGATCAACATATCAACTTCACAGTTGAGGAAGAGAGTGATAACTGTGTCCATTTTTTAGACACAAAGGTAATAAGAACGAACAACAATATTATCAAACTGGATTGGTTCCAAAAAAAGACTTCATCAGGAAGATATATCCACGCAAGATCGAATCACACTTGGGGTTTAAAAATCAACTTATCTTATACGGTGCAATGACTGTCAATCAGTTTACATCGGTCAGACGACCCAATGTTTAAAAAGGAGGTTAGCTATCCATAGAAGTGATGCTAGATTACAACCGCAAAAGATGCGCACTTGCAAATCATGCATCTTCTTTAGAGCATCAATTTGATTTTGATGAACCGAAAATTCTCTCCATCGAATCAACTTAAGAAAAAGAACCTTCTTGGAGATGTGCTATATCAAGAATACTCCTAATAACATCAACAAAAGAACTGATATTGAGAGCCTTAGTTGTGTTTATAGCTACCTGTTATCGTTGGATGAGCCTGGCCAAATTTCCAATGGCTAGGACCGTCGGTCGTGTTGTGATTGTTTTCTGTGACAATACAGATTTGTTACGTTGATGTGTCATACTTATACGTTCTATGATTTAACCTCGCTTTATGAGTTTGTTTACATGTCATTTATATATCTTACGTTGTTGAGCACTGTCGCCTTTATATTGCAAATAACTGTTGGATGACTTTTGTGTCGTTTTTGTTGGTTTATTGACTTATGTCAGATGTAGGTTTCCTTTTTCTACAATTTGTAACTAATTAATTAACACCTTGTCTATATTTTTAGTATTCCTGAAGAAGAACGGAATTGCGTTCGAAATATAGAATTGCTGACGATTAGTCGTTTGAATTAGTTCTGCCCACCTTTTGCCGATAACCCAAAAATATTTTTGAAAGGCTTATCATTACAACACTCCCTGAACATATATATATATATATATATATATATATATATATATATATATATATATATATATATATATATATATATATATATATATATATATATAAAAATAATATTTATACGAGTCGTTTCAAACGAATATGTTTTTTTTCAGCTTCTATACTCAAATAATTATGATTTTTAGATAATTTCAGAAAAGGAGAAAAGCAAATTTTTCGCTTTCCACTAAATAAAGTACCTACATTTGAAATAAACGATTGCGCAATGTTTAAAAACGTTTGAGAGTTGAAAAACCTTATTGATATTTTTTTTTGCTATATGATTTAGTATATCGATAATGAAAATTATTCAAGTAATTATTAGCAATATATTTTCAATTTGATGAATTCGAGATGCAATTTCTTTGCATAAATACACAACTACAATGAAATATGTATCGAATTCTCTCGATATATTCACTAAACGAAAAGAGTTTCATGAAATAAATAATTACTATAAATATGAACACAAATTCAATTTTTGATAAGTTTATAGGTAATTTTAATGTATTCATTCCAATGAGGAAATTCTAAATTATTTTAATAATTATAGGTATTATATTTTCATCATGAAGAATTTGCTCTACGAGTTGTAGTTACTTGAGAACTTCCACATTGTAATATTCATAATTTCATCATTTTCGTGGAAAAAAATTATTTTTGTGAAGAATGTAATTCACCTGTTTGAACCTGTGTTCAAACTGAAGAGTTTGAACACATTTCAGTTGTATTTGCACAGAGAGCATAAAATAAAATGATTATAGTCTTTTTCGGCCTCATTAAAAATAAAAGAATTAGAGGAATAAAGTTTTTTACTATGAATTGGAGAATTAGTTATATAATTAGTAGAAGTAGTAATATAGCAGAAAGAGGAGGCGTACCTTATGTTACATAAAATTACACCTACCTCACATAACTTTTTCCAGAGTTACTATTCAAATTTTATTGGTTGTTGTATAATTACAGATATAAAGAAAACTGCTATTCTCAAAATATTCAGTTATCGAGGTAATTTCCTCACTTTTCAACCAAATCGAACTCTAGTTTACTTTATGTGCTATTTATTCTCAATTTTTCACAGAAAATCTTCCAGAATTGATAGAAGCAATTTAATTAAACTCTGTGTGCCTGAATATTTCAGACGAACTTCTTATAGATTATGTATTCTTGATTCCAAACGAGGCATGATCCTAAGAATTCAGTTAACCATTTTGAGCTATATTTACATATTCAATTTCCTTGTTACATAAGATTCGATAAACCCTTGATCGATTTCGTCGTATTCATGAAAAATGAAATTACATCGAAATTTCTCCGTACCATAGGAAGGTACATTTTTTTAAAATCAAAGTAACAAGATCGAAAAAAGTGAGCCATTTATTTTTCATCACATTAGTGATAGGAACAGAAGTGATTTTTTCAATGAAAATATTTATAGTGTCTTAACACCCTGGAGGGGTTACCCTATTCTGGTAATACCTTTTGGTATATTATCGGTTTAATAAAAGATGTTAATACTCGCCTTTATTTAGATAATGAGATCATAACTTTATACATATTTTCTAATGTTTATTGCTGTTAAATACAGTGGCTATTTGAATACTCTGATACTAATGAATGCGTTTTATTCATCAACGAACATCTTGTAAACCTATCCTCATTTATAATTACATACTCACCTTACCGTGTTTATATAATTATAGATGTTTGTTATATGTTAAAGAATCATGAGTATTCAACAAGGAACAGTGATGTGTACTTGTTCCTATGCATAAAACAGCTAAATTTGAGCACTCTCTATTATCAGAGTATTAAAATCTTCAACCATTTACCATCGAATTTGACAGTACTAAAAGCTCATTTGTTTAAGAGGAGAGTTAAATCTCTGCTCTTTACAAAGTAGTGTGACAGAGTACTTTGATTATTCGAATGTAGGCAATAATGTATGAATCAAATTTTTGTATCATATGTTTGTATATTTTTTACCAGAAATGTCCTTCACCATGTGTAATTGTCTCAAATGTTCAATATCTCTGAGACAATTTTCTTCTTTTCTTTTCAAATAAAGTTTTATATTATTGTGAATATAAATTTAACCAATATTTTTGTTCCTGGGCTGAATGGAAGATCAGACTCAAAAATGAATTCTGAAACTTCTGTGAGCATTCTTCTTATTGACTGAGAATGAATTCTCGCTTAACTCTTGGTGAAACATAATTGAATATTGAATTAAATTAAAGTCTTGGCTTAATATTTCACGATTTATTTAACAATATGAAATAGTCAACATGTTTCGAGCGTTAGCTCATTTTCAAGACTGTCTTTTTCAGGCTTGAAAAGGAGCTAACGCTCGAAACATGTTGACTATTTCATATTGTTAAATAAATCGTGAAACATTAAGTCAAGAGTTTAATTTAATTTAATATAGCATTCTTCTTAGTTGTAATTATTGTATCAATTGAATTAATGTAATTTTACAATGTAAGGAATGTTTCTCAATAAATGTTATTTTATTATTATTATATTATATTTCGATCTCAAACTTTTTTCGTGATCCAAGAATTTGACCCACTGATATGGATGGAAGTATTCATTATCAGTTTTTTTGTGAATTGTTTCCTTTATAGTAACAGCAGTTTCTATTGTATTGAGTTGACAATGTTATTGGCTGAATCCTGTTGCGGTATTCAGTAAACGGATGAATAAATACTTTCCCCACTTCAACAATAACTCTACTACAAAAATATAGCGATAAAAGAGATCAGTCGTATGTCAGAATTTTCAGACTGCTTCAGAATACCCCAGCCAATCGTGGAAATCTTACCTCATCTGTAATATGGGAATATGCAGCGGGAAATGAAATGGTAAATCGTATTTGCATACAAAAATAACCGCTTTGTAATAATAAAGTGTAAGAAGCATCTGACAGGAAATATGTACTGTAAAATTTCATTTTAAAAAATTATGGCATTTAAATTATCACTGTGAAATTGCCCGGGGGACCGTTAAATCGTTAGGCCCATTACGGGGGAAATCGACCGGGGAAAAGCCCCCAAAAGGAAGACCAACGAGGCGCAGTACTCAGATTTTCAACTGTGATATATGTACGTATCACTTCCTGCTGCAGACGAATGTCGCATTCTTAATGTTTTTAAAATGTCATTCGGCCTTATTTACTATGCCTGGTGCAGACGCGGCACTTGATTAGCGTTTTAATTTTTGAGGTGGAAATTTTACTACCATTGTTAGTTATTTTATGAATGAAGGGTAGAGTACGCCGTCCAATACCAGTTCTACGGTCGTTCCAGATTCACCTCAGATACTGACCACAACTCATCGCAGTAAATATTAGATATTTCTGAAGTTTTTTAAGTTTGTTTGAGATTTTATCGATTTTTCACATAATTGTGTTTGCAGTCACGTTTCTTTATTAAATCACCTCAAAATTTCACCCCAAATGTTAAAAATAAATTTTCTTGCGGAATTTTTCATTCGTTGTAAACTTTCTTGGTTGAAGACTCCGTAAAGGAAAATAGTCGTCACAAAGGTCTCCAAACCCGGAGAGTTCACGTGGAGGCCTAGCAGTGGAGACTTCCTTTGCAGGTGTGCTCTTTTATTGTTGATTCCATCTCCAGGTTCGTACACCTTGAACTTGGCTACGCCGTTCTGAGGAGAGCCAATAAGCTCGAAACACGTGTCAGCGGCTGCTTCCAATTGAGTTGCGATTATAATTATATCTATATATATATATATATATATTAATTATATATATATATAATTAATTGGCTATACCAAGAATTATATTTTTGTCGTTTATATATATATATATATATATATATATATATATATATATATATATATGTGTGTGTGTGTGTGTGTGTGTGTGTGTGTATATGTAGAGAAACATTTTGATGTAGAGAAATGATTTTGTGAGTTATATATAACACAGCACTACGGACGGTGGAACTTTTCGTCTTAAAAAAGAAAACCAACCTCGAGAAAGGAATATATTATATTAATGTGATTATTAACATTCAACTTTACCAACATATACATCAGTAAAAAGACATTTTTGAGAATTCAATCGCGCGATTCTTGTCACGATAATTCGAATTAAGTCGAAGTTCCTTGTTAAATTTGTGCGACATACACTCAGATAAGGTGCCCTCATATTAGGGGAAGTTTAAACAAGCAAATGAAATTCTAATCGCGGTATAATAACATCATAAAGGGGCCAGGGGCGTCGTAAAATAAGTAGGCGGCTGCCTTGGTCGACACCTTTTATTAAATGATTTGCATTTTGGTTGAATACATGCTCCGTTGGAGAGATTACAACGCTGTATCGCGTACAGCGAATTTGAAATTATCTCCGCAAATCATAAGTGGAAAGGGTTACTCGTGTGTGGGGGTTGAATTTAACGAGTTCACTCAGAAACATGACGGATGTATGAGATTGTATCTTGATTGAGAAGCGTTGCTATTCAGTAACACTATTTTTCTTCTTAATGGATTAATATAAATATTACTTTCTAAATACAGTGTAAACTAGTGTTGCCCAAAGCAAGACCAAGACGAGACTTAGGCAGTCTTGGTTTTGGTCTTGCGTTAGTAAACATGGTCTTGGTCTTGCACAGAGAGTCTTGGTCTTGGTCTTTATCAAGAGTTTTGCAAAGTCTTGCAGTCTTGCAAGTTTCTGATGGATTTTACTTTTTATTCACAATTTCAATTTAGATTTTCGCTCAGTGTGACACGGCCGGAATTTATAGCTTGTGTAAACATAAATGATGATGATAATGATGAAAATCGCAACAAAATTCCATTTATATTAGAAAAACGGATAAAAATTTTTTTATTCGAAAAGATGTAAGTCGTATTTCTCATATTTCTAATAGAAAGACTAACACTTACTTGAGTTCAATAAAAAAAAGTAGAAAATTCACCTAAAATCCATCATTATTCAGGACGCAATAGTGTATGATATGCCGCCTTCATATGGACGCAGCATAGTTAGCATTTCATATATATATATATATATATATATATATATATATATATATATATATATATATATATATATATATATATATATATATATATATATATATATATATTGAATGTTTTTCAGATAACGGCCAGATTATTCATAATTTGTTTTCCTATTGCAAAATGGAGCGAAATGATTCTGCAATGGGTATTTGATGGGGCGGTAAAATGTCAACACATTATTAATATAATTATTATTACTAATGTATACAGTGTTTATCTTTTATTTGTACAGACACACGAAATCATACTTTCATTTATAGGAAATATGTATACGTTTTATATATTTTCCACTTTCAAAATCATGGATCTGTTAGTATATCTTTCACCGTTGTGCCTTTTTAGATGCAATGTAAATACTTTAATTGTACGTTTAGCAAATCACAGGGATTTCTAAAAGTTGTATAGCCATAATTGATCACTCTGCTTCTCTTGCATATAAGATAAAGAAAAACTGTATGTAACTAAGTTGACGCCGCTGTCAAGTAAAGCAAATATTGAATGAGTTATTATGAATCCATTTATAATATAGCTGAATTATAGTTTCTGGATTATATTTCATGAATTAGACAAACACTCCACATCAATAATATCTTTGTAGAATAGTCAGTAGCGAGTTATAAATACGTTATGTACCTACAGTGGTGTAGAATTTAACTAACGGGTGGTAATTGCCGGGTGTAAATCTAAAATTTGGTACATATACATTCATATAGAATAAAACCGGACGTATTGCCACACTTCAAAACCCATTGATCGATGGGAAATAGTGTTCCAAAAAATATGAAAATGCGAATGATTCAAATTTTCAAGGCAGTTGCTCTTTATCATGAGGAAAGAGAGTAGAGTGTGATGAATTGATCCAGTTCTTGCTTTTGTGATATTTTTTGTATATCTGCCACTCAAAGGAAGGCGTCGATAGTCCTGTTTTATTTTGACTGATATAGCGGGAGTTCAGCATTCGCTAGATGTTCCCAGGTAAATAGGCAGCTTTAAGGACCGATTCTTTCGAAGCTTTATGGCATACGGTGGCTCGGCAATCCCTCAAGAGGGTAACGCATAATGCCAGTTCGTTTATTTCGACAATTCCAGATCATTCCAGATCTAGTCTGTTTTATTTTTATTGCCTCATTTACATTTTCACAGCCGCATATCATTTTCTCATTTTTCCAGTTTGCATTTCAAGTGGATGAAAAAAGTTCGGCGTTTTCCTGTTCTGAAGTTCAGACCGAGGAGTGTATTTCTTTCGAATCCGGCAGTGTTCGATTTGTTTCTTGTCGACTCATAAAGATTGACATTTTTGTGTTGAAATAAATAATTTCTTTATACCATAAATTGCAATGTGAAATATTTTAGTTGAAAGCATTTTATTAAAATCAATGGGTATCATGTCGATATTCAGAATTGAAACTTTTTCAAGACTCAGACTACTGAAGAATAAAAAAACTGGTTTTGAACGTTCAATAAATTCACGAAGTAGGTAGGTAATTATTATCAACCATCGCTAGGAATCAGAACTTCTGAAATTATTTTCTTCAATTTTTAGAAAACAATACATTTTCTAGCTATAAAAAATAGTGAACATATTTTTATTCCGAAAAATAAATAAATAAAATTTGGCCAAAATAACAAAATACGTGATAAATAAATCATTTCCGAGTTCTTTGAATTAATAAGGAAACATTAATTGTAATATTTCTTCTATGAATATTGCCCAGAAATAACAGATTAATTTTGAGCAAATACACTCTTTCATGATGTTCATAAATTTATTGTTTCGTATCATCTTTCTGTAAAATAATAGTTACATTTCGATTATGCTGCGGCTCTGGCAGCCTTCTTGAAAGGCTGGTGGTAGCTCAACGGATTACGATTCAGACCGTCTCATTTTGCACAGGCGCAGATCCTGTTCGAGGGATCAAACTCGTATCGCGGCAACAGGCGCCACCTATTCTGATATGATTGCACTATACGCTTTGACGGTGCGCATATAGAGGGCTGCACTAGCTTCTTGCTTATGACCTCGTTCTGAACTTATCAATAGGAAATTCGTATCCATATTTTCTAAGTGCTTAAATTAGCTGATATTCTAATTGTAATAAATATGATTTAATTTGAACGAATTTTGAGTGAATTAGTTTCATTTTATTTTTATCGGCTAAAATAGCTTTAAAATATCGGCTTTAACGTATGACTTATTCGTTAAAACACTACGTTTAATAATTTCAATGCCAATAATGTTTTTTATGGCTCGTATATAGCCTTACAATTTTCGCGGAACATTGAAGAACTTCAGAGATTGAGAATGGTCGTGTTTGACCGACATACTCTTATCTTTAATACCCAGTCACCCTCGTCGACCCCTTCGTGCGAAAACTATAAATTCTAAATAGGGGTTACTGGTGTCTCATCTAGATCGATAAAACAAGAATATTCTACCTTCTGCACTCAACATCAGAATCAATTTTTCCAAATTTGATGATCATTAGTACTATCTCATTACTGAAATTATCATACAAAATCATATAATTTAAATATATCAAAAAAATCAAATATAATTTTTTTAACTTCATATCGGCTGTATAACTACTTTTTTTCGAGAAGATAGTAGTTATATAAATACTTCAAAAAAATACTGTGAATAGTTTATTGGCACATTCATTTCAAATACTTATATCGTTTTCATAATTTCAAGAATTCTGCTTTTTTGATCAGTGGTAACTTTGAATATCACAAAAGATCTAGTTAAAGGAAATAACATAAATGGTTCATGCCGCATTCACTAAAATGATTTCTATCAATTAGTTTTTATATGATCTTTAGGAAAACTGAGAGTTTCAACATTTATTTGTTCATAGTGTGAAAATTGATACCGATAGTGACACATCATTCTGCACATTAGTAAAGAAGTTAATTATACGAGATGTATATATATATATATATATATATATATATATATATATATATAGATTATATTATAGTTAGTACTATTAATATAGGTATAGTTAGGATAAGTATCAAAAAAAATTTAGTAACCTCAGCACATAATAAATAAAAAATAGCAAAATTTATATTTTGTTCAGGTTTCGCTATAGTAGTAGTAGTAGTAATAGTAATCTTTATTGTAGTGAAAAGAAATTTCTTACAAATGGTGAGAGTTTGACGAATTATTCTTCCACTTCTCCACAAATAAAATGATCATAAATTAGAGAATAATACAAAAATAGTAGATAAAGATACAAAATTAAACCAAGATGAAACTAATGATTGTCTAATAAGTGTAAACTTCGTAAACTTAGTGACTAATTCACCATAAGACCGAAAAAAACAAATTTATATAATGCACAAAAAATAAGTCATAAAAAGTAACACATAAAAAGATGTGGTGGGCATGTTCATGGTAAAGACTTTGCCTAGAAGTGCTCCGAACACTCGCTGACAGAATAGAAGAAAAATCTCAGCAGATATTTCTTGATGTTTATTTTAAATTTATTGAAAGAAAGCTCTTTGAAACGGGAAGGTAATATATTGTATAAATTATAATCTATCGAGTTTTTTTTTGACTGATATAGACGATACTTAGTTGTTCCGATATTATTTGCGCCTCTTGTATTATAATTATGTAGATCAGACTGTTTAATCAATGTATCTGCACCCTTATGTATTTCTAGAAGAACGTTATATATTCACAATGTAGGCAAAGGCATTATTTCATATTTTATAAATAATGGTCTGCATGAATCCAAGTAACCAAACCCTGCCATTATTCGAATTGCCTTATATAAATTCTAGCTTTGTCAAAACTTGTTGAATTATTTTCTTTGAATGACATAACTTATGAAATAATCAAATAAATCATTGAAATTTGGTTACTTAATTTCTTTCAAATAATATCAATAAATAATAAATTTTATATATCAGTGGAAAATACACCTCGGAAGTATATTGTCGAATTAAGTATTTGACATAAGTATAGTACTTAAGTATATGATATAACTTCAATTTATAATTTTATAAATTCACAAATGCAATTAAGTTACCAAAATATTTTCATTATGCATTTTCAAGTAATATTTTAGTATTCTACGGATTCCTTAGTGGTCAAATTTTTTCGAACCAAGTTCAGTTTATGGTGATCTTGTAAATCTAAAAATGCAGTTATGAAGTGACCAATATACTTGTATTTAAGACTTCTCGCGTAATATTCCAGTATTTTACCAATTCATCAATTGAAAATTTTTGCGAAACATTAAAAATATAATATGTTCATATTATTCATCGAAAATCTCATATACTTTTTAATAGTACATGATGATTCCAGCAACTCGGCCGTCACTTCACGCTCTATTTACCCCTCTGTCCTGAAATTAGTCATGTTGTAACGCCTTCTACATACAGATCTAATGTTACCCTGTGTCATGATTAAAGTGACTGAAGGGAGAAATGATGCGAGGGCGACCTGAAAAAGGGCGACAAACCAGGGAACACGGTGCCTATTTAACATGGTATTACTACTTTAGTTCAACATTACTTAATCTTATATAATCATCACTGAATTCCACACTGGATATCGAAACTCGAACGAGTTCAGTTTTAAAACGTTGCACGAGTTCGAATGAGTTGAAAAATGTTGGCTTTTGCAATTCAAAAAGATTTGGTGTAGAAAATTAGTATGACCGAATTTATAAACATCAATTTCTTAATTCAGAATCATCAGCCTTGACAAAGAAGGAGAGTAATTCGAATTGTTCTCTGCCCTTTGCTAAAGAATTAGTTATAAAGTACAGTTATATAAAAAAGAAGTTATATATTACTAGCTGACCCGGCCAACGTTGTTTTGCTATATAAATTATTTCTAGGGAATTTCTAGTGTAAAAAGAATTACTATCACATCGTTTAGTGTGTAGGTAAGGATATGGTGAAAGCGTCATTGAGCGCTGTGAACGGTGAGGGAATACAAAGTCAACAAAACACTAAAAATTCATTGTTTAATTTATTATGATTTATTCTTTGAAATATATATATATATATATATATATATATATATATATATGTAAATGTGTTTTTAAGGGGAATTCGAATACTTTCACTGAATCACTCTGTATTCCTTACCAAGCTTTCGCAACAATTTATTGCTTCATCAGGGTTGCTACAAGATATGTGAGGTAAATACATTTTAAAAAGAACACTTAAAATAAAATAAACTTACAGAACGTGAGATGATATTTTATTCGGAGGAAACATTTCGACATTAAAAAAAACACACAACAAACCAATCACTCAGCGTCAGGATTGAAATTTGACTGTTATATTCATCGAGCGGACCGTCATAATATTGTAAATGCGGATACGTTAATAAATATGTATATATATTACTTAAATTTTCTATATCAGACTTTTTATTGATAGAATATCGTTCTCTATTTATATATATATATATATATATATATATATATATATATATATATATATTTATATATATATATATATATAAATATATATATATATATATATATATATATATATATATATATATATATATATATATATATATATATATCATTTCTAATATCAGTCTTTCATTCAACTTCGACTCCCTGTCTAATATCTCTACATTTTCCAAATAAATTTTATGATTTTTATTATTGGAGTGTGCTGATAATGCGCAACGTTGGTTGTTTTTCACAATATCAAGCTTGCGAAAGCTTGGTAAGGAATACAGAGTGATTCAATGAAAATATTGGTTGAATTCCCCTTAAAAACACATTTACATTAGAATATAACGACCGTTAACCAATAATATATATATATGTTGTATTTGTTTAAATCGCTTCGAAAATTAGCCATTATTTGTCGTAAAAAGTAAATGACAAAAAAAAGTTATTGTGGGATATCCATAAAAGATAGACATATACCACAGCGGAGTTTTCTGTAGACCTTTTCAATATGTACAATACTTAGTACATAATTTTGATAAATCTGGTAGGGTTCAGCCAGTGTTTCCAATATAAGCGTAAAAAATGTAGTTATTTACGACATCACATTAGATAAATAAACTCAAAAATAACAGTATTTCTCCACTAGTTAATGGATTGAATATAAACTTAAATTCAAACACTTGAACTTATGATTTACACTTTATTGACTACATAGCATGACGCGTTTCGTCGTCACAAACGACTTCTTCAGATGCTTACAGAATAATTCAGAATATATAGTAATAATATTACAGAATAATACAGAATTATTCTGTAAATAATTCAGAATATATAGTAATAATATTACAGAATAATACAGAATTATTCTGTAAGCATCTGAAGAAGTCGTTTGTAACGACGAAACGCGTCATGCTATGTAGTCAATAAAGTGTAAATCATAAGTTCAAGTTTTTGAATTTAAGTTTTTATTCAATTATAATGGATTCACATCAAGTAAACGCCAACACTATTAAATAAAAAAAAATAGTTAATGGATGTTATTATACATATAAACCTTCCTCTTCAATCACTCTATCTATTAAGAAAACCGCATCAAAATCCGTTGCATATGGATATAGGGACAGAGCTTTATGACAGAGCTTAAGAATGCTCAACTAAATGAAATTGAAAATAAAAAAAAATGTACGTGTAGTTGATACCTTAGTTAATTATATTAAAATTTTCTGCTGAAGTGAGAACTGTTTTTCATAAGAAAATTGGAAGAGTTTAAATAACTAGGAATTTGGAGGAAAAGCTTTGTCGATTCACGAAAATAATAGTCAAATTCAACATATTCCAATTGAAATATTTATGGCCATATAAAGACGAAAAGGAGAATAGCGTGGGGGGATAGCAGAATGAATAATTGCCAACATATTGCTAATTGCCGTAGCTCCATCGGCCAATTTGACGAGAGCACAGTACGTCAGTTCGCGCGTCAAGGGGGCAGCCCACCCTGTTGAATGCCATGTCAGGCGATAGGCGCTGACAGGTCTGGGGGCGCTAAATGCAAATCAGGCTCGACTAAATGTTTTCATATGCATCCATTTAGATTATCGCTTAAACGTAATAAACGGAGCTTGTTCGCTCACAACTCGAAAATAAATGGTTGCTTTCAGAATTTAATGATATGTCACATATTTACATTTGCACCCCCCATTTCCCACAACGGTATGTTCGTCCCAATTTCCACATTGTAATCAGCGTGAACGTTAGAATCAGGAAGAAGGAAGAGAACATAGGCCGAGAATTGGCAGATACAAATTATGAGATTTGGGGGCGATTTTCTCGGATCGCTTCTTCTTAAAATATGCGGAAAAATGCTATTTAGGTATGAAGAGCCGATATATAAACATTTGCATTTGGAATAGAAGTAAATATATTTTATAGAACTAAGGTTTATTAGAGGATTATGGACTGCTTAAGTCCTGACGTCACAGAAGGGAGCGGATCCAAAAATTTGCTCGAAATAAAAAAATCTTTCAACGGCAAAGTCCCATACGAAATATAAAAGAATATAAACTTAAATTCAAACACTTGGACTTATGATTTTCACTTTATTCACTACAAAGAATGGCGCGTTTCGTCGTTACAAACGACTTCTTCAGATGCTTACAGAATAATAACATTTTGAAAAACACAGGTATAAATATGAGGGAATTTTGGGATTCTATGGTTTTCGTTTTACCTAAGATATTTCATTCTGAAAAATAATTTCTATTACCTGAAAAGGTTTAACAAGGGTGAATTGTTTAATTCTATCTGTTCATTGAGCAAATTTCCAGAATTTTTAAGCCGATTTATTTCCACTATTTCCCAATAATTTAATTGACTACTTCTTTCTATATTGTGTAAAATTTTGAAATTCGTATCAAAAGTATGGTTTTCTGTTAATAAATGGTTAGCATAATTCGAATTACTTTTATTATGGGCGAAGCTATATTTATGTTCCTGTATTCTGTTTCCTGTACCGAAATTTCTACTTATAGGTTTTCCTATATATATATATATATATATATATATATATATATATATATATATATATATATATATATATATATATATATATATATATATATATATATATATATATATATATATATATATATATATATATATATATATATATATATATATATATATATATATATATATATATATATATATATATATATATATATATATATATATATATATATATATATATATATATATATATATATATATATATATATACCTATATATATATATATATATATATATATATATATATATATATATATATATATATATACCGGGACATGTTCCACAATTCAATTGGTAAACACCTGATTTGTCTTCTCTTTTAATTTTGTTTTTATTGTTCTTAATGTGTCTCGATAAATTATTGTTCGTTTAAATGAAATATTAAAATTATGTTAACTTAAAAAGGTTTTGACTTTCAGACTGACGTTTCCAAAGTATGTTAAACTATTATATTTACGATTTCTATCTGACTGATAAGGAAATAGTGATCGTAGAGCTTTCCGATAGAGTTTTTTGTCAAGAATTTTTGACACTAGTTCGCTTTCATAATTATTATTGACCGCAATTTGTTTAATGATATTCAGTTCTTTATTGAAATTTTCTTCTGATAAAGGTATATTGGTTAATCTGTGTATCATACTATGAAACGCTGCCATTTTATGTGGATATAGGTGGCATGAGGAGTTATGGATTATGGTATCCGTATGGGAAGGCTCCCAAAATTCTCTGATATTTATACCTGTGTTTTTCAAAATGTTGTTATTATTCTGTAAGCATCTGAAGAAGTCGTTTGTAACGACGAAACGCGTCATGCTATGTAGTGAATAAAGTGTAAATCATAAGTTCAAGTGTTTGAATTTAAGTTTATATTCAATTATAAAGGATTTACATCAAGTAAACGCCAACAATATTAAATACGAAATATAATATTCAGTGTTTTATTATTTTTAGAGATACAATAAGACATCTCCTTTATATAATTTTTTTTGGAACGTATATTAAGAAAAAATTTTCAAGCTGAATCATTTGAATTAACTCAAATTCATTGGTGAACCGAACTTGGTGAAAATGGGAATAATTTGTTCAAAATTCAGGCTCACTAAAAAAAAAATACACAAATTGAAGTTTTTTTCATCATCAAAAATGAGAAAACATTAAATTAACATGTTTTTATGGGATTCTACGGTAATAAACGTCAATATGGTAAATATGATGTCGGATTTAGGATTTTAGATTACCTCAAAAATAAATATAATCTTGAATTAATAGGTATAATATAGAGGTAAAATTTTTTGAAGTATTCAAATATTAGCATCACATCAATCGTTAATATTGTTTTCAATAGGTATATGAGGAACATTATTTTACGCATTTTATACGAAAGATTGTCCACGATTTTACCAAGGATTTCACCAGAATCAACTGAAGTAGAGTATGCCCCGTTATTGGACATTTACCCTCAAAAATTGAATAGAAATAACGAAATTCCAACATTTTCAAAATTTCTAATCCTGAAATTTCCATCTCATTTCAGAATGAAGCCAGCTTTTTGTCTCTTCCTTCCCCTACCGGATTTAATAATCTTATTATAATAACGAAAATGTAACGACGGAGTGGCCTTATTCCCGATATATTCCAGAGCTGAGCATATTCCAATTTGCATGTTAAATAGATAACATCTTCAAATATCGACAGAAGCGTCGGGTGGGCGGGGGTAGGTTTACACGAAGACGATGGGGATCGAACAGTAAAGCGCGTCGGCATCTTGACAAGCCTAGCCCCAATGTTAGGACCTAAACAAGTTAATCATATACATAACCGCAAAGAACGCAATGGCATAATGCATATTGAACCTTGAATCGCATTACGTCGGAATCTCTGTTTCCTTATTCATGACCAAAACACGATTCCTTTAAAACATAATCAGACGGAACAGTACCTGTCCAAGTCGCAGCAGAATCGATTTGTTTTAATGTCGCTGAAATGTTACTTCATCTTATTGATTATACCCACGCAGAATTTCCTTACGAGCTGTCCTGTAATTTGCTGCGATTTTGTCCGGCTGTAATGACATCTTGCATGAATTCTTTGCATTCGTACAATTTTCGAGAGAATCATTTACCATACAGTCTCGAAGTTTTTCAGTAAAAGTCTTTTCAACTCCAAAAAGAAAGGAAAGGAGGAACTAATCATACTATTTTAACAGCACGGTGTGTAACTTTAGACATGCTTTGACGCAAGAGCCATTTATCGAAATAGCAAGTCGATCTTTTTCTGACAAAACTGATACGATTTTATTCTGATATCCGAACAAAGTGCAAAAGGAAACGAAGTTCAACAACCCACGAGTTGAAAGCCGGCATCAAATTTGAATCACGACACAAGAGAACCAGAAAGTGAAATTCTCAATGATTTCCTGAATATATTCAATGAAATTTTTAAGTCGATTGATTTTTGCACAAAAATAATATACGTGATTTGTATAAATAATATTAATGGATTAGCAATGTAAAGATTTTCGTTTAATACTATCATGCAAAACGTAAATTCTCAATTTGAATTCGGATTGTTCGATGGTGCAAAATTTTTTCAAAAATAGATTATTTCGTTCCATATACCAAACAAAATGAAATGAAAGGGTTCACTGATTGTGATATTGCTTCGTATTCATTAATCTCTTGCAACTTGTCCGAAGTATGTTTCTGCACACATTTTATCGGCAGTTTGGGCATACCTGGATTATGGCGAAATCCAACTAGAATTTAATGTGAATATTATTCCGTTTCTTGAAACAAAAAAGGTTAATAAATGTACCATTATTCAAAAGACATTGTGGCCTATGGTAACAGAAACTTATTTACTATTTGAATTAGCATGGCCGTGGATCAATAATGACCACATTTATTTCTGTTTTTATTTTTCGGTTATTTTTCTTTTTTAAGCGTTTTTGTATTAGAATTTTATACAAATTTAACCTATTTCTTTTAGTACTGAATGGAAGATCACATTCAATACTGAATTCAGTTCTTTTGTAAGCATTTTTCTTTGATGTAATGACTGTTAATTGAATATGATTGTAATCGAACAATGTAAAGAATATTTCACAATAAATATCATCACAATTAAATTGAGTTTGATATTGGGAAGTGTTCATCTTTCAACTCATTGAATACCTAATCTTACATAATTTACAGTTTAATGTCACAAGAAAAATAAAGTTTTGTTGAAAAGATTATTTTCAAACATTTAATTGAATCATAATTGTGACAATTTGAATCTTGTTCAACACGTCTGCCTTCTACTAATTTCTAGTTGTCTCTTTTAAATTCTCCTTTCGGGATAAATTAGAAGGAAAATTAACCATTCCAAATTTGAGGCATTTCGAAATCTAATGATAATGTGTAGATGTATTTGTTCAGCGATGTATCTTTATGTGAATTCTCCACGGTTTCCTGTCGCCTACGAAATGTCACTCTGTTAACATTGTAACGAATCAATAATAATCGATGAAAATCTCGAAATGCCGGCCGATCGGTCGGATAGTGGACCGTTGAGCCACCGTACACTCTTACCTTGCGGTACGAACACCATTGTAATTAGGTTTAAATTACACCCGCTGACCGTATAATTTGGGGCCATAAACTAAATAAAACTTTATCCGAATGAAAATTGGATTTGTCCTGGACGAACAGGTGACAGCCGAGCAATTCATCATCGAACTGGCCGTTTCGATAACTTTACGTTTTCTATTAAAAAAATAACAAATTTCCGCAGTCGCCCTGATCGGAGTACGGCCGGATGTTACCCCTCTTGTTGTCTGACCACCCTCAATATACGAAACGACACTTTTTAACGTGCCGGCCATATCTCTCCGTTCTTGCCAATATGTATGGAGATGCTGGAAGTAATTCTCCTTCAAATTGTATTAGAACTCATACTTGGACTGCCATTAATCATGGGCTAAGAAGACGGCGATTTCGGAAGTGCTATAACGCGACGTCATCTACAGTAAATCCAGACTATTCATTTTTTGAGAACTCATTCGAGACGAGCACGAAGTTTCTTGAGTTTCTGAGTATTAAATTTGATTGTAATTATTTTAAAGTTGCAAGTTATGAATCAAATCAGTTCAGGTAGTATAACTTTTCTTTTAACAAATTCTTTAATCTCTATTTATTCTTGCAATAGGGAGAATATGATTATTGGAATTTCTGACCAATGAGGTCAAATTGGTTAAAACGGTTATATGGAATGACTAAGCTCATACAGAATTTCCTCCTTTTTTCTTTATCCTTTCTTGGTACTATTACTCTAGGCAACATTGAAGTATCACACAAGGAAAAATTCAAATTTTTATGTATCATCCTGGATAAAAAACTACTCTGGAAACCACATATCTATTATAGTTATAAAACAGAGATCAGAAAAATTCTCAAATTCTCAGATATATTTGTCATAAAAACTGGGGTGCAGATTAGAATAAAGCCTTACTATTCTACAAAAGCTACTTACGATCAGTGTTAAATTATGGGAGTATTTTTTTACGGAGATGCCGGCAATTCTTATTTACGTAGTTTAGATGTATTTCAAAGAAAGGCAATCAAAATGATTATTGGAATTCTCAACAGCACTCCCTTGGACACAGTTTATTCGGAAGATGGTGAATTAGCACTTGAGAGGACAAATTTTGTCTTCTCAATATCAACAATATCGTGTAGGTTGATAGATGAGCTGCATAAACTTTTTCTTTTAATACTTACTCATAGATTCTGGATTGTTAGAAAGAATCCGGTCCTCGTATCCAGCTACACCTATATCATATCAAAAAAGGAAGATTTAAACATAGAGCCTGAGCTACCATTATTCACGCTTGATTATAATATCTTACATACAAATATCAAAATTCCAATCCCTTCATATAACAATCTATCAACCAATGAAGAATTGATGCACCTATTTCACTCAAAATTCCCCGACTTCTATAAGATATATACTGATGTCTCTAAATCACGGACATCCGCTGTTGGAACTGCACTTTACAACCCTCAATCAGATGACTGCACTCAATGAGATCAGAATTTTCGATTTCTTTTGGCGAATTTTATGCTATTTACTTGGCATTAATTTACATTCAAAAACGCCAGGAGGGTACTGTCTCATAAAAAAATCTTCATTTTGACAGATAGTCAATCTCCACAACTTTCTTTGAAAAATTTAAAGCTCATTGTCTTTTAAACACAAAAATATTTCATCGTCATTGAACTTTTCAATCCGAAACAACGTCCAAGTGAATTTCATCGGGGTGAAAGCTCATGTAGGAGTTTCAGTTAACGAGAAAATGGATAAATTGGCAAAAGAAGCAGCAATAAACAGATACAGTTAAGAAAGCTTTAAAAATCAGTTCATGATGATTGGAAGGAGTATATTGAAAATTCAAAACGAAGCCATTATAAAGATTGTCAAAGGTATCCTGCTTCATCTCTTTGGTTAAGAACTCAACCACAGACAATTCATCAGGATTATTTGTCGTTGAGGACTGGTCACGATCTTTGTCTGGTCTATTTGAATAAATTAGGAACTTTTCAGTCTCCTCTATGTCTCCTCTAGTGAATGTGGCGAAATAGGTTCACTTAGTTTCAATCTTAGTTTCCTTCTATCTCTTCAAAATATGAATGTTTACGGGTCTCTCTTTGATTTTGTTATTTTCTCAAACATCAAGCTTTAATCAACTTTTTCCTGTGTTTCAAGGTTTTTTTTTGTGTTTTTTCCTCATGTTTAAGGTCCTTCATTTCCAAGGCTCTGCGATGTATGTCTATGAAGATCCAATCGTCGTGAAGAGCCCAGTTAATTTCCAATTGTTGTTGGTCTTTGAAAGGTTCAATGTATGACTAGTAATAATCAAATATAACCTAAAAATTTATTTTTCGTTCGATGAAGAAAATTACTGGCTAATGACTCACGTCAAGGCCATTTGGGCTTTATGGCTATTGATTTAAAGAAAAACTTCCTCCCCATAAGATGTCATTACGAAACTGATTAACCTACAAACGAGTACCTACTTATTAATCATCACAAGATTTTTGAAGCCTTGTTGAATGAAAATGATTATTGTTTCGATGATCTCTTGGTAAAAAATGATTCAATATTAATTGAGTATAAAATATTTGACTCAGGTTCAGAGAAATATATTATTTGCTTGACAACTGTTTCAGATTAACATGAAAATGGGTTAACCCCCGGAAACAATTGTCAAGCAAATAGAATAATTCTGTAAAAATAAAACCCATTGTTTTTAATCTCAAACAATTTAAATTAGACCTACTGAATATTACTGACTAAAAAAATTCCAGAAAATATTCCAGAACGTTTCATCAAGAAAGTATGTATCATCTTCAATAAACATTTATGTAATTCGAAGTTCATTCGAATTACAACATCCGAAATTAAAGTATTACTGAATATGAATTTATATTAGTTATGTACAGGGTAGATGTATGAACATCAAAATCTGGTTTCTCAAAATCTAGTCTAGAATTTGTTGTCGTAAATCTCGATATTTCATCAGTCAGTAACTATACAAGTTATTTTGATGAACTAGAAAACGCCGACTAGATTGAATTTGGAATCAATGATTGTGGAAATTCCTTGTCAATAATATGGGATAGATCATGTCGCCAGAAACGGAATTCAAATTGTATATTCGTGTTTCATCTAGCCGCAATTGCACGTCGCGACGCCACGTCTGGAATCGGGACAAGTGCCGTCCCACTTTTTCGCAATATAGGGACCGAATGGTCGAGTTTGGGTACGCCCGGCAATATGCTGGCTCCCATAAATCATCGTTGGGATGACTAACAGCCAAGGAGGACGCGTCCCGGGATCGCCTCCCTTCTCTCTCCAGAAATATGATGTAATTTATATGGAAATACATCGAAATCTTTGTCATTTAAAGATATGAATGAAAAATGCATTGTCCTACTGCGGCCGATCGGAGCATGTGTCGCGTAGATAGCAGACCGCCTCCTGATTTTCCGAATTATCCTTCCTCGTTGTTGATTTTCCCTCTTCCGCGACGGAAGATTTATAGGCTTTTTCTGTTAAGTCCTTTGTTCTTCACTATTGGCAAATTTTCTCAGAAAGAATTCGATGTTGAGAAGTAGGCGATAGACTCAAGGCTGGTTAATTTTATGCCCTACAACTTTGTCGTTCATGTATATATAGTTGAATGTTTCACAACTGTAGATATGTATTTTCAGTGTTTAATTGGGATTGCCCTTGGAAACATCTGGAAACAATCCACTTGAAAAGGAGAATTGAGAAATACAGTTAGTGTCGTTGCTTCCTTCAACTACTAAACACGTAGAATGCATTAATATTCGAACCAAATGTATTTGGGAATACTCGTACTTATTTTCAAAATTCAAGAAACAAATGTACTTTCGGAGTAACTTCACAGTAATTGTAAGAAAACAATTTTCAATTGTGCCTTTTTATATAAAATGTTAATATTGTACTATTTTAGCCCTGATGAAGAAAATGAACATTTTCGAAAGCATGGAAAATACTGAAGAGATAACTTATTTTCCTCTCTTGGACTGCAATTCCAATTAAACACTGAATATATATATATATATATATATATATATATATATATATATATATATATATATATAAATAAATTAAAAAAGGAGTATTGCCGAATAATTTGAACATTGGAATTCTCGATATTCGTATTTACATGGCAGTTACATGGTACTCACCCCATGCAATGAAAAATAATGTGGTTTTGCAGGCAAAGGAATGTCTCACAGATATTGTTGTGGAAGTATCGTTAAATAACGTTTCGAAAGGTTCATTTTCTACAACTAATATAACCAATTAAAGGAGTCGTCCATAATTAATAATAGCCCTTTACTTACTGTGTTCAATGACAGTATTCCTGTAAAGTGGCAGATCACAGTGATTATCTAGTTCTTAGTTATTTTACCTACAATTTATACCTACCCCTATTCATATTTCTCAATGTTCAAGTACAATTCTTCTTTTATTTGTTCGGTGTAATCTATATTTTGTATAATCATTATTTCTTTCTTTTCCTACATTTTAGTTGGTATACCTAGTTGAAGAAACCGATTTTCTGGATTCAATTTCAGGTATACGATTCCTTATTTTTCATTTGCATTCTATGTTTTCGCACTTTACATTAGTTATAAGCATTTGTATTTGAAACCTTGTGTCCTACTTTGTCGAGCTTCATAAAAGCATATACAGGTCACTAGTATTGTCATGAAAATTTTCAGCGTTATGCTTTCATTCATTTTTCCCATTAAGTTTGCACATTAATCTCATTTACACAAGTTTATCGAACATTCGCTGTATTGTCGTAATTAAAAACCTCCATGATGTTGAACTTTCAAGTAGGCTAAGCATTAATGGGCAATATAGTGTTGTTTCACCTTAACAAACTGCTTAAGTAAGCATTAGAAGTTTATAAGCTGCAAAAGTCGAGAAGTAAAACGACTATCGAGAGACAGTGGTAGACTCCCTTTCCTCTAAGATCCAGCTCGTAAAAAGCCCACTAACTACACACTGAATCTAGCCATCTTTCCCGCTGAGGCTTCCTCACGTACCTAATGTGAAGTTCGAAGAACTACACAGTCTGCTGCAAATTGACTAATGGGAGTTCGTTCCCGTTGAACACACGCTGAATAGTTGAGTGGTGAATTGTAATGAGTAGGAGTTATTACCTATAGGAGTATTGTTACCCAATATCTTTCTTCTCAGTAATAGCAGAAATTGAAATTGAGACATTTTTGTTACCGTCAACATTTTATTACAAATAGTAATTTTGTCAACATTTTTAAAGGAATGATTGTCTTATACAGGCGGTCCTCGTACTTACGGCATGCTAGGTTCTCGAAATACGCGACGTAAATCGAAACGACGTAAGTCGAGACCAAATTTTTCATATGTTTACATGTAGAACTCAAGGGTTAGGATCCACACAGACTCAAAATTTTGAAAAACTGCATTTATAACAAAGGGTATACATAGTTTATTATCAAAAGTAAGTTCTTGAAAAAATTATATATGTACTTATGAAATTGCTAGTTATTTTTGCTATACCTATGTGTGTTATTAATAGCATTAATGATAAAATTTTAATATGTAATCAAAATATGTAATGAGAATTAATAACTTGAACTTTTGGGTTAAAGAACCTATCAATTCTAGATTGATTCGCTTCTTTCTTCTTACTATCAAATAGGTCTTGGTAATACTGATAGGCTGCACAAATTTTGTTATTGACATTAAAACTTCTCTCAAAATTAGGACCTTTTCTTCAAAAATTTTCATGGCATTCTCCAAATTTGCAAATGCTACGGAAAGTTTCTTTAGTTTAAGTTATTTTTCAGAGTTACTAATAGAGCAAGCTATTTCTTGTGTCTCGATTGCTACTTCTTGTACTTTTGCCTCCAATTCGATAAGATCTTCATCAGTCAGTTCTTCTGACCTCGCAAAAAGTGAATTCTTCTATGCCGGAAATCGAAACAATTGACGTATGCTTGAGGAAAATTATCAAAACATTGTTCGACGTAAGTTGAAACGACGTAAGTCGAGGACTGCCTGTATATATATATATATATATATATATATATATATATATATATATATATATATATATATATATATATATATATATAAATTTAAATGGAACTCTTGGCTTAATGTTTCACAAATATATTGAATAATAAAATAATATTACCACGTTGAGTCGTGATGTTTCGAGTGCTCAGCTCATTATCAAGAGAAACTCCAAAAACAGAACATAACAAATTTATATCTATAAGATAGAGGTGAAAAGGGGGATAGCTGAAATTCTATTTATTCACTGACAATTGATTCTCCTTTTTTCTAGGATGTGCTGATTTCTATGGCTTCTGAAAGGTCTGAACGTTTCCCTTTGATACCTGCTTGTAAATAATGTGTTTTATTGAAATTTATGAAGTGTTTAGAACTGATGTAACGTTCTGCGAAGCCTTTAATATTATTTTTCTGTAAAATCGACCTTTTATGTTCATATATTCGCGTTTTGATATCCCTAACTATTTGGCCGATATAGAATGCACGGTCATCGTCAGGGCATCAAGAAAATCGACACAGAAGATTTTATAAATGTCGCTATTTTTTTCAACATTATGAATAATGAGCGAAAGACTAATTTTGGGGCATTTATAAAATTTTTTGTAATGATTGTCCTGCTTTCTCCATCGGCCAAACAGGTAAGGATGACAAAACCCGATTGGATGAACAAAAAAGGTCAATTTTCCCAAAGGAAATAGAATTTCAACCCCATTCTCACCTCTATCTTATAGAAATAATTTTACTACGTTTTGTGTTTGAAGTTAGTCTTGATAATGAGCTCACCACTCGAAACATGTCGGCTCAATGTTGTAATATTATTTGATTATTCGATATATTTGTGAACCATTAAGCCAAGAGTTTGATTCAAATTTATGTATATATATATATATATATATATATATATATATATATATATATGTAATGAATATATAAACTCAATATCTTTGTCCTTTTAGCAATAAGAGATCACAAAAATTACTAATTACTAATTAAAATTACAAAAATTGAATAAAGATAATTTGTTTTCAAAAATACCGGATTTCCTTTCTTTCGAAAATTCTGGAGTATTCAAGCGGTAGCGTGTTTACTAGGTGGACTTATCTGTTCCCAATTCGGTAGGTCGTGTTCGCCGACTCTGCAGATGCACCTTGCACCGCCGCGCCGTCTTAAAAAGATATTAGCCCTAGTCCCGAGGGGGTGTTGATTCGATTAGTAGTCTCGCATCACCCCAGGTATGAAAGCACCCCGGGTTGGCGTTTCCATATGCACACACACGACCACCCTGGGACCCTATCCAACACGATTCCGGATTTATTGTGGCACTTCCGCTATTTATGAATACTTCCGAAATTGGCAATGATGCATGGGGCTGTAGACATTTGAAGGAATATCGAGCAAAGCAGTTTTGGTTTCTTCCCTTGGTAAATCTGCAGGAAAGTGTATTACCGCGTTTTCTTGATTCGAAAACAGCAGTATATTCTTTGGTTTTTTCTTACTGATTTTCTAGAATAATGCTGATTGGTGCACCTCTGTAGTTGAAGATGATGTTAAGTTTTTAGGAGTATCAAAATTTTTGCATTGAGCATTGATCTAGAAATAGGTTGTACGTCAGTTATATTGTGACAGTTATTTTTCTGGGTCGAAGTATGTAATGAGATAAATTAATGTGTTTTCAATATAATTACTATTCTGAGGAAAGAATTGTTGTGGTGATTTTGAGACGACTGTTCTCTCGAAAAGTTGATCTGTGTTTCCTCAAATCAGCTTGAAATATTTACCAGAAAAATTCTGCCCAATAATAGATAGACGTAAAAAAATTTCAGAGTCCTCAACTTACGCAGTTGAAAACACGAAATATTTGGAAAAGCCTCCAAAAAAAATCTGAAAAAATCACTCTCGAAGTCAAAAATCATTTTTGGAGTGACAACAACGTGAAATTACTCAAAGGAAAGATAATTGTACGAAGCATCATGTCCACTGTGGTGGGTGTACTATAGTAGTTCGATACTAAGTTTGAAAAGAATTTACAGACGGCAAAAGTATTTCGTTACAATTTTTGGTAACCGAAAATAACAGTGTCAATTTGTCAATCCTTTCCGGTCTTTACATTAGGTACAATCTAAATTGAATGACCTCACCAAGAAACTTTAATGTACACTCAATTACAAACAACTAAATGTAAATTGAATTCAAATTATTTCTTATAATATGTTTTCGATGTCAAAAGTGGAAAATTGGGGAATACTTAACAATTTCTACACTGCTAGTTCATACCTAACTGACTTGCAGTGTCTTGCTGCCACGTATTTGGAATTCTTGATAAAGTGCTCAATTCACATTTCATTTCATACTTAGTAATTGTACATTCGAGAACACAATGCGCTTTGAAAAAAGGGCGTAAGCCATTATTAACTTTAGAAAAAGTATCTTTCAAGTTCGTTGATACGATTAGTCATACAATATAAATGTGGACTGACAGTACAAACTATTTTAATCATATTCAACTGCAACGTTATTCAGTTATAAGTTATTCTCGTTTGGATTACTCAAGAACCAATTGTGTTCGCCGATAAGCTTTTTTCCCTTGAAATTAATAATAATACGAACGGTCAGCCTGTCCAGTTAGTTATTGGGAAAATAGCGGCGTTTTTCTTTTGGTTAACGGATATGTGGTTTTTATGGACGGAGTAATACATAACCTTCGTTTTTTAATGAATCAAGTTCAATTGTGAATTCATATCTGGTCTGGTGTTTTGGTTCAATTGAAATTAGGGACATCGTTTGAAAAAATAGGTTTCTATGTCAGATAAGAAAATATAAAACGATTTTTTCGAGGTAGAATAACGATGAGAGCTTAGTAAGAAGGATGAGGATCAATAGATGCATTCAAAATTCGAATTATTTTTCACTCATGACGATCTCTCAATCATCAAATTAAGTTCTTCACAAAAGTACGAAATGTGTGATCAAACTAGTTCATATAGTAACGTATACAGCCGGAAATCCTCCTAAACTCAAGGAACATTCCGAAACGGAGCGATATTAGGACTAGCGCCCATTGAATGTCAATGCGATAGCGAACGTGCACCAGTATGTTTTTCGAAATAACTCATATGTGAAAAGATCCGTTGGAGGCGTTTAATAAATCACCGAAATTTGTGCGAAGGAGTCGGCTGAAATGCGGGATTAGCAAGTTAACCCATTGGGATATGATATAGTCGGTATGATTCGCGAAACGGCGTCGCAACTTCCCCCAGGTTGGATTTAACTCCGGCAACTTGACAAGAGTTTGCACTTAGCAAAATCTTGGAGAGGTGGCGACACGACCACCCGACGTACGTCATGGACACAGGATTAGCTTCAGTGGAACTCGAATATATGACTGCTTTCCCGCTATACATAGTAGACGCTGATTTATATAGCGGCCACTTTGAATGTGTTCGTCCATCGTCGTCAAAGATTATGGCCGCTGTTAAGTTTGAGGCGATAGTAAATTCGGTAGAGAAATGGTGAAATCAGACTACGCATTGTGCCTCTGGAAAATTGCTACAATTTTCAGTTGACCCTTGCTAATTAAAACCAGCGTTAATTCGAACCTCTCTAAATTCGAAGATATCAGAAGTTCTCCAAAACATCCCTTGATATTTGAAGCAAAATGTATACGTTTTTTAAGACTTGGTAATTCAAAGAGAAAAGAATCGTCGGTACGTAATAAAATTACTCGATAATTCATACTCATATGTGTCATACACTCAACAATTCAAAGTATCAGATTTAATAGATACAATATATATATTTTGAGACAAGCTCAAACTCGTACGAGTGTGTGTATTATACTAGTTAATACTAGCCTACATATATGTCTCTATCCGCTTTATTTTTAATAAATGACATGGAGGTTTCGCTTATGTCTTGGTGAAACATTATGTTAAAAACAATAAATTAAAATTTAAAAAATTTATATTGATAATGAATAGTGATTTTAAAAAAATCACTAAATATTTAGTGAAACTTAAGCCAAGTGTGTTAATTTATTCTTTCTATTTTTAATAGATAAAGTCATTGATAAATAAACCATAATATTTTATTTCACTCCATAATTCGTGATTTTTTTCCTTTGCAAAATCAATTTCAAGTTTTCGATAATCTGAAATATTTCCTTTGAACTTCTTTGAGTGTCGAATTAACGAGAGTCGATTGCAGATAGTTATAATTGACATTTATGAATTGCTTATGATTTTAGAAGAAGAACATTTGATTTCCATGACAACAAGAAACGAAAATTGAAGAGGAAAATTCTTGCTGGTTTCTAAATATTCACTAATGAGTTTTCCAATAGTTATAAAGTTTGACAATAGAAGAAAATTGTCAGGATTTATGCTTCTAGGTGAATTTTAAGGTAATATCAACAATTCACCAGATTTATTTGAATGTTCTTTTTCCTTTTTTAATGTTCTTCACACCCTTCAGGCGCATTAAAATGCTCAGATTCAATCTTGAGGTCATTAGTGAAAAGTAGTGTTGAAGAAAGAAGCTGAAAAAATTTCCGAAGACGCAAAGGTTTCCTTGGTACTGATCGACCGATTCATTGAATTTTGATCTTGTCTTATCTATATCGCAAGAATTCATTACGTTCTCCTTTCGATTTGAACTCAATAAACATCGTCTTTTTCATTTATTTTTACTATATTTATTAGACGTATTAATAAACGTGGTTTCGTTATTTGCCTGTTTGTTGTATCGTAAATTAATGAACACAGGAATAATACAAAAAAGTGATTCCGATATAATCAGATACACAATTAGGGATTTTGAACAATGATATTGACTATAAGATAGGGAAAACTCCTGCGCTCCCAGTTTTGCTATCTAACGCGGAACAATCTCTCTGGGACGCTATAACCTCTCAGCTGGCAGAAATGGTTAATTTTGGGAAAAGATGGTTGACCTTGTGTGAAGATAGCAGTGACCAACCATATTGAAAATATTGCAAAGTTTTCATGAAATATTCATCATCATCAAGAATTATTTTTACTTCTACTGACATCATATTTACTAGATGTATTTAATTAATTGAAATAATCTTTTTTATAGAACGCAAACATATTATGAAATATTAAGTTTGTTTCATTTTCATTCTATGATGCGTTCTGGAGCTCTTGTTTGACTGGGAAATGTATTCAAGTGTTATAAAGTGAAAATTCCATACGTTCAATTTTCTAAATTATTCTGAAGCATTTCGGCCACATATCGTTTCGCTAAAACGTTTACGATTTTCAGAAGGTTTCTCTAATCCCTTCACTATAATTCTGCACAATGCCCCAGTCATAAACATACATACATTTTATTTAAATTGGAGTCTACTACAGAGAGCGTTAACCTAGCAGTAACTTCTTTCAATAGAGTGGCGTATTAAGTGAATTGCCTCAATGAGCCTGCAAATTTGTATGTATAAACATCGTTGCCTATTTGGGAACCCAAAGAAATATGTATATATATATATATATATATATATATATATATATATATATATATATATATATATATATATATATATGTAAATTGGATTTATTGAATGTTTGAAATGTTTATGTTCATGTATTTTTAATATTTAATGTATTTTTAATCGTCGCACCATTAGTCGGTAGAACTCCCGACTATGGTGCGGTAGAACTCGGGTTCGAGCCCCGCTGAAGGCGTGGGTGTTTGTGTTTGTCTATGATTTAAGAAGCTTAAATAATGAAATATGCTGGGTAATGTACATCGATTACAAACCCAATGGCCGTTCGGAACCGGCGTTAAACTGTAGGTCCACTGAATTAAAAACAAAAAATTACAGGCCATTTGAAATTAAAAAATCTTAACTCTTGTTGACTTTTCGTTGTATATCACAATTCTGTCAAAAGGAATAAATAATTGAATTTTATAAATTACTATGGATTTCAAAAACGCCAAACTTATTTCTTGAAAAAATCAACTTGGCTTTTTCGTCCCTTTAGTATTCAGAGGAATATTTATTACTATGGATTTCAAAAACGCCAAACTTATTTCTTTAAAAAATCAACTTGGCTTTTTCGTCCCTTTAGTATTCAGAGGAATATTTATTACTATGGATTTCAAAAACGCCAAACTTATTTCTTTAAAAAATCAACTTGGCTTTTTCGTCCCTTTAGTATTCAGAGGAATATTTATTACTATGGATTTCAAAAACGCCAAACTTATTTCTTTAAAAAATCAACTTGGCTTTTTCGTCCCTTTAGTATTCAGAGGAATATTTATTACTATGGATTTCAAAAACGCCAAACTTATTTCTTTAAAAAATCAACTTGGCTTTTTCGTTCCTTAAGTATTCAGAGGAATATTTCAGGCTCAGCGTTCGCTTCGGAAGTTTATTAGTTAATTTTTTCATTAGTTTGAATTATTAGTTTCGAATCATTAAAATTAACCTCTTCATGTCTAAGACATGAAACAGTTGCAGAAGTTCGTACACTCTTCATAAAAAATAATTATCCATATGATTTAATGAAAAACTAATGAAAAAAAGGATTCATAACTTCTATAATACTTAACAATCAACAAAAAATAGATCCAATGAAAATAATTACATTTCGGTACTTTCTATTCCTAGACTAAGTACAAACATTGCGAAAATTTTGAAACCTTATAATTTCGTAATAGCTCATAACCCATAAAATAAAGTATATACAAAGTTGAAAAGCAGGACAATATCTACCATCAATTTCACGCACATGAAACCAAAATAAATATTTAGATATAAATTTTCTTGATGAGTATATGAAATCTCAACTATGTAATATTCAATTTTTGAAAAATATATCACCCTCATTTGAATCACCTGGCTCACCATCAGTTTTCCAGAGGTTTCCTCATGGTGAAGAAGTAAACTTCCGAAGCGAATGCGGAGCCAGAAATATTCTTCTGAATACTAAAGAAACGAAAAAGCCAAGTTGATTCTTAAAAAAATAAGTTTCACGTTTTTGATACCTATCCATAATAATTTATTCAATATATCTAATAATTATTCATTAGTTTTAACATAGTTATGATATACAACGAAACGTCAACAAGAATAAACATTTTTGAATTACAAATAGCCTTTTATTGCTAAAAATATATGAGCATATATTTATCGAAAAATTTCAAATAAAACTCTCAGGGAGCTGGCAACACAAATGTTGTCAACGAGAACGAACCTATCACTTTTGAGAGTGAATATTAAGTGTGCTTCGAAAACTCATCGAACTTGTTGAATGGTAATGGGATACAATTGTTTCATCATGAGTCCTTATTTAATTAATCAATCAAAAACCTTCACTTTTAAAACGTCAGATCACGCCCAGGCTGTCAAAAAAGAAGTTAGTTTCAAGATTCACACATCATTCATACTAGTAAATCGATATATCGAAGTATTTCAAATAATACTCTCAGGGAGCTGTCTACACAAATGTTGTTAACGAGAACGAACCTATCACTTTTCAGAGTGAATATTAAGTGCGCTTCGAAAACTCATCGAACTTGTTGAATGATAATTGTTTCATCATCAGTCCTTATTTAATTAATCAATCAAGAATCTTCACTTTTAAAACGTCAGTTCACGCCCAGGCTGTCAAAAAGATAGCTAGTTTCAAGATTAACAAATCATTCATACTAGTAAATACTGAGTCTCTTAATCGAAATATCGAAGTATTTCAAATAAAACTCTCTGGAAGCTGTCTACACAAATGTTGTCAACGAGAACGAACCTATCACTTTCGAGAGTGAATATAAAGTGCGCTTTCTTAAATGCATTTTTCTTAATTTTGGATATTGTCTTCGAAAGAGATCGGAAAATAATGGTTTAACATAATTGTAGTGGGTTTATGTTGAAATAAAATCGTATGGTTATCTAACCTCCACTCTGAAATTTATAATATCCGACAGCTTGACGTGACCATCTATGCCAATATTGGGGTTGAATGGAAATAAAAAGGATATATCTAGAGGGTCGGTTTCGGACTTTCTTTCTGACCAATGGTGATAAATTGAAATTATTATGTTATGAATATTTGAATACGTGGCCGAAGCGGGAAATAGTTCAATTTATTTTTTGCCTACTGGATATGAGGGGATTTCTCGTTGGAAGTGTACCTATTCAGAAGACAATGCTGCGATTGCGGAGTTATCATTGATATATTTCTTTGCAAAACAATGCTGGAATATTTCCAGTTCTCCCAAAAATTTTTGCAAGACAAAATAAAAAAGATATTGATAATAAATTTAAAATTTTTACTTGAGTTTTCTGCGCAATTTAATGGATGGCCTTCTGATGAAAATGAAATAACTTATATAGTAAAATTAACTTAGTGATTAACTCTGTGATTTTCAGTGAATTTTGTTGAAACAAAATAAATGTTTGACCAATACATAAGAGAAAAATATGCAATGTGTGATAAACGTTAGGACATGATTAGGTTTATCACACATTGCATATTTTTCAATCTATATTTTATAAAACTATTGTGTTGACTGAAATGTATATATTTGTAATGTATATAAATTTAAATTATATACATTTATATTGATGAAGCAAATAAATGTATATATTTGTAAATATATTTTGAAAAATAATGAAAATAAACTTATTTCGTTCAGAATATGCTTCTGAATTTTTTCTGCATCTTTATAGGTTTGAAATGGATTTGAAAAATCGAAATGAATCTTTAGTTACCTCAATTTTATGGAAAAAATGTAATCGGAAGTAATTTTCAGTGGAAATTTTGGGATGTACTAGTTTTAATTTTACTTGCTCAAGTATTCGACAAGTTTCCGAACAGAGTAGAGATAGTTGAATATGTTTGTGAAATTGATTGTTGTTCAGAATCTTGAACATTTTAAACTGATTTACATAGTTAGAATAGGGAAATATTTTATTATAATGTATTAGGCAATAAGTAGGTTAACGCAACTATTGCGAAATGATGGGTTGTGTGATGAACTCATGCGAGTGTAATGAACTTCATTTTAGCGAGTAAGCAGTTTTATTTTATGTATAAATTCGGTAATATTTTCCTAATAAAATTAGTTGTACATCAGTAGTCAACTTATTCAACTGACAAGGAGTAGGCAGATTGAGGCCTTGTCAGCAACGAACCCTTTCATACCGATTTCCAGGAATCGGAAGAATTGGGCCTGAAATTAGTTGTCCATCAGTCGGCAACTAATCAACGCTCCAACAAGGAGTAGGCAGATTGAGGCCTTATCAGGGGAAATTTCCTTGTGAGGGAATAGCACTCCAAATTTCTATAGAATTGTGTTTTGTGGTAAAAAAGCGTTTCTTTGAATGGTCTCCATAAGTAAAAATATCAACATTACAATGAAAATAAGAATCGCATTTTATGAAATTTACTGATCATCTAATATTTTTTTGTTTCAATAGAAGTTTGTTCAGAAATATTGATTAGTAAAAGACTCACTCGAGTCGTCTTATGTACGAGAATCTAATTGAAATGTTTTTGAAGTCAACATTCCTCCTGTTCCATTGTATGAGAAATCTATTCACTTCTGATGAATAAATAATCTCGTTTGATCGATAAAGGTGAATAAAGTGTAGCTTGTTTTGTAGGTAATTTATTCGCCATGAAAATTGATCCCTCTATCGACACTGAATAGCTTAGTTGTTGCATAACAGTAGTGCAGTCACTTCTTCTCTGTGTGCATTGTATTCAACAATACCGATGTATAACTATATGCCGATCCATTAGCGATCTAATTCCGAACTCATTTATTTTTTGAAATAATTCAAATATTTAATAGTGTGTAATTGAATGGTGAAAACGAAGAGAGAGGCAGTGTTGTTTTTATGGCTGCCTTTATATTCTAAATATCCATGAAATGAAGTGCTTTATTAGCTTGAGCTATATCTCGATTCTTGTTTTTTTGTCTCGATAATCATTGCCTCTTCGAGACTTTTTGTATTTACCTTGATCTAAAATCGAGGTTTTGATTACTTAGCTCTTGACTCAGCTGAAATCGGACTTTTTTTGTCCTACGAATTGAGAGGCCCATGACAAACCGATACCGGTTTGTACCTAAGCAGGGTATGTGACCGTACAAGGTGTGTTTGTAATTATTTTTCAGTAAAATCGCCCAGACGACCCCTCAGTTACCAGCGATTCCAGTATTCACATTTTTCGCAAATCATTTTTGCTTAGTCAGGAATAAGTGAAAATGATTTCGTTACCAAACCAGCAGAGAAACTGAGCAACATTCAAAAATTTAGCAAGGACATTACACTGATCAGACGGCATAAATGGCATTATAAAAGTTGATAGAATAACGGCAAAGTTGTGAAGCATGTTTAACTGATCTAAATGATTATCGCACCATTCAACAAAAATGAAAATTAGAGGGTAAACCTCATAAACTCGAAACAATTATATCGAAATTTTAGGAACATGATTATTGAATAAAATTATAAATTATATTACTATTAATATGAATGTGATGGCATGAAAATGGCACAGAAAAATGAAAAAATTAATAATTATATTATTTATTATACATTTATTATATTGTATTATATTATTTATTATATATTTGTAACTATTTTTGTTGTGAATGTTTTAGGTTTTGAATGTATCGTTACAAAAAAATCGAAATGGACGTTCATTTTCCCACAGTAGTTAGTTATATATATATATATATATATATATATATATATATATATATATATATATATATATATATAAATAGATATATATATTTCGAAGAGCACTTAATATTCACTCTCGAAAGTGATGGGTTCGTTCTCGTTGACAACATTTGTGGATACAGCTCTCTGAGAGTTTTATTTGAAATATTTTGATATTTCGTTTAAGAGTCTCAGTATTTACTAGTATGAATGAATCGTGAATCTTGAAACAAGCTATCCTTTTGCCCGCCGGGGCGTGATCTTGAGCGATTAGGCATGGGACCATTCTTACACATTGCAGACAGATTCTATGGTGTTCGAATGAAATGTCCACGAATCCTCACGTACTTGCACTAATGTTGTCATGAGTAGGAATCTAGAATGCTAGGGAGAGTTTATTCGTCTTTTCTTCGATAGAGGGAGCTCACCTGAATTTTCACAAATTGTTGTTCCCCTCATTCGGATCTAGGACTTGTGGGCGTTTTGAAAGTCATCGATTCTTGATTGATTGATTAAATACGGACTGATGAATCATAATAATGATGAAACAATTGTATCCTATTATCATTCATCAAGATCGATGATTTTTTCGAAGCGCACTTAATGTTCACTCTCGAAAGTGATGAGTTCGTTTTCGTTGACAACATTTGTGTAGACAGCTCCCTGCGAGTTTCATTTGAAATATTTCGATATTTCTATTAAGAGTCTCAGTATTTACTACTATATATATATATATATATATATATATATATATATATATATATATATATATATATATATATATATATATATACACATATATATCAACACATCATTGATATATCTGATGACTAATAAAGAATGATATATAAATAAAATTAATTCAAGGATAGTACAAATAAAAAGTCTCCTTTCAGCTTCTTCAAAAAATAGAATATTTCGAAATATACTTGTATTCTCCACGAATTTATTTAAAAAATTTCGGATTAACCCTTGCTTCTGGTTATAATGACAGACAATCAGATATTTTTCATTTATATCGATATTGTTAAATACTAGTGTATTTTATTAATGAAATACAATTGATTAGAAAATAAAAATTTAAATCAAACTCTTACAACGTTGAGTTGACATGTTTCGAACGGTCAGCTCATTTTCAAGACTAAATGCAAAAACAGAACGTAGCAAATTTTTATCTATGAGATAGAGGTGAGAATGGGGAATAGTTGAAATTCTATTTGTTGATTGACAATCGGGTTTTTTTTTTCAGGATGTGTTGATTTCTGTAGCCTCTGAAAGGTCGAAACGTTCCCCTTCGATACCTTCGTGCAAACATTGAGTGTTATTGAAATCTTCAATAACTAATTCTTCAATTCTATCAAAACTTCAGTTCTAATCTAGTGATTAGAACTGATACAATGTTCTGCGAAAACCCGTATTATTCTTGTTCTATAAAATCTACCTTTAATGTTCGATTTCGATATTTCTACCAGTTTGGCCGATATATAAAACAGGGCAATCATTACAGAAGATTTTATAAATTCCGCTATTTTCTTCAACATTAGTCTATTCCTTATTATTCACTAGAAGTGACTTAATATTTCTTTTATGAGATTCACCTTTTTCAAATGCTACGTGCAGACTAATGACAATTTCTCGAACACATACAATATATAAACTTAAATACAGAGAAAACAGGTAGATAACAGGTGGAAGGGATGAATTCATACTGAACTACTATATAGTAAACTAAGTAATTTACTTAGTTTACTAAGTTACTTAGTTTACCATATAGTAGTTCAGTATGAATTCATCCCTTCCACCTGTTATCTACCTGTTTTCTCTGTATTTCAGTTTATATATTGTATGTATTCGAGAAATTGTCATTAGTCTGCACGTAGCATTTGAAAAAGGTGAATCTCATCGGAACGTACGTCATGCAGTATTATTTTTGATATATGTGTAAATCAGTTTAACAATTGTTTTATTATGTTTATCGATTTACATCAAGTATCGGTCTCATCAATTATTAATATTTCTTTTATTCGTACAAACTGTTTTAATTTGCTTTTTTAAAAGAACGCTGTAAGAAGTGTTTTTCACAACTTGATAAATTTCACTAGTAGGTTCTAGTAACATACATCAGAGCATATTTAGATATAATTGTATAACAATAGGTATAGTTTTAAATGAATCGGCAACAAGTTAACAGGTGATCCTAGTCCAATCAGTTCTGTTCTGAGTACCTGTTATATTGACCGAGAAGAATTATAACCTACGATAACTGGTCAAATTCTACTTCTCTAATCGCTACAGTCACACATGTGAAAATAAGAATCAGGTATGAAATTACCACCGTCTAACACTCCTGTAGTACCCTGAAATAATTATAATTCAGATGGCCATTGGTAAGATTCAATACCACGCCCGAGGGAAATTTGGTATACCGCATACATTGTTACAGGTTTTTCGAATCTATATAATTAATTTTTTTTAAGATCAATCTCCACAACAACGGACAATTTCGTCAGATGTCTCGTCGAAATCAATCCTAGTGAATCAAAAAAAAAGTTGATTGTCGTCGTAACAAGATTTGGTTCCATCTTCTTTGTGGGTTGTTTTGTTATATCCCAGTGAATATGGACATTATAATTGACGCATTGTATATATAAATGAATTGTCAGTAAATATTAATATGATAGTGGCGTTTTACTTGAAAATGTCAGTCAGAATAGAAATTTGGTAAGCGAATAATTAACGTAAATGAATATTCAACTTAGGTAACACTTTCTAATATTTTTAATATTCTAATATGAATGTTCTAAAATTTTCTCCATTGCACACGATGTATGAACAGTGTAATATTTTGGGAGCTAAGGTGGATATTTTCAACTGTTCTCTTACTGATATTAAGGCAAGTTTGCTTGATATGCATAATCTCTGCTAGAACAATCATTCATGTGTATTCACGTACACGATTCATATTCACTCATACCCTTGTATGAGTGTATAAGTGTTAATATGTGAATGTATAATAATGTGTGTGTTTATCTTTATATGTATGTATAAGTTTGGTCAGCATTTAAGTTTTTTTATTCCTATAATTATATTTCATTTTATCAGTTGTGATTTATATCACAAACTCTTCTTTTAAAATTGAACTTTACAATTTGAAAGTACAAAATTTGAACTTTTAAACTTTTGTATTTAGTATCTGTTGTGTTTCGTGTTTTGTAATTAGGACCTGTCCTGTAAAACAGTGTATGTTAAATAAATAAATAAATAAATAAATATTTACGTTTAAAAGATACTGTAATTAAGTTTGATACAACTAGTTTGAAAAATTTAATATTTGATATTGAATTTTATTTTAATACTTAAAATATTGATTCAAAAATTTTATAATTTAATGGACTTTAGTGAGTGTTATACAGCGTAATATGAAAACGAAACTTTGAAGAATCTCTAGTTAACAAAATATTGATTATTAAAACCATTGGAACGACAAATGCTGCTTGAAATCACAATCGAATGTTGTCGATTGTGACTTTGTAGGTTGACGAGTTCGAAGAATTTTTTTTCTGGGAAAATGCTGGAAATTTGCACAATGAACAGATAGAATTAACCAATTCACCATTGTTAAATCTTTTCAGGTAATAAAAATTAGATGTCAGAATGGAATATCTTAGGTAAAACCGAAAGTCATAGAATCTCAAATTCCCTGATATTTATATCTGTGTTTTTCAAAATATTGTCATTATTCTGTAAGCATCTGAAGAAGACGTTTGTAACGACGAAACGCGTCATGCTATGTAGTGAATGAAGTGTAAATCATAAGTTCAAGTGTTTGAATTTAAGTTTATATTCAACTAGTACTAGTTTTCAATCTATTTGGTAAATTATTGAAAGCCTTAAATCCGTCATAGTATATGCTATTTTTAGATTTAGAGAGCTTACAACTTCGGATATAAAAACTATCACTACTTCTAGTATTATACCCATGCACATCACTGACCTATGTTACATTTTCTATTATATTACATGGAAGCAACTGATTTTTTTAATTTTAAATATGAAAATTTTTGATTTTATTGTTTTTTTATTTTTATTTACTTTACATTTTATTATATATATGTATATATATATATATATATATATATATATATATATATATATATATATATATATATATAAAATTTCAAAAATTCGATAAATATTTGATTTATAATTATATTCAGATTATATTTTAAAATTCATTCTCATTTTGTGTTCATTGAAGATGAATAATAAAATAAAGGATATGAACAAAAGAAATAATTAAATCGTTCATATAAACACAGATGAAGAGATCCCGTAATCGAAACAGTTGACTTGTCCAAATGCACGTGACGTGTGAATGTTATTATAGAAGCCATAACCTCCTTACGTATAGCGTCATTTCAATTTCCAATTGTGACGGTTGATCCCTCCAGTTCGTATATTCACTGCCAAACTGCCCTCTTTTATGGTCGGCCTCAAACAAGTCCTGATCTTCAGTTATTGTTTGGTTTTATAACTTACTATAACGGAGCGTATTCGTATGACCATTGACATAATTTTTACATTGGGCCACCCGCTGGACGTCGATAGCCTTTGAAAAGGCCGGTTCTGGAAATTATCATTGCAATCGTTCGCAATAAAATTCGGACCGTTTTCCGAGCGGCCGATTTGGATCTTTTCAGGCGATAGGGTATGTTTTCAGTAAGCGAAAAGAAAGAAATAGCACGGGAAATACTGCAGGCGTACTTTTCGACGTTTCGAAGCTATTACCTTCAGTATCAATACGTTTTTTTCAGCATTTCTCATGGGCATTTCCGAACAACTTAAAATTCGATGCTATGATATGATTTTTTTTCTATTTAGAGATAACATTGAAGTTTCCATGAATTGAAATAAGATTTTAGCCTGCCTTGGTTTAGGTTCAGATGAAAATATTTGTGGGATTCTGAAGTACAGTAAGTACCTTTACAGACCTGAACTGAATAACAAAATATGAATTGTGAACAACATATTAGACACATACTTGTTATGGTGGAGCTGCTGAAACAAAACCATATCTGCAGAGAATACGAGGATAACAAGGTCCTCTGATGAAAAAACTGTGAATGTTTACATCAGTTTTCATTTGAAATTTAATCGAAACAACAGCCGAAATTAAAACGAGAAAAACTAGAGAAGAAACTCACGAAAGTATGGAAAGGGTTCGAGGTGAATATAAACCTCTATATCAAAGCATTTTCAGAAGTTTTGTGGAACCTTCAGTGAGTAGATACACTTGAAGCCAAAAATTGGCACCCAAAACTTATAGACGATAGGGTACAAAAACGGTTAACATGCCTATATGCTATACATCAACACTAAGGACATGTGACAAAACAGATTTTGTAGCTCCTTTTGTATGAGTATATTAGGGGTTCTTACATAAATAGAAATGTTTTCCTGAATGGGTGCCAATTTGGTACCGAAAAAAATGATTGAAAGGATTTACTTCGTCCTGCAAAGCCCTGGTATTTTATTCAGATATTCAATGATAGAATCCAAACGAAATTCAAGAGATATTTGAAACATTAGCAAGTAAAGGTTCGGTAAGGCTAATGTGATATTTTATTAAGATATTTCTAGGTGAAATATAGCAGCATTTAGTGAAAAATCTTGAATTTTAACCAACGTGTTCGTTACACGTTGAATACAATTCAACGGGGTTTTCATTTCAATTCAACAAGTCTTGGGCTCACACCCTGCACACATTTCCGAAATGGGGACGAACCATGCAATGAAGGAGAGTCAATTAGAAGAGGCAGCTTTGATAGCATTTTTGAAAATATATTTTGTAATTCACTTGAATTAATTTTCCTTCAAATATTCCTCACCGCAATCGTTTTTAATATATATTTATGTGAATTTGTCTAATGGATAATCTGGTTTCTGTCATTGTAGATGGATTAATTTATTAGTGGTGATAAAACGACTTGTTTTCTTATTCTTCTTCCTAATTATCAGAAGTTTTTCGGCATCATGTCCAATTTAAGCCGTTACGGAAAAAACATAATGTGCAGGAAAAGAATTATATAATTTTCAGTTTCAAGATGATTTGGTATATGTTGTTCATATACAAGAATTGTCAATGTGGTTTAATAAATGATAGTCTATAATTGAAACCTCGTTAGTGTTGTTGTGTAAAACTTTCGATATTACCAACATCAATATGTTTTAATAAAACATGCGGCGTTCGACGTGCCTTATGTCGCTTATTTATGTATACACAACAGGCCGGACATGGAGAACGGGAACTGGACATTATTGGAGAATCGATTACAGTTTTGGGACACTTATATGGTGAAATAAAAGGGGCACAGGCCGCGCTCCGGCTAAACGACGGTCATTATGTAAACAAGAAGACGCTGTGGGCTAAATGGACCAGAGGTCACCCTTAAGGTGATCTTATTGAATCAGAAGTAGCGGGCTAGATAACTCGGATTATGAACCCCTCAATCCCAAACAACTGCTTCGCTTGATACAGCTCGTCGAGTTCGATTTTCAGATTTGAAATCATTGTTTTATTCGGTTGTTTTTGAAAGAGGAAAACTTAAACTTTGTAGACCAAGGCGCGTTTCTGATAGAATGGATATTCACTACGTAGTTGGTCAATGCATTTTTCAATATATTCTCGGGTTAGGGGAGACCGGGGATGGTTGGCTATAGGGGCAGGTAGACTAGGCAACAATAACTCACCACTGTCACGTGTATTTTATCAACTATTCATGAAAGACAATGACAGCGGTCCGCGAGACGCCGCAGTCTCGTAGCGTTCTTGAATGGCATCACATGTTGTAAATTTGGTCTCTTTAAGTAATTTTTTTGTTCGAATATTTTTTGTTATTGTGCCTATTGAACAGTTTGCAACACTTTTGTTGTTATGCCAAATATAAATATGATAGTTTTATTCTATATAATACAGTATAGCTTCCATGTTAGCCAGAGTTTGCAAACGATACACCGAGTTAAAATTCAAAATGGCGTCAGGGGTTGGTTGACAAATTTTTTTCGGGGTAGGAAGACTAATTAGTCAACCAACTTCTTTAAAATAAGTATAATATTTTTTACTTATTTTAAAGAATTGTGTGGGATACCTAATTGTTTATGTGCATTATCAATGTAAACACTATTATGGTCTTCTCTCACATACTAAATCACAGTTTTGTATTTTTACAGAAAATGAGGACGTACAAAAAAAATCTGAAAGGGTGATGTATCAAAAGATATCCTAGAAAAAGCTTGTCACGAAGTAATCTTCGATAATAATAGCATAAACGCACATCAAAAAAATACCAAATTGCCTACAAAACGTTGCATCGATATGTTAGTAAACTTAAAAAAACTAGAAAGTAATCCCAACCTCAGAAGAGCTGATTTGACTCTGGGCACGGCGGTGTACATAAAAAATTGGCAGATATTTAGCGATGACGAAGAAAATAAGCTGGAAGCTTATTTGAAGACGGCTGCTGACATTTATTATGGTTTAACACCGTATCAGACACGCAAGTTTGCATTCGAATACGCAAAAATGAATAATAAAACTGTACCGGAATCCTGGAATACAAAATTAATGGCAGGCGAAGATTGACTTGGTAATTTTTTGAAACGTCATCCCTCGTTATCAATTAGATCATCAAGCTATAAGTCTGTCGAGAGCTACTTCGTTTAACAAAAATTGTTTTATTTTATACTAATCCTCCTTATTTACACTAATTATTGCCTAGGTCAACCTACCCCATGCTTATGGTCAACCTACCCCGGATATGGGGTAGGTTGACCAAGCGTCAGGGGTTTAGAAAATCAACTAAATAAGTATAATACCGAGAAATATATAGGTTATGGAATAGTACTTTAGGTACCTGAATGGTTCTTCTACCTGTCTCAACTCTTGTTTTTTTATATTAAGTTAAAAAACATCGGAAATATACAAGCACAAGTCAAAAGTTGGTCAACTATCCCCGGTCTAATGAATAATAATCAATTCATTTGCTGAGCCGAACTGGTCTCGCTTGAACGTCCCTAATGAAAATGATCGATCGTCTTACCCGCTGCGGTGAAATGTACTGCGAGTAATTAACAAGATCAACGGTTTATCAACTCAAAACCACTCGAAGTGAGAATGAAGGGGAATGAATCATCTTGCTTCAACGTGGAGTTATTTATTAGTCAGAGGGTTAAGATTAATAAATCTTCAAAAAACTATGTACCACATTTGATGGATAAAAAAAATGGGAAGTTTATTGATATTGCACAAAGAACACTCTGTTTAAGTTATCTATTTATACCATTTAAGTTTCCACATTCTCTTTAAGGCCAACTTACTCCAAACAATTTTGAAAAAATCGAAATTTTTTTTCATAAACTGCTACTATATACTCGTAGAAATAGTATAGAATTAGTCCCGAAGGTCAGCAAGACCGAGAAGCAGGTAGAAAAGATTAGGGAGCGCTGCAGTAAATCCGGCCGCTCTAACGCCTTCGGTTGCGGCAGCTTCTGCATGCCTTCGGGTGGTCTTATTGTTTTGTTCTTTGTTTTATTGTTATAGTCTTGTTATTTTGTTAAACTGCTTTGAGAAATGCAAGAATTTTTCAGAATGATGCTTACGAAGACCAGGAAGGAGTTGTGTATGAAACTGGAATGGATATGTGAGTGAAATTCAATTTTTTTACGAATTTTCACGAATAAAAACTTTGAACTGATTTTTCTCCGAACCACGTTTTTTCGCATGAATTACACTCTCATTTCGAAACTATTGCACTTGTCGATATGAACCAAACGGCATTTTACTCTTTAGATGTCTGGCTATGGCCTCAAGCAGAATAAAAAATATTCATTTTTATTTAAGAAAGTTATAAGCAATTAAAAGTGAAAAAAAGGGTAAAAAAAATACAAAACTTCGCTATTTTGTTTTTTTTTTTCATTGAAAATATCTCATTCTGCTTGTGGTCATAGCCAATTCGATACAGAACATGAAACCGTTTTGTTTTTTGCTTTCAGATAATTCTGTTTCAAGAAATGATGTCATTCATCTCCGATTCGGATGAGTTTCAGCAGCTATTTTCAGGACCGCCATTTCGAAAAAAAAATTTTTTTCAACTAATTTAAATATATGCTTTCATATGTAAATAAATTGATTACTCAACATGTTTTGTACTATAAATAAAATATATGGAAGTAAAGATAAAAGCTGGCCTTAACCCATAAAATATAAGATGAACATTTTTTCAGCTTAAAATAAAAGCATTCAGCACATAGTTAATATATGTACATTAAGAAACAAAAAAAACTTTGTCAGCTGAAGCTCAGTTCCGTGACTCGTGAATGTATTTAAAGATGATATTTTTCACTATGAAAAAAACACGTAATTCTGGAAATGAGGGAGGATTGTCGTTCAAATAATATCGTAATATTTACGTTGTAAGGTTTAGAGATTGTAATGTTAAGTAATTATTGCATGACTCCCTACTACCAAGAGGGCACTACAATAATTAAAAATCTTCATCGAAATGAAGATTATTTTTCTTTTATTTGATCGGAATATTTTGAAACATATCTTGACAGGTTCGTCATTTTGCGATGTTTTGTTTTGTATCTAATGTTCTTTTTTTCCCGCAGAGTTAGAGAAAAGTTTTTGAACAGCGTCTGCGGAATAAATGGTTGAATAAAGGTCTAAGAATCGAATGTGCTGAGTTCAAATCCTGTGTTAGCTATGGAGCTTATATGAAGATTTACTGATTTGAAAATAGTATTAATTCGATAGGCCATGTAATTACAAGCAAAATATTCATTTGGAACCCGCGTTGAAATGTAGAATTTCTAGAATAATCCTATAATTATCACTGTGCTCTTTCATTTACTTCACCGATTTTTCTGGGTTTTAATGAACCGTTATAATGGAAGGCAATCAGATATTTTTCATTTATATCGATATTGTTAAAAACTAGTGCATTTTACTAATGAAATACAATTGATTAGAAAATAAAAATATCAATTTTCTAAAATATCAAACTCATTTTTGAGCGGTCAGCTCATTATCGAGACTGAATGCAAAAACAGAACGTAGCAAATTCTTATCTATAAGATAGAGGTGAGAATGGGGAATAGTTGAAATTCTATTTGTTCATTGACAATCGGGTTTTCTCTTTTCCAGGATGTGTTGATTTCTGTAGCCTCTGAAAGGTCGAAACGTTGTCCTTCGATACCTGCGTGCAAACATTGAGTGTTATTGAAATCTTCAAAGTGATTAGAACTGATATAATGTTCTGGGAAGCCCGTATTATTCTTGTTCTATATAATCTACCTTTTATGTTCGGGTTTCGATATTTCTACCAGTTTGGCTGATATAAAACAGAGCAATCATTACAGAAGATTTTTAAAATGCCGCTATTTTCTTCAACATTAGTCTATTACTTATTATTTATTTAAAGTGACTCGATAACTCTTTTATTCGTACAAACTGTTTTAATTTGCTTCTTTTTAATCTTTCACATATATTCTCACTAAGGTGTGGTACAAAGTTAATGAAATAATATTTATGTTCCATTTTAATAGATGGTGTGGGATAGATTGATTTCAAAAGATTATACTGACGCTTTTTCCGTATAAGTTTGTCTATTGAGGTTTTAAATATATATACATATCTTCATAGCTTCGTTTTGTTTTGTATCTAACGTTCTTTTTTTCCCGCAGAGGTAAAGAGAAGTTTTTGAACAGCGTCTGCGGAATATATGGTTGAATAACAGTCTATGAATCGAATGTGCCGAGTTCAAATCTTGTGTTAGCTATGAAGATTGTATGAAGGTTTACTGATTTGAAAATAGTATTAATTCGTATAAATATAAAGCAATATATTTATTTGGAACCCGCTTTGAAATGTAGAATTTCTAGAATAATCCAATAATTATCACTGTGCTCTTTCATTCACTTCACCGATTTTTCTGGGTTTTAATGAATCATCGTTGTCCGTAATGTCCTGCGTTTTATATGGGCATTTGTTCGTGTAGATTCTGATGTTAATGAAACAAAGAAGCGAACGACATATCCTCATGGATCAATTTATTGTTCGTTGGTTGGCGTAGCGCTTGCTCATCGGAGACCCAATATTGTTTTCAATTTGAAATGAGCTTTTTAATCAGCGAAAAACTCGTTTGACTGACTGTTATTTTCCGAGAAACTTTGATTGCTCGAGTCAGACGAGCATTCGAAGTTCAGAGCCAGCAAATGCCTAGGACTCTCCTCTCAATTAGCTAAACATGGAAATTTCGTACATTGGGCGGAACAGATGTACTATTCATATTAATGGAGCATGATGCAGTTGGGATAATAAGAAAGGACAATAGCGCAGACGAAAGATAATGAAAGAGTGTTCTGGATAAATTGATCGAGTTCTTCTCTGTTATTCTCCAGCGTATTTTACATTTCTTCAAGGCCTGACTTGGCTTAGTTTTTACTTGCACCATATTTCTGGTACATTAAACACCACCCCTTTCTTGGTTTCAGAAGACGCTTCATGGGTAAGACGTTTACGAGGGCTGAATGTTTGAAAATGAGGCGATGTATTAAGGCAATTGTCAAAGTCATCCAGATTCTTCCAAATTTGTTTATTATTTATTCAGAACACAACATATTATTGAAAGTGTGAAATTGCATTGAGCTGTTTGTACAAAATTTTTCGAATTTTATATGTTCGTCAATTTGAATGGAAGATTTCAAACAAATCAGTGTCTTATGCATTCGAATTATGCATCAGTATAATATTAAAAGTATACTATAACTTTCTTTCCATAATTTTTTTGACGAAAAAAAAAAATTTGTAGCAGAATGAAACTCATAGCTATATAAAACATGAAGAATGTGATGTCTCCACAATCCTTCAGGGGATAAATGTTGAGAGAATATTGAAATCGGTAAATGAAGAGAGCATGGTAGCTCGAAGCAGTACTGTCTTACGTTTCCAATAAATGTGGGCTCCGATTTCAATATTCTGTAACATTGATCCCTTGAAGGATAATGAAGACAACACATTGTTCATGTTTCTACTTTTAATATTTTTATATCTTCAATATTAAATATTTACAAGTGCGATGATATGATCACGATTACTGCAGAATCATTTTTTCGTCGTCGATTTCTTCTTGTTTCATGTAGTTATTTCAGGAAACTTTGATGAATGATCAGCGAGCGTTTCTACAACATCAACCTAGATGGCATTAGTACATCAAATTAGATGAAATTGTTCAAAAACTAGAGTTGTAAAATGTAGTACCTTAATTGATAATGACGTGTGTAACTTTCCATGTGAGATGTATTGATGTGTTTTCTATTGGTTACTAAGATTTGAGATATATAGCAATCTATGCATTATATGTGCATAAGATTTAACAGTATATTTCTGTCTCATGATCCATAAGAGGCTATTTGCGTATTGAAGTCGATGCTTTCTCGTTTGTAAGAGCCAATAAGCTCGAAACACGTGTCAACGGCTGCTTCCAATTGAGTTGCGGGCTATACCGATAATTGTGTTTTTTTTTGTCATTTATACTTTTCACCGCAAGAAACTTCTTCATTCCTTATTTACTTATATATATATATATATATATATATATATATATATATATATATATATATATATATATATATATATATATATATATATATATATATATATATATATATATATATATATATATATATATATATATATATATATAATGTTCAGAAAGGTTTCCGCGGTCAGAAGTATGTATAAAACTTGGTTCTCGGAATGAGTTGACTCCGAAGAGTAGGCAGGTTGAGACTTCGGAGTTAACTATTAGAAACGATTTGGCTCGTGGAGTAGGCAGATTGAGGCCACGCAACCGAATTATTTCTTATCGTTCCTAGTTTCCCTCATTTGGTTCGTGGAGTAGGCAGATTGAGGCCACGTAACCGAGTAACCCTTACCTTTACTAATTTATTCCAACTCCTGAAGATGGCTTCACAACGGAAGCCGAAACGTCGAGATTATATAAATCTAGAACGCGGCTCATTCCGAGAACCAAGTTTTATATATATATATATATATATATATATATATATATATATATATATATATATATATATATATATATATATATATATATATATATATATATATAGTAGTAAATACTGAGGCTCTCAATCGAAATATCGAAATATTTCAAATAAAACTCTCAGGGAGTTGTCTACAGAAATGTTGTCAACGAGAACGAACCCTACACTTTCGAGAGAGAATATTAAGAGCGTTTCGAAAAATTCATTGATCTTGTTGAATGATTATAGGAGACAATTGTTTCATCATTATTGATAATGCATTTTACGTCATTCAACACATTTGCGTCAATGATTCCAATTGACGCGTCTGAAATGCATTATTTTCAATTTTATGTTGAAAAAATGAAAATTCAATTAATCATCTCGTAGCTTTGGCGATATATGACGAACTTGCAACCCCTGGTGCCTTGAAATATAGAGGCAGTAACATCTCATCTGGAAACCAATAAAATCGGTCCGATAAAATTGTGTTATGAAATATTTGGCTTTCCGCAAATGGACAGTAAAAGAGTGCTTATGTTGGGGTCCCCGTGAAGAATAATTCACGTTCTAATATTGTTACTTAGAGACCTCTGAATGACGATCACTTCCATTCAAGTGTTGTGTAGAAGAATAAAACTTGCAATAAGAATAATCGAACGAAATATAAGAAGCTATACATAAACAAAATATAGATATTATAGAATTATTTGTCTTCGAGGCAGGTTTGTTTGAATTGAGACGAATTTTTTATTGTTTTTGTGATTCAAAGTTTCGCGAAAGGGCCGTATGGAAGATCATTTCCAACCGGATACGATTCTACTAATTATGAATAGAATGATTTTTGTTTGTTTTCTTCTTGCGCCTGAAATGTCTCTTCTGAAATTGTTTAATTCTTTTAATATTTATATATATTTCATCAAAGGTAACTCGAATTAGTTTTGGCAATTCGGCTGAAGTAATCATCAAGAGGCATAGAGGAGAATTAAGGAATTCGTTGACCTATGGGAATGCCTGCATTAGTCCTAATAGGAAATTATCGTAGTCGCATAAATATTGACGGAAGAACCGGAGACGAGATGAGTATTAGTCATTAGAGGCGAAGTTCAACGCAAGGTAATCCCAAAGAAGTTGTAAAAACGCAATTCGGGCTATTGGGGCGGCGAAGTGAATTCAGTGCGGTGTGATTATGATGTTTTGTGGGAACGGCGACGGTCATCGTCGGTCTTATCGGGCTGTAATGGCAACATCAGAGTGCGTCGTAAAAGTTGCCGTCCGAAATTCGGCTATCCTCTTGGACCTGTGACTCGCCCAGACGCGTTGAATCATTTATCAGATGTCCATGAACGATTGTATCCATTTTAGAGCTCCAGAATAATTTTATGTAGTCACCTCCTCTGCCGGAGCGCACCGAAACGGCACACTATTTTATTTATAAACTTTTTATTGGCTAAAAACACACTTTGTCGGCCTTTATCGGGCACAATTTATTCGTCGTGGAATACGTATAAAGAAATCGTTTTAAACTGCAAGTTTCTTAATGTAAAGCACAATAGATTACGTAATGATTGTTGAGGACTGTTCTGCAGTTCGAACGAATGAGCGATGGTATCTGATTAATATGGAGAAACTCTTTATTGTACTCTATCACTTGCATATTTTGATGTATTACACTTACTGATACGTTCGTACCATAGTCTCAGAAATCTATGCCATTAGAGTCTCACTTCTGTATGTGAAAAGAGCAAGACGAGACCGACCCAGGTGTTGCCTAAAACGTTCCTATTGATTGAGTGGTTTCGCGAAAGGAACGCAATGAACAATCAACAAATAACGATTTTGATTATGATTTGAAACAAAGGCCAGGCGCCTAAACACTACTCAATTCATTGTGCAAGAGAATCGTGGAAGAAGAATAAGTTTTCGTGGAGAAAAATTTCAATTTTCGAAATATTTCAGCATTTTCTACATTACGTTTCCACTTTCTCTCGTTAATTTGAGACACGACCTGTTGTGGAAAATATGAAGAAAACTATTACAAAGGAGGATACCAATAAATTCTGTGTACTCATTTATAAAAACCCCTTTGTGATTTTTTGTACTCGTTCTTTATAATGTGGATAAATACTAGATCTAAGATAATGACTTTAAACGCGAGAAGATATGCCTTTTATATTCTCGCTTCTGCTATGTGGACTTCCTAGGTAGCGTACGAATAAGCGACTGTTTACATCAGCTCACCTCATTATGTAGTCGATCTTTCAATTTCAATTCAAATTTTGCCCCCGAAGAGAATATTAGACGACTTGGTTGGTAGCAGTAACATGGGTAATCCAACTTACATGTCTATATTTATATTCCATTTCGTTGCTTGTGTGGACACCTTTAGAAAATTCATGTGGAACTTTCTTGATGAAATAAAATCTTTACAATTACAAAAAGTTGTTATAACTTCTAATAAAGTTTATCTTGTGATATATAATAATTGATCGTTTCTGTATTCATCACCGGATTGTACTGGTTTAGATTTTGTCACAATATATGGTACATTGTTTCAAATTCAACCAAGATTTTTTTCTATTCGTCCTCATATTACAATGACATGTTCCACATAATCATTAGTAATAATTAGTGTAATAACTAGAGACCGGATTAAATGCATTTGCATAGGTACCTATTCATTGGCATATTTAAGCCATCATCGGTAATAACATATGATATCGTGAACCCGACCAAATTTAATAGTTACAAAGCATAAAGTCTTTCGAATGATAATAATTGTGACTTTGGCCGGTTCTTTTGTGACTTTGGTATGAAAACATATTGAATAATAACCCAGGTTTTGAACGTTTGTGTCAAATTGACAATTCCATTAATGGGATGGCAGAATTTCTACCAGAAACTATAACTATTACTATAGCACTCTAGTTCAAAATCTGCTAATCAGTTACCTCAGAGGAAGTGAATTGAATTTTTTCCTCTTACAAAAGTATTCTCAATGATCGAAGTCACAATCATATCACTGAATATTTAGAACAAAACTGTACTGTTGAAATTTACAAAAATATTGAAAAGTTTTAATATCATGTAATGTTATTGGAATGTGTGATGTCACTTATGACGCTGTCTGACGATAACAATTTACTCATTTTTTGCTGATTTCAAATGAAAAAAATTAAGACCTACTCCTCGTTTTTTTTATTCCTGAAAGTCATCATTTTATTTTACATATTCTGCAAATTTCGTGTATATTCCAAGCTTTTTTCACGCATATTTGCGTGCATACAGCAAGCCTTTTGCGTTGCATGAAATTCGGTCTCTAGTAATTACCTACATCATTTTTTTTTCATATATCTCTGCATCAAAAAGTTCTCGATTTCATGTTTTATTTCATACATACTCCTATAAGGAAGGAGACGGTTAACGAAGTTCCACGCTGATATTGCCGTAAATCTCGATGTGCAAAAATTGTGATAAAGGGCAGGCTTATTGTCTTAATGTGTGCGACAGATTGGACACGACCCTAATATATAATATAGATTGGAAGAACAATTGTACCAATGCCATCGTAGACTACCGCATCCGTTCCTAGCGCAAGGCCTAGTTTATCTTGTTCAGCTAATACCTTCTCATATAACTTCTAATTCGCAACCATAAAATCTTTATTGCTCTGACATGGGGTTATATAAGTTCATCTAATAATTAAGGTCTTCATTGGCATTTTGCTTATCAAAATTGTTTATTTCGGATGAGTTTATTTCCAGCCTGTTCCCCTCTTCTGTCAAAAAGGCATCATTACTATTATAAAAAAATTGTTAATTGGAAGAGCAATTATGACGGTTGACAGATGAAGGTTAACATTTTAAGGAGTGTTAAATTTAATTTCCCTGCTTCACGATTTGAAATGCACACATATAATCTGAACAGAACGAAATATATCACTGAAAAGAATTACAGAAATCAAACTCTATAGAAATAAAAATAAAAATAAGCATTGAAAATATATAAGAAACAACTGCTTTATATAATGGTTAAATTCAACACCGGTTCCAACGGTCAATAGGCTTGTGCATTACATTTTACTTTACATATATATGATATGTTTCAACCACAAAATTGGGGGGACAAAATCCACATCTTATCTGAAATTAGAAAACAAATTTCCTGTTGCTCTTAGCTCTGTTCCGGCCCTTGGGCAGAAAATTATGGGATAATGGAACATGAATTGACAATAAATGAATATGAATTGAATTTCTGATTTTTTCTTCACAATTTTTGAAAATGTTTTCAAAAAAATATTATATATATATATATATATATATATATATATATATATATATATATATATATATATATATATATATATATGTATGTATATATATATATATAAATTTCCATTTCCAGGTTCGTACAACTTGAACTTGGCTACGACGTTCTGAGGAAAGCCAAAAAGCTCGATACACGTGTCAACGACTGCTACTAATAGCGAGATATGCCGACAGTGTCTACTTTTGATTTGAATTGTCCCCCGCGTTGAACATTATTCATATATTGTATAATTTCTCGGCAAGAGGCATCCTTGAAGGATAAATAGTCGCCTCGCGGGCGAAGTAGTTTTTTCAAATTTTCCAACCTGGAGAGTAAAAACGCAGTAGCCTAAAATGTGTCGACTTCCATCAGTGTAGTGTCTGTTTATTTCTTGTTTTTCCATCTCCAGGTTTGTACAACTTGAACTTGTCTACGCCGTTCTGAGGAGAGCTAAAAAGCTCGAAACACGTGTCAACGGCTGCTACTAATAGCGGGATATGCCGACAGTGTCTACTTTTGATTTATATATAATTATATATATATATATATATATATATATATATATATATATATATATATATATATATATATATATATATATATATATATATATATATATATATATATATATATATGTGTGTGTGTGTGTGTGTTCTTGTGTGAGCTTATGGGTACTCGGGAGGAAGACCTCATCACTAGAGAAAGTGAAATTGCCATTTTTTGATATCTCCCTTCAATCAGGAACTGGGAATTATGGTGGGAAGATCCATTCATTTGATTAACGGTGAACGTAGAAACGTTGACCTAGGTTAGTCGTTGGTATGGGATAATTTTGCTTCATTCACAGGCGGGCCACGGTCCGCCGATGCTTGGCGTTACTTCTTCGCCGCAAACGAAGAAATAGATGGCGGCTTCTGTGAAGTGAACTGTCGTTTCCCACGAGGGGCCGCTTCATGGGGACCAGACCAACGTGACCTCACTCCCAATTCGGCGATGCAAGTTTTCGATGACCCCCTCCCGGTTTGTATAAATCTAATTGATACTATCTATCCGCTTTCGGAAGGTTTTCCGCCGAAAATTTAGCTGCGTTGATAAAAAATGGTAATATCACTCGCTCAGAGGTTATGTGAAAGAAGCTGTAATCCGTGATGAAGTCATTTCATTTAACAATCTCCACTTTTATCTGCGCATATCGTACATGTTAATAGCTCGTAAAAGAGAGGCATAGTTCACGCTACGTCGTTTTCTTGACGTTCGTGGGTTCGATTCGCACCCTGCTCTTCGATGTACATATACGGTTACTGAAATTTTAAAAGCAATTCTATTCTTTAACAGAAATATATATATATATATATATATATATATATATATATATATATATATATATATATATATATGTATATATAAGGAAATGGAGTTTTCATGCTAATCGCATTGAATGCAATATTTATGAAAATGAATACTAGAACATTCATTCTGAAAATTCAAATTAATCAAAAGAATGTTATAGTAGAGCTATAACATTCTTTAATAGACTGACGAGTTCCTTGCACAACGAAAGAGCTGTCTCGTACTTCCATCAAATGTGGCATCGATTTCAATATTTCTCCACCATTTATCCCTTGAAGGATAGTGGGAGGCATCACAGCGTACACGTTCACATAGCCTAGCACTACTGTAATATTCTCTTGATCAATTTGAATTTTTCGAAGGAATGTTCTAGTACTCATTTTCTTATATATATATATATATATATATATATATATATATATATATATATATATATATATATATATAAGCGGTCTTAGGACGATTCAGTTTAGATGTTTCGAGCGAGTTGAAAGAATACTTGATAAATAATTGAACAGGTTATCATAATCTGCAAGACACCAATGTTAAAATCAATAAATAGGTTCATTAGATTTATGAGTATATAGGTAGTATTAATGCTTGAAGTGTAACATGCAATTATAATCCCATTTTTAGGGCCACATAGTTGGTGTCCTATTTCCTCGATCTCCTTTCCTTAGTTATTTGTCCAACTAGAGTTCATTTATAGTTAACTTATCGCCATTCATGTTGGGCCAGTATAATAATTACAATTCATCTCCAGTTTTTTCTTTAGTCATTAAAATCGATACAGTCCATTTTTATACATATCTTTTTGTTCACAAGTTATTTATTGGTTCGATAATTGCCTTGAAAATGAATGAAACGAATCGAATGAATGAAATGTATTGAGATTTTTTGAATGGTAATAGAAAAGATTACCATCTAAAATATAATATATCGGCTTACCAAATCAATGGTGTTTGGACTTCTAGTTGGGAAAATAACAACGGAGAGGATAACAAGGAAATATGACAGCATCCATCTATTCCAAAATGGATGATGCAACAAATGTATTTGATATTTAATGCCATCAAATATAAAGCAGCTGAAAAACAAATATGAGAAAACTACTAACTTTGATGTTTGAATAATAATAATTATTACTGTAAGTCTATTCGAATTAAGACTATACAAAATTTCATATTAATTATAACTTCTATTCAAAGTTTGTTAATTTCTTCCAAAGTTTCGAATCTTCTTTGAAAATTGCACGATTGTTTTTCATCCGAAGTATTTCTATGAGAATAAACAACCGTTGAGTTTTACTGAAATATTATAATTTTTTGCTGTAGGTAGTAATTTCTTATTGGGTATTTCTGTCCCTTATTATTGATGGTAAATTGAATTCTATATTCAGGTTCAAAAGAACCAATAGGACCAATGTGACAAATGTTTTCACGGCTTATAACCCTATAGTTCTTGTGATGTATAGAAAATGCCTTCTTTTCGCATTATTTTATACAAGCGTTCTGATTGCTTCATTTCACCGAAGGTATGAAAAAGATGACGCAGAAATGTACTGAACTGACATTCTTTTCCTTTTATTCAGTTAACATAAAGAAAAGGAAATAATGCTTCTTCTGCTCAGGTTATACTCAACGAGGAAGGTGGTATTGGGAGTTATCTTATTGGCCTGAAAAAAAGGATTTGAGCTATGTAAATATATGTAAGTATTTTGATGTGAGTTGAGTTGCGGAGAATCTTTGAGAAATCACTCAGTAAATTCTGAAAATTTTGCCTACTTTTCGAAAAACAGAATACTAGTTTCGAATATTTTCTTAAAAAATTTCGATTCATATAGCGAAATTACAATATAACTAGGCACTCCTTAACACGCGATAATGCTATGTGAGGGGATTTCCCATATAAATTTTATGGCATCTCGGAGTGGAGTGCAAGGAGGGCATTATTCGAAATGAGAACCCTAAATTTGATCGTAAAAATGATGGGGAAGTGCATCGGGGCAGTCCAGGTCGGGGCAAAAAAATGCAGTAATTCCTTCCTAGCCAGTATTTTTAATTATACACCGTGGGTGTCGGGTTTTATCATCTGTAAATTTCTTTAATGAAAGTGTTTGCCTCGCGAGGCGCCGATTCGCGTTCTATGTAAATTATGGGAGCAGCGGACAAGTTGTTATCTTGGAACCAGGGTTGTAAAAAGGAAACGAAGGAATCTACAATCAAAAAGTTACACAGTTTCAATATAGAGAAAACATTTTCAGCTTATAACAACCGGTTCTTCGACATCTACTATTAAATATATCAACATGATATAGCTGTATCAACATTTTAGATGAAAAATAAAACTTCAGCATATAAGAATTGGTTAAATTAATTTTAATGAGAAATATAACAATTAATACAGTTTTTACTAACATGACGTGTTTGGTGAACGTTTATTTGTTTGTAATAATTTGGTTCGTTTATTTTAATGTTCTTATCTACTTTTTGATGTTATCGAAAATTTTTGATTTAAATAGTTCTCTACAAATGCTCAATTAAACAAATGATATATTTGATATCTTCAATATTCTTTGCCTGAATCATTTTCATTTCCATATTATTATGTATTTAGGTATAAATAAAGATTTTAATCTCAGTATTGAAAGACATATAGACGGTGTAATGCATAAAATTTTCTCTAAAACTAATGTTTTGCCGAAAATAAACGTGATGTACATAAAGAGCCAAGAATAATTCTTTATGTCGAATATTCTTGCTTATTTACAATACTGTTCTAGTTGGCTCAGAAAACAGAAGGATGCCCAGTAATACTGAAAGCAAACCGAAACACAACAATCAAACTTTTCATTAAATTGAAAATACTACTTAAATAATAGAAGGAATAATTCTAATTGCAAAGAGATATTTGAGTTTTACGTATAAATATTATTTTTAATTGTACTGAACTCATTATCATGTTAAAAAAGTCAAAAGATTGTAATTACAAACCATTGTCAAGAAAAGAGCAGTTCAGAACTACAAAAAATTAATGTTTGTATAGTTTATTTTCGAAATCTGGTAGACACCCATGCTAGGTTATTTTCCTTTGTCTGTGACTCTGAAATATTTGCTTTTTGTCGAAACATCAGTGAATATTCATTTATTTTTTTCTGATATAATTTGGGGTAAGAATTCAAAATGAATTAAAACAAAAATCTGCATTGAAGCTTCGTCTAACAATATAGTTTTGAAATAATAACCAGTGCTCTCCATAAGCAATAGATGTTGGTGGTAACAGAGTTCCTACTTGCTAATATTACCTTTTAGATTTCATTATTATTGATCTATTCACTATTTCATTTTCAAATATGAATCGAGTATATGAAATGGTCATCCCTTTTCACAGGGCAAAAGCTGGTTTGGCAATAAGTAAAAGCTAGTATATGTCGAGCTATGAACAGTTTTTACAGCTATCAAGAGCTTAAATTTGACGAGAAACGATATTGATAGCTTAGGGAGCACCTGAGGAACTTGTTTTCGTAGATGCGGGAGACCTCCCTAAGTTAACGACACTATGAAGCTAGGTGTGTCCGTATATTGAAAAGTTCGCGGCCAATATTATTGTTTTAACGTATTCAGATTATCCAAAATTTTGTGATTTACAAATACGGATCATGAAGAAAATCTATTCATGACGTACGTCTATGGAAAATTATTCTACATATTCTGCTGTTCACGTCATTTTTCCTTTTTTCGAAGGACCGGCCCTGTATAGATAATAGAAGGTGAAGACAAGTACTGCTCCAAACCGGCCGGAGCGGCACTAATTAAAAAAACTTATGGATTGTTTTATAGACGGAAGGGTATTTGCAATTTGTTTTCCCATTTGCTATTCCTACAACGTAGCGGCCGTTTATTTTTTCAACTCGTTATTTTCAACCGATACATTTCTTTTTATTTCCCCGTTCGTTTCATTCAGGTTTTCGAATAATTCGATTTTCACTCATTCGGAATTAACTGATTTACTGAAAACACGCTTTTCAGTGTAATTTCTATGGACTGGTGACACTGCGTCTTCTCATAAAATTCGATTCATTGAATTTATTTCGTCGATCGTTTTCACGTAGGCGATGACCTTCCAGTAAGGAAACCTTTATAAAGGAAACGTATTGCGATTGTAATCTGAAAATTTCTCATTAGGTGCTTCATGTTTTTGAAGAAAATGATGGCTCTTGCGTTTGGTTGGGTTTTTTCGAAAATGCATGAATGTGGTGAACGTATTGAAAATAAACACTGTGGAGCATTGGCGCACATCAAATCCTTCTCATATTTTCAATAATGATGTAAATTTCTGAATTTTTACAAATATGCAAAATTTCAAAAATTTTCATTCCTTAAAGGAGATAGGACAAAAAATGATATTCCTTTGTTGTTCTTGTTGGACAACTATGTATCTCTAAATATATGATGCAAGAAATGTCTATCATATTCAATGCCAACAAAACTAAACCAACAAAGTGATAAATATGATATTACTCTTATAATTGGTGTTATGAATAATAAATTATGAATAATGATTAATAACTACAACTATAATTACATTGGAATTAAGGCTTTATATAAATCTGAGACTTGAGCACAAGGAAGACTTTAATTTTTATTCACATTGAAATATGAAAATTGTATTCACATTTTTGTTTGAATGAATATTTCAGAGGATTAAAGTGTAATCACAATTGTCATTTTCGACTGCAAAGAGTTTTTCTTCTATCAAGTGAAAATTCACTTGATAGATGATTGTGGAGAATTATTGGATTATCAGGAACACTAATTATTCCTAATGACACGTTTGCAATTTAAAAAAGCGATATTCTCACTATATGGATAGTCTATAAGCTCTAGCTATTCATGCGTAGAATCAAGACCGCAACATCTAAGTTGGGAATTTTAAGATAGGTGAAAAAAATTAATTGATATGATCCACATCAATACACTGCAAAATAGAAAGGACAAAAAACGAATCATACAATTTCTAGAAAATTCGAGCCACAAAAACTTCCGTATATCAGCATTAGAAACTCGTTTTTGATTTGAACACAACTAGTGAGCAAGAGCACTATATTCTTGCAATATTTTGCAATATACCTCAAACATATAATAGGCAATTTTTATTATTTTTATATACCTGATTTCAAGCCTTGCGGTTTTCACACTCCGTCACAGGAGAATTTTCACTTATCCCAGATATCCAGAGAGATTAGGCTCTGTGGGGACAATTTCAAAGTTGTCAGGCCCTTGGCGGCGATCCACATGGCGGCGATCTTAATGTCGCTGACCTTCATGACGTTGATTTCCGTTGTGTCCTAGAAACTTGCTGACAGTCCTTGCTGGGGCAGGTAATACCGATTTTTGGAATTCCTTATTTGGATGCTCGCCGAGTCCCAATTCTCTGATATTTTTCAGGAGATTTTTTGGTATTATACCAGTGGATCCCAAGATAAATGAAAGAGTCCTGAGCATGTTCATGTGCGACTGTCTTTGCTCTTGCACTTCAAGTTCTCGATATTCTGAGATTTTTTCGGCATTCTTCTCAATAAGGTTGATCTCATTTGGAATGGCGACCTCGATAAATGGAATTTCACACGCTCTTTTGTCAACTAGGACCAAGTCAGGCCCTTTGTGGGGAACTGTTTGATCAATCAAGATAGAGCGGTCCCAGTAAAATATAAAATGATCAATCTCCAAAATTGGCTGCGGAATGTATTTTTAGTAGTTAGGTATTGTATTGTTATTATTATTATTATTCGAACTTACGATATACATCCGAAAATGAAGACCTATTGATGCAATTTTTCAATAAAGCTGAGTAACACTTGTCTTTCAGTGATCAAAAGAATCTGTCTTCATCAAGAACAACTTTTACGAACTGGAAGTAATCCAAAATTCGAACTCTAAATTCTTAATCCGAGGGAATTAAAAAACTTCTGCTACGTATTTTTCAAAAAAAGCTCTTGAAGGAAGACGAAAAAGATTATAGTTATCTCTAAGAGATAAATTCCTAGCGGAGCAAAAATTTCAAATATTTTTCAAATTCAGAACGATTAAACGAGTTCGTATGTTCTTTTGACTCTCATAATTTTGTATGTCGTAGCCGTAGCCTATTTAGAAAAAGTAAAATGATATGATTTCAAGAAACTAGAGTAAAATCACCAAAGTTAGATTTCTGAAACTTTTATATACTTCTTATTAGATAGTAGTTCTAAAATCTATATTGCCGGTCTCCGTAGCTTAGTCGGGGAACACCCGACGATGGTGCTGTAGAACTCGGGTTCGAGCCCCGGTGAAGGCATGGGTGTTTGTGTTTGCCTATGATTTGAGTAGTTTGAGTAATAATGATATACGAGTTTGCTGGGTAATAAACATTGATTACAAGCCCAATGGCCGTTCGGAACCGGCGTTAAACTGTAGGACCACGGAATTGAAAGAAAAATCTATATTAAATTGATGATTGATGAGGCCGTTACTTTGAGAAAATTAATATCCATAATGAAACAATATTTAGAATTTTCTCATAATTTTAATACAAAAAGGCAAGACGTCGTTTCGAAGTACTACTTCTTTATCAAATGCTGGATTAATACTAGGTGTAATTTTACAAACTCAATACTTATAGCTATTTTCACAGAACGCACCAGGTAAGTTCTATGACCAACTTGGAATGAGGACCATAAAATAAACCTGATATATAACTGATATATTCTAACTGGCTATTAATAGCCAGTTAGAATGTTAACACTAGTCCTCTACTTAATATGTTCAATAAGAATATTCCAGGTAGCAGATCAGATTGATTATCTAGGTTTCAGTTAATTACTTTCAAGTTTATGTTTCATGTTCAAAAAAAAAAAATATTTCACTTTCCTTTATTTGTTCTAGAAATCTTAGTCGTATATTATTTGTATCTTTTACTACATTTAGTTGGTATACCTGACTAAAGAAATTGATTTTCTGTGTTCATTTCTAGGTATACGATTTCTTTACTATACTATACTAGGTATACGATACTTTTTGTTATACTTCAGTTGTATTCTATGGTCCTCATTTCAAGTTGGTCATAGAACATACCTGGTGTGTTCTGTGAAAATAGCTATGAGTATTGAGTTTGTAAAATTACACCTAATATTAATACAGCATTTGATAAAGAGGTAGTACTTCGAAACGTCGTCATGAGTATTTATATTAAAGTTATGAGAAAATTCTGAATAATGTTTCATTACAAATCTATATTACATATTATATTATACTTTTATAATGTTATACTATAAATTATATTTAGTTTTCAGAATATTTAGAGGTCAATTTTCCTTAACCTTCGTACATATGTATATCGTGTAATATCATTTAGTTCGATTATTACAAACGAATCAGCAACTGAAAGATCGCAGTAAATAACTAAAAATAAACAAAATTACTATCTAAATAATTGATTATCGCCAATATGAAACGATAAATTCGGAACGCATAAGGACTAAGTAATAAATAACCAAAAGGTTACAACCGAATGCAATTCACATAAAAATTGCATCCAGAATGGCCAATTGTTGAACGTGACGGTTAAGCCGTCTCCGAGGGATATTGAAAATTGATAGATGGAGAAAGGAATAGGAAATAAATCAAAGGGATATATATATATATATCGAAAAATGGCAAAATAGGAGTGAAACCGCGAAAAGGGAACACAGTTCTGTATTGGAAATTACGCATTTGTGCCTCTGGAATACGAAATGTTAAATCTGAATGCTTATCAATTATTCACACGGAGTTGTGAAGTCTCGCGGGGGCCGTTTCTCATGCTACTTATCTACAAAACATATCTGGTTACAACAGGAAAAATTACCTTGCTTTCTCTGATATATCTACTGACGTACACGCGTGTCTTTCTCCTCCACTTTGATGGGTTACTTTGAAGAACCTACACCACGGCAACTTTGAAAACGCAGCGCACATCTCTTGACCTCATTATATATTTCACGTGAAATTTAGATACTTCCTGGAAATCTCTTTGAAGATCTCCGAATAAAATATATAAAAAGGGCAATTTGAAAATATAAATAGAAAACTCTCAGGCACACATACCTTTTGAAGAAGCTTATGGTTAATTTTGGAAAGAAATAAAATGCTTTTCTAGGCTTTCTATTAGGAAGGTATCGCTTGTTTTGGTTCCCCTAAAGCCAAAAACGCTTTGTATTCTCAGAATGCTCGTTGTTCCGTTCATCTGTCTATGTTATTTCAGGTTGTGGCGTTGATTTTCAAAACTCATATCTGCGGCTTTATAGCGACACTGAGTGCGATTTTCGAGACTTTTTAATATTGATCTGTTGTAGATCTTTTTGGACCTCTTTTAGTCACTCTGTTCCGCTTTTACTGTTCATAATTATATCGAGTAGTTTCTTCGATATTCTGGACTGTTTCATTCTGTAGACATGTGGACACTTTGTGTCTCGTTCTGATTTCTTCCGTTATTGTATGTCTCTTTTGATAAAGTTCGTTCTGAGGTATTTTCATCCACATGCCGTTCTAGTGAGTGGCCCGTAAATATTTAAGAAAATTTTCCTCTTGTTTTTCTATTTCTCTGATTCTTCAATTTCTAATAACTATCGTTCCACCTGCGTAGATTACTTCTGGCAAGAAGTGAGAATCTTTGTGTTATAATGCCTCAATTTGGCAACTCACCTTCAGTTTAAGCCTGAGGACTGTATAACTTCTCCGAGGTATTTAAAATGGCCGACTTGCAGAATTCCACCATTTTTTGTGATTAGAGAAGATTTATTTCTTGGTTATATGTACATATATATATATATATATATATATATATATATATATATATATATATATATATATATATATATATATATATATATATATATATATATATATATATATATATATATATATATATATATATATATATATATATATATATATATATATATATATATATATATATATATATATATATATATATATATATATATATATATATATATATATATATATATATATATATATATATTTATATATATATATATATATATATAAATGAGAGAAACAACAATTGAAGTTTATTATTACCACTCTTTGCTTCACTTGGTAAAAACTCTTAAAAATGTATTTATTATTTACTGAGTGATCTTTCTTTCCTTCTGTGTCTCAAAACATCATCTTCAAAACTTCAACATTTGACAGTCATGTTATCGATGGTTCGAGTTAATTCGAGGACGCGCCTATTATATAAATTATAAAAATACAGAAAGTACTTTCTTTACATATTATATATATATATATATATATATATATATATATATATATATATATATATATATATATATATATATATATATAATTGTATTAATATTTTACAGTGAAAATTGAGAATTGAAATTACATTTCAAAAGTTTTTGAACTCGACTGGATTCAAAAAACTTTTGAAATGTAATTTCAATTCTCAATTTTCACTGTAAAATATTAATACAATTATTCATGTCCGCACGTGGTGAGGTTAACACGACTAAATTACTGTTCTTTATATATATATATATATATATATATATATATATATATATATATATATATATATATATATATATATATTGTATAAATGTATTATAGAGAAAATTCAGAATCAAAGTTACATCCAAAAGTTCCAGGTTTTTCAGATTTACTCTCCACTGCTAATAATGGAGAAATCACATTATCCTTCTAATAATGGAAGGATAATAATATAGCTCTACTATAACATTCTTGTGGTATATTTGAATTTTGTCGAATGAACGTTCTAGTGTTCATTTTCTTAAATATTGCATTCAGTGCCATGAGCACAAAAACTTAATTTCCTTAAAAATATCGCCGAATAGGTCCCTGAATTACGGGAAGAACAGCGAGCGTACTACTAACGCAACCTATTGACATTTGAAAACATCATATGATGATAGTTGTCGAATAGACATTGCAATTTAGTAGATACCTACGGGTATAGATGATATGTGAAAGTTCGATGCTTGGTGTGTCTGTAATCTGAGAGATGTTTTCTTCTGATTCCTATAGATGGAATTGTGCATTATTCATTACTCTACGATAGTTCACTTGGAGTCACAAGAAGATGCTTGGAGATTGAAATCGTTGCCTCACTTCGATGGACGTGGTGCGACTGACGAGTTCCTTGCAGAACGAAACATATGTCTCGCACTTCCATCAGGTGTGGCATCGATTTCAATATTTCTCTAACATTTATCCCTTCAAGGATAATGGAGACATCACATCGTACACGTTCACATATCTAGCTCTATTATAACATTCTTTTGGTTAATTTGAATTTTATATATATATATATATATATATATATATATATATATATATATATATATATATATATATATATGTATTAATAATAATATATATGTATAATATAATTAATAATTATATAATTAACATATAATAGAGTATATTAATTATTCATGGATAATTGCATTTGGTAGGCGCCAATTTCATATCGTAGATGTTGTTCGAGGAAAACTGAGAACCCCAGTTCACCCTCAAGTCGATCTTCTTATGAACGTAGAAGGGTGGCCAAACGCCAATGACGACCTACTTAATATTCATAAAACGGGAGTACTTTGATGAATGAAGCCGATGAAGTGAGCAATCTGTAGGAATTAATCGGCACTTGTGTCTTCCGAGAAAGCGGATCGAGGAGCAGAGAGATCCCACGAGTGTTTGTCTTAATTATTGGCAGGGTATGAGACAAGTTAGTCATTAAAATTGAGTCCCTCGGGGCGCAGACTCTGCATCCCATCAAACACCTAATCCCGGATTCACTCCGCCTTGCATTGACGCGCCAATAAAGCTTATTCTTGACAGGGCATTTGTTCGCGCGACACTCCGGAACCGATACTTTCAATAAAACACGAGTCAAGATTTATCAAGGTGATTTTCCCAGTAAATAGTATTTCTCGGATATTTCATTTCCGCCCAGATGAGATTTGTGCGGGGATACAAATTAAACGGTTGAAAAATGAAGTGAATGCATCTTGTTTGAAATGAAATTTTTCAAAACAACGAAATTGTTCTTACGTAGCCGACCTTCTTTTTCACTGTCGCGTTGGCCTGTTTGAATTATTTCCGAATGCGCAACTTACATTTTGAGAAGTTTATCATGATGAGGTTCTCAGCTTTTCATTGCTCTTTGGCAGTGGTTTTTAACCTTTCAATGTGGCGAGCTACTTTGAAAATTTTGGAATAGACAGTGATCTACTAGTACTGAGCGACGAAAGCCAATTCAAATGGAATAATGCACAATTTTATTAGACATAGGACAGAGGCACCGCTTTTGGCTATCACCCCACCTCTATAGTCACCCCACTATAACTGATGAAATAAAGAGTATCAGTTCTTCATTTCGATAAATATTAATAATAAATATTAACATGCCATTATGCAATCATCATTTAATTGACCAAACCTAAAAAAAATGCATGGCTTAAAGTAGAATGAAATTGTCAAAAATGGGGAATTCTTAAGTTCCTGACAAAGAAGTTCTTTAATCACTCTATTCGACATAAAATGTATTAACGTAAGAATAACGTGTATAATGTAAGGGCAGATCTTGAAACATCAATGACGTTCATCAGAAATGTGATGAACGTCAAACCTCAAATCCTGCATTTTTTGATAGTAGAAGAAACATTGAAAGAACTTCACAATCTCTTCAAGAATAAAGTGGCCATGAGTGGTGCCTCTCTCCTATATTTATTCATTTCACGAATTAGCTAATACACCAACTATACTAATACTTAAGCTAACTGAATAACCACTTTACTAATACGAAGAATTTATTATATTATAAACATTCGAAAGTAAAAATAAGTTGTGAGTCACGAAAATTCGTTTTGGTGACAGATTGGCGACAAGCACAAAACCGGCTAGCAACGTGAATTAACCACTCGTATGGAACGTCAAATATCTACAAAATATGCAGAATTTGCGTTGCGACTATGATTATAAATGCCTATGACGGCAAGACACAAGTGTTTTAAAACATAGTGAATTTCAATTTTCATCTATAGTTTTCATGATAAAAATAATACGACATGAACATTCTTTCATGTACTAACTTTGGAGGGCGTTTTCATTTTTATACTACACTCAAATATGCACAAATCGAAACAAAATAGGAATCATATCAGAAGAAAAATGTTTGTCTCGCAATCATATAAATGTATATTGTATGTTATGAATTCAAAATTGTGACTGCGCCATAAAGATGAGAAATGAAAACGAAAATTCATTGAAAAATTTCTAGTTCTCAAACAATAATCACGAATTTTCTTCAATAATTGCAACGATTGCATTCAAAAGTGAGGATTACATAGTGCTATGAGCTATTTCGCATTCATCTTCAAATATTTTCGCTGTTTATTTGAAAAAATGAAGAAAAGATTCTTGTTAATATAACAATCAATTGAATTAGAGAAATTCCCAAGAGAATTCTTCGAAGAGAAATTATTGTTTTGCGCTTTTTCCTAATCTTAAGACGATTACATGGTTAATAACTTCAATCAAAATAAAAATAACTGCTACTCATTAATAAATTTTATTTATTTTATAGTAATGGCGTTTACTTGATGTAAATCCATTATTATTGAATATAAACTTAGATTCTAACACTTGAACTTATGATTTACACTTTATTGACTACATAGCATGACGCGTTTCGTCGTTACAAACGACTTCTTCAGATGCTAACAGAATAATGACAACAAATTTGAAAAAACAGGTATAGATATGAATGCAATTTGAGATTCTATGAATTAGGGTTTTACCTAAGATATTCCATTCGGAAAGTTAATTTTTATTACCTGGAAAGGTTTATCAAGGGTGAATTGTTTAATTCTATCTGTTCATTGAGCAAATTTCCAGAATTTTTATGCCGATTTATTTCCATTATTTCCCAAAAATCTAATTGATTACTTTTCTGTATATTATGTAAAATTTAGAAATTCGTATCAATAGTATGGTTTTCTGTTAATAAATGGTTACCATAATTCGAATTGTTTTTGTTAAGCGCGAAGTTTTATTTATGTTTCTGGCTTCTAGTACCGAAATTTCTACTTATTTTACCTATATATATATATATATATATATATATATATATATATATATATATATATATATATACCGGGACATGTTCCACATTTCAATTGGTAAACTGCTGATTTGTCTTCTCTTTTAATTTTGTTTTTATTGTTCCTAATGTGTCTCGATAAATCATTGTTCGTTTTATGAACAATAATTTTTTAATGAAATATTGAAATTATGTTTCTTAAAAAAGGTTTTGACTTTTTGAGTGATTGTTCCAAAATATGTTAAACTATTATAGTTACGATTTCTATCGGAATCATGAGGAAATACTAATCGCAGAGTTAAATAGAGTTTTTTGTGAAGAATTTTTGACACTAGTTTGTTCTCATAATTATTATTAATTCCAATCTGTTTAATGATGTTAGCATCTGAAGAAGTTGTTTGTAACGACGAAACGCGTCATGCTATGTAGTCAATAAAGTGTAAATCATAAGTTCAAGTGTTTGAATTTAAGTTTATATTGAAATTTTATTTGTCGATTATTATTATTTGTACGTTGATAGGCAGACCTTAATTGAAAGGAAACATATTTCTGCAGGCTTTCTATTTCACTTTGTATTTTCCTGACATCCAGTTGCGCCTGAAAACGGTCACTCGCTCAAACAACCTAACGTGGGTTTACCATTCATTAGAATACCTGCGGTATGAAATGGAGCAACAGGAAGATATCCGCATAATTATGGAAATAAAATGGAAGCTGGGTCAGAAGTGATCCACCCTGTAGAACGCGACGCGTCACACTAAGCCCGTTCTGATTGGAAACCGCAATGGAACATTAAAAAGTAAATCTCGTTCTAAGTCCCGTGACCAATGGCGGGATTAATGTGGTATAATACGAGTTTTGTGTTTGCGTGTGCCCGCTGCATCGAATTTCCTCGCACATTGTTATGAAATCCGGTTTGATTTAAGTGAGACCAGAGAGGGAGCGTCGTTAAGCCCCCCCGACTCTTGGACAGGGGTCACTTGCCGCTTTCCATTTTCTCGGCCACTTGTTATTCGGAGTCAATCATAAAATATCACCAACGTCCTTATCGATGACATTTTCATGCATTTCAAATGTATCTCGAACGGCCTCTTTTCGCCATGAAGATTGATAAATATGAAACTCGTCATCGTGTGTACAGATGCGGCGATGAAAAATCGAGACAAAAGCAGAGTTCCATTTAGCACGTCAGTTCAACATTACTCGTGAAAAGTTTCATGTTTAAGCTTCAGGATTGAGATGCTGGCTGTAGGTTTCTCAAAGATAATTTTTAAATGAACGAACCTGTAAAGCTGAACTAGACGTACAAAATTAATTTAAGATAATGGAAATGTGCATCAGTATAATGAAGAAATATTGGGATAACAGTAGATTTTCTCTTCAACATACCAATAAAGCATTAGGTTTAAGTTCAATGCACAAACCTCATAGTTGACAACCACAAAATTTTGACAAATTTGCAATAACAAGTAGAACACAACCTGTTAATGTCAGTTCGACATGAACAGGTTTTGTTTTCATATAACATAAGCTGGAATATTTGGAGATTCCCTCATGGTGAGAGTGAGAATTGTAAAGGGTGTTTTATTTCAATAAAACAACGATGGCTCATTCGATTGACAAGAATTTTTTTGTATTCGAAAGATAATCTTGTGGCATTACATTTTGAATATAATTTCTGGCATATGATCGCCACGGCTGGCTCGGATCTAGTCCAATCTGGACGTCCAATTTTCGATGACTTTTTCCAACATTTGTGGCCGTATATCGGCAATAACACGGCGAATATTGTCTTCCAAATGGTTAAGCGTTTGTGGCTTATCCGCATAGACCAATGACTTTACATAGCCCCACAGAAAGTTGTCTAGCGGTGTTAAATCACAAGATCTTGGAGGCCAATTCACAAGTCCAAAACGTGAAATTAGGCGATCACCAAACGTGTCTTTCAATAAATCGATTGTGGCACGAGTTGTGTGACATATTGCACCGTCTTGTTGAAACCACAGCTCCTGGACATCATGGTTGTTCAATTCAGGAATGAAAAAGTTAGTAATCATGGCTCTATACCGATCTCCATTGACTGTAACGTTCTGGCCATCATCGTTTTTGAAGAAGTAAGGACCAATGATTCCACCAGCCCATAAAGCGCACCAAACAGTCAGTTTTTCTGGATGTAACGGTGTTTTGACATACACTTGAGGATTATCTTCACTCCAAATGCGGCAGTTTTGTTTGTTGACGTAGCCATTCAACCAGAAGTGCGCTTCTTCGCTAAACAAAATTCACTTATGAAAATCGGGAACAACGGCAATCTCGTTTTGGCACTATTTGCAAGCGTTGTTCAGGCGTGAGTCTATTCATGATGAATTGCCGAACCAAACAGAGAATAAATCACTTCTCAGCTGTTAAATCGGTCGCCATCTCCAACAGTAATGCCAACTTAAAGTTCTATACCTCTAAAAAAAAACACTTCAGATCTGAATAAAAATCACAATCATTTACTGAAGAAACAGTGTGCAAAGCAAAGGAATTGAAAGTTTGTCATATGATTCTTATTATAAACGTGGAATATTTGTATCAAGCGTGTCAAAACAAACTATTCATTGAAAACTTCTATAACTAAATGGATCAAAAGTTGAAAAGTTGAAATCTTGAAACCACTTTATGAAGACGGATACCTATGAAACCAATTTACCGTCAAAATTGTATGCACGATATAGATGCATTTTACCACAACGAACCAAAATCTCATGTATATTCAAAGTGGTTGCTCTTGATGGAAATAAATAAGTCTATAGCCTTCAAAAAGGGAATTAATCTGCTAGTTAAAATTGATGCAAAGTCAAATACACGTAGGGCGACTGCATTGTATCAATTGTATCAGAAAATTTTCTAACAAATATTAGATTTATTTGTTTTATGTGAAAATATTTTTGATACGTCTTATATCTTACACCACGCTTGCTTATCTCATATGTTCATCTCGTCACTTCATACGAATATTCTAAAATTTCCAGTATAATTGTCCTAGATCTGAACCCTGAAGATCACCTCAAACTCATCCCTTCTACTTGAATCCAAATTTAAAGATAGTTTAAATATTGAGTGAAGTTCACTTCTGAAAAAGATATTTAAGTAACAATTTTCCACAAATACAATTTTAATCATATTTTTCAAGATAACATACGCTGAATAACCATATTGCTGTTCCATCAATATTTCAGATTTAGAATGACAAAAATATGGGGTAAAATTTCACTGATATCAATTGATCGAAGCTTTAAGGAGAAAAAATAAATGAAAAAAAATATTCCACTATCTATTGAATTATCGCAGAAAGTAAATATTTCGTCAGTTTGCTTCACCTTGAGACGACAGTTAAATTTAGCCAGGAATTCAGAGCAAAAATAAATCGCCTTAAAACTTTGATGTAAATCAAATGACATATCTTATCGTTATCGATTCAGTTATTTCGTTATAGTGTAAGAGTATTTTAAACTCAATAGAACTACTCTTACTGCGTCACGGATTTGATTTCTGGGATTTCAAGTATAAATGTTTATAGATCTATTATGCTGCGGTCCATTGAGACAGAAATTGAAAGGCAACCTAAAAGGGACGCTGTGGCCCCGAAGAAATGATCCGATCCTAGGCCTGCGGAGTGCCGTGCTAGACAAATGGTTATGCTTATGACTGGCATTAGTCTTTATAAATGGATACAGGCATCGTGCGCTAGTCCAGCCGCATTTGGAATGCATGGAAATGTCATCGGCGGGGACGTTGGTAATATTTCATGATTGACTGAGAGTAAATAACGAACAACCGGAGTGAAAAGTTGATCTTATGAAATCGTTGTTTTCCGAATAAAAATGAAATTAAGAATACGAAACCCTTGATCTGAAATAAACCATAAGGGGTTCATCCCGCAATAAACTCCCTGAGTAGTGATGAATGATGAGGCCGATACTTGGATAAAATTGAGGACTAATTGTAGTCGAAATTTCCAAACAATTGATTTTTGTTTTTTGCATTTTCTTGAAGTATAATATCTTGATGATAGAAATAAAATTTGAAGTGAACCCGACAAATACTTATCGAGTTACTCAGCAATGAACAAGGGGCTTTCAGGCAGTCCGATATTTCCGAGAGCAGGTAGCTAGCAGTAGCTAGCCACCTATTCAGACATTATAAAGCAGATCCCTACGAAAATACAACCGTAAATAACAAGGAATGTGCAGGGCATGTTCAGAAGCGGATGAGCACTCGATTACGTACACTGAAATCTAAACAAAAAGGTTTTGGTGGAAGGGTAAGCTTACAGGAATAGTAATAGACAAATTAACTGTGTACTATGGTTTAACAAAACGTCGACGTTGTGATTCTATTGAAGATATGAAATCTGCTATAATGGCAACTTTTTATCACTAAGGCTCGTGTGATGGAAATCCGAATCACAGCATGTGTCCAAAAGGCCTCTTGGTGCTCTTACCAGCGAGCTGAAGCCCTCCTGATGTTTTAAAAGCTATCAAGCTCATTTAAGAAGATTTCAGTAAAGACAAAATACTTCTAAGATGTGTAGGTGGATTCAATCAAAATAATAATAAAAGCTTAAACCAAATAATGTGGAAAATATGTCCAAAAACGATGAATGCTAGTTTTCTCATTACAAATTCCACTATTATTTCATCAGCTTCTGGAAAACATAAAAAACAATGGCCTGATCGAAGGATTTTTTGTTTCTTCTAGATTTCGATTTTTTATAAATAGTTAACTGTCGGTTTTTTCCGGGAAATCAGAAAAAAAATTTCCCGAGGTAGCCGTTGTGTTGATTTTGAAAAAAAAAGTTTCGATCATGTACTAGACTAACTATTTATGAAGGTAATTTTTATTGTCTGATTGATTTTAGATGAATTTCCAAGGTTTTGTGATGGTCACTGCAAGGAAATTGAAACTTGTTCAACACAAACAGCCGTAAATTTTTAAATTATGAATTTTCTTCTAAAAATTTCGGTGAAGTCAATTTGAAACATTATGTAATGCTATAGTTTTACTTTTGTGAAATAAAATAAAGTACTGGCACATAAAAATTATTGAAAAATATCATTTTTTATGTTCCTGACTACCTCTAACCACTTAATATTCACAACGAAGAGAAAGTATCAATACCGACTCTTGCAATAATTCTTCATATATGTAGTTAGAAAATTTATTTTTCTTTCTTTTCAGCTCGATAATTAGTTCGAAAGAAAACATTATAAAACTTCACAAACTTGAAAAGTCTATTTTTAGTTTGTTCTATCTGGTTGTTGTTCAATACTATCTCAATTTATTATAATTTAATTTTTTCCTTTTATATATTCGCTAATACTCTCTTTTTTTTTTCGTTGGTTTTTTCTTATTATCATTATTTGTGTACAATTTGTTATTTTTTTCTGTAATTGGATGTATATTCTGTAGTTGGGAATAAATGTCTTAATATTATCAAAAGTCGTTTTCTCAAGAACAAAATCCATGAAAAATCGAAGAATGAAATTTCGACAGTGCATTCGTTCCATATGTATATAGACAGGCCATCTAAATTCGTTCCACGCTACCGATCAGGGTAGGTCAGGGATGCGTCGTCCACTTGCATGGCGATTCCAAGCACTCGCCCACTACGAAATCACTTCGTACATGCATGCCATCTTGACATCCTCACTGACACGTGCAACGTTTCTATGTGCGACTGTCGCGATTTGTAAACGGTCCCATATGTGATGAATTCCTGCATTTACCTACACAGTCTGTTAATTGGGACATATAAAGAAAATTTCAGTTTTTTGAAGAAAAATCTCCGTAACTTTAAATTCTTGAATGATCCAAGGCTCTCATAGGAATGACATCCTGAAAAAAACTTCTGTACTGCCAATCTATTGAACCAATTTCACCAAAATCTCACGATAACGCACAATCCTCAATAGATGCAAGAATGTGCTCTGTCAGTCTGGTTACAATATATTTATTTCCTTGTTTTCCTAACACAACAAATTTCCGTTTTATGTTCTGATACAGTACATGACGTAAAGTTTCTTGATAGAGTATATTTTGCTAAGTAAAAGAGGTTTTCGAATACCTTATTTTTGAAAAAATATCTTATCTTTGAAAACCTTCTTTGGCAAAAGCGTCACTTGCCAAGATAACTGCCCATTATGTTTGAAGAAATGTTCCGTAAAGACAGACAACCTGCATTTTGAATAAAACAATTGAAGAAGAAGAAGAATCTTTGAAACGTATTGTCGAAGTATCAACAAACTGTATCTATTAACTCATCTATTAATCAATGCCAATAATATCAATTTCGAGGAAATCGAAAAATATATATTATTTCTTATTTAATTCATTATTCAGGTTCCTCAAAGCGGATCTGAATAATGAACATCGACTTAATGGTTCCAAGTCAAAAACAACACGATTTATAAAAGGACAAATTTTTCACAATATATGTTGTTTAAAATACTGATGAAAACTTAATATGTAACATAAAGTCACCTGATATATGCCACTTGATATATACCTGCATTTATTCGATGAAAAATGTTATTCTAAGTAGAGAAAAAACGCTTTTTTTCAATTTATATTCAAAACTTCGCGCATTATGTTCATAAGTCTGAATTTCGCAGTATTTTGAATGTGCCTGAGAATGTAGTGACACTGACGAAACTGCACTTGGAAAAAAATAGATATAGTGAAAAAAAAACATTGTAACAAATTAACGGACAAATCTATCCAATATTGCACATTTTGATCCTGGTTGAATAAACTATTCATTACTATTCATTCATTTTACATATTATTATAATAAATTAAAAATAAATACTTAATAATAAACCAATATTTCTTGAGATGTTTTGAACATATGACGCACAAATTCAATTGAAAATCAGTCAGTAGACGTTATCAGGCTCTGATGAGGTCTTGATTGCCTGACGTTAACTTTCATTTTTTTCGTTACGTCGATTCGTTCACGCTTCAAATATTGACCAACAGACAAATGGAAACATAATTCCAGTCAATTTATTTTTCAATTTTTTGTATTAATTCTTGGTTTAATGTTTTGTCAACCATTTGCCAGGTAATACGTGAGATTAATTCTGAGTTCTTTTGTGGCTAGAATAGAATTCAGCTTTGGGAGGATGAATATTGTTATATGGTGCAGGCGCCGAAGGGCGTTGAGTAGGTATACATTTGAGGAGCAGGCACGATGCTCATAAATAGATACGCTTTATGCAACACATATTGCAAATATGTAGAAGAGAATATAATTAAACTGTTTGAAAATCATCAAGTAGTTTGATGATTTTGAAAAAGTTTGATCACATTGTATTTGTGTATCTGTAAATAAATGAATAAATATTCCTATTTAGCGGTAAGCAATTATTGTAACATCTTTTCACATTTGAGGAATATTTTCAATAGGCATGATGACAGTAATTAAAAATCACTAAAATACTATATTTATTGGATGAAACTTGAAGCTTAGGATATAAAACACGCATTGGTTTTGTTTATTAAGAGTGTGATTAATATTTATTTTTATAAAATAAAACAACAAAATAAGGCAATCCGCCATGATATCATAACACCAAGCAGAGCGCATGACGTCACCTCTGAGTAAAGACGCACTAACGCCACATCTCGTATTGTTAATTTCCACTACGACTGTGTTTTTATTTATTAATTATGTTATTAAATTCCAGTATTCGAGTATGAATGTTATTAAAATCGAATATAAAATAACACGAGTCATGGATCAAGGATTTACTAAGGCAAACAGCGCTAATTTGCCTAGAATCGACATAATAATGTTGGGACAGTTTTTGGCATCAAATAGACTTTTGTTCGGCAAAATTTCGAAAAGTTAAATCTACCATGTAAGTATATTAAAAATAATCAAAAACATTATAATTTCAGTTATGAAATAATTCTCTAAAATATACGCTTGACAATGTATTTGGTATGTAATATAATGTATCAGGTTGTTATTAGGGTTATGTTAATGAAATCTATTTTTATAATGCTTCTACTCTTCATTTATAAATTGATTTTTCTTTCAGGTCCTCCAGGTCATCCTATAGTGATAACGCTTTTATATTCCATATAATCATCCATGGCATTTGGTAACTGAAATTTGAATAATTTAAACGAATGAGATGAAATTTCGGGGTTAGACCTCGAAATAGATTGTTCATATTTTTACATTTAGACCTCGTACAAAATATTATTACCAAATATCATATACTATACTAGAATCTTCAAAACAATGTAAAAACTAACATCAAAAAGATGTTCACAAAAATAAAGGTGAGCACTGGACAATATTGCATTTGAATCTTGCTTTGCAAGTTTAAGCTACTTGTTTCGTGTTGTTTTATTTTGAGGAATAAACGCAAATAACTTATTGGGAGTTTTTATGGATGTGTTCCTACACTAAGGAACCCCACACCACTTATACTCTTCCGAATTCATATTTAATAACACAATGTAATTAAATAATTGCACGATCTCAGCGCCTAGTATTTAGTTTACTCAAAAGTGACGTCACATGCGACGCCATGACACTGACAAGCTTTTTAGGTAAACATGTAAATTTATATTTCAAAATTGCATTTTTTCCTACTAAACTCTTAATTCCTACAGAAATATCTTATTTATTGTAAGTAATATATATTTGTGGACATTATAGGTCCGTTTTTCAGAAACTGTCATCAATCCTGTTCAATATGTGTATATATATATATATATATATATATATATATATATATATATATATATATATATACTCATCTCATTTATGAATTGAAATAACATGTTCAGTGGTATTAGGTCATTTATTGAAAATACAATTTTACATATTACGCGTTTCGGCCATTAATTAAACCACTCTCAAATACACCATATACTAAAATGCAATATTCATAGTGATCAATATGTCAGCATTTTCAATGAATGGATCTATAAAACATCGGTTTTCATCAGGTCCTATGATTCCTATCGGAGCGTGTATACATTTTCTCTCTTAATTTTCTTTTTTTTTTAATTCAGTTTAGCTACAGTTTAACGCCTATTCCTAACGGCCATTGGGCTTGTAATGAATATAAATTAATCTACCGAAATCATAGACAAACACAAACTTGCTCTTTTGAACAAAAAGCCACGGAGACCGGCTTTTCTTTCTTCCTAATATTATGATTCACGTAAAATATTATGATATATTTTACCGAATTCTTCGATGTCGGTTATTGAATTTATTGTTCTAATTTCTTCTTTTTGAATATTTATCATTTCTACAATACCTCTTTTATAGCGGTTCTTTTCTTCTGCGAGAATTTTCGGGTTATATAGGACGAATTGGTGGATTTTTTCAATTGCATGTTTGGCTAATGCAGTAGATTTTTTATTTGTTTGGATAAAAAATTTATGTTCACACATTCGTTTATGTAAGTATTGCTTTGTGTTCCCTATAAAACAATCGTCACATTCTTCGCAGTCTATCTTCGGTGTGGGTTTTATTTTTTTTTTCTATTTTAGGTTTATATTTGGTGTATATTGGGCTTGTGGAATTATTTGGTCGATTGCACACTTTTATGTCATATTTTCTCAACATATTAATTTTTTCAGACAAATTTGGTATATATTACATACTAACATAATTGTAAAGATTGTTTTGTGTGTTTTTATTTCTTTAGTTATTATAATGCTCAATGGCTGAAACGCGTAATCTATAAAATTGTATTTTCAATAAATAACCTAATATGACAAAATGTGCACACATTGCTCACATAATGCAAGTATTTAGCTATAAGAAATGATAGATGAGGCTTGAAAAAAATGGTGTGGTGTTGGACAATAATGGAAGTTTTGGGGTCAGTTGAATATTTTGGGTTCGATAAAATGCGCGGCATCTAATAAATTCGCTGAGTGAAAAAATTCTGTGGCAGCAGCCACTCGCCGACTCTGTACATATAAGTAGTGGTTTTATGAGGGACCCTTTCGTTGGCCGGCCACCTTTACGTTGCGTTCCTCAACTTGTAATGTCCATTGTTGTCCACTAACTGCTACATTCCATTGATTTGATCGCCAAGCGGATAGACCAACAAAAACTAATTTGCTAAACAAAAATTCGAGATAATGATTGTCTGGTCTGGTCTCTGGATGCCGCTCGCTCTCGGCGATCGGAAGTGACATTGGCCACGAGCGAGGTTGTCAACAGCGCCGGCTCTTGGGGCACCAGGCCCCTGCATGTCTGGCCAGCCCGGACTTGTGCGACTCTTTCTAGCGAACGTGCTTCTTTGATTTTGGCCATCTAGATCGGCCGGTTTCAGACTTCGGCATTTTACGCCTGGTTTGACTTTTAAAAAGGAATAACGAACGCATATGCGGTTTTATTCTTGAATAATGACATGACGGAAAAGTATGCGAATCATCTGATTGAAATCATTTGGCGTTTTTGGTATCTATGATGTTGTTCAATGGAATATATATATATATATATATATATATATATATATATATATATATATATATATATATATATATATATATATATATATATATATATATATATGTATATTCATGGGTCAAGTATATGATCCCATCAATCAAAACCGGTATGCGACAGGGGGGCGGAATTTCACCAATCCTTTTCAACATTGTTCTAGAAAAGATCATTAGGAAATGAAACATCATGTGAAGGGCATACTAGTGGGTATCAAAAAAGAAAATCGAATAAATGTCAAATATCTCGCTTTTGCAGACGATATCGTTATTATCATAAACAACAGAACTGCAGCCATTCTCGGTGTAAAAAAACTAAATGAAATTGCGCAGAAAACCGGGTTACAAATATCTTATGATAAATAAGAAATACATGGAAAGAAAACTAAGAAATGAATCTTCTCTAATCACAAAACATGGTCAAATTCTCCAAGTCGGCAATTTTAAATACTTCGGGGAAGTTATACAGTCCTCAGGTTCAAACTGAATCGCTAATGAACAAAGAATTACCAAGCTCCAGAGGACCTACAAGCTGATATGGGCGTACTATAATAAAAAGTGCATTTTGGAAGGCGCCAAATTGAGGAATTATAACACAACGGTCCTTACAGAAGCAATCTATGCAGCTGAAACAATAGTTATTAACAGTCCTTTAAGAATTAGGGGCATAGAAAAAGAAGAAAGGAAAATCTCAAAAAGATTTGAGATCAAAAGATTTGAAAGAAAAGACCTCAAAATTAACGTCATCAAAAGACATGAAATGCAATAACGGAAGAAATCATAAAACGACGAGCAAAGTTCTACGAAACTGTCTAAAGAATAAAACACTCCAAAATACCGAAGAAACTACTCGATATAATTATGAATAGTAAATTCGGAACAGAGTGGCTAAAAGAGTTCCAAAAGGATCTACAACAGATCAAAATAAAAAATCTCGAAGATCGCACTGAATGTCGCTATAAAATTGCACATGTGAAGTGACAACCTGGAATAAAATGGACAGATGAACGGAAGAAGAAGCATTCCGAGTGGATGAAGCGTTTTTGGGAGGAGAAAAAAATGAAGCAAAAGTCATAAGAATTGCGAATTCAAGTCCAACCGCTCTCCTCGTGGAGAATAATCGTTATAATAATAATAGTAAGTATATGTAAATGAATCGACGGAATATATGTGCGCATATTACTTCCGAACGAATTCCCAAATTGCATAATCCTTATTTTTTGTGTAGGTTATTGTCAAGCAGAGGTTCCTATGGAAGAAAATTTTGAAAAACCTTTAGAAAGTGAGTTAGTCAAAGAGACAGAAATATTAAAAATATTGACAAATCTTTTAGAGGTTAACGTCAGTTTTTCAGGCATCAGTTGATAACTTGATAAGAATATGGACGATATGGATCTGTCGACCTTATTTCATATTCAATTACCTGTTTAAGCAACAGCAACGGTATTTTCCATGTCTTGATGTGAATTTAGAGGTTTATCGTCGCGTTATTTATCTATTGTTTTTTATAAGAATAATGTCCATCAAATGATGACCTTTTCTTCACATATCGGACGATTCAACTTGTGAATTTTTTAGTTCCCATATTTCGAAATCACAAGAGACATTAGCAATATATATATATATATATATATATATATATATATATATATATATATATATATATATATATATATATATATATATATATAGTTAAGAATTTTCGGTATTTACCTGAGATTTACGTTGCTTGTTTTTTTGTAACAGCCGTTTACATATGTTTCAAGCTGATTGGCTCTCATCAGAACGGCGTAGTTCAAGTTATTAGATGTTCACACTTGAAAGTTGATTGAAAAAAAAAGACACAGAACAAAACAACACAAAATTCCACGTGAGGAATCTATATCATTTTTGGTTTGAAATTGAGTATCTTGACCGAGCTATTACAACTCTATTTTTGCCTGGAAAAATAACGAATTAAGTCGATAATCTGTTCGAGTTATTTCGCGGAACTATGCTCTGATTTGAGTGCTTCACTTGCCGAATGTATGAAATCATACCTAAGCAATAGGCAACAAAGAGTTAAATTTTGTAAAGAAGGAATAACATCGAAATCTGAAATGAAACAGATTGAATTTGGCATTCCACAAGGCAGTATTTTGGGACCAGTGCTCTTTATAATTTTTATGAATGACATAGCAGAAGTTTTTAAAATAAGTAATGTTAGAGGTCATCTTACCAACTACGCGGACGACACCAACATATTGGTTGCTGATTCGAGCTATCCAGAATTGCTCCGGTCATCGGAAGCTACTTTTGACTGTGATCAGGGATGGTTTCTGAGAAATGGTTTGGTTCTCAATACGGAAAAAACAAAAACTATACTATTTCGGACAAAACAACAAAAAATTGATACACCGAGTTCTATCAGTTTATTAGATAGTGAAAATAAGTTAGAAAATTCCATAAAGATTTTAGGAATATACATCGATGAACATCTGAACTGGGATAACCATATAATTGAACTTGGAAAAAAACTGAACTCAGTATCGTACAGTATAAAGATATTAAGTAGATATCTCAATGGAAATTCCTTGAAAGTGTTTTACTATGCAAACTTTGAGGGTTTAATGAAATTTGGGCTGATTTTCATTGGCAGCAGTTCACTAATAAAGGATATTTTTTGCGTTCAGAAGCGAGTCATCAGAACAGTTTTAGGACTCAAATGGAGAGAATCTTGCAGGGGACATTTCCGGAAAAATAACTTTCTGACGGTATATGCGCATAACATCCTGGAAAATCTCATTTTTTTGCACAAACATAGGGAGAAATTTGATAAATGCAATGAAATGCACAATTACAGCACACGTAGCTTGAATTACCGCTTTCCTAAGCATAGACTGGCTGCTTCTGTGAAACATCCGTATTACACTTCTGTGAGATTCTTTAATAAGCTTCCGGATAGTGTGAAGAGATTTGAGAAACTGAGTTCATTTAAAAATAGTGTTAAAAAACTCTTAATTGAATTGGAACCATACTCCTTGGATGATTACTGGAATATGTGTTGAAATGCTAATTTTGTTTGTTTTTCTGACGTTGTTTCATTTGCTGCATTATGTTTGTTAACTAGAGCATCCTTTGAAATAAATATCATTATTATTATTATTATTATTATTATCTTCGTCAATTCTATTACCAATGACCTTTTTTTTGGAAATTAAGAAATACGTGTCGGTTGGTGGTCTGAGTAGGTTCGATAAGTAGTGTGCATAAAATGCGGTTTTCCCGGATTTGCACTACTGCAAATATTACAATGCGGTCAGACGAGGCATGGAACCCAAAACCACACTCATTCATCGAGTACGATTCATTCAGGTTTCGTACTTCCAGTGTTATCGATTTAATCGAGCGCTCAACAGCCCCTCACTTGGAAGAACAAAATTCTTCGGGATATTTGTATTTGATTGTCGGCGTCCACAAAAGACTGTACATAGAATCGACGGTCACAGATATCTCCGTTCCTCTCGTATACCTTGTTCCGTTCATCATTCTCTGCCCTTGAAGCTCACCGATGATCAGGTGGATGTAGGTGTTGTCGACCGGCCCATGTCTCTCATTTCGCCCTATTGTTTTTTATAATCTGCACTTTGAAATCATCAACATTTCGCTGTCATTGTTGTTATTTATTTATAACCTACCAAAAACTGCCGGCTTGCTTTCATTCAGACTCGCCGAATACGACGCTTATTTCCTTTGAATGGAAGTTAATTCATCTTGTCAACGTTCGCGAATTGAAGCCGCAGTTCAAAAACGAATATTCCAAATTCGGGTTTTGATGTATGGAATTTTTTTTCCCGAAATTTGCCGAGCTCGAATTTCGACTTGTTGATTTCTTTTCTTGAAAATGCATTTATTCGCTTCTTTACTCGTATTACTTGTGGATGTAATTGGAAATTCAAAGAGGGCGTTTCAAATTTCAATCGAAGTGAGTCAAGTTGTCGACAGTGCTTCGTTTCTGGCTGTCTTCGTTACTTTTGGTACTTTATTGACAATCTGAAGGTGCAAAAAGGATTATCACCAGATTAAATTTTCGTTAGTGGGTTTTCTTGGTAAAGATCAATTTGAGATTAATTACTAAGGTTTAATTACATCATATTTTATGTTTGAATTTTTTGCCCTTCCATTCTATTATTTATGTAAAGTTGACATAATACAAGCCTAAAGCTACAAGCTTCGTCGCAAGAGCACTTTCAATAGCATGAATGTTTCGATATTTTCATTGAAAAAGCGGATTATAGGAATTGATTATATTGTTATTCACGTGAAGTTTATATCTGAAAATTAAAATTGACATATGAACAGCGTGAAAAATGCAGCTGCAATAAAATATCCATTTTTAATATAGCTATCCAAGAACAAATAATTAAAATTTCTCCAATGTTGAGTTTAAATATTGTATACTCCAATTAGAGTATACAATAATCAGTAATACTGTATACTCTTGATAATGTGTTAACCACCCGAAACATATGTAGAGTTTATAATATATTTAGTAAAACTTAAACCAAGTTTGTTAATTTTAATTTATTGTTTCCAGCAAAATGTTTCACCAAGAGATGATAAGCGAAAACTCCGTGTCAGCTATCCAAGATGTAGAATGTTTTTTCGACTTCAATAATTACTTCGATTGGGAAACCCTTTCGTAATTCCAGATAGAGTTTGAGTTGCCACAAGGAGTATTTCCTAAATCGGTGCAATTAGTAAACGTATATTCAAAATAATACAATTTTAATTTTGTAAATAATTCACACTACTTTGAATCATTTTGCTTACCATGAGTTTTCCCGAGGTTTACTCATGGTCAAGAAGACAAATACAAGTCCGAAGCGAATGCTGACCTACAAACATCTATAGTAATTTATAAAATTCAATAGTTTCGACAACAATATAGGACAATATAGGCACCGGGAATAATCGGACTAGTGTAGTGCTTAAAAACTCATTTATTCATAACAATTTCGACAGTTTTTGAGGAGATACATAACCTGCAGAGTAATGACTAAATGATAAAATGAGAATATGAGAAAAAAAAAAGAATCAACTTACAATTAGAGTTTATGCAATGATAATAACAGAACAAACTTCTTTTTTATTCAGTGGACCTAGAGGTTAACGCCGGTTCCGAATGGCAGAATTATAATCTTGAAACTACTCAAATCATAGACAAACACATACACGCATGTCTTCACCGGGGCTCGAACCCGAATCTTACCACACTGTAGTCTGGTTTTCTCCCGACTAAGCCATGGAGACCGGCCACAACTAACATGATTTCAGTCATACAGAACAGCGATCTTTCTTGCAACGTTTTTGCGTTATACAACGGAATACCCACCGAGTTAAAACGTCAATTTTATTCATCTCTTTTTAGGAAGAAGTTTAAGGGCAGATTCATGAACATATAGGGTGGTATTACGATGGCGAAGTGACTGGACCGGGCCGTATTAATTCATTTTTATATTATTTTTTGAAAAATTGGAAATCTTTTTTTTGTATTTGCTTCTACTTTTCTGGCAGTAGGCTTATCTCTGTGATGGTTGACAAATTATTTTTGTTTCTGGGGGCTGAAGTTGAATTTTGTTGAATTGTTTTCAGTTCCTTTTTGAGTTCAACTAAGAATTTGATATGTATATGTACTTGTTCCATGTATCTCTTTTTTTCTTGAATGTGAATAAAGATTGTTATTATTTAACAAACGCCACTCATTTTGACTCGAACCATTGACGTGGAAAATTGATATGATTGTTCTATTTAAAATATTGTTATAGATGATGCTCAGTTTTTCAATATCTAGATCTAGCGTTTATCGTATTGTCTGTGTTGTGTATATGTTTAATTTCCAAAAATAATCTTTTTTTGTGATTACTTTCCTTACTTTCATCAATTTCGTTACTTCAATTTACAAAATACCATGCATCCAATGGGATAAATGCTACATAAAACAAAATTTAAAACAAAGACTGCTCAAACTTTTGTTTACTAAAATATTGAAATTTTGGACCAGGAAAATCACATAAAAGATTATGTTTGGAAATGACACATATACACAACACAGACAATACGATGATCGCCAGATCAGATATGGAAAAAATTGAGCATCATCTATAACATATTTTAAAATAGAACAAATCGTATCTGCCACGTCAATGGTTTAAGTATACGAGTAAATCATTGGCACCTCACATACAAGCGCCTCGACTTCAGGATTTTACGATGTGTAATTTCGGACCATTCAGTTTAGCAATATGTAGGGTACAAGTTATAACAAAATAGGGGGCGTTTGTTAAATCATGATAGTTCTGTTATTATCACTGCATAAACTGTAATTATAAGTAGATTCATATAATTATTTTTACATATTAACATTTGATCATTGTACTCATCACTTTGCAGCTTGTTTTTCTCCTGAAGAAGACACAAAAATTTTCGACATATCGAGAATTGTTATAAATGAGTTCTCAAATATTTGATAGTGTTGGCGTTTACTTGATGTAAATCCATTATAATTGAAAACTAACTTAAATTCAAACACTTGAATTTATGATTTCACTTTATTCACTACATAGCATGACGCGTTTCGTCGTTACAAACGACTTCTTCAGTTGCTTACAGAATACTTATAAAATTACTATAATTATAGAATTATCATAATATATAATTAAAACTAACAAAAAGCTTAACTGACGAAATTGAGGTTTATTCAGAATAAATATTCAGATAAAATCAAAAAGATTTGTACCAGACCGCATGGTTTAGCTCCAATTGATAACCCACCGTGCAGGTTATGTATGATTTTTTAAAAAAAATGACATTACTAAAAGTCATGTTTGACAGACAGAACGACAGCAAAATACAAAGGAACTAAACACATCCGAGCTACGGTATTGAATAAAGCTCCAAAATTCTATAAGTTACTCAAAAATCTACGTTGATAACTAAATGATCCATAGTCTTAAAATTAAACAACACATGTACAACCTTGATAATAAAAGAACTGGTAGCTAACTATACAGAGCATTATTAATCCATAACCACGTTTCTGTGTACCTGATTTTATTTGAATTTTCTATTGAAAAGAAGGAGAATTGAAATAGCCAGTTACAAAGTAATTGACTTATTTGACACCACCTGACTGCTATCCCACGAATAAGAAAAAAATATCTAATATATATATATATATATATATATATATATATATATATATATATATATATATATATATATATATATACATATTTGTTTTATGGATTGTTTTACGTGAATTATAGTAGGAAGTTGATGATCAGGTTTGTCAGCCGCCATCAATTTTGCAGACAGTACGATTTGTAATCGTTTCGCGAAGGTGATAGGATTAATCGTTGAACGTGTAAGAACCGCGATAAACAAAAGCCAAATATTGGTGCATTTCGGCATCAGGTGGACGAACTCAGGAACTAGGAACCGTAACTCAGGAGGGCTGGTGAACCGAATGGCGTTAATATGAGACCAGTAGAACCCAAAACACGTATGCAGACGTGACCCAGCTGTACCCGCAATATCTGGCACTGATGACCTATAGACTGACGTCAGGCGACGACGAATCTCCGCGTGACTAGCGTGAGAGGGACGCTCACGTTCTTCCTGCCACGTTGTTCCGACACTGCCGACGCGTACAATCGCTTCGAAAGCAGGGGCGTCCACAGACCAGCTCGAGGTCCTAATCAAGGCTAACTTATAAATATAAGAGAGAGAAATAAGAGATTAAGAGACGGCACTTAAGAGCCGTCCATCACGTGATGTTTTTTAAAAACTACTGGTTTAGAAACTATTGGGAGTTTATGACTCACCTCCCTTCTACCAAAATCCGGTTAATTTTTTTAGTACATACAAATATAATAAAACAATATTTGAAATTTTCTCATAATTTAATATAAAATACGCATTACGACGTTTCGAAGTACTACTTCTTTATCAAATGCTGGATTAATACCAGGTGTAATTTTACAAAGTCAGTACTTATAGTATCGGCCTCATCAATTATAAACATACAAATATTTTGAAAATATCCGAATATTATCTTCAATAAAAATAATAAAACCTATAACGTGAATGTTATTATTTTATTATTATTATTATAGCTATTATTCCCCATTAGAAGAGCGATTCAACTTGAATTCACAATTTTTGGGGCTTTTGCTTCAGCTTTTTTGCCTCGCAAAAACGCTTCATCCGCTCAGAATGTGCGACCTTCGGGGCTTTTTATATTGATCGATTGCAGATCCTTTTGGACCTTTTTTAGCCAGTTTGTGCTGCATTTATTCTTTGTTATTATGTCGAGTAGTTTCTTCGTTACTCTTGACTCTTTAATCCTGTAGATACGTACATTAGAAGTTGCTCGTCGCTTTCACATTTCTTCTATTAGTTGGTACAGGATTACCGATAATATTAATGAAAAAAGTGATTGAATATATCCTATGAAAATGAGAATTCTATCTGCTGCTACATTTGAAACTGTTATTATTTTGCTGGATACCTTAAGTCATTTTGTTTCTATTTCGCCATTCAATAAATGTTTCATTTCATTTGAAGAATTTTTCGAGAAATTACTCCGAATCATCTAGAAATTATGATTGAAATGAAATTATTTTTATTATGAATATTACTCTGAATATTTCAATAGATTCTTTGTGAACTCAATAAGAAAGAATATCTAAAAACGATATATAATATTTTCATCTAAAAAGTTTTTGTGACAGTGGAATGAAAATTTTTCATTTCATCTTTGTTGTATGTTCTTATATTTTACTATAATTCATTAATGTTAATTATTGAACAGTTTTCTGTAGGTCAGTGCCACTTTATTGATATCGATGGGGTTCATTTGAATTTGCATCAATTTGTAGAGAATTTTGTATTTTGATCACAACTAACACCATGTTCATAATTTGACAATAGTATACAATCTTTTAAATTGTTACAGAAACTTGAAATTAGGATAAAGAAGTTCATTCATCGTATTCTGTGAAGCAGATATTTTTTCATGATGACATTACTGATGAATCTGCCCAATATTATGAATATTCCATTGAATATTTAACTGCGAGTTATTCTTAGTGCGCCACTGCGTGAGCGTCTTTTCCTTTCGACGTCCACAAACGTTTTAGCCCAACTTATGGAGTACACGTACAAAGGCGATCCTTTGCAGCGTCTTTCTCCTTTGATGTCCAACTACGACTCAAAAATTCGCGAGTAACCCTTTAGAGCAAGACGTGCCATTTATTACTAAAAAAATTAAGGCTTTCTTATCATTTGAAACCATATCCTCTGTTAACTTTCTCAAGAATTTACATTTTGACAGATTTTCCAAAATGTTATACCTACTGTTCGAATTCCGAAGGTGTGAAAGATCACCAATAAAAATATATATAAAAAAAATATTAGTGCAATGATATTAAGTACAATTAATTCGATTAGTTGGTTTAAAATACTATGAAGAAATTTGTATAAACATCATTTGTATAATATCAATTATGCATAAACATGCGATGTAGAAATCATCTGATTTATAGTTTGCATCTTTTAAATAGTAATATTTGTGAAATAGATCTGATTGCTATTGATTTGAACAGTTCATTTCAAGTACTTCTAATTATACGATATATAGAAATATTCAGTATGAGTGGAAACTACAATTCTTATGTGCCATATAATAAAAAAACCTGGCTAAATTTCTGACATATTTCTGACATATGTGTCAGAAATATGTCAGATATGTTCTTGACATATGTTTGGCTACTAAAGCATTATCAAAACTAATGGTTGTATTGAATTCATAATAATAGTAGAAGTAGCTCGAAATATGTTAACAATTAATGTTGATATGAATTATTCAGACTTGAATAACTAGTTGAATTTTTGAAAATGAGGTAAAACCCCGAGAAAATAGGGATGTTGACACGAATCAGTAATTAATGTATCGTGTTGCTTTTATCAAAATTGGATTATTATTATCTCGAAAGGCACATTTTAGAAATTTGATAATAGAATAGAATAGAATTTAATATTAAAGCTGTATTTCATCGCTTATTGTCACGTGACTGCAAACGTCAATCAGAGCACATGACGTCATCAACCTGCAAAGAAACGGCAAATAACTGTGAATTACTCAATATTAATACCACTATTGGACTGGATTCATCAAAGCAAATAATTCCAACTTGCCAAAGATTATTTGATGTTAGCAGAAAAGAAAATGACAGGCATGTATACAAAACATTACACGATCAAAACTTACCATGTAAACACAAACAATACTTATTACTACAATATGAAACAATATTCAAATGCCGGAAGGTTTCCAATAATTACACTTTCATTGAAATTATGTTCTTTTCAATCGATACGATTACGTTCACATTCGGACAGAGACTAGTTTTCGTTTCACTACATGTGTTTCTCCGGTGTCACTATGCGCATAGGATGTTGTTATAGATTTTACTAAGTCCTTTTATATCTATCTTGTCATTAATGGGTTTTTTCATCGTCCGGGTTTTTTTCCTCACAAAAATAGGCGGTATTTTTCGTTGCTGTTGATTCTGCTGTTAAATAATTCCTAAAAAAAATGAAAGTCCTAATCACTTTCTCATAGTTCACCAAGAAAATAGTGAATATTCAATCAACCTCGATAATTCCAGCAGTACAACAGGTGAATAAAACTCTCGGTAATAGGTTGGTAGCCCGAAACATATATAAAAGGTACTGAAGAATTTGGTCGAGTATTTTCCATTATACGATAACAGAATGCTCTGCGTAGAGCTATGCCAGATTTTGATTAATTTGTTCAAATCTAGTAATAACAAGCAATGTATTTTAAAGAAATAATATTATCTCGAATGGCTCCTTCCAAGGACTATCGAGAAAAATGAAGTAGAACTTTTTATTAGTACATGATTCGTTCAATTATAATCTTGCGGGCACAATCATAATGTGGGAACCGCAGAAACAGAACGACGATCGAGAATAAGTTTGATGGTCGACTTTTATTGGAAGGAGAGTCGATATGCGTAAGAAACTTATTTCCTTAGGGGAGTGTACGGACCCATCAAATTATAGGTGTAGGTAGCTATTGCTGGGCCACGCTAAGATTTACAGCGCAATCTCCCAAAATTGCATTAACCATCGATGATTACAGTCCATCAACTTTGCCGCTTATTCAAAAAGTTAATGATAAAAAACATAATCATACTTGTTGATTTTCGGGACTGATGAATTTTCGACAGGGAGAAAAAAAACATGTATCATCTGGATAAAATCTTCGCCTGCCGATTCTCTGTAAATTGACTTGATAAGGGATTTCTCAGATGGTTTGGTTTATTATTTTCGCAGCTGTATCACAGTGAAAAATTAAGAGACAAAAAAATATTTTAGGAGTATTTTTGAAAATAATACAAAAACACTCGGTTAAGTATTACAAAAAATACTGAATATACGTGACATACGATGATTCGCCAATGTCCAATGTCGATAGGTACAACTCTTGATATTGTTTCAGCTGCCCGAAACATATATCAAATGAATTCAATAATTTTTAATTCGAATGAAACTACTTTGTAATTTTCACTATGATTCAGTCAAACATTATAATGACTGAGATTGAATTCTCGCTTAACTCTTGGTGAAACATAATTCAATATTAAATTAAATTAAACACTTGGCTTAATGTTTCACGATTATATTCAACAATATCAAAGAGTCAACATGTTGCGGGCGTGATTTCGAAGAGTCAGTCTTGAAGATGAGCTCACGCTCGAAACATGTTGACTATTTGATATTGTTGAACATAATCGTGAAACATTAAGCCAACTGTTTAATTTAATTTAATAAAACATGACAATATTGTTTCGCAGTGGCTTCATTACATGTAGATGATGAGTTATTGTCATGTTGGACTGAATTATAGTGAAAATTACAAACTAATTAGTTTTATTAAAATTATGTTGTTGAATTTTCATCAAGGATCGGCCCAATCTATTACTCCTTGTAGAACTCAGTGAAGTTGTTCTAAATTCTACTTTTTTAACTATGTTCAATCAAGTGTTGTGCGAGAGGTCAACAGACATTTTTGAGAATTCTGCGCATTTCCATTGAATGAGAAATAGTCATATAAACATCGAGCAGAAATAATATGAGATCAATTATACTCGTAATTACTAAAGTAATCATAATTACTTTCATCAATTTGAACAAGAGTGACACAACTATTATGGGGAAAAATATGAAGAATAGATATAAAATAGAGGAACTAACACAAATTACGTGAAACATTGATGCAGTTATTCAGGAGTTCAGGAGCAAAATTTTCTATTGGCTAATGACTCAAGTCAAGACAATTTGGGCCCTTTGTCTATCAAGAAAAAAAATGCGGAAACATAACAATTTTTATGTATTAAAAATTCGCAGTAGTAATTTATCGTGAGAATGAAACTACTTGATGCCCCACAAATATTTGCTAATACAATTTACATAGGTTTGTTTCGGGCAACGGACGAATTATCGGGAGTTTTATCATGCTTGTAGAATATAACTAATTCACATACAGTTTTTGTAGAATTGAGCAGTGTGTTTTTAATTAGGTATAATTCAACACATTCATCGATGTTTCATGGAATGTTGTGCAAGAATTCGATTTACAATGTCCCAGCAGCAAACCTAAAAACTCCTAAAATTTCGAAAAATCCAGGCACATCCTTCATAATTGAAGAATTAATGACTTAAAAATAGCTCTAGACTTTTTGCAAGATCATTTTCGTTTTTAGTATCAGATAATCGAGGGCCAATCTTGATCGGAACGTTCGATTTTCTGTATAACAGTGGTCGATTGAGGGTATAATTGGACATTTTGTCGATGCCAAGCTTCGCACTATCCACTATACATCATTTACTTTCAGATTCGGAGACCCGCGCTTAGGAGCGAACATGGAATAACTTGTAATGGTATTAATTAGCACTACCGGTTGATCGATTCAACTAAATAGAAGCATTAATTATTCTCTCGCTGATTCGACGTATAAATATACATAAATATTTTCAATTAAGACCGAATGGAACACTGAATACCTTTAGACTCGATAAACGATCAGAACAAAATTGTCGCCAGAGTTGTTATTCAAACTGAATGAATTTGAATTTCTAATTTGAAATAGAAGATGAAATTATTCAGTGTTGACAAAGCCCTATATTTGCGTTCCCTTGAACACAAATAAACAAGGTTATTGGAAGTTCAAGAAAAAATTCAGTGAATTATTCCGTGGAAATTTAATATTTTTATTTTTATTATTATTATTTATATTGGTTATTATGTGGACATTGTTGAGACAGTCGAAGTGACAAGAACTACAGCAATTGTCGAAGTGAAATTTTTCAGGATTTTCAGGAACCTTTTGGGGAGATGAAGCTATGAAGTTTGAAATAGTATTCGTTGCAATATAGTGAATATAAAGACTTATAGAAAAACAGTAGCGCTTTCTTCTACTTCGAATCATTCAAATTGTGTTATAACGATCTCATAACTCAGGGGTTTTGAAATAACGGGTGTTTTTTTAGAGGTATAGAACTTTAAGTTGGCAATACTGTTGAAGATGGCAACTGATTTAACAACTGCGAAGTGATTTATTCTCAATTTGGTTTGGCAATTCATCATGAATAGAATCACGCCTGAACAACGCTGGTAAATAGTGTCAAATGGGCCCAAAACGAGATTGCCGTTGTTCCCGATTTTCATAAGCGAATTTTGTTTAGCGATGAAGCGCACTTCTGGTTGAATGGCTACGTCAACAAAAAAAACTGCCGCATTTGAAGTGAAGATAATCCTCAAGTGTAAGTCAAAACACCGTTACATCCAGAAAAACTGACTGTTTGGTGCGCTTTATGGGTTGGTAGAATCATTGGTTCGTACTTCTTCAAAAACGATGATGGCCAGAACGTTACAGTCAATGGTGATCGATATAGAGCCATGATTACTAACTTTTTCATTCCTGAATTGAACAACCATGATATCCAGAAGCTGTGGTTTCAACAAGACGGCGCAACATGTCACACAGCTCGTGCCACAATCGATTTATTGAAAGACACGTTTGGTGACCGCCTAATTTCACGTTTTGGACCTGTGAATTGGCCTCCAATATCTTGTGATTTAACACCGCTAGACTACTTTCTGTGGGGCTATGTAAAGTCATTGGTCTATGCGGATAAGCCACAAACGCTTGACCATTTGGAAGACAATATTCGCCGTGTTATTGCCGATATACGGCCACAAATGTTTGAAAAAGTCATCGAAAATTGGACGTCCAGATTGGACTGCATCCGAGCCAGCCGTGGTCATATGCCAGAAATCATATTTAAAATGTAATGCCACAAGATTATCTTTTGAATAAAAAAAATTCTTGATCCATCGTTGTTTTATTGCGATTTAAAGTTCTATACCTCTAAAAAAACACCCTTTAGTAATATTGGTAATATTAATTCCTGATACTAATTCAAATGAGCTTTTAATAACAGAGAAAGTACGATAATATTCTAGTTCAAGCAGTGAAATTCAAAATATAAATTAAAATCAAAAAGAAAGCAACAAGAAAGACTTGAGGACAAAAAGAATATAATACTTAATCAAATTAGTGTGACGGTGGAGGTTGGTGATGTTGCAAAAGGAACGAAAAGTTTTGAAGCTTTCGAAGTTAATGTCAAATGTTCATTTTGAACCGAAAACCAAAACTCCACCAAATGTTTGTTTAGATTCACCAGCTCCAATCGGAAATGGTAAATCTAAATTTGAGGCTGTTGTTTGTTACAAGAGAGTTCAATGAGACTCTAATCCTTTTGTGATGTGAATCCAGCAATTCAAATTCGAAAACTAAAGTGGCATCATTCATTGTGAGTAATGACGTTATCAAACAAGCTTTTGTACGAATCATCTCTTCAAAAAAAGCAACAAAATTTCAAAATATTTCCACAATCCTTTCAATTCAATTAGGAATACTGGTTGAGTGAATCCGGAACAAACTCTTTCACTTTCAATCATTTCGAATTCTCTTCTTTTCTATCAGACAGGCACTAATAGAATTAATATAATATTATATCGGATTTTTGAGTTGAAAAAAGAGACCTAAATCTATCGTAGATACGTATCCATATAAAGACAACTATTGAACTTGTAGGTTACTCTTATATGCATATTTTATATCAATAAACTTTTTATTTCAATATAACTCGGATAAGTTTTTCATATAGAATTACTCGATATAGATATACCACTCGAGGTCATCGAAATTTGTTGCTTTTGCAAGTTATGAAATGTGGTTAGAGTTAATGATATGCTCAGATGGAGCGTGGCATTAGATTTAGATTTTAGTTGGACATTCACTCTTTCATTTTTCAATAATAACTTTTTATATATTTATTTTCCCATAGAATTTTTGCCAATACTGTACTCTTCATCATTATCTGATATTTTCTGAGAATGAGGAAAAACTGAATTACATGTCTACGTTTTCATAAATTTGTTTCTTCATGAAAATTGTATCCCAACTGTTTTGTTCTTAATTATATATTTCTTTGAAGTGATAATTATTGTTCGTATAGATGAGAAACATTTGTTGAAATGGATGAAAAAATAGTTGAAATTCTACATATTTCGTGTTAATTTTTTGAAGTTTTTTTTAGGGGTATTTAGATATTTATTAAAATATAGAATATTTTATTCCCCTAATTGAAATCTATTTGAGATTGGAAATGGTCCGTTTTTTGTTTTGGTTGTTACACAAAAAATTCTGATTCTATTTAACGAAATTATCATTAAGGAATATCATTAACCCATTTCATACGTTTGATGATGATAATGATGATATAAAATGTAGTAAGTTGTTGAAGTATCCAATTCTATGTTTATGTGCCAAAATCCGGCAAAGTATACATAAACATATCGAAGTAGTTAGCAACAAGTAAACACTTACCGTGCGTTGACTGAGGAGGGATTGCCCACATCGTCGGCTGATGGTTTTCTGGAATAGAAATGAAAATCCGAATAAGTGAGGCCGCACAACATTTCGCGATAAAAAAAACTGTCAGACACGTGACCGTTATTTCTAAGGGTGGTTAAGGCTATTCTGGAGTAGTCGACGATGTCGAGTGCAAGTGCATACTGTAATCTGAAACGATCCCTGTGTGCCTTCATCCCCTACCACGTTTCGTTATACTGTACCCTAAATGACTCCTAATATCACTCCCACCCTTCTTTTTAGTAATACAGATCTGATAAGGCCATTCATTCCGTTCCTGTTACATTAAATGCTTAAGATACACAGATACATATATAAACGTATATATTTTGACCTCTGGTAGAACTTTCCGACTTTCATTATTTGGAAAGGCTGGCACGGGGTCTCTAGAATATTTCCAAAAATCACATGAAAAAAAATTCATTTCGCATAAATTGTGAATTTATATTCACACGCATACACTGTGTGTGGATTTCTTTCATCCTATATTTCAACGAGATGGTTTTCTTGCTACCAGCAAGGATGTTAACATTTTCACGAGTATGTTATCTCTGAGTTTTCAACTTTGCTGAGACTTATTAACTTGTCACCCTCAATCTTATTCTTTGCAATTATAGTTAAAATAAGAAAATACGTTCCATTCGAAGAGAATTATAATTAGAATATTCATATCAGAAATAATAAAGTGAGAAAAAATATAGTGGAAGTTACAACTAATGCTATACTTCCTACTTGTTGTCCACAAAAGCCCGGAGAAGATTTATGGGGATTGTTTGTCGTCGATTGTTTCCTCTAATAGTTCAAACTGGAGCTATCAGAGGAAATGTACCATCACCTTGTTGGCTGATTCCTCAGATTGCTCCAAATTTATTTGAATTTTAGGGTTAAATGTAGGTCGATAGGCGAAATTAAAGGGTGTCGCAAAATTAACACAAGATTTGAATTTGCCGCCATTTATGCATTAAAATGTTGGCAACCCTGAAAAAAGCAAATCGACAGCTTATGGTTGAGAAAAATGGAGCGTTACACGAATGAATAAGGTGTCTTCACAATTGAATAATATTTCAAAAATAATGGAAGCATGGCCGCAGTTCGAAAGTTTCATACCGAATAAAGTCGCAACAGTGTTTTAACTTCGTCAACTGCGAAGAGATTAATTAAAAAATTTCGGTAGACAAAATCCGTTGGACACGCCAAACACACAGGTAGTTCGAAAGTGAGTCGTTCAAATGTCTATATAGAAGAAGTGCGTTGGAGTGTCAGTGACAATCCAGGAACCTGAATTCGGCGTCGTGAACAGAAATTGCAAATTTCAAGAAGCTCTTTACAGCGTATATTCACTAATGATTTGTGTCTCTGTGCTTAAAAAGTTCAATTAATACAACAACTGAACCCTAATGACTATGTACAGCGAAGAGAGTTTGCAGAATCAGTCGATTGTTGATCAACAAGTGGATGCTGATTTTTCGAGCAGAATCATCCTCAGCGTCGAAGCACATCACGAAACGCCAAAACTGCCGTTTTTGGGTTTCTGTGATTTCTAATGTGATTGTCGAAAAACGCATCCACAACGTGTCACTGTTTGGTGTGTATTTTGGGCTGGAAGCATAATTGGACCAAACTTTTCGGAAAATGAGGCTGTTACAGCTGGAACTGTTATTGGTCATCGATATCGCGACACGATGGCACGATTTGCTGAAATTCGGTCATATTGATGTGGCCAATAAGTGAACTCAACAATACAGTGCCACATGCCATACAGCCCGTGAAATACTTTAATTACTGACATTTCCAGTGCACTTTCTCGTTTCGGTAACCCCTTAGATCCTTGTGGATTTATTTTTAAGGGGCTACTTGAAATCACAGGTCTATGCCAACGAGCCTATTTTAATAAAATAGGCTTGTTGACATTGAACCTCCTCCTCTAATTAAAAGAAGAGGTTCAATTCTTCATCAACGAAATTCAGTCACATTCAGCCACGCAGAATGGTCATGAAAAATTTCAACAAACGAATGCATATGTGTATGAAAAGCAGTGGAGGTCATTTGCCCGATGTGATTGAATAAACGTATCCTATGAAATTTATGATACAATAAAAAAGTTACAATCAGAAGACTAAAAATTGTGTTTTGTATTCAATTCAAATCCCGCGTTAATTTTGGGACACTCTCTATCTCCGATGAATTTTATTTGTCTTGAAAACATGTTCAGAGCAGTTAGTTTATTATTACGACTTGATCTGCCTTAATAGTGAGTCTTGATATATTATCAATTCATATTATATTTCATCAATATTTTATCAATTTCATTTGTTTCAATATTGTTGCCAAGTGTTTAATTTACATCAATGTTCAATCATGTTTCACCAAGAGGTTAACTACAATTCAATCTCAGGAAAGTTTTTTGTAATAGGTGGAGTATCTTAGTATAATATTCTATGAATAATTACTAATTTATGTTGAAATTGAATGTATGAACGTAGTAAATAACGCTTACGTTAATTGGGACTTCGGATTTCTGATCATTTGGACATCATACCCTGATAGTTTTGTTCTCATAACCAAATTCACAATGAGGTTCCTCTCTTACCAAAGCCAATTTTTTGTGTGATACTTAGTAGTAAAATTGTACGGTTCGACCTGAAGAAAATTGTCCGATATAATAACATAAATTGAGGATAAATACTGCGTTTCGAATTCAGCACATAATTGAATAAGAAATTAATCAATAATATTATGTCGCACAAGGACGTTAAACTGAAGGCATATGATTAATCTGCAGGAAGAATAATGACTGTGGTATTCTTAGTCTGTTGGTGATTAGTAGACGACGTGCGATGATTGTCGAACAGCGGGAACGTGGCTTTCGAAAGTAGTTTACGCACCCTCGGCACATTTTATACGACCGCTCGTGAAACCGCTCGCTCCCTTTCAAAAAGTTTACTTTGTTGCACTTTTATAATTCCAGGAAATTGGTTCGCCAGTTTAATTACATGAGCCATTTTAGAAAATAAACTTTTTCGCGAAGCCCATTTCGATTCGCGATTAGGGAATTAGCTCTTCGTTTCTCGCCAATTTATACGGAATGTTTATTGAACATCAGACAGAAATTCAAAAGGTTATTCTGACAACCTTTAAATACCACAATACTTTATGTTGCAAATGCTTCTAGATATTGGAGTAGATATCATTTCTTCCAGAAAGTTCCTACTCGCCAGTAAGTTCCAGTTATTTCACTGTATACGGTTTCAGAGGTGTTTTTCTGGATTGTTTACGCAGTTACGTTGATGAAAGACAATGGTAGTGAGAATAGGCGGGAGTTATTCTCAGAGACATGACATTACTTTTGGGGTGCCGCAAGGCTCTGTACTCGGACCTCTTTCATTCATATTATTCGTAAACGATCTGCTGCGAAGTTGTCCCGATTTTTGGTGACACTATTTGCCGATGATTCATCGGTGGATATTTCTGACGAACTTCTGGAGGCATGTGAATGCACTGTGAGGGAGTTTGTAAATTGATGTCGAACGAACAGTCTGATGGTGAACGTTGACACAACTACATATGTTCATTTTTGTCTGAAGGACAATGGAATTAGTACGTTGAATGTTAAATATGGGGACAACACTATATCATCATCCCAATCAACTAAGTTTCTTGGAATATATGTAGACAGAAATTTGAGATGGACAATAAGAGATTGATGTTTTATGTAAAACTGAGTTATCAATGTGTATTACAGTTATTATACAGTTATTATAATATTCTGCTGTGGGACTGCTCTACAGGAATGAATAGGGTGTTACATATTACACAAATGCGAATATTGATGTACTTTTCCAATATTTTTTTCTTTCAATAACACGTGACCAAAATTTTTGAAAATAGAACGGTGTACTTTTTTATTATTTTCATTTTCACATAATGTAATATAACTGCATTTCTATTTGCTCGAAACTTCTAGAAATTCGAGATGAAAACTCCCAAAATCACTCAATCCATGTAGTGACGGAATCCATCAATTAAATTAAAATTCCAGATAAATTTGTTCTAGATTTATGAGTACTTCTTACCATCTAGACAATATTAGCTGATTTCAATTTGACCCCAAATTGAAATAAAATGAAAATGTAAATACAAAAGGTAAAGTAAGAATGTAATTTTCCAGATAAATCATCATGATCTTTGAATATTATTGAAAATATGTTATAGCGGAGATTAAAGAAATTTCAGGGGTAGGAAGAAGATGAAATGTAATTTTTCCGTAGGACGAATAACGATAAATATATCTATGGGTATATTTATCGTTATTCGTCTTTGGGCATGGGATACCTGAAGGTTTTACCCCCACTTTTACAAATTATTTTCATAGAAATTAAATTCAATAGACTGCGTTCTTCAAATTTTGCTCCAATACGAAATCTACCTGTGAATTCATTCACTGTCACAATTATAATAAAAAGTCTAATTTATGCTTAATTATTATCATATCAATATTACAGTACACCGGAATTCTCAAATTGTTGTAAACTGTCAAGAAACTATAGCTTGAGTTGTTAGGAAGGTGCAATGTTAACATTAATAGAAATTAGACTGTTATTTCTTATTATCTTATCCACTTTTGTTCACATGATAAACAGAAATGAAGTTGAAAGTCTAGATCATTGTTAGAAAATGATTTAGTTGTTTTGAAATCTAATTACAACTTGGCGAGTACTGATAAGTAAATTATCCTCTTCTTCTTGATCATGTGGTTGAACAAACGAACAGTTACATATCGGGCAAATCTTGATACTGGGGACAATTCGAAGCGGAAAGGTTGATTGAAACTCCTTAAATGAAACATTCGGGGTGTCTTCAATTTAGGCATCAGAGATCAGAAGAACCAGATTGCCGGTATAGGAGATTCCTGATAATATCTGATGATTCAGGATAAAACTGCAACTATTTTTCAATCGAGGCATTTATTTACAAGTCTTCAGTATACGAGACAATCGAAAGAATTAGCAAACATAAAATTAATTCAGTTCGCAATCGATACAAGGTATCTTCAAATAGTAATTGAATTTATTGTAGCGGTATCAGGACTGAAATAAAATTGTTTATTTCATTGTGTTGTCACAAATAAGGCTGCATTTAAGGCTCATGCCAATTAATAGCATATCACATAAAGTAATGTAGATCTAAGATACAGGTAACATCCATACAATGGTCTAAGAAGTTGTGCTACAGAGCCGCATCTCCACAGAAACTATTTTAATCCAACAATCAATGTCAGCTTAAACAGCATCGCGGATTATAAAAACCGGTGAATTTAAAGCCTTTTCGTTTGAAACATACAATTTGCTGCTCGTTTGCTTTCAACTTTGCCGAATTTTTTCTCATCTGTTTCAGTTATGTTGTTTATACGGCGATATTCAAGAATTCCATTGAATATAAAACATATCCTATTCAATTACGACATATCAGGAACTTTAATACGCCAATGACAACGCTATTCTTCTTCTCGGCTAATGACCTGAATATATTGGTTATACATTATACTAAGTGACTGATGTCGCCTAAACTTTTGATGCTAATCTGATGAGAAAACAATGATTTCATCAAGTTTCAAATATATATGGAATTAACGTTTTGATTAAGCGTTAAAATTCTGGAGATTTTCCCTAGAGCCTTTCTAGAGGTTTCCCAACCTCTTTTGTGCCATGCCACACCTTAGCCTTTTTAAAATCCTTATGACCCCCTGAAAATGGAGGAAAACTAAAAATTAAGAAGTTACGAAAGAGTTAAACTGGTCTCAACTACATTTTCGAGTTGCCCTTAACAACGAAATTCCCCCTTATGAGGCTTGGCCTCACATTGATAATCAGTGTTCTAGACTTTCTAATTCTTCATCTTTAGCTCCTGCCTGTCATAGACAGACAATACTTCAAAATTGAAAACTGTTTCTTTGAAATTACAGGTAAGTATCGTAACTTATTTTTAACGCAAAAAATTCTAATCTTTCAGAATGAATCATTACAGTTTTTTTATGAAATTTGCTCAACATCGTTGCGGAGTAAAATTGCAGCAGGAGTTATTTTTCTTTAATTTGGAGGTAATTACTGAGTTAAACAATATTTAAAATTTTTCTCATATATACAAATACGTCTCTCGTTTCGAAGTAGGTATTGCTTTTTTTTCGGGTGCAACATTAACAATTTAAAACTATCAAACTAAAAATTAACACACTTGACTCAAGTTTCACTGAATATATTAAAAACTCTACATATGTTTCGGGTGGTTAACACATTATCAAGATTATACAATACTACGGATTATTGTATACTCTTGATACTTTGTAATATTGTATACTCTTGATCATGGGTTAACCACCCAAAACATATGTAGATTGTATAATATATTCAGTGAAACTTAAGTCAAGTGTGTTAATTTTCAATTTTATAGTTTTTAACTTAATGTTTCACCAAGAGATAAGCGATACCTCCGTGTCATTTATTAACAATTTTTGTCATTTACGAAATTTTTTTGGTGACAATTATCTGTAAGTCACCCCAGTTGTTAATGTTGCACCAGGAAAAAACCTACTACCCATTTCGAAACGAGCGTCATGCGTATTTGTCCAAATATGTAGGATATTCACTTCCTCCTAGTAACGTACCCATCAATTATGAATTTCAACTTTGAGTTTTACATTTTCCATCAGTATAAAGTTTCACATACTAACTACAGAGTATACCTAAATATATATATATATATATATATATATATATATATATATATATATATATATATATATATATATATATATATATATATATATACTCTCTATTTTCTTTCGATCAATTTGAATTTTTGGAATGAATGTTCTAGTGTTCATTTTCTTGAATATTTCATTCAGTGCCATAAGCACAACTTCAAACTTCATTTCCTTATACAGAAGATGTCCATTAGTCCGGCATCCAACAGTCCGGAAGGCCCGGTAGTCCGGAATCGCTCCGGAAAATTGTAAAAATTTTGGTTTTCTCCAAAAGTGTGTCTTTAAAGCAAATAAAAACGGTCGAAATCTAATCGGAAGTTTTCGGGGTTGTTCGGGATCATCCGGAAGTGCTAAGATACTAAAGCCATGCTTCTTTTGGACAATTGCAAAGCCCACCCGCCAGTAGATGAGTTAGTTTCTGGAAATATTGAATGTGAATATAAGAATGTAAAAATTGAGGTAAGCTAACAATGGTAAAAGAATTATGAACTGGACTGTCGTAACACAGACCAACGTTACCGAAGAACACGAAGAGTAAAAATTACAGTGGCCCCATTTTTGGGGAGAAATCATCAATTTTGATTTAAATTTTTTGGCAATAATCCTTCTATTTTATATTTATATATACATATGGAAGGATTCCGAAATAGATACCCTCACTTTCTATTTCATGTATTTTTCAGCATATCTTCTCGGAAATATATGTTTAGAAAGTATTACTCCTTTTTTTTTGAAGTAAAATCAGTCCCATTGAAACTTTCATGGTTTTTCATAACCTCACTTTCTGCAAGTAGAAAATATTATCCCTTCAAATGATGTATTGATTTCGGAGTTATTTTTATGTTCATGAATATAAAATTTTTGGTTGAGGCAAGGTGTTTAAAATAAAGTCTGATGGTTGCAGTGAATCATTATTTACCTATTCAAGACAAACAATGCAGTGGTCGCTCTGTCATATTGTACTGTTGGTTTGCATGCATTTTCATGATGCAATTCAACATTTTATGCCACCGCAAATACCTCAGGCAGATGCTGATATGAAAAAGTTATGATTTTTTTAAATGCTTCTCGAGAATTACAGTCTCCTGTGGGTCGCAATAAAAGTGGTACGTAAGGAGAGGTACACGGACGTTTCCGGAAGTAAGTGCACTAAAGAAAATTAGAATGAGAGCTTGGATCCCCTTGGACCTTAATAATGTAAGAACATCTCTATATATAATACGTATACACGTTTTGAGGTCTCGTTCTGTGGCTTTAACACGATTATGTGTCAACTTCGTCATTGGAACAAAAGACACGGTTGTCCATTATCGGGTCGTTATTCGTTAGAGTCGTAGATTGAGTGAAAGCTCGCATCGGAAATTGAGACACACACGCCGTATTACCAATATTGAAACTGAATACGGTGACATAATTTGGACATCGAAAAAGTGAATCTTTAGGTCTGTAATGTTTACTACTTTTGCGAACTTTAATGGAGTGTGACTTCGGAAGAATATTGATTAAGGATTTTATAATTCCCATTACGAAGAAATCCGTGCTGGAAAATTTTTTTGGCAGTACTTATCCTAATATATATTATCCAAATATGACATTTTCAGCAATAACAGCCCTTTTTGAATGAACAAGACTTTTGAAAATTTCAAATAACAGTGCACAACAAAAAAAAGTTGAACGTTTACTTTAATTCATGCGTCTATTCTTACTATTTTTGGGTTAAGAAAAACGAATATGGCAAAGAAGAAATTTATTAGCTCTGCATTTTTCTGATATGCAAATGATGAATTACATATGCTAACAACATTTAGTGTGATTCTACTATCATTAAAGATATTTACGAGTAAATTGAAAAATTTTCAAAAAAAACTTTCCAGGTGTTTAGATTCACAAAAAATCGATTAATTCTTTGATCGCGATATTTTAGCTTTTCTCTTGTAAGTAAGTGACCTATGGAGCATCTCTAAACCAGCATTTATCTGCAAGCTTTGCTTCAGTTCAATGGCTCTGATATCTTCGTTCATCACATAAATATCTTCATGGAACCGTTTTCCATGCTCATAACTGGCATCTCCGCAATAAAGTGTAAAAAAGTCTACATGGGAGTGGAGAAGATGGATTTTTAGGAACATATTACAGAAGAGTTGGTGGTATTTTTTGTAGAAGTTCGTTAATCAATTGAGGGTAGTTATCATCTCTTTTGTTTCCTGAAAATCCATGTATAACTCCCTTGATAGCTTCCCAAGATTCCGTTTCTTTCCCTTCCAAAACTAAATCCAATGCAATGTTCTTTACAAGTTGGCGTATTTGTGGCCCAACAAACATGGCTTCCTTGACCTTAGCATCACTTCACAATTCAGGAAATTTGTCTGTTAAGGCCAGCTTACTCCAAACAATTTTGAAAAAATCGAAATTTTTTTTTTATAAATTGCTACTATATACTCGTAGAAATAGTATAGAATTAGTCCCGAAGGTCAGCAAGACCAAGAAGCAGGTATAAAAGATTAGGGAGCGCTGCAGTAAATCCGGCCACTCGAACGCCTTCGGTTGCGGCAGCTGCTTCATGCCTTCGGGTCGTCTTATTTTTTTGTCCTTTGTTTTATTGTTATTGTCCTGTTATTTTGTTGAACTGCTTTGAGAAATGCAAGCATTCTTCAGAATGATGCTTACGAAGACCAGGAAGGAGTTGTGTATGGAGCTGGAATGGATATGTGAGTAAAATTTTCGATTGTAACTCGAATTAATCTCGAATAAAAACGATTTTTCACGAATGAAAATTTGAACTGATTTTTCTCAGAACCACGTTTTTTCGCATGAATTACACTCTCATTTCAAAACTGTTGCACTTATTGATATGAACCAAACGGTATTTTACTCTTTAGATGTCTGGCTATGGCCTCAAGCAGAACCAGAAATATTCATTATTATTTGAAAAAGTTATAAACAATTAAATGTGAAAGAAAAGGGTAAATAAAAAATTCAAAAGTCCGCCATTTTGTTTTTTTTCATTGAAAATGTTTCATTCTGCTTGAGGTCATAGCCAATTCGATACAAAATATGAAATCGTTTTGTTTTCTGCTTTCCAATAATTCTTTTCCAAGAAATGATGTCATTCATCTCCGATTCGGGTGAGTTTCAGCAGCCATTTTCAGGACCACCATTTTGAAAAAAAATTATTTTTTTTTAAATAATTTCATATATGTGCTTTCATATGTAAATAAATTGATTACTCAACATGTTTTGTACTATAAATAAAATATATTGAGAAAAATTACGTTTTTTGGAGTAAGCTGGCCTTAAGTATTTAAAAGTTTGGCCTTCTCGGTTCATCGCCTTGACTAAATTGTTCAAGCCCAGCTTGATATGTAAGTGTGGAAGGAGACAGAATTGTTTGGATGTACGAATGGCTTGGCAATTACGTTTTTCTTTTCTCACTAGGGTTAAAATTTCTTGCAGGTCAATCTGGTTGAATACAATGTGATTTTCTATTCCTTCCATTCCACATGCATAAAGAGCAACAGTATTTCGAATAACCTAATTGTATCCCTAAGAGCATAGCAATCACTTTTAAATCCATGGCTTATTTTGGTTTCCTACCTCAATACCAAAATGTTGTTGATATGCAGCCGTCACAAGAGGAGTCAGGTTACGTTTTTGTAAGGCAAACGTTATTTCACGACAAAAGCAACAAAAATTATTAATTAAATTTACACATTTCCGTGGCATGTTGATGTCTTTCTTTGAAACACTCCAAAACAAGATTATATGCACGAAAATCTATAAATTTCACCGTTACCGCAATAGTATACACTCAGTAATCTTCTAGCAGTCAAATTATGATTTGACAAATAAAATATATATATATATATTTTGAGAATTAACAATGTTGCGAATTTCGAAAAACAAATTTTCCGCAAATTGAAAAAGATGAATTGATAAAATATAGAAAGTAGCATATATTCCTAAAAGTAGAGCTAATCGGTTCTTCTAATCCGCCGTTTTTGCATTCAGTAAACGAGAAGACGTAGGATTGCACCAATTTTGAGACCGAAACAATTTCATTGTTGTGCAGTGTTATTTATAGGAAATTAACGATGAAACTCTTACGTGTTGATCGATTTTGTGTACTTTCTCGAGAAGTAATTACTTATATATTGTTTAAAAGAGGATAATTAGAAGAATATCTAGATCGAATAAATGAACTAGGAAGGAAAAAGATAGAATAAATGGAATCTTTTCGAGTAAAACACGACGAATGAACACCGTATCCCAAACGGTAATCCATTGCGATTGCGAAGAATGCGCGATGGTTCCATCAAATATGACATCGGGCATTCCAGCGAACCCATGTGCTGTTTATGAGATCTTTAACTGCTCTATAAATCAACACCCCCAGCGAAAACGTGTGTAATTAAAGGGCTCAGTCAATCCGATGCGTATCAGTGGAACGTGGCAGAGGGACCACGGCACGTCCTTTCTACAACTAATTAACCGGTATGAACGTATTTTGCCCACCCGAATCACACTTTCTGATGATTCAGAATTCATTTGATTTCCCGGAAAACATCTAGCTTGTTCTATTCTTTAATTATGATAGACTTATATTCGGGTCGAATTAAAACGGAATCTTGAGATGACAACGTTGTGAATTATTGGAATTATTTGAATTTGTGAATGAAAGCTAGGGAAATGTTCGTCTGTGATCTTAACACAGTGGCACAACCGACTTCAATTACTGATTGTCCGCAAATCGTTCATACACATCAAAAATAACACGGGACCCAACACAGTGTCTTGCGGCACCCCATGCATATTGTGTTTTTATTACATCCGAAAATATTTGACCAAATTCCACTTTCTGTGTTCAAACATTTGAATACAACTCGACATATAAATACGACTTTTATATAGGGTTCAAACTACTGATCTTTCTTCGATAAATTCATTTTCAATAGATTTTTTAACGATAAACGGGGTTAAAATGCTCGCTCTTCGTTCAGTAATTAGTTTTCCAAGGATGAACAATAAATTCATTCTGCGGCAAGTACCAAAATGGTTTCAAGCTGTCCGCTCAAATCCTATCGGATATTTTTTTCGAGCTGAAAAATTTATATCGGCTCGAATACGGATCTCGAACCGCAAAAACGCACTTATCCACTTATTGTTCGAAGAATTATGGTAGTCCCTATATTTGGTCGCGAACCTTGTAAATCGAATTAAATTAGTTTTTAGAGCCCTCCTCTCCACTTAAGGGTTAATAGTGTTATTGAGCACGAGTTGTGATGTAAGTTGGTTCAGATCGGTTTACGGTAACGGCACAACGGCATGCATTATTCACATGTGAGATTAATGGGTACCATCTAGTTGTATTGCTTTGTAAATACACTGCTCGTCCATTTGATGTCGATTTAAAAGAAGGATGTGTTTGCTGCAACTAGAGAATGCTCAGAATCTCTGCAATCAGTTTTAATACATTAATGCATCAGTTTACTCAAGAAAACAATGTACTATGAAATGATAAACAATTTCTCATTAGTCTATTCTAACCATGGAAATCTAGCCTTGGAAAAACTAACATCTCTCGATTCCATCATTGTTGAACCTCAGTTTTCATTGATTTTGCTATGGATATTCAACCTGCTGCAGACTTTTACATACGAGTATCAGACAAATTCTTCTATTGTGAAAATTCTTGGGTGTACCATCTAGCTGAAGAGGAGCAGCTATGAGTCACAAGCCGTTTTATTTCGAGACTTCACCAGGATTATCGATGAAAGTTGAATTCTACGATTCTACCCTCTTTTCGTATTATGTTCACCCAAAAATTCACCATTAGGACCATTCTCCAGAGCTATACCACGGTCACCTTCAATACAGGCCATTAAATGAACATCTGTCAAAAATAAATAGTGGTCCAACAATCCCGTCATTAGTCGAGCTGGTATACTAATGCAAATAGGACGCTACCCAAAACTTTTCACTTTCAGATATACAAAAAAGAACAGCAAATTGTGATGAGACTGATCTTGACTTTGACTGTCCCCAAAATGCGGAATGTGACGATTGTGTTATTTTAACTACGAATTATATGAAAGAATGTGAAATAGATGAATCATCCCAAATATATATATCCGGTTATGCCTCACACAAAATATCGAGAAAAGTACAGTGTAACATCTGCATCTCGCTTGTTACTGAAAGTACAGGAAATTTGACTGATAATGAATATTTTTATTATTGGCAACAGGGAGGACTGAATATACCTGAAGATTTAGTTAAATTGTCTTATTTCACATGTGTGCCATATTTGAAAAACTTATTAATGACATTTCTCTCGAACGGAACCCTTTTGAGTAATATACACTAGAAAGCAATTTTGTGTAATCTCACTATTTTAAGCGTGTCATTGGATGAGTCCTTGAAAGATTTTTATTGTTGCTGTGTTTGTGTCTTTGTGTTTGTCTACACAAAGAAGGACTACACAAAAAGAAATAATGAAGCCGGACACGAAAAAACTGAATAAAAAAATAAACGAAGAAAGCTCAATACTTTCATAAAGTAGTTTGTATGTTGCGCTAATCAGAAATATAATATTTATCTATACTTAGGTAAATAATTCAATTTGAGTAATTTCTACAGCGTTTCTTTCAAGATTCCTATTCTCTCAAATAATTCAATAAATTTGGTTAGGCAACTTCTCATGTAAATAAATCCCACTGACTAATAGAAGTATTTTTCACGCAATGGGGCTTTATCGAAAACATCATTGTTTTCTTGCAATAATAAATGGTTTACATTTTTCTGTTACAGAGATATGTGCTCACAATACCGAATATAATATGCTATATGTTATAAATACTAATAATATTTTTCGTTTGTTCGCAATATACAAAAAGAGTTGAAATAACACTTGAAAGCTTCGGAACATCCGACTAGGATAGTATACCACTGAGCACAATTTGGCAACACCGAGGGACTACGCTCTTTATCGCCTGTATAAAAGGTGGCCGTGGCTATACCTATCAAAGATTTTAGTCTTTAGCATATCTTTCATTGGAGGAAGTTGCGTCTTCTGATTAATTCCACTGTAATCCAATTTCTCGATTCTCCATCTGTAATTTTCCATAGGTAATTTTACAGTGTTTCGGCATAAATATCAATCATCTTAGACGATCTCTCAAGTTTATTTTGGTTTATTTGTACGCTAATATTGTCGAAGAAAGTGTGTCTAGTTGTTATGTAGAAGTGTTAAGTGGTGAATTATATGGTTAGCTTAGTGTCAAATAATGAACTTTCGAATTTTTGTCGGTCTTTTTCACTAGGTATGCATTAGTTCGCAATTTCCATCTTTGATTTGCTCCACAGTATATTTTGACTAAATCAACAAATCTCAAGCACTTGTATAATATAGTATAGATTTGTCATTTACTTTGTGATGATACATTTTAATCAAAAATAAGAAACTGAATAATTTGTTCTTATCAATACTATTAATTTATTTCGACTGCAGTTTCTGCAGTGCTGCTATATATGTTTGACACCGCTCATAAATATTTAATCATATCAATTGACTACTCGAACTATCAATATAACTGAATACAGCTGAATTCACTCGTATTATGCACTTGATAATGTAAGTAGTCCGAAAGTGTAGTATATTGAACAATTTTTATGGTATTCAGCTGATTGATTGTAATTTCACGATAAAATGAATTATTATTTTAACGTTCCAAAAAACTGGGATTGGAAAAACTTTGACGACGTGTTCTAGACGAAATTACTTCCTTATCCATGTGTGGGAATTGAATCAATGTATTTCATCTATGGCGTCACGCCTAAATCTACTGTGAAATGTAATTTAATGTGCTACTGTCATACTAAACACCAATTACAATTAAAATTAGCACCTATCTTAGGGTTTGGTGAATACATTGAATGAATTATTGAGATCATATTTCTGATGTGAATAATTAATTTGGTAATTCAGACGATAATAAATTTGACAATATCCTCTTCATGGAATATTTTGTTACGTTAATTCATATTCGAAGATTCATGTCATTGCCTCTGGGATTCGAACGAAGATCGCTCTAGTGGAAAACTTCCACACCTACCTCTTGGTTGGAGAAACGATTACTTATGGACCACTGAACTCAGAAACACTCAAACGTTCATGTTTTTTCTGGGATTCTAACCCTCTTCTCCCCATTGGGGGATCAACTTTCTCACATTTGGGCTACACAGACGAAATGCTAAATAAAATCCAACATTTAAATTTCAAAAAATGAAACTATTCAAAATTGAACATAGTTATTAGAAAGTCAGAGAAGAATGTAGATTATTAGCTTGGCTAATTCGATGATTCTCGTTTAGAATTCAGCGTATCACTTAGTTTCGATTGCTATGAGCATGCATCGTCAGGAGTTGGAGAGAGTGAGCTATTTATGGATACTTCATTAATCGAGGAATTTCCGAGCAGTTAAGTTATTTCAAATTCTTTTCATTTGATTCGCGAAAAGTCGACTTTATATTCCATTCACGCTTTACTTTCCTAATTGTAGAAGATAGCGTCGTGAAGAAATACGTAACCTCAAAGTTTTATGAATTCTGAATGCGTTTTGTTATGAACATCAATTCGGACATATGCGTGATTCTCTTTTTGAAAAATATTTCCTCAATCTAATTCTGATTCCGCTTATTTTGCGAAAATAACCAGAAAAGATCAAAACAAATGAAATGGATGTGAGAACGAGACTTCCTTGCACAGGAGAATCGAGATTCCTAGTGGCTTGTTGCGAGAATCTTGTATCTTCTCGGATGGTACAGACCAGAGGTGTCCATCTAAATATATCGACAAATATAATCGATATTATATATCGAAAGTTAGTGTGGATGTTTTTCGATTTATCGCTGAAAATATCGATAATCTTTTAGATCTTGCCAAATTTGTATATGCCTGCTAGTGGGTCACGCAAGTGGATACACCAATAAATAATTCAACAGAATGAATCATTCGAATGATGATTTCCAATTCCTGCTCACAATTTTTCGATGTTCATACCATAAGGAAAAGCTATTTCTTTTAGATCGGTACGAATCAGATAAACATATTTGAGTAGTTTGCTTCATCAAGACTTCAATTTTAGCTATAATCGAATCGACTCCGCTTATTTTGCGAAAATAACCCAGAAAAGATCAAAACAAATGAAATGGATGTGAGAACGAGACTTCCTTGCACAGGAGAATCGAGATTCCTAGTGGCTTGTTGCGAGAATCTTGTATCTTCTCGGATGGTACAGACCAGAGGTGTCCATCTAAATATATATCGACAAATATAATCGATATTATATATCGAAAGTTAGTGTGGATGTTTTTCGATTTATCGCTGAAAATATCGATAATCTTTTAGATCTTGCCAAATTTGTATATGCCTGCTAGTGGGTCACGCAAGTGGATACACCAATAAATAATTCAACAGAATGAATCATTCGAATGATGATTTCCAATTCCTGCTCACAATTTTTCGATGTTCATACCATAAGGAAAAGCTATTTCTTTTAGATCGGTACGAATCAGATAAACATATTTGAGTAGTTTGCTTCATCAAGACTTCAATTTTAGCTATAATCGAATCGACTCACTCTAGGCATCAATAGCGCTCATTCGTTCTTCAATTTTATGGAGCAAAAATGTCTCAATTCTTCGACAAGCAATTCTTCCGATTGGGGAGATTGAATTTGAAGACTAACCAATAAGCGATAGGTGTCACTTTTCTGCTGGTACAGTGATAATAATAATAATATGTTCTTTATTCCCAACAGGTGTAAAGTGTATCAGAAGTTGTTTTAGTTGCATCTTCCACCGGCATTGAGACTAGAATTACAATTTTTATATACAACTTCGAAATTTTTTCATGTTTTATTCAAATTATTAGTCAGTTATTTCTCAGTCTTTATGTTTCATCCCTTCATAAATATACATAAAAAAATCATATCAAACAAAAATTATCGATCAAAGCATCGAATCTATCTGATATAAGGTATGGAAAACATCGAGTAAGTTCGATATATCGTTGTTGAGTGAATATCCCTAGTGCAGACTAGACCAGCATTCCGAACTAGCGCGTGCCCGAGCAGGCCATCTCTTTCTAACCGAACCGATAATATCATATCGGCCACCGTTTAATCGTTCCTCGAAACAAATACAGCTCCATATATGTCAACACTCTTCGACAATCCGATGGCTACCAATTATGGCCTAATTGGTTTTCTTAGACAACATTGATTTTGTTGAATTCTTGTTGCTAACGTTAAATGTATGATGTGTGCGCTAAGTTGAATCCAATTGGATTTTTCAGCTAAAATAATGAAGGACCGAATTCTAATACCTCCCTAATTTATTGCTGGGACTTCTAGACTTTCGTGCGTATTTCTTATCTGTCAAATATTCAATATTTTCAGAATCAAAGTGTTATTTTCTTTGTTTATAGGATCATTTTTTTTACAGTTGAGGAACTTCAAGAAATGGAAAAACGACTTTGTTTTCGAGTTCATATACCTAACAAGTTTCATGACAAAATGAAGCTCGCATTTTTGATGTTTTCAATATTTTGGTCAAAATGCAAAATTAAGTTTATTTCTCAATTTGTTAATCAGTTCGTTAAGGAAAGAAAAAACTTGAAGATGGATTACAATGAAATAAATAACACAAGGAAATGAGTGCTTCATCATTAATAACTCTTTGATTCTCCGATAAATGAGTAAATTAAAAAAAGATTTTCCATAAAAAAATTCTTCTGATGAAAATAATTATTCAAAAGAGACCTAGGTTTGTTTACAATAAAATGTGCGATGAGAAATGAACACAAAATTCGCTCCGAGTCATACGCAATAACTGTTATTGTTGACGAAAAAATGGTCTGTTGTCACCTCACAATTCCGTAATTGTGCAACATCGAAGTGATCCTCACAAAAATAGGTGGGAGTTTTTGTTGCTAATGCTGTTATATCTCTTGTAGCAAATCTTTAACCACTTTCTCCATATTTCCTTATCTTTAGGAACGTGAAGAAACAAATTTTTGGTGTAGTAATCGTTGTACTGTTAAACATGGGCACACCACAGCTTTTGTGAACCTTTGCGTTCATTTTGATTGTTTGTATTCACTTTCGTATGGAGAAAACTCATGAACTTAACACACACCTCATGAATAGCTGACGATGTTTAGGGTTTGATGACGTCACTACGTCATCAGCTATGACAGCTGTGGAGAGTTTTGACAGATAAATTTTAATTTCTATATATTATTCTTTTTTTTCATATAATTTAGTAACATTTCCGAGTAAAATGATAAACAAGAGTCAATTCTTTTGGGCTGACTTTAATATTCAAAATTCGGTTAGGTATCTCACAAAATTAAAAAATGTGACCCCTCACCATCAGTGAGAGAAAATTCGAATCTGTTTTCCTTCAATTAGCTGCAAAATGGAGGTGGCTCCATATATATATTCAAATATGAACATATATATATATATATATATATATATATATATATATATATATATATATATATATATAAGAAAATGAACACTAGCACATTCATTTAAAAAATTCAAATTAACCAAGAGAATGTTATAGTAGAGCTAGATATGTGAACGTGTACGATGTGATGTCTCCATTATCCTTCAAGGGATAAATGTTAGAGAAATATTGAAATCGATGCCACACCTGATGGAAGTTCGAGATATAAAAATATATATATATATATATATTTAAATATTTTCTTAAATATTTCATTCAGTGCCATAAGCACAAATAAATTTCATTTCCTATATATATATATATATATATATATATATATATATATATATATATACGTGTGTGTGTGTCGTTACCCTCTGGGGTCCCGGTGGGACAGTCTCATCGCCGTAGGCAAATTACCTGGCGGTAATCATGTTCGGTAATTTCATAACAGGTTTCGATTTGAGCGATAGTCTTGGCCTAATCGACCGCAGGATAATTTATAACAGAGAACCTCTCTCTCTTGTTTTATTTGCCACCCTCATTAGACGGTGCAACGATTTCTCAAAAACCTCCGACTTATTGATGCCTGACTTTAATAATGGCTGTGACAAAACAAAAACTCGATTGACGACTCGGATCGGCCAAATTGATTGAAAATTCGGCTCGAAGAAATACGTTTCGGTCGACTAGATCGTCGTGGACAGATCCAGGAGATCGACAGATGACTACTTGAGTAGCGGTCCAGGCCTCGCAGCCTCCTGGCTAATATCACGGACCTGGCACACTGACGTACATCTTCTGTTCTTCGCCGTTTTTTCAACAATATTTAGGTACAAACCTGAATTCTCAACTTCATTCACTTCGTTTCGGTTCATCGCATTGAATTTGCCAGTGAATTCCTTTCGATTATTTTTCTCTCCTTCTTATTCATCAATTTTATGGAACAATTTTTTGATATTTTTTTTCTATCATTCTCAAGTTTCAATAGGAATAATTGTAATTCCATTGCCATGAAAAATTGCGCGTTCGATAGAAAAACACAAATACCATTACATAAAAATTATAAACTTTATCATTGCAGTCAATCAAAATAACCAAAATAATAAATTTCAAAACATGTCCCATATGGAAAACTTCTGCAAGGCTGACTCAGATTCTTTAAATCTAATTATTTGGCAAACTCAAGGATTCATCATACATTATTTGTTAAATCAAGATGTACATATTCCTTTCTTTGTTTTTCTTAAGTGTATTTCAAATGCCCCAATGGACAGATTCACACTAATCGCTTCATCATCTGTTTCTACTCAGTGTTCCTTATTCTACAACTGTTTTAGAAGAACTGTTTCTTTTCTCTATTTGTTATTACCTGTTTGTTCTTGACAATGTACGAAGTTTGAAATCGGTACGTAAATATCTATAAACCATTCTGAAATCTATTCGTTCATAACTATAAACATAATTGTTCACAGAATAATAAATCTGTAAACATGACTTTCTTGTCACGCAAGTACTTCGTTAATGACTAATTCGATGCTGTTAATCGTCCTCATTATCAGAGCTGTTGAACGATTATAATTATGTCATTATCCGGTTCTAAGATCTGAAGGCGAATTATTCAATTGTTATTATGCTAAAATTATTGCAATTTCAACCCAATTTTTTGACGGGACAATAATGCCTAAATTTGACGTAAGAAAAAGTTATGAACATAACCATATCAAACAGGCAATAAAACCAATTCTGGAAAGTATGCATGTACCTATATATATATATATATATATATATATATATATATATATATATATATATATATATATATATATATATATATATATATATATATATATATATATATATATATAAGAAAATGAACACTAGATCATTCCTTCGAAAAATTTGAATTAATCAAGAGAATGTTATAGTAGAGCTAGATATGTGAATGTGTACGATTTTAAATATTGTAAATATTTTCTTAAATATTTCATTCAGTGCCATAAGCACAAAAAATTTCATTTCCTTATATATATATATATATATATATATATATATATATATATATATATATATATATATATATATAAAATAAGTTTTTTTTTTGTGTAAAAACTTTCTAATTACAAATATTCATTCTGATTTTATTTACGGTATAAAAGATATAAAGGCTGTCAAATTATCAAACACTAAAAATGATCAACTGTTTAAAATTTCATTTTAGTATAATAATATCGAGTTATATAATCAATATTCCATCACTTACTTTTTTGGGGAATTCAATACTATCTACTACATTCTGTTTGTGTTGATTATTTAATCGTTTAAACGTTAAATGTTCGTACCACAAATTATTTTCGTTAAAAATTCGACAATTCGTGCGAAACAAACTTTAAAATCACGTAATTCTGAAAAGTTGAGAAACGTCAGTTCATATTACTTATTGAATTGACTGAGTGAAGTAGCTTTACAGTCAACATTTACAAGAAATCAATTACGCGAGCACTCAGCTCGTGCAGAATGTGTTAGAGAAACTAAACATAATTTCTGAAATATTTTAATTCCATCGTCATTCTTCACATTCATTAATTCCTCTTCAAAGTGAATTCAACTTTACCTCGTCAATGGCTTTCAATTTGTCGAGACCATATGAAGGGTTATTGTTTTTTCAGTCTCTTATGATATAACTTTTTGCATCACAGTTATATGATTCAAATTTTCTCAATTAATTCCTCGAGCTTTACGATATTCAGTAATATATAACATTGTTCAAATGGTAACAATTTTGAATTTCACGTTTCTTTTTTTTTACAATGATTAAATCGATAGATCTTCAATCGAACTTGAATCGATAGATTCAAGTTTACAACTCTAAGAAAAACAAATTTTGATAGTGAACTTATTCCTACAACAATTTCAGTTTCTTTTTGAATCTCGGCAGATATTATCGATATTTTTTTGATTGGTCATACACTGTATAAAATTGATGTTTGATGAACGAAAAACATTTGTGTTCGAATTTCTATTTAATTCAGTGGACCTACAATTTAACGCCGGTTCCGAACGGCCAATGGACTGGTCATTAATGTACATTACCCAACACTTTTCATCATTCCACTACTTAAATCATGGACAAACACATACACCCATTCGAGGCTCGAACCCGAATCCTACCTCACCATAATGGGGTGTTTTCCCCATTATGCCACGGAGCCCGCCACTTCGAAATTCATTTCATAATGAATCTTGACAAGGTGAGAAAAAATAAGAAGTGATTGGTACATATTTTATTGCATCACAATTTTCAGTTTGTTATATCCCTATCAAAGAAGAAATGTTCTTAAGATTTTTTTCCGTTTCAGGTATGCTTACATGAGAATGATTATGAATTAATATCGTATTTTGTTTTATGTTAATACAATAGTTCCCCTAGAATTTTAGTTTCGAGACAATCGACTGAAATGTAATTAACATTGATCATTGTAACACACTTATTGTGTATTATTTTATTTCAATGTTAAACGTCGTGCAAATTATTCGTAACCTGACATTACGTTGGTTAAACTGGTATATTATGCGTTCATATTCGTTTTAAGTAAATTAAAACCTTGTGAAAGTTACTTGCGATAGAAAAGAAGAAGGGTGGATCAGCTCAGCATCAGTGAAAGTGATATTCGCAAAGTGCAAAAACCGGGCTATTGTTTGGCAAAGGTAAACTGTTATTGTTATTCTTCCTTATTAGGACGTTGCATGAATTAACGAAAGGGTCCATCAACAATAGCGGCCTCTAGTAACGAACCGATGTACCTGCTTCGATATCAGGCCGAATAAATCTCCGCCGTCCAAATCAAAGATGATTTTTTGTGCGAAAGTGCAGTTGTATTGTTGACTAGATAGATGCAATATTTATTGTGTCCAGCAGGTTGGCAGAATGCGACGGCAACCAGCAGAGTTGCTTTTCCACATTCTCGACATACATGGGTTTTAATGAGCAATCCCACTAGCCGTGTTGTGTTCACCAAACGCACTCCCAGCTTTTTGTATCAATGAGCGACAGCGGCCTTCTTTGGGTATTCGCCTTGACGTCCACTAGCCACTGCTCACTTCTTGCGCACAGTGCCTAATATCCATGCACTAAATGCCTTTTTTAGTTCTATATCAATATTTATCGTTGTGAATTTATAGGCACCCCGTCCGCTTCAACGGTCACAAAAAGTATCTACTCTCGAAATATATAAACTAAAAGACGTTGATTTATCGATCGTTCGTATGGAACACGATGGATATAAGTACTTGACTTTCTTTCAATTTCGTTCAACATGGTGCCACGTAGTCATGATGGAATTTCCATTATTCATAAGAAATGGGTTCACTATAGAACTTTTCTACGTACTGAATTGTCCATTGTTTCTGATGAACACAATGTGTGAAGGCGATCGATTGAATGACTACTTCTTATTATCACCGATGTAATGATCTGAATATTCAACACCTTGAATCCTCTTTTTTAATCTACAAATTTTAAAGAAATACGACTTGACAAACATTGATTGTTGAAGTGAATTACTGAGTTCAATTCCACCTCTACTAGCATATAAAGGAGTTTTGAATATACCGAAGCATATTCCGAAACATATATTAATAACTTTTTAGAAATGTTTTCAAGGCATTTTAACCACTTGCCATTTATTGTGAGGACACTTAATTTATATAGGTTCGGAATTTTTTCGAAAAATCTCTTAAAACCTGCACCCCATTACAATGTTAGCGCTGATTCAAAAATGCGATTGGGATTTATTGTTTCGGAACACAGAGAAAAATTGAATAATTTGTTTAATTGTTTGTTTTCTTTCATTGCATTGTACTTGAAGTTTTCTTTCTTAAGTGTATATTATGTATTGAATATTGACTCGTCCTACACAATGTAGTTTGTATTACGAGACGGATATCATTATTGTTATTATTATAACTGCAATACATTTTTCATTCTTTGTAATGAACTTTGGTAACTTGGAGTGATAGTGCAGAGGCAGTGGCACATGAACGTCGTCAAAAGTGTTTCAATCATCTAAGGGTCCACTGTACTCCCAAAAAATCTTCTGTTAAACATCAGAAAACTAAAACTCAGGAAACATCTCTACAAAGAATTGAAGAAGTTATTTCAACAGAAATCCACGCACCCAACACCGTTGCCATGAAGATCGCCGCCATAGCGACTGCCGCCACGGGTCTCATAATTTGAAAAGGGTCCCCACAGAGCTTAATTCCTCTGATACATAATATCTGGAGTAAGTGGAAGTATCCCTGTGAGTGAGCGTGAAGGCTTGAAATCGATATAATACTCGAGTCAGCTGGCAGCGTTAACATTTTAGGTGTGCACGTTGACAGCAATTTGAGATGGCATGGTCATATTGAATATCTCAGCAAAAAATTGAATAATTCATTTTTTGGTATCAGTCGATTCAAGAACTTGTTACCTCTGGATGGGTTGCTTACTGCTTATTACGCTCTGGTTTTCCCCCATTTAAAGTACAATGTAGTCCTATGGGGCGATTGAGCAGTGAGTGCCAGAATTTTTTCAACGCAAAAAAGATGTATTCGATTAATCATCAACCTGAAGCCACAAGAATCATGCAGGCCGATTTTCATACAGTACAAGATCCCAACGCTGCCATGTATAAACATTTTACGGTGTCTGCTGTTTGTTCGCAGTAAACTGCTAGAGCTTGATACAACTTCTAGTTTCTACAGCTACAGCACGAGGCATAATTTCACCATCTCCATTCCGACTCATAGAACATCTAAATTTGAATCCTCTCCAACATATGTGGGCATCAAGTTATTCAACCATCTTCCTAACCACATCAAGTCCTTGAGTCGGTCGAAATTTAAGAAGGAAGTTTGCACAGTCTTGTTACTTAATTGTTTTTATTCCATGCAAGAATATTTTTCTGCTGAAATTGTTCAATTGTGTAATTGTAATTGTTAATCCTATTCTTGACGTATCCTATACATTATTGTTATGTCATGCAGGACAAATACACATGATTATTATTCCTATCATAAATATCTGACAAATTAAATTAAGAGGTTAGTTAATTGTGCTCCCATTTGAGCAGAATATCAAACGGGCAAGTATCGTGAGTATCTAATTTCAAAATCAAGTAAATCAATATGTTGCACTTAGCATGTCCCTGATAATTTCGCCTTAACATAAGAAACCTTATGATAGGAAGCAGTGCCTTCAGTGTAGTAATTCCGTTAGCTTTGAACACATCACACACTGACCCCGTAATAAAAGTTAAATAGCGCCCACCGTGTCCGACGCCCACTTAAATTTACATTAGATTAGATTACTTACCGCTCGGGCCAACACAGGGCGTCCTCTCGATACCTGCAACAAAGGAATTCATCAATCTCTTCATAACCACTTTGGGATAATGAGATGCGATCGAACGGCCATTGTCCGTCGCTTCTGTGTGCGTACGATTTATCTTATCATAGGAAATAACGCAGATTCACGATCCCTCTTCGGCTTCTTTAGCTCGAAGTATCATTTTAGGTAAACAATCGGTTGGTAATTATTATAGGACCCTCGTTTGGGTATCTTAATTTCGGAATGAATTGTCAAACACTCAATCGATGAGATATCTACTATGGATAGTGAATCATTATGAAAAATAATTGAAATGGACCCTATCATGGTACTGTTATGAAGTTTTATTCAACTGTACTATGAACACATCAATCTTCAGCAACTGCGAATTATGAAATGAACTTCAACGAATACATACATATGAATAATACTTCTGAAATTATAGAGTGGGGTGTTTGAAGATCATATTATAGTGGCGCCCTCTTGTGTGATGTCCATCGATTCTGAACAATGACGACGAAGATATGCTGAACTTTCCATCCAATACTTCGATTGATTTGTTACCAGATAAAGTCTCATGAATCCCTTAAATTGCAGAATAATTCATTTTGAAGACTTCTGACATATTGTGATTACTTTTATATCAGACAGGTTGAGAAATTGATGAATTTCAATAATACAGTTGGCTGCAATTTGTGGAATTTGTTTCTCATTAGTGAATAATCATAAACGTTCTTTATATCTGGTTGCAAAAAAACGACCTGATTGATAAATATAAGGAGCATTATACTCTCCACAAGTTAATTGATAAACCATGGACTGATCAAAGTAACTTTTACAGGAAAGTTAATTTTTTGAACGCTTTTGCACAGAATATTGGATGCTTTTGGTCGTGGTGTGAAGGCTATTTCTTTATCATTATGTTAATATATCTTGTTCATCATCAATATTCTCAGTATTTGGAATTCCGCAGCAAACATCATCGAACTGAAGACAGCGCCAATATAATATGATTTTTTATACACTTTCTTATTCCCATTCTTCAATTTAGTTTCTGAAAATAGATGTGCATCTGATATAGGTGCATAGTAAAAGTCATTATAATATATAATAGTCTTCCTCATCAGAGTTTTAAGAATGACTTAGACAAATAACTGAGTGTCACTAGATTTGTAGACTTTCACTTTGAACTTTGTATACCTATTTCGCCTTTTTACAGGCTATGTTGGTCGTGAATAATAATGATTCCTTGAAAATTTGGCATAACAACATAGATCTGCGAATTGTGAATATGAAGTAAGTAGCAATAGATAGGTAAATATGGCAAAAATCAACTTCATATATCGGATTGTACTGATCACTCCACTATATGTGACAAACCAGTGAATGTATAATTTGCATCGATTTCTATTGCTATTTAGCTCATTTGCAATATTGTTCATTAATATAAATCATATGCATTTTACAGAACATTAAATAACAATGTGTTAGTCATACAAACACGAATTGCTGTACACTGTCTGATGTGGTTTCATTCGAATCATCTTTCATAGTAATACTTAATATGTAAATTTCAGACCACCAACTCACTAAACAAATTTTTAAGTCGTACCTATATACATAAGTCGCACGTGTTTCATATTTTCAATCAGAAACAACGTAATATTTCATGAAAACAAAAACGTATTTTCAGTATCGAAAACTATTTTCAACATTTATTGGCTTTCCACTCAACACTTCTTCGAAAACATATTCAAATATACCGTAGGTTACTTCAGAACACTTGCTGAATACCACAATAATGTCTAATGTAAATTGATGCTAATTGTTTCCAATTATACAAAACAGTTGCAATTTTGATTAATTTTATCGAAACAATGACTGAGTAAACAGAGTTAATTCGGAAAATTTTGAACAACATACATATTTCAAAATATTTTATTCACAATTATTTTGTCTCAGTTCGTAATCACACATGAAGGTCAAGTTGAAGACTTTTATCGATGTCTAGGAAATTGAAGATTTAAAAAAATTGTGTCATTATCTGAATAACAGACCAATCTTATATAAAATAAAGAAGAATAAATATGGACAGTTAAACAATTTCGTCAGTGTATCTGTATTTTCGATATGAGATAATGAAATACAGAGTGACATTTTTTCTTTCCACAGTTCCTAGTCTTCTCTAAATCTTATCTTTTGAAAAACGTACATTTGTAGTCTATGGTCCTTTCGTAAAAATCATTATATGATGAACACTCATTTGGTTCCATCGTTTCAATGATAAAATGGAAAATAACATCGTTATTCTTGGGTTCCTTTTAATTAATCGACATGTTTTCAGAATAAGGCGGGGAAATGTTATCTCAACCATTACTTCAGAAGCCGAATTCAATAAACACACTCCGTTTGATAAATTGTTTACCAGTCACGTCGTTGACGTAAGAAAAAAAATATGTTCATCGTAGTATAGGGTCCATCAAAACACACACGTATTTTTGCGAACTAGTTGAAGTTGCGAAATAGGAATCATAAATCGATGAAGACAGTGATTGACTAGAAATTTCATAGCATTTGATATTTGTTTCCTAAAGCAAATAACTCTAATAGATTATGAGAAGGGTATCTCAAAGAGGAACTTATCATTTGTTCCATTGAAAGTGAAAACGTATGGAAAATGGTATGGGTTCGAGTCACCGTCAGTGTGCTGTGCACGTTAGACGCTTTTTGGATGAAATCTCGTGCGTTCTCGTCACCGACATGCAAATAGCAGTATATCTGTAGCTATACAGCTTGAGTACAGTTTTGTACTCAAAATAAATTTCAATCAAACATCTTCATTTCTTACTATAGTCTGTTGAATCTTATTTAGGACACAATGAAAAGATTGAAAGTACAAAAAGTATTGTTAAAATTAATGATGACAATGAAAACGATGAGATTAATGTTGAAAATCGAGTAATTGAAATTTATGTGAATGCCAGTACTATCCATGAAGAATATGATTGTATATTAATTCTAATTTGAATTAAATTGTATTTCTATTTTGCCATGATCTTCAAGAAGATTCCTACTTTTTCCAATTGTACTCAATAACGGTGAACATTGTACTCAGAAAACAGTAACATTTGTTTTATAAAAAAAATGGATTTACTCAAACAACCGTACTGAGATAACAAGAGCACTATCAATAGTCGTAATGAGAATCGAATGACGAGAAACACAAATCTTTTCTTGAAACCTTCTGATGCTGAAATTATAACAATTTACTGTTGCAATTTCAATTTTCTCTTGTTATTCACTTTTTTTTGTTGATATTTAATATGTTTTAATTTTCAATTTCTACTGGTTACTTCGATGTTATTGGTGGGTACTCATAGCTATTTGTTTATATTGTAATGTTGAATGTCTATAATTGTATTTGGAACTTGATTGAGTAGTTTCGAAATGTTAAATTTTGCAGAGGATCTTGAAAATTGAGTCCTTTTATTATTAATGTGATTGAATTCTCGCTTAACTCTTGGTGAAACATAATTGAATATTAAAATAAATTAAATTCTTGGCTTAATGTTTCACGATTTATTTAACAATATGTATAGTCAACATGTTTCGAGCGTTAGCTCATTTTCAAGACTAAACTACTATAAGAGACGTACAACAAATTTATATCTACAAAATGGATGTGAGTAGGGAGGATAGTTGAAAATCTACTTGCTCATTTACAATTTCTTCTTTTCTCTTCCAAGAACTGCTAATTTCAATTGCTTCCAGAAGGTCTAAACGTTTACCTTTATTACCTGAGTGTAGGCATTTAGTTTTATCAAAATCTATGAAGTGATTAGAGCTAATAAAATGTTCTGAGAATCCAGTTTTATTAACATTGTACAAAATCCACCTTTTATGTTCATCAACCCGAACAACGAACAATAAAACGAACAAAAATATCATTTTATTAATTTCATACCTCATCTGAGTGAAAAAATTTGCGAAAGATTAAAGAAGAGAGAAATTAAAACCATTTGTACAAACAAAAGGAATATTAAGTCACTTTCAGTAAATAATAAAGAAAAGACAAATGTTGAAGACAAAAGCGGTATTTATAAGATTTTTTGTAATGAATGTCCAGCGTTTTATATCGGCCAAAGAGGTAGAAAAATAAAAACTCGGGTTGATGAACATAAAATGTCGATTTTGTACAATGTTAATAAAACTGGATTCTCAGAACATTGTATTAGCTCTAATCACTTCATAAATTTTGATAAAACCAAATGCCTACACTCAGGTAATAAAGGTAAACGTTTAGACCTTCTGGAGGCAATTGAAATTAGCAGTTCATGGAAGAGAAAAGAAGAAATTGTAAATGAACAAGTAGATTTTCAACTATCCTCCCTACTCACATCCATTTTGTAGATATAAATTTGTTGTACGTCTCTTATAGTAGTTTAGTCTTGAAAATGAGCTAACGCTCGAAACATGTTGACTATACATATTGTTAAATAAATCGTGAAACATTAAGCCAAGAGTTTAATTTATTTTAATATCCTTTTATTATTAACAATAATACTAGTGAGCAAAACAGAAGAATACCAGCTTTTACGTAGAGCGATCTGGTCGCCAAACTGTCGGAGTTATATTTGAGAAATTGCCTCGCAATGAAATTTCATTCCACCGGAATCACCGATATCAAATGAAAAGAGGAGAATTTGAATGGGAAAAGAATTCGTCAATTCTCCTGCGTGTTAAACAAGTCATTGAGGCAGAACATGGAAAAGTCTTCGTTTATACGGCGGCGTTTCCATCATTTGCGCCTAAACGGAATTCTTTTATAATAGAGAGCTCGCTCTAAAAGGCTGATCTGAAGGTCTGTTGCATCTGAAAGGGCTTTTCAATATATCACATTCTCAGTAGCGCCTAGAAGCATTGCATCACAATATGACACCGTTGGCTGAGCACCGGAGCTTTCTCCTCGCCCGTAATCTTTTTCGATCATTTAACAACCTGGCAATACGGATTTTTGTCATTTGGAAAAACACAAAGGGTCCATTTGTCTCGGCTACTAAACTTCATAGATTGTATTCCTCTTAATAATAATAATAATGTATTTATTTAGCAGAATTGCTACATCATATTACAAAATATAGTAATAACAAGTTAATTAAAAATTAAATATAATGAAAAGTAAAATACTGTGAATTAAGTTAAGTACCAATATATCGAAATAACATAATATAGTAGAAAAACAAAAACGTTATACTTAGCCCCTAACTAATATTACATGGTAAACATCAATTAGAGTACTAGCAGAAACAAAGCCCAATTAAATTAGAGTGACTTTAAACTGTATTGCATTTAGTTGAGATGAACGCTCTCAAAAGTCTTTTAAATAACTTTTAAACTTTCACAGTTTTTTATATGTGCAGGAAGTCCATTAAATTCAATTAAACCTTTATACAAAATAGATTTGAGCTTTTGTGTGGTGTTACATTTTCTAAGGATAAAGTCTGTTTTGAATCTCGTATTATAAGTATGTACATCTTCAAATAATCGAACTCTATCACTAATGTAGGTTGGTAACATATTTCTTTTCAGTTTAAAAATGAACACTTGTACATTAAACACAACTCTTTGGCTAACAGATAACATATTTAACACATTAAGCATGGATTTGACAGGTGTCTATTACATTTTAATATAGATCTCATAGTCCTATTTTGTATTTTTTCTAATCGACTTATTTGATATTGAGGACAATTAAAAAATAAGGAACAACAGAATTGTAAATGAGCTTGCAATGGCTTTATAGAGTGACAACTTTGTACTCATAGACAAATATTTGCCGATTCGTGATAAGAATCCTACTTTTTTCGAAAATTTTCTCGTTATATAATCTGCGTGTGCGTGAAAGTTTAAATTCGAATCCAAAATTGTACCCAAGTATTTGATATGTTCATCGTGAACAATGGTTTCTCCGTTTACAGAAATATATATATTATCAACCTGCACATTTATCATTGTTGATTTCTTGGCGAATATCACACAGCCACGCGAATAATTTGTTCATTTCAATGTTCATATCCGATAGCATTTTATGTAAACCTTCCCCCACTATATAAATCATCGTATCATCATCAAACAAAGTTATTTTAGATTTTGTGGCTACCTGTACTATGTTATTAATATATATTAAACATAGTAACGGACCCAAAACTGTTTCCTGTGGTACACCGTGATTTACACTTAATATCTCAGACACACAGTTTCTATACAGTACTCTCTGTACTCTGTTAGACATATATGACCTGAATCAGTTCAGTACTTTATTCCGTAAGCCTAGATTCTCTAACTTTTTCAGTAAGATTTCAATGTCTACTGTTTCAAAGGCTCTTTTAAAGTCCAAAAACACCGCTAATACTAACAAACACTTTCAAACTGCAACACCCTTATTTATCAACGTGAAAGGAAAATTGGCCGGAAAGTCTTCGGAGGAAAACAAAAGAAATGACATCCATTCAATTATGAAAAATACATAGAAGTACACCTTTATTTCATCATTCTGGTCCCATCTTATACTGACAAGTTCGGTATGAGTATACTGTGTGTAAAAGAACACTGAAAATAGATATGAAGAGAAAATAGAAAAACCTCAAAATTCCTTAATATTAATACAAATTCATAAAAACAATGGGAGTCCATGGTGAAAAACTAATAACAACTGCAACAGTATATATAAATGAATATATAAATCAATAAAGTTATTAACAGTTATTCCAGTATGCTGTTTGTTGTTTATTTCAATGTGTTCTTGTCCTACCAGTTCGTTGTATATCTTTTTGATAGCTCATTGTCAGGCCTTTTTCTTAGTTTGCAAAAGTCATTAATTTATAGCGTTTCCTTGAGGCTGTTCGCGAAGTACTAGAACTGTGTCTTTAAGTGGTTGAGGTATTCTACATCTATTCATAATTATAAAACCTTCTTTTGTTCTAGACTACACTGGCATGGTTTTTTCTAGTGCTAACGTGAAGACTTATAGCGTTTCTTTATTGCACCCATTTGCAATTATTCTGGGTTTTTTATTGGTTATTAGTACACCACAATATCTTCATATTTTATCCGTCTTCATTTTGACAAATGTTGGGAAAAGGATTCGTAATAATTCTCTCCTTCAATACGTGAGAAGCTTTTATGGTAGAAACCAAAGCTCCAATTCTTGAGCAAGGAACTCCCTGAACGTTTAACGACGAAGCTATAGGAAATTGTCCTTTCATTATCATCCCACTAATTTCTGCACGTTGTTCATTTATAGCGAAACTTGACTCCGTTGACTATGTGAAAATTTTCGTAACTACAAATCGCATGTATAAAAAGGTCTCGTAATAATATAAGTAGATGGTAAGGTGAAAAACGTTGACATTTATGGATGGTAATTTGTAATAGGCAATAATTCGATCGTTAATAACCACGATCGTAATTACGCGTAGAAAATGATGAACTGCTTTCAATGCATGATTGATATTTATGAAGTACGAAGAAAAGAAATGCGAAATAAATCTACTACACTAGCTGGCAATTGTAAGTCTGGGATTTACTATTTCCAATCGTTCATTATATGCTTGCTGTTAAATCATCATCAATGTTCAAATCGATGGCGCGTCTGATACGAGTTCGCATGTACCAGTAATTCTTACTCATGTTCGTGCTGAAAATCGAGTATGCATATTCTGGAACTCGATATATTATATGTCCGTGATGGCGTTCTCAATTAAAAAGTATTATCTATAACTTACCGATATATTTCTAACAAACAGAAATATTTATATTTTTATAATTTCATATTATAAAAATACCTTAGCGCTAGTCAATGCCGATTACACACAAATAAATCAAATAATTTACCGGTACATACAGTGAGCTCACAAAATAAAATATAATACCAGAAGTTGGATCTTCTCAATTCATATCTAAGCTCTCTCGAAACGGTGTTAAAGAAGTCTTTCTAAATTTGTGCAGTTATAGTAGTATCATGTTTATTCATATATCTCTAGTTTTTTTATGTTATATATGTTCAGCAATATGTTCATAAAAATCAAGAGTTCAAGGCTTCATGATATTGCAATGTTCACATGTTAATCATATGTCGCATTGCTTTTTTTATATATATTTTTGTTATTTGAATTTGAATTTCAAAAGAATGATGAAATCACATGCTACTATTGTTAGACCAGTGCCTAATATATCATGGAACATTTTTTCTCCCAAATGTGTTGCCTACATGTTTTTTATGTGTAAAATTCAGCTTATACAGTTATATAGTTCTATTTATGTAGTCATGAATAAATGAGGTTAATGTGAATTTTCAGTGGAAATTGTATTGGGTATTGTAGCTGTTTGTATATCAAACTCTTCTCAAATAAAAAATCCTGCAAACAAATTATAAAGAGGTTTTCATTGCTTAATATGTGGGTTATGAATAACTAGTTGATATCAATCACTAATTATTCATAATAAGAAGAATCAATAGAATCAATAACTTTTCCAATTCACTACTATTTAATTTTACGTTTATACATACTTGTGAATGAAACTAGTATTTCGAAAATGGAAATTTCGAAAAAATAACTCATATTATGCGGACGCCCACCCTGTTTTTATAGATATTGTATGAACATTGCATTTACTCAATGTAATGTACTAAATAATACTAAATGTATTATCACAGTTATTATAAAGAAGGATTTTCTAGTTTCTACTAATAATTGATCACTTTTTATATTCATTAATCGTTGCGTTAACATTGCAGTTTTGTCAAAGGATAGAAAAAATTTTTATGGAACAAAAACAGTTTTTATAGATCCTTTGGCTATGTTCTAAGGTTTTAGTTGAACCGTTTTCAGAGTGAGGAATTTATAATATAAATGTGAAAAAAACTTGAACGTTTGTTCTTCATTATAATAATATATGTATTGGAATGATCAGGGGTATGTATCTCAACCAATTGAGTTCGATCTTCTTCGTAATGCACTAAATATTCACTCTCACAAGTTGATAGTTAACTACATGTGTGCTCTGAGAGTTTCTTCCAGAATAGACGAATTTGTCAATCAAGCATTATATGCATGGAGTTCGGATATATATATATATATATATATATATATATATATATATATATATATCCTATAGGTTAATGAGTTGAACGGATGATTATAAAGGCCAATTAAGTGCACTTCATATATTCTTCGTCAACGTTTCGGCTTAGATATGAGCCTTCAATAGGACTCTACAATATCATTACAATCAGTTATTTCCAGTTACAAGACAACAGGCTCACCGAATGTTTGAGGTTAAAAATAAGCTAACATCACACGAAAATGGAAAACTTCAGAAGAATAACATTTATAAATATAACTTTTCTCAAAAAAACAGTTTATCAACATTGAAATTATAAAATAATTGACAATGATTTACAAGATCTATCGAAATGGAATTACTGTTAAATTTTCGGTACTCAGAGAAAGACATGAATGTCAATCAAAAGAGAGCTCGACAAATCAACTTCAAATATCACCATTGAGTGACATAAGTCATTCTTTTCTTCTTAATTCGACTTCAAACATCACTGACTTGCATTCTTATTGATAGTGGCATCATAAGTAATATGAATAAAATATGAGTAAATATTACTAATTTTTTCTATGTCCTAAGCATTCATTGAATTTTGATACATCTCCAAAATTGATCTTTTGTTCAAATCCTTCTCAAATTCGAGAATTTTTGCAGAATTATCGTCCATGTTATGGTAAGTAACTTTACAATATTCTGCTAGTGCTCACATATTTTTTGGATTCTTCATGTCACTTTTGTCTGGCTAATTCTTTGAGACGGCTGACCAACATATGACATATTACAACACATTTGTGTTGTAATATAATAATTGTTTTGAAAATAATAATAATATATAATTGTTTTGAAAAAAATTGCATTCAAAACTTTTTAAATGTAATTTCAATTCACAATTTTCACTATAAAAATATTAATACATTATTCATGCTCGCACGTGGTTGGTTAACACGAAAAATTACTGTACTATATATATATATATATATATATATATATATATATATATATATATATATATATATATATATATATATAAATATATTATAATTATTATATTTCATTATTATTGGCAATGTTAATCATAGAGTATAATATAGTACATTTTTAGAAAAATTGTTCGTCATTTTTTGGCCTACAATCCCAATTTCGTTACTCATGCTCTGGAAATTGTAGCAATACTAGAACTTGCAGTCACAACATTATTGATAAGGTGATAAAAACGAAAGCATTATTTCTATATTACTAAGGATTATCATCAAGTAATGGACGAGTTTATGCAATTTTAGTGTTACAAGCACTCCGATGATTGGAATTCTTCGGTAGCACATTCGTTATCGAGAAACATTGAAAAATATTTGTGAATTATTCGGGTACTCGAATGGGGTTCCACTTCAGATGACGCTGAGTGTATTTCAATCAGAGTATGTTAGCGATCAACTATCCATCGCGAGGAGACTAATCTCCAACTTGGAGAAACTACTTTTTACTCGACTCAAAACCGACTAAAACAAGCACGCAGCTGCGTTCAGGAAAAAGTTCGTCTCTGTGAAGCCGACAATCGGGGGTAAGTTCATAGAGCGGGCCGAGCCAGAACCAGACATGTCCATGTTGGGCTCAAGGTGAGTCCAGGCACTCGATTTTGCCTCAACCTCTCGGTCTATTCCATTGCCACTGTCGCCCGGGGCACTTGACAGACATCCTCTACGGTACGTCAACGACATTTTTATACGCTAGTAGACAATCGTGGCGTAAATTCATCAAATCGCCAATTACATCCCATCTGCATTAAGTGTGCTTCCTCTTCGGTCGCGTTTCACGCAGAAAAACCACACGACATGGAAGTATTCGGGCGGGCTTTTTACACAACATTGTAAGAGTACTAAAATACCAAAAATTAATACTAGGATGAATTATTAATACACCCAGCGAAGCTATCTGAACTCCAACTTTATGAAGAATAGGTACGCAATGATTTAAAATTCAAAATAATGTTAAGGACAATGTACAGGCTGTGCCATCGATATATTCATAATTTTAGATCGAAAGACCTTATTTATCCCAGAAAAATTCCACTGATTGATATAAATTTTTATCATTTAATTTCCACAAATCCATGGGTTACATTAATTAATGTATTTATTACGAAATATTCTCATTAACAGAGTTTGGTTGTTAATGAGAATGAATGACACTTAACGCACTTAAATGATGTTTCAGCTGATTCCATTATTTCGATGTATTCAGAAATGAATCGATTACTACTCGATCATCAACTAGCAGTTCATAATTGCCAACAACAAGCAGTCGACTTCAAAAAGTCCTGAGTTATACTACGATTATATCTCCTGTACCTTAACGACAACTATTTATATTATTTTCACTTTTGTGAACGTCTATTACAGACGAGATACAGAGACGCTATCACATTTCCGCTTGTGTAAGATATGTATTTTCTTTCAGCTTAAGGCAATCTTCATAATTCAGCAGGTCATGTTTCTGCAAAAAGTCATCTGAAATTTATGGTTATTTATGTTTGCTAGTTGTGGTTATTATATTCATACGAAGACCTTTATATGTGAATTTTTCCGAATGATGGCAATTCATACAAATTTATTTCCAATTATTAGTTTATGATTCAGCATCCGATAGCCGATTTATAAAACTTTCCTGCTGATCTTACCCCAAATATCACAAATTGCAAATTATAACAATAAAGAACAGGATATTATACCGAGTCATTGATCACGTTACACTTTGGGTAGGAAAAAATATCACAAGGGTGCAAAATGTGCAATAAAATGTAATACTCGCGAGGATGCGAACAGCTATCACATTATATCAGTTATACAAGGGTTATCGGAAAAATTTTAATATATGGTTACAACAAGAAGCTTCCTCGGAAGGAAACTGACTTGGTCATCAAATTTTAGCAAATTATAAATTTGATAGTAATCAGATTTTCGAAGAAATCTTGTATCTAACTTCATAATTCAATGGGTAATAAGTAGGTAATAAATAGTCGACTGCTCCACTATATTTGACAATTTCTTTCATCAATATCTGTGAAGAAGGAAACAGTATCAAACGTACCTTTCATTTATAAATTCTTTACACTCAAACTTATAGAAAATTAAGGTATAGGTTCGTTTCAATAATAAATATACAATAATATAATTATGATTTCAATAATAAGATAATTTTTTGCAATAATTCCTTAAATGTTTAATTGATAATTTATTATTATAACTTTAGTCCCTTATAACTCTCGCGAAATCAAGATAATATCTAGGATAAGCGAAACTCATGTAGGTTTGAAGACTTACAACTTGTATAAAAATGGTTTCAAATGAAAATTTATGTCTTTCAGGTCTCTTAATGAGGGTAATGAGAATGAGACATTATTGAAATCTCGAGACTTTTTCTGATTGCACTAGGTAATTTCCCTCGAAAAAAATCGAAAAACATATTCCTTTTTCACAGAGTAACATTGTATACACTTGATAATGGGTTAACCACCCGAAAGATAGTAGAGTTTTTAATATATTCAGTGAAACTTGAGTCAAGTGTGTTAATTTTAATTTATTGTTTTTAACATAATGTTTCACCAATAGATAAGCGACACCTCCGTGTCATCTAATTCATTTTTGTTAATATATATATATATATATATATATATATATATATATATATATATATATATATATATATCCCATAAATATACATTCCGAAAAAATTACAAGAGATACAAGGTCTTGAATCTTTTGTTTAATTGAGGGTTTTTCCTTAATTAAAACGATAATTTTTTTCTTGATTTTTTGAGCATTCGGCAGCGTTGTTGCTAGGAATGGGGCACTTATTTGGACTTAACTAGATCGAAGTCCAGTGGCGTTGCGAAAATTTTTAATAGTGTTGGCGTTTACTTGATGTAAATCCATTATTAACCGCATAATTATGAAAGCGAACTAGTGTCAAAAATTCTTCACCAAAAACTCTATCGGAAAGCTCTACGATTAGTATTTCCTTATCAGTCGGATAGAAATCGTAAATATAATAGTTTAACATACTTTGGAACCGCCAATCAAAGAGTCAAAACCTTTTTAAGAAAACATAATTTTAATATTTCATTTAAAACGAACAATATTTTATCGACACAAATTAAGAACAATAAAAACAAAATTAAAAGAGAAGACAAATCAGGTGTTTACTAATTGAATTGTGGAACATGTCCTGTATATATATATATATATATATATATATATATATATATATATATATATATATATATATATATATAGGTAAAACTAGTAGAAATTTCGTTACTAGAATACAGGAACATAAATATAGCTTCTCGCATAATAAAAGTAATTCAAATTATGCTAACCACTTATTAACAGAAAATCATACTTTTGATACGAATTTGAAAATTTTACACAATATAGAGAGAAGTAGTCAATTAGATTATTGGGAAATAGTGGAAATAAATCGGCTTGAAAATTCTGGAAATTGGCTCAATGAAGAGATAGAATTAAACACTTCACCCTTGTTAAATCTTATCAGGTAATAAAAATTATATGTCATAATATCTCAGGTAAAACCCAAAGTCATAGAATTCCAAATTCCCTGATATATATACCTGTATCTTTCAAAATGTTGTTATTATTCTGTGAGCATCTGGAGAAGTCGTTTGTAACGACAAACGCGTCATGCTATGTAGTGAATAAAGCGTAAATCATAACTTCATGTGTTTGAATTTAAGTTTGTATTCAATGAAAATTATTGACAAGTGGCTTCAACTTAGATTTAATTCGTTTAATCTTGAGATAAATTAAGGAAAACTACAACCATTTCATCTCATCAAGTTCTCTCATTTGTTGCTCCGTTGATAAATTCTCAGTTACATATTAACATGAATGCGATTAATGTTGTTCTGTATCTACTCTCCAACGTTCGCACTTTCGGAATCGTCAAAATAAACGTTGTATTGTCGTCGAGCCCTCGTACGTGTTCGAATGAGGATATCGCGGGACGCCCGCCCGCGACTCGACGTCTGTCTCCCGACGGTGGTAATTCCAATATGCAAAGATGGCCTAACGGGGGTGTCATGTAGCGGGCATAAACCAACAGTCGAAAGTGTAACATGTGGTTTGAAGTGGTGCTCCTCGTAAAGTTGTCAGTGGGCATGTGGTGGTAACGGCACTACTCGTGCCGCATTTCAAGTGAGGGACTTCCGAACGCCTAATGACGTTGTGATGAGCCCGACCGGTCGACCATCGGCCGAATTACCGATCTTCTCTTCTGCACCGTTGAAACTTCGTTGTTCAATTATTGATAATTTCCGATGGTGAAGAGGAGGAGAAAGTTGCGATCAAAACGTTTCCAACACTCTCGTCTTACGTATAGTACATTGACTAGAATAACAAAGGCTCAAATATCTTGGAACAGCTCGGTTAGTTTTTGAATATATATATATATATATATATATATATATATATATATATATATATATATATATATATATTTACTCCCGGTTGCGTACGAAATACTTTCCAAAGCACTCCTAAACAGAGTAGAACAACAAGCGGATCCACTAATTGGGGAATACCAAGCTGGATTCAGAAAAGGCCGATCATGTGCTGAACAGATCTGGACTTTGAAGATGATATTACAGATGAGGAAATGTAGAAATACAGTGATAACATTCATTGACGTCAAGAAAGCATATGATTCGGTAGACCGCGAAACTGTTTTTGAAATCATGAAAGAATATGGAATCAATTGAAAAACCCGAAAAATTATAGAACAAACACTTACAGGTAAAACTTCCAAGCTAAAATTTATGGGCGAAGTATCAGATCCCTTCGAAATCAAAACCGGTGTGCGGCAGAGGTACGGACTTTCGCTTCGCCAATCCTTTTCAATATTGTTTCAGAAAAGATGATTAGGGAATGGGAACTTCACGTAAAGGGCATACAAGTGGGTATCAAAAAAAAAATAGAATAAATGTCAAATGTCTCGCGTTTGCGGACGATATTGCTGTCATCACAGACAACAGAACTGAAGCCATTCGCGCCGTAGAGATTCTCATGAGAATTCTTATGATAAAACCAAAATACATGGAAAGAAAACCAAAAAACTACAAACTAACATGGACTCACTATAACAGAAAGAGCATTTCGAGAGGCGCCAAATTGAGGCATTATAACACAACGATTCTTCCAGAAGCAATCTACGCATCTGAAACAATGGTTATTGACAGTCATTCAAGAATTAGAGAAATAGAAAAACAAGAACGAAAAATTCTCAGAAAGATTTACGGGCCAATCAATAGAAACGGCATTTGGATGGAAAGACCTCAGAGTGAACTGTATCAAAAGACAAATACGATAACAGAAGAAATCAGAAAAAAACGAGCAAAATTCTATGCACATGTCTACAGAATGATACAGTCCAGAATACCGAAGAAACTATTCCATATAATTATTGATAGTAAATGCGGAACAGAGTGGCTAAAAGAGGTGCAAAAGAATCTACAACAGATCAATATAAAAAATCTCGAAGATCGCACTGAATGTCGCTATAAAATTGCATATGTGAAGTTTGACCAAAGGCCAAATCGTCAACCTGGAGTAAAATGGACAGATGAACGGAAGAAAGAGCGTTCAGAGAGGATGAAGCGTTTTTGGGAGGCAAAAAAGTTGAAGCAAAGGTCCTAATAATTGCGAATTCAAGTTCAGTCGCTCTCCTCATGGGGAGCAATAGTAATAATAATAATAATAATAATATATATATATATATATATATATATATATATATATATATATATATATATATATATATATATATATATATGTATATATATATTCATAGCTATCGAATTAGTTGTTGGTTTATAAAATGGAAAACCTTTGGCAAAATCCTCAATTTTGAAAAGGCTGCGTTATGTTCCTATTCGGATATTCGAAAATGTGTGAGAGTACATGCAGAAATAATGAAATTGAAAGAGACTAGTCAGTATTCATGGATTCCTTCACTCAACACTTGGCCCAACACTTGGTGGCACATAGTGAAATGTCCAGTATAACTAGCTGATTCGGTGGACTTCATAACCTGATTTCAATAACCAGAATGAAATGATTACAACCTGATAATCATAAGATTGGTACAAATTTCGATATAATTCGTAGAAGAAAAGATTGCCGCTTTCTGACTTTCATTATTTTCAGTGATGAGACTCCACTTCCATCTCGAGTCAAAATAGTCTTTCATCTATGAGGCCGGAGGGACGGATTATGGAGCAAATACATATTTTTTGAAGATACATATTTTTTGTTATTTCACCGTTCTATATCAGAGTTTCGTCCACTATACGTAAAATACTATATTGGTCTATATGATCTATTCCAAATAATTTCAATAATATTTCAATAATTCCTCAACATTCATAAGACTATTCAATATCCTAATCCGTAGCAAGTTGGACCATGGTAGCATGATCTGGCATCCTATTTATGCTTGCCATCAACAACTTCCTGAGGCTATTCAGAGAAAGTTCTTGAAATTCTTAGTTTCCAAAGTTCATCCACAGAAAGGAGTCAATCATGATGAAATATTGAGTCGATTTAGTTTGATTGCAGGGGAGGAGAGGAACTTTATCACTCAAATTTTTGTACAAATTGCTGCACACCAATATTGATTGTCGTCCACTATTGACGCCTTTGAAATTTCGTGTTCCTATGCAAAATTCTCGTACTACAGAATTATTTCACCTAGAGAGTCCAATGGCAAACTCGCTAATACAATCCCTCATTTGGTTTACGGAGTTACATTCAATACAGTTGCTAATAAATGTGACATTCACTTTGACTCCATAGCAGTTATTATTAAGTGTTATGTGAACAAGGGAAATTGACTAAACTGAATTGTTAATAAATGACACGGAGGTTTCGCTTATCTCTTTGTGAAACATTATGTTAATACCTATAAAATTATAAATTAACACACTTGACTGAAGCTTCACTGTATATATTAAAAAAACTATACATATGTGCCGGGTGGTTAACCCATTATCAAGAGTATACAATATTATCCCCAAAGTAATATTGTATACTCTTGATAATGGGTTAACCACCCGAAACATATGTGGAGTTATTTCAAATATATTCGGTGAAACTTAAGTCAAGTGTGTTAATTTAAAAGTTTTTAGTTTTTAAAATGAATTGAATTAGATTAAGTTATTTATAATATTTCATATCATTTCATTATTCAGTTATTAGTTAATTTTAAAAATTTTTTAGATTAGATTGAGCTCTTCGTTATATTTTTTCTCATTTTATTTATTTGGTTATTTAGTTATTATTCAATATTGATGTTATTATTTCCTGTAATTGGGTTTTATACCTGTTGGAGAATAAAGAACTTATAATTATTATTATGATATAGAGTTTGGTAGTATATAGGTCTATATCAATTTCATTTAGACCATTATGATGAGGTTCAGTGAAGTTTTAGTCAATGATACTGAACAGAGAAGGAATAGATAGTCAAAAATGACTATTTTTCATTTCATGATATTCGTTTTATTTTCATGATAGTCCTGAAGTTATGTGCTATTATACAGTTTTGTATATAATCAAGAAACATTTCAAACTATTGAAGTCCAATATAATGATACAATTTCTACTAATGCCACCTGGAGTGGTATTATTGAGACTTGTTGTGACAGAGAATACTTGTCTTGTGTTTTCACGTAACAAATAGCAAATAAGCACAATATTAACGATTTATTTATGATTGAACAGGACAGGTTTTGGAGTGAGGTTTTATACTTGGATGTAGATTTCGTCACGGACAAACGTCCACCATTGAGCGTGCGAAGGTAATGTATTATTACCCAATTATACCGATGCAGGTGACATTTCATTTTGCCGACGACATTATTACACGAAGTATTTATTTATAAGTTAGTGATACCTAGAGAAATATAGTTTTTAAAAATTCGGTGAAAGGTGAATCTTTTGACTAGATATACGCATGTAATTTGATTTCCCAAAATTCAAACATTAGTGTCATCATTTGTACGATCCGATTAGTGAACCTATTGTTCGGTTGCAGAATGCTTCTATTAAAATTCTGGAAACTTGCTCAATGAACAGATAGAATTAAACAATTCACCCTTGTTAAACCTTTTCAGGTAGTAGAAATTATTCTCAGAATGGAATATCTTAGGTAAAACTAAAACCATTGAACACCAAAATTCCCTGATATATATACCTGTATTTTTCAAAATGTTGTTATTATTCTGTAAGCATCTGAAGAAGTCGTTTGTAACGACGAAACGCGTCATGCAATGTAGTCAATAAAGTGTAAATCATAAGTTCAAGTGTTTGAATTTAAGTTATATTCAATTATAATGGATTTACATCAAGTAAACGCCAACACTATTAAATATTTTCCTTGTTGAGTTTTGTTTTTATGTTTGTTCGGTTTTCCAGTCTCACGTCCATCTTCATTGCAGTTTTCTGCAATTAAGATGGTTTTCTTTCATTTCATTCTTTTTTATTTTTATCTGGCTTATTTGTGTTGTCGTTTTTCCTTTCTCCTACGTTCTTTTTTTGACTAGTGCTAGCAGATTGTTGTTCTTCCTTGTTTTCTTCTATATTTGGATTGTTTTTATCGAATACCTCATCATTTATTACTTATTTGTTATATTTTATTATCGCTTTGTGCCCTTTGTTCCTTGCCTCTTTTAGTTGGGGTATTAATGCTCGTCTTTCTTCTTGGACGTTCTTCTGGAGGTCTTCGTCAATGGATATTTCAGTACCTTTAAGCTGTTTGGCGTTTTTCATGATTTTAATTTTCTTGTTTTCTTTTAATAGTTTTACCAACACAGGTCTCGTTCTGTTCACTTTATATCTTCCTAACCTTCGAATTTCATCTATATCTGTTCAATTATCGACATTTACTCCGTATTTTCTGCATCACCACTTCTATTTTTCCTTTTATTTCGATTTCATTTTCCTACTCTTCGTCAATAATTCTTTTTATTATAATATTTTTGGTTCTGATCGTGCGTTCTAACTTTACTATTCTGCCTTTCTGAGTTTCTCTTTTTTTCTTCAGTTTATTCTTTTCCTGTTTTACTTCTTGCAATTCAAACGCGATATTATCCAGTTTTTGTACCATTTCTTTCATGTTTGCATCTATTTGTAGGAAGATTTGTGCTATTCTCACCATATCTCCCATTTTTATCTATGATCGCGAAAACAGCAGATCCCAGCCAACCCTTCGGAAGCCTAGTTTCATCGATCTAGAGGTTTTAATAATTTAAATTCATTTCAGATTATATTTCTTTAACCTACTGATTGTTCTAACGACCTGGCAACACCGCATTTTAGCCAGCCAATTTTCTGTTGTAGGTAACGATTTGTTTTCAGACAATTATCGTCGTACACTTTTATTATATAATATATCATCTCTATATTGTTTTTTAGGTAAAATGCGTGTTTTTATTTTGGGAATTTTTGTTCAATTTTGAGTAGAACACTTTATCTACACTATATAACTTTTCTTTTTAATTGATTTGCTCTACACCACCGAATTTTCGGGTTTAATGTAGGAGCGAAATCAACCAATGTTTTTGCACTCAACGCCAGTTGCCACTCCAGTGGCAATAATTTTATTATACACTACAAATTTATTACGGATCTATACCTACACAATTTATATTTATTACACATTATTGTAGCAAATTGATTGAATGCTCCATTTTAACGAATGATTGATACAACGAAATTAATTCATAATTGCAGAAATTATTTTTTTGTGTCAATTCGGAGAAGTCTGAAGATACGCAAGAATAAATGGAACGTGAAGTTGAATAAAAAAAGGAATTCTTCGTGTTCAGTTATCGAGTTGTGGAATTATTGTGACAGCATCAGGTGCATGGAGTTTTTGCTTTTTTCAATCGGGAATGAAAAATTATGAATAAGTACGTACGTATCAATCGCGTGCGAACCGTCCACTACTCCCGCCTAAAATCCCACCTTCAGATTAAGTGATTTATGAAGATTGTTCTTAAGTGCCCTAATTATTCGCTCGTCGCACATCCAGCAACAATTCTCCCAGGAAAGGTCTCCCCGCTTTTCTTCATTTACGCGCCGAAGAATGCGATTACAGACACGTATATAATTATTTAACTTCGCACTAGATAACTGTCAGTTTTTGCGACTATCCTCAGAAAGAGATAACTATATATCTTACGTTAGCTGGTAGAAGTTTCTGTTTCATTCAATATCCGGTTTGTACGCTTATCAAGACGGTTTTATTTGCAAAATGTATCGATAGATCAAACGACCGCATAGAAATATCGATTTGGCCTACGAGTCGCTAATTTAACATTTGAAAAGCTGCTGTGAATAATTTTCAAAATGTTTACTATTCCGCTTGAAATCAATTCGAAATACTGAATATCTTTGTTTTCTTTATATCTCGACCAACATCTTGTGGGAATATCTTCTTGGCTTGTTGGTACATATAGGTATAGATCTTTAATAGATATTAAAAAAATTGAGACAATTTTGTTCAATCGAACAGTTATGATGAACAAAAAAAAGATGTGTTCTTCATTCTCGTGTATAAAACAGCTAAATATGAGTACCTACATTACCAGAGTATTGCAATCTTCTAACAGTGACCTATCACTGATATATATATATATATATATATATATATATATATATATATATATATATATATATATATATATATATATATATATATATATATATATATATAGACATATATATAAATATATATTATTTTCAATGTTTTTAGCAATAACAGGCTTATTTTAATGTTAAAAACTTTATTTTCGTTGAAGTTTCGTTGAATATCCCAACTTCAAAATTATCCAAAATATCCAACTATTCAAAACAAATGAATAATTGAATTTAATGAATTACTATAGATATCAAAACGTCAAACTGATTTTTTTTTTTTTAAATCGAATTGGCTTATTTGTATTTTTCCTTTAATTTTTAGTTTCAGAGGAATATTTCTGGCTTAGCATTCGCTTCGGAAGTTTTAGTCTTCTTCACCACGAGGAAACCTCTGAAAAACTCATGGTAAGCCAGGTGATTCTTAAAAGTGTGATTTATATATACATACATACAGTTCCATATAGTTGAGTTTTATACTTATCCAGAATATGTATATTAATTGGTTTATGTGTGTGAAATTGAAGGTGGATCTGAAAATGAATCTCTACATTTTTTGTATTTTTCACTTTCTAAAATCTTTGTATTGTTATAATCAGAATCGTGTTTTTCATTTATTTTATGTTTATGTAAGGCTGTTATTTGAGTTTTTATGTGTTTTAATTCCGTCTTGGAGATTTTGTGATGTTTGTCCTCTTTACTGCAATTATTGCATGGTATATTATAAACAGTATGAGTTTTTTTCTGAGGTACTCTTTCACTCTTTAATTTGGTAAATATTTCTTTGATTTGATTTATATAGGACGAACATCAAAAAATCTCGAAGAGAGAATTAAAGCACTTAAATACGCAAAAACTCAAATAACAGCCTTATATAAACATAAAATAAATGAAAAGCACGACTTTGATTACAACAATACAAAGATTTTAGCAACTGAAAAAGACAAAAAATGTCGAGAAATTTTAGAAATGTTAAATGTAAAAATTCGGAAGACACAATGAATGAAAGAACATACACTAAACATCTCAATTCTATGTTCAATTCTATGTATTTGATGAACCTTACAAAAAACACACATAAAATGAATACAAAACAATCACCAAACATCACATCTCAAAACTCATTCTTTTCAGATCCACCTTGAATTTCATACACATAAACCAATTAATATACATATTCTGGATAAGTATAAAACTCAACTGTATGTAATTATATATGTATGTATATATAACTCACACTCATAAGAATCACTTGGCTTACCATGAGTTTTTCAGAGGTTTCCTCATGGTGAAGAAGACTAAAACTTCCGAAGCGAATGCTAAGCCAGAAATATTCAGAAATATTTCTTAATACCTCTGTACTCTTAATTACTCTGTACTAAACCAAAAAGCCACTTTGATTTTCTTCAAAAAAATAAGTTTGACGTTTTGATATCTATAGTAATTCATAAAATTTACTTACTCATTAGTTTTGACAAAATTGTGATATACAACGAAAAGTCTACGGAAATAAAGCTTTGAATATGGAGAATAGCCTGTTATTGCTAAAAATATTGAAAATGTAATCATCTTAACTATAATATACGAATCAACTTCTGTTAATAAAATTTATGTATATTTTTGTTCATTATGACTTATCCCACACAAGGTAAAATAATCTTGATAGATTGATAAACGTCTATTCTATTCTATTCTACCTTATTTGAGTGAGCTTTCAATTACTTAAGGTGAAGTGATTGATGAAGTACTTTTCACCAACAGTATTCCAATGAATACTGTTGGTGAATTCGAGAAAAAATTCGAGAAAAAATAATTTGAAAAAAAGCAAGGAAAAGATAAGAAGACATCCAATATGTATTAAACTTGATTTTTTTCCAATATAAACTAGTTTCATAAAATTATATATTATCCAATTTTATTAGTTAAATTTATGTAATTTTCACTAGTGAATACTAGTTCAACGTTTCATTTAATATTTTTCAGAATGATTGCTATTATTTAATGTTGTTTCGTATAAACGGTGTATCTTTACGATCAACAAATGCTATAACTACGTATGAGAATAAAAGACTTGATATTACACTGTAAACTAAACAGTTATGCCGAGAATAATTGGATTGCTCATATAATCTGCGTAGGTCGAGAATATTTCACTCGTTGTCTCTCCTTGACACTGGGTTTTATTAAGATGGCCAGACCACTTCCTCAGTAGGTAACCTCGCATTGTTTACTGGTCTGTGTGTGTCAGATGAATGCAGTACTTCCTCCGAAGTCGATAGTATTTTCAATAAGAAAGAGTGAACCATCAAATCAAATTCGAATATTACACGTTTTTTTCTCATCAAAGTTTCTTTTCGTGTTGAGACCAAAAATTGAAGTGTTATTTTCGAAACATCATCCGCAGAAATTTGCTGAGAAAAAATGATGTGCATTTCAATTGACTACAAGTTAAAACAACTACTGAGTTGAAAAATACAGATTTCGCAAAAGTAATTCATGTTTTCAAAGTTTTTGATTATTTAAACCTTTTTAAACAACATATTCACGTTTTGTCGTATTTCGGGGTTTTGAGCAATTAATAATACACATAAACACACCCTGCAAAATAAGAAAATTTATTTCTTGTTCATGTTCCGCTACAGATTGAAGCTCTGTAAGAACTCTAAAATGAATGATTTCAACGGCAATAATTTCATAACGGCAGCACTAAATGATAGAAACAAATGAATCATTATAATTCGCTCTAGTTTTTGGTCTATATAGGTATGGGAGGGAAATATTGGCTCAGTATTCGTTTTGGTAGTATGTTATCTTCTTTGCCATGAGAAAGTATTCGAAAAATTCATGTTGAGCCAGATAATTAAATTTATGGAAATATTTATATATCTCAATGTGTTTTCATGTTCTATTTCCGAAAACTGACATTATATACTTTCAAGTTTTGTATACGTTCTATATTTTATCATTATATATTGTTTGTTGATTGTGAAGTGTTATTTTTAGTAAGTATTTGATGAATTTATTGAATCAAATTTATACATTTTTAAATTGAGATAAGTTGTTTGATATTTTTTCTGTCATTTATGAATCTTTCCAAATATAACACGTATATAAACCAAATCCTAATATTTTCCAACGTTTTCATAAGATTTTCATGAAATATATAAATGATTGTTCAATTGTTCTCAATTCATTCTTAATTGATTGGTGTTGTGCTATTTATGTGAACTTGAATTAAGAATGCATGTATGTTATAACAGAATGAAGAATTCACAGGTGTGCGCTTCTCATAAATTAATAAACATTTCGATCAATCGTCTGCGCATTGGCGAGTACTGATTCATCGTGAAACAAAGCTCCAACACAGCGATTAACATTTTTGGTCAATTCAATGGTTTGAAGGGGAAAATTGAATTTATAATCTCTTTTAAGTGATATTTTTATCACATCTTCTTGAGATTTTTACCACGAAATATCGGAAAAATTGAATTGAAATCTGACATTCGATCGTAACACACGTAATTAACAACAAAGTCGTTTTCAGCCAACGGAAAACTAATGATTTAGCTTTGTTATCGAACTGTTTCAAAAAAGAATCTAATATAACTTGGGTTGAATAATAATAAATAATAAAATAAATTTATTGAGAAACATTCTTTACATTGTAGAATTACATTATTTCAATTGATACAATAATTACAACTAAAAAGAATGCTCTCAAAAGGATTGAATTCAATTTTGAGTCTGACCTTCCATTCAGCCTTTGAGCAAAAATATTGGTTCAAACAAAAATATTGGTTAAATTTATATTTACAATAATATACAACTTTATTAGAAAAGAAAAAAATTACCTCAGAAATATTAAGCATTTCAGACAATTTCACATGGTGAAGAACATTTGTGTTGAAAAAAATATAAAAACATATGATACAAAAAATTGATTCATACGTTATTGCCTACATTCGAATCATCGAAATACTTTGTCACACTATAGTATGCCTTTGTTAAGAGCAGAGATTTAACTCTCGTCTTAAACAAATGAGCTTTCAGTACTTTCAAATTCGATGGTAAATGGTTGAAAATGTTAATTAATACTCTGATAATAGAGAGAGTGCTCAAATTTAGCTGTTTTATGTATAGGAATAAGTAGTACATTCCGGTTCCTTGTTGAATACTCATGATTACTATTCAATTTAATAAACCTATCTTCATTTTCTTCAACATATAACAAACATCTATGAATATATAAACACGGTAAGGTGAGTAAGTAATTATTGATGAAGATATTGAAGAATAGGAATAGAAAACCTTATAACTTTCCACCCTTTTATATATCTTAGTTTAAATCAACTTGTTCAACACATAAATACGAAATAAATCAATTATTCATACGTTTATTCATAATGAAACAATATTTCGAATTTTCTCATAATTCAATACAAATACCCATAACGATTTTTCGAAGCACTACTTCTTTATCAAATGCAGAATTAATTAGGGTTTGATAAAGAAGTAGTATTTCGAAACGTCGTCATGCGTATTTGTATTGAATTATGAGAAAATTCTAAATATTGTTTCATTATGGATATTAATTTTCTCCAAGTATCGGCCTCATCAATCATCAACCTACATTAATTCTTTCATATTTTTGAAATTTTTTTCAATTCGTTGAGTGCAACTGCATCTTACTGCATAAATAGAGTTGATTTTTCTGTTTTCGTGTGGCAACAAAAACGAAGAATCTGAATAATATCCGATGGTTCTTGTGTTCCCGTTGAGTATAGTTAATGTGGAGAGAAAAATGTTCTGTAAACAGGTTGATCGGACAGGTTTACGACTTGTAATGCAAAGATATTTTAACAAGCAATTAATTTATCTTGTGCTACTGTGTCAGTTGAGACTTTATATTGGGCTTATGGCACACGATTCTCCCATTCCGCGAATATTCCAAGCAAGGAGGCGAAATGGCCCACGATGGACGTAGAAACCTCCTTCAGGTAATTTCGGACAATCTTCATTCTTAAAAACTTGAATGAAATTGCCGGTTTTTATCGGGTGCGGTTGGTGGGTAAATAATCAGTCAATCTTATAATGGCCCTGATACGGGGACAATGAAAATTCGTTAATTATCTGAATTTTCTTTCTCTTAAGAATTCATTCAAATAAAAAGCGACAATTTTCAGTTTAATTCAGTAGTAAGTATATTGCGAATCTGAAAAAAGTAACTATTTGTTTTTTTATTGTAGCAATATTTAACAAATAAATAATTCTTTCCACCATCATAGATAATAATATATGCCATGTATTTTTGAAGATAATATCTTTATATCTATTTTTATAAATATATCTGTTATTCTTTGATCGATATTCTTTCATTCATGACGCTGAAGTTGTGCATCAAAACGGTGTTCTGCCTAAGTACTATCATTCAAAGAGCGGAGGTCCAAGTTAGAGACATATTAGCTCATATTCTTGGACCTACAGTTTAACCTCGATTTCGAACGGCCCAAGAACACGGTGGGATTCGATACCAATACCTGTAATCCGAAAGCGTTAAGAGATCACTATAGTTCATTATATCGAGCCTAGACTGCCTATAAAACGGTTCATTTCATCGAGAAAACTTTATTGATATTGTTTCATCATGATTATTTAATTTAACTCGAGTCTCACCGATAACAGGCTTTTTTCACCATAAATTCCAGCTTATTAAATCTAGGAAAATGAAACAAACTGAAAAAAGTAGATTATCTAGTGTTACACTTACCTTCAATGAATTCACAATATTCAACGAAAATAATCATGAACGAAATTTCGTCTTGATATGTTTTGGGCTTCTGAATCATCATCAATTCTTGGAGCAACCGGTTATTACAGATGAGTAATCCGAAATATTCGTCGACTGATTGAAACAATGAAACTTGAATTTAGCCTGGTGTTCCACTAAACGTTTTCACCAAACGTGAGAAGTCGATTGATATTAGGAATATATCTGAATATTATTTGAAATTCTGAAGTCACAATTCAGCAGATGGATTAAAAAATATCTCATTGCAAAACTTCTTCAGATGCTTACAGCATAATAACAACACTTTAAAAAAACAGGTATAAATATCAGGGAATTTGGGATTCTATGACTTCTATCAGGTAAACACCTGATTTGTCTTCTCTTTTAATTTTGTTTTTATTGTTCTTAATGTGTCTCGATAAATTATTGTTGGTTTTAAATGAAATATCAAAATTATTTTCACTTAAAAAGGTTTTGACTTTTTGACTGACGGTTCCAAAGTATGTTAAACTATTATATTTAACGATTTCTATCCGACTGATAAGGAAATACTAATCGTAGAGCTTTCCGATAGAGTTTTTTGTGAAGAATTTTTGACTAGGTCGCTTTAATAATTATTATTAACCGCAATCTGTATAATGATGTTCAGTACTTTATTGAAATTTTCTTCTGATAAAAGTATATTAGTTAATCTGTGTATCATACTTTGAAACGCTGCCATTTTATGTGGATATGGGTGGTATGAGGAGTTGTGTATTATGGTATCCGTATTGGAAGGCTTATGGAAAATAGAAAAATCAAATTTATTATTTAATCTTGTGATTGTCAAGTCTAAAAAATCAATGGATTTATCAGATTCTATTTCGGTTGTAAATTTTATATTAGGATGAACTGCACTACTGAAATTCTCAGAATTTTTTAATGAACGATCGGTACCAGTAAAACAAGTGATTATTATACCATCTACATATCTATACCAGAATACTAAGTGTTTGAAATTTGGGTTTTTTCGGATACTATTTTTCAACTCATCCATAAATATCTCAGCTAAAAGAGGGCTTAACGGATTTCCCATAATAAGACCACTCTTACTACTATAAATCTTATCATTGAACATAAAGTAATTTTGGCTCAAACAAATTTCCAATAACATGATTATTTCAGATTGAACTATTATATTTACGTTATTTTTAATAAGCAAATCTTTAATCATTTTAATTTTATCGGAAGGTGGGATAGAGGGAAATAGGTTAACTACATCGAAAGACATAAGTTTACAATTACTAGGAAGTGTTACCTTTTCAATTTTATTGACTAATTCAAAAGAATTTTTGCTGGAAAATTTTGGTTTGAACTTTGGTCCTTAATTGACACCGTTTTTTCACAATATACTGATAATATTGCGACTGCAGTAAAAAAATATGAAAATGTAGTATTACTACATTTTTAAGCATATTGATGAAGAAATCCCGATTGTTTGAATTAAAGAGTTGATTAAGTTTGACATTTAAGTTTGCATTTTTTTTTCTTAGAATGTCTTTGTGTTTATGAATTTATAGGGATTCTAAAATATCTAGTTTCTTAATATCTAAAGTTTCTTCTTCATTCACCGGGAGAAATCCCTACCCTAAAGACAAAATGAATTGGCAGAATGACATCACCATGAAGGAATGGCCCACAAAACGCGTAGTATCAGTTGACAAAAATCCCGTGGTACTAATGAAACTGAGGGATCTCATTTGGGACAGGCCAAGGTAAGTGGACACACCGGCTACCGTTGGTCCGTACAAGTAGACGACACGACGTCGTGTTCGATATAAATATCGTTTTAACGAATGCACGGGCGGCGAAAAGGATGTTTTGTTGTGACACGCTGTAAAAAACAGTGAGAACGGCGCCACTATACGGTGACTTTAAGAGGGCGAGTGGAAAAAATATAGGGAGCCGACTGTTGCCGCTTTGCCTAACAAAACATGAGATTTCAATTAAAACGACACGTTTAATAATGAGGCTACAGATTTATAGCCTTTGCTGATTATTATGCCAACACGAATACACACCGCCGATCACGCAACCGACAGAAGATGTAATTTAAGTCTTCATTTTCCGATAGATACATATTTTTCAAAGAACCAGAAACTGGTAGTAGGCACGATAAGACCGAATATAAATTTTACTGTTTATTCCTCTTTTTTATCGGTCGCTGTTGCTCTAACTATCGGTATTTCATCCGGACCAGACAGTTCTAGCAAGATTTATGTGGAAATAGGTACATAATATTGGAAGTAGCTCCTGTAGCTTCTATAGTAATCCTATTCGAAAGTTTTTTTTTAATTCAGTGGACCTAGAGTTTAACACGGGTTCCGAACGACCATTGGGCTTGTAATCAAAGTACACTACCCAGCATATATCATTCATCAAACTACTTAAATCAGGTGTATTGGAAAGTTATTTCTGATATGAAATCGACTTCGTTGACAATCATTTATCATATATTTATTTCTCTTAAATAATCCCATATATGGCTGAACGAATATTCGTTGATCTCTTCGTGAGTTTCATTATATTGAACGAAAAACACTTGATTCAGTTTCACAGAGATATAATATTTGCTTGACAATTGTTTCGGGGTGCTACCCCATTTTTGAAAATCTTGAAAGAAAAGTTTAACTTTTGAAAAAGGGATAACACTCCGTAACAATCAATATAATTTTGTAATATAAAGCCAAGTGCTTTTCATTCAATGAATTCCAAACATGATCAGATCGACATCTTGAGAATAATTGTTCAAGTTTTTAATTAACTGTATTTAAACGAAAACCTACACTTTAATTGTGATGTGCATAATCATGAAACGCGGCATCGAAACGATTTTTATTTAAATACGTTCCATACAACTTTAATGAATAAGTCCACGTTTAGCCAAGGTTTTAAGTTATTTAAGGGATTACCTCCAGATTTGAAATATTGTACAAATTATAAAACTTTTAGGAAACTATTAGTTTCATATATTTTCGGTAATATAGTTTAAATTGTAAGTAGATAGCGATTGTAACGCATATTATTGTAGTGAGTAGATTTTGCTAATAAAGGTATTATTATTATTATTATTATTATTATTATTATTATTATTATTATTATTATTATTATTATTATTATTATTATTATTATTATTATTATTATTATTATTATTATTATTATTATTATTATTATTATCATTATTATTATTATTATTATTATTATTACTATTATTATTATTATTATAGTTATTATTTTTATTATTATTATTAATAATAATATTATTCTCTCTTATACATTTCTTGAATTATTTCGATGCCACTGAGCGAAATGTTATAAATTGCCTTTATAAGAAAACACAACCATAGTCCCGAAATTCTCATAAAATTGAAATCTGAAGTACTACTGATGATATCAATTGGCTCGTCCCACAATAATTTGTCGAACATTGTCAAAAAGTATAATATATTTTAAACCACCTGATTTACACTTGTATAATCTTCTGAAAATAATTTCAATAATAATGATATGGCCATAATTATAGGAATTATGATTCCCCTTTCAACAGTGATGAATATAATAAGTTCTCTTGACTTGAAAATTTTAAATTGTCGCTCGAATCTTACGTAATTATTATTGTCGAGTCGTTTTCTTTGTCAATATAACTTATTCAGTGATTATTCTTTACAGTTGATTTCTAGATTTTCTAGATTTTATTTTCATTTAAGCGATCTCTCTACTGCGAAAGCATAGAAAAATTAATTCATTACATTATTATTGTCATTATTATCAAGTGTGATAACTATCAAATTTGATATGACCATATTTTCTTAGTTGATATATTTTTACGCGCTTCAATGAAGAACAGCTGAGTATTCTCACCTTTTGAATTATATATCTAACTTTATTTCTAAATTTGGGATTTTCTGTTCAGGACAATAAAGTTGATATGTTTTTCTTCAATAATTTTCTATTACGCGCACGTATATATTTGAACATATTAAGTGCCTTTTTGCTTTCCGAAAGGTTGTTTTCCGAAACTGGTGCAACAGTCACTGCTTCCATAAATCGCCTAAAAAGCAAGCATTTAGAAGAATTTATATTCATCGTAAGCAGTACTATAAAAACAGAATTTTTCTCATTATTTATTATAAGTTTGTACTTATCAACAAGGAATACCATACTGGTTACGGTTTTCACTCTAAATTTCTCAAAAATAGTTGGAGACGAATAAGAATCGGGTATACAGTATCGAGTAAACGTATCGATACCTGAGTGGTATCGTTTCATCCCTAACTGTAGGACGACGTTTCTCAGGTATTAGTATAAGCCAGTGTCAGGTGTTTTCTCTAGGACCTCATACCGAGATGCTATAGTCCGTGATGCGAAGAAAAATGTTTCCAGTGGGAGCCATATCTCCATCGTCCTCGGTGCGTGTCTCCATCGAAATGATTCATGACAGATTGGTCGTGGTTCTTTCGACAGTACCGGCGGTGGTCGTTTCCAAGTGTGGCGTATTCCTTCGAAATAAGTATTCACTCGGACAAAACGCCGAAGTCATTAATGATGGATGCGGACAAGCCGGAGTATTCCACGAGAAAATTCTTCGCCTAGTTGCTGCAAGTATAGAGTATTGACGGGTTATGATGCGATAAATATCTTCCATGTGTGGTCGAATTACTTTAAACTGGTTTCAACATACACGCACATACATATCTGCTGAATAAGAAAATCGAATGCTAATCCAAAATCCGACAATATTTTATTCATCAATTTTGATTGTACAACAAGTTTAATCTTAAATAAAATCAGAGATCCGACTTTATTACAATGCATTACCACCATAAATCATTCAACTTTGTCCACAGTATCTCGGGTTTCTGTTTCGAATTCATATATTTTCAATTATGTTTTACATTTGGAATTATCTTTCTCATCCTCCTGAATGAGAGGAGAAGGCAAGATTGATTACGAAACCTTGTTACAGCTATATTTCACATCATCAGATCTTATTAATGTTCGATCATTTATTTTATATTATCTTGGACAGTTGTGGACAATTTATTTATAACATTGAACATTTCTATGTATTTTTTATTGTTTTGAATAGAATAATTCACTCACTTCCATATAGAAGATATAACAAAACGAATAATCAAAAAGTCTCGAGTTTCTGGTATTCTTTTCTCTATTTCTAATAATTCAGCTCGCAGATGCGTCTTTCCTTCTCTGCAGACCGTAGCAAAATTTGAGAAAACCATGAAGAACACAAAACGATTTCTCCGCTAAGAAAACTTTTGAGTCTGTGTTCCCTAAAATTCCACTTCTGAATGAAAGGGTTTCTGATTAAAATTCACGTATTCCAATTTAAATGAAAACGTAAATAATTTTTAATCAATATGAATGATGCTTACTGATTGAACAATCAATATTCAGAGATTTATAAACAAAAATTTTCTCGTATTATAAATATTTTTCATGCAGAAAGAAGGTTTCATTGAACCTGAAATATATTTCCATGATGAACTCACAGTGTCGTTCTTTTAAGTATCTGGTTTCATGGAAACAATTTCTCAATTCCAATTCATTCACTGACGATGTAGGAAAGAACAACTAATTTTTTTTTCAATATGTCGCTTGGTATTTTCTTTTGCCACATCCCGCGATATTTCAATCATAACTATCACAGTCATTTGTCTACATCGACAAGAACTGAAACCATTATTGTTTGCGGTTTCACTCTTGAGTAACCATATAAATTAAGAATTTTTTTTCCTTTTTCGGTAATTGTTTTTCAACAGTAATATGACGCTGAAAGGTATCGAATATTTTGAAATATTTCACGAATATTTGTCAAATTAAATGAGGAACTAAAACCATGCCTTCCAGTTACTAAATTCGTGGAATCATCACTCGAAATTTTGACGAATTGCTTTCACAATGTCTTTCTTGATAACTTGCATTCTTACAGTTATTTTCAATTATTTTATAACCAATTTTCATTAAATGAATATCACTACAGCATGACGTTTATCTCGAGTGATAGAAGAGGTGATCCATAGTTCCACCACTATGTTAAATATCTATTAACATCATTTGCAAATGTAGAGTATCTAATATGAAGAATCTGAAATCATCTGAATTTTGTTTCAAGCATAATAGTTAATACCGGTACTCGCGTTTAGTTGAAGAGAGTGATGAGTTCAGAGTATTCTACCAATGTGGCACTTTATTGAGAGAAAATATTGAGCCACATATTTATGAGATTGCAAAGAAACAAGTGAATTTTTCTTTTTTCAGAAGGTGTCCGAAGATACTTTGGATGACCGAAACGTAGTGAGTACCTATTTCTAGTTGTTTTGTCATTTCAACGTTGTAAAGCACACGATTTACTCAGAAAGTATCTTTCTAGATAATTGTCCTACGTCCATTCTAATATAACCCAAGCACATTGATTCTTCACATTGGACATATCGGTGCGTTGTTGCCAAATTCAGTATTACGCTATAGAAAACACATTACTCGCATAGATACCTTGAGGCGAATGTACCGTTCGGGAAAGCCATTATGAGAGATGACTAAACTTGTACCATGTTCATATCTTGCCTGTATGATGATAGTTCAGAGGTGAAGGCTGACCGCGAACAGTTCTCATGATATTTTTACGGAAAGTGAACCTGGGACATGTAAGTGCATTAATCTGTCTTCTAATAATTAACACTGTTCTCATTTATTAAAACTGCGTGCAGTGTCTGACAACGAATGGATCGTGAGAGTATCTTCTGCACTGCGTTTCACTTATTTTTGCGTCAGCTGCGACAGCTCCTCTTCATCCTAGAGTAAGAAAAATGGAAGGAATGGTCGATGGTTCGAGTTCCAATGATCGATTTCCCATCCCATTTGGAATTGTAAAACAAAAAAAAATAGAAAACTTGTATGTGATCATTTACTAATTTTACATTTCGATATTACAATGCGGTAAGGTGATCTGGTGACATAAATGCAATAGGAATTGATGCTTCGTTTGGCATTTAAGTAGGTTTTGACATTCAGTGAACAGCAATGGTTCATTATCTGGACTATTCCAGTAATTTTTCAAGATATGAAGAGAACGAAATTTGTCGCAGTAAACAGATTCTATTCTGTTCACGGTGATTTATTTCTGTAGATCGGTGATTGACGAAGTCTTTCAGAGTGGGGTATTCTATGAATTGGTACTACCTATCTGATTTAGCAAGTTGATTATAGTGTTCGATGCAGCACAATGAACAAAATACTGAGCAGAGCAGAACAGAACTATAGTGAGTATCACCATAGTAAGTAATCCAGAAGGTACAAATCCAGGGTTCTAGCAGGACATTATTGGGGTATTTCTGTTTCTCTAACAACTTCATAACTAAGTGGGTACAATAGAATGTGGTTGGCGCTATTTTGCATAAGTAAGTCGCATTTCTAGCTGCTAAGGTACCTAATCAAATAAGATTTTCATGGTGCGAGATTTCTAGTTGCCATACTTCTAGTTTCAGATGGATAAGTCAGTTTTAATTAGATAGTCGATGTATCATCGGAAAAAAACCGGTTCTTGAACATTGTCACAGGAGAAGATATTTCCAAAATAATTAATGAGCAACCCTTTGAATCTTTGTCACATCTTTAATGTATGTAGAATTGAATCGAATATTTCTTTTCGCTTGATTTACCACTGTATCAGTATCTTCAGACTATATTCGAGACTATCAAATAATTATTCGAAAATATGAATAATTTTAGCAGAAGTGAAAAGAATTATTTTTGTAGAAAATATCTGACAAGTTTAATTCTTGAATATAAACTTAAATTCAAACACTTGAACTTATGATTTACACTTTATTAACTACATAGGATGACGCGTTTCGTCGTTACAAACGACTTCTTCAGATGCTTACAGAATAATAACAAAATTTTGAAAAACACATTTATAAATTATCAGGGAATTTTGGATTCTATGACTTTGGGTTTTACCTAAGATATTCCATTCTGACATATAATTTTTATTACCTGAAAAGGTTTAACAAGGGTGAATTGTTCAATTCTGTCTGTTCATTGAGCAAATTTCCAGAATTTTTAAGCAGATTTATTTCCACTATTTCCCAATAATCTAATTGACTACTTTTCTTTATATTGTGTAAAATTTTTAAATTAGTATCAAAAGTATGGTTTTCTGTTAATAAATGGTTAACATAATTTGAATTACTTTTATTATGGGCGAAGCTAAAAGTAATTCGAATTATGCTAACCATTTATTAACAGAAAACCATACTTTTGATACGAATTTCAAAATTTTTATAGACCACTCTTACTACTATAAATCTTATCATTGAACATAAAGTAATTTTGGCTCAAAAAAATTTCCAATAACATGATTATTTCAGATTGGACTATTATATTTACGTTATTTTTAATAAGCAAATCTTTAATTATTTGAATTGTATCGGAAGGTGGGATAGAGGGAAATAGGTTAACTACATCGAAAGAGATAAGTTTACATTTACTCGGCAGTGTTACTTTTCAATTGTATTGACTAATTCATAGAAATTTTTGATGGAAAATTTTGGTATGAAATTATAATACGATTTTATAATATCTATGAGCACTCTTGAGATTTTAGTGGAAGGGGCTGACGTGAAACTTACTACTGGCCGAATAGGGAGATTTTGTTTATGTAATTTGATAAATGAATGGAGTTGCGGACATTGCGGGTTGGTAAGATTTAGTCTATGTTTAGTGCACTCGTCTATTGAAACATTAACTTCTTTTAATTTTCAATTCTAACTGGTATTTTTTGGTTGGATCTATCTTCAATACGGATAGTCTTGGGACTCTATAAAGGTGTTTGTTTTTGAAACTTAATCAGATTTATTTATAGAAATAACTGTATTTCCTTTATAAGCTTTCTTGAAACTAATTTCATTATGCTGAGATTTCATTCTGATTGATTTTATCAATTTAGTCTCAACGTTTGACAACTTCTCATTCTTGTTCGACTGATTCTTGATTACCTGTTTAATTCTGACGATTCTATTTATAACAGTCGAACAAATACATTTTCAAATACATTTGGTGTATATTTATTCAAGTGTAAGATTTCATTTTTGTATTGATTTATTTTATTCTCAATACGTCAATTGATCTCTTAAACAAATGATAAAGATGAAACATTGCTGAATGGTATGATAGAATGATTAGAAAGATTTGGTTGCATTCCACAAAAAAATTATAATTTTTGCAGAGTTGATTTAAGTGAATTATGACATTTAATAATTGTAATTTATTATCATCTATATTTTCAAGCTAACCGAAACATAGCATATGTGTGAATATTGAAATTTCCTATTAACATTAATGGTTTCTCAGAAAATAGTGGTTTTCAAAATTGATAAGCAGTAATTATTTACCTAACTAAATAGAATATGCAGCAGCTCGAACGTAGGTCTGATACATTTACCCATAATTAATTCATCCAATTCATATTGTAAACAACCTCAATGAATAATCAACTAATAGCTTCATAATGTTTCAGTAAAAAATGTAAATTACTGCTTTAAAATTTACATCAATTATGATTTCGATACGATAAAAGCGAACTCATTCAAGAGCTAATTGTATATAGAGCGGCAAATGGGTGTTTCAGCGTTACTTTTTATTCAATCGCAAATTTTATGAAGACGTTCAATTTATCGATTGGACTGTCGACGTAAACAGGAAATGAAAAAGATCGTTTTATCTCTTATTTTAGTGTCTTTGTGTTGAATGATTTGCTAGTTCGAAGTGTACGCGAAAAAACTGATTCGATTGATCTTTTGCAATTGAACTTCTTCTGGATTGTTGTCTTGTTGAATGTCGTCAACAATACTTTGCACATCGAAGTCGAATATTCTTGATGATGCTTACTGCAGAACAATGGAAAAAGTTTGAAAAGAAGCATATCGATTAGTTGCATATGAAAATGAAAATTTCTCAAAAAATTTACTTTACAACATACTATGCTGTTTGATTTAATTGGGACAAAGGATAAAAAACAATGTTTTCTTAAAATCTTACCTTTTAATGGAGAAAAAACATACAAAATAGCGTAAATTCTTCATATTAATATGAAGTATGTCCTCCTTTCGCAGAAATAACTTCTTGAACTCGTCTGGGCATCGATTCCACTAGCGTAGCGCAGATTTTCTTCAATTCTTCATCATGAAACCACACTTGAATTGCACTTATGATCATTTTTTCTTTTAATTAATGAGATTGAATTCTCGCTTAACTCTTGGTGAAACATAATTGAATATTAAAATGAATTAAACTCTTGGCTTAATGTTTCACGATTTATTTAACAATATGTATAGTCAACATGTTTGATGAGCTAACGCTCGAAACATGTTGACTATACATATTGTTAAATAAATCGTGAAACATTAAGCCAAGAGTTTAATTTATTTTAATATTTTTTCTTTTGTAATGCAATCCATTTTTGCCAGTCGTTTTTTAAAATATTCCATAAATTCTCAATGGGATTGAGATCAGGTGAATTCTCCGACCAATCGAGTACTTTTATTTCATTCTCACGCATAATGACCTGCAGTTGTTTGGAATTGTGACAGGGAGCCAGGTTGTGCTGAAATGTTCCATCAAACGTTTCCATGAATGGGACAATCCTGGTGCGCAACATTTCCATATATTTCACTGAATTCATCATCTCTGCTATAGGAGCTATTCGTTCAGTGCCATTGGTTGAGAAAACCCCAAAACATTTGTTTCGAAGGATGTTTTACTGTTTGCTGGATATGATCAGGCCGCATAGTTTCCCCATCACTTCGTCTAACAACACTTGATTTGTACCCTTGAACAAAAAAATTTGTCTCATCACTAAAAACCACCTTCTACCAGTCATCCACAGTCCACGCACGGTACTTTTTGGCCCATGCCAGACGTTTCTTCATCATTTTCTGGGTGAGCAGTTGCTTTCTTCTTGGTCTTCTTGCCTTACGGTCAACCTCCAGCAGTCGATTTCGCGCAGTTGAGGTGCTCACCTCCACACCAGAAACTATTAAATCCCTTCGAAGATCAGTGCTTGTTTTTCTCAGATTAATTTTGCTATTTATTATCAACAATTTGTCTGTTCTTGGAGTAGTTTTGCGTTTGGGGTCACAATTTCCTTTTCTTCTTGGAGACGATGAGCCACTTTCTTCAAATGTTCTTCAAATTCTCGAAACGCTGGCCAGAATATCATTCTGTTTGCATCTGAAGAAGTCGGTTGTAACGACGAAACGCGTTATGCTATGTATGTAGTCAATAAAGTGTGAATCATCACCCGTCATAAAAAATCACCCGTTAAATACTTCCTAATATGTTTTTTTGGATCACTGTAAATTGGTTATTAGTTTTGATTTTGTTCGAAGATAGAAGAGCTGACTTACTGTCTCAGGTGATAAGGAATTTATTTGACAGTTTATTGGTTTAGCGGATCCTCATAATGCTGATGTAGTGGAATCAACGCTTAGCAGTTCAGATAGCTACCAATTATTCACCTATAAAGATGATTAACATCTTAAGATAATATCAGGTCGGTTCAATTTAATCATATTTAATTTTTCATTTTTGTTTATGAATTATAAATAATAATAAATAATTTTATTGTTTCTTAAAGAACTTTTTGAAAAATCCAATAATTTCGGTTGACCGCAAATGTCTAAGCTAACATTCGCAAAGCTATATATAAAGGGCCACTGACAAACCTGGATCTATAGTCAATAGATAGATGAAGCGATATTCGTTGGGTGGAATTTTCATTTGTATATTCATTGAAATGATGCGGCTGATGTTTCATAAAAAGCATGAAACATTGAGACATAGCTTTGAAACGATCTCAACAAGATCCTTTGTAACCCAAAGCACACATTACTCTCATAGCTCGTTTCAAAATTGAAAACTCTTTCGCAGAAAACGCATACCCCAGACGATATCATGACTTAACTGATCGAAAATAAGAAATACATAAAATGCGGTCAGTATCAGAACTATGTCAACTTGTGGAGATCTTACTTACGTTTTTTACTTATATCTCATATCGTTCGTTTTTGAAGCAATCCAATAGTTTGCTATTCATTTTCATGAAATTCTATAGTGGTTTTTTGTGGATTTCTCCTAATGTGAAATTTTCCGTTCGTTATGTGGGAGACGGTGACGTACGGCGGTTTTTCATTATTCAAAGTATCCACAACATTAGTATCCGTACTAATAACCCCTTGGTGTAGGCAGTAATCACAAACGTGTCCGAAATGACACGTCGGGGTTGATGAATGGAAATAATAGCAATTGTTTGCATTGTGCAATTTCCTTCAAGTGAAATGTATCAGGAAATTGCTGCCAATCCCGTGGGGCGGTCTCGATTAGATATCGCACAAAAGACCAGGCTGATTTAATAAAGCACTTTTCGATTGTCGTATAGGAGACTCACGCTCCATCAGGTCCCTTCTGATTCTGACTAGAGGAATCGAATATTACCCGTACAGCAGGATCGATAATTCAGATCTAAATAGGGCATTCGAGTGGAATTCTTCCATTCAATTCAGACCGATTAATAGATTCATCGTCAGATCTACCAAGGATTGTTGAAAATCGACGAATGTGAAGTGTATGCTATAGTTCTACACATATTGTGAAGTCCACACAAATTGTTCAATACATTTGACAAATATTTCGGTCTACTACCCATGGAGAATAGCTATATCAAATTCTTGATTATTGGATAGTTTTTCGGAAACATAATAGATCTATAAAAGAATTTGTGGAATTTAGGCAAGCATTGCGATTATTACGACATATTTCAACAATATTTCGCCAAATGTGTTAATTCACTTTTTAATTACCATTGTCAGGAATATTATCAACAACTGAGATTTAACTATTTCAGTACCTAATATCCATAAATACTCCTCAGGTAAATTTAGAAGAAAAAAACCTTTCACTTCATATTTCACTTTCATCCATTTCATTGTCAGATGTTTGATATTCCTATAAATCATTATTTATAAATGAGCTTATTCGATTATTTGTGACATAGGTTAAGTACTTGTTTACTTACAAGCTTGTAAGTACGTTTTTTCGCAAAAATCAGATGCATTTATGAAAATCGTATTTATACAACCTCAATAACGAACAAATGAGAGAGTATCTGGGTATGAAAATGATAATCAGATATATTATTGGTGTAATTGATAGATGTCAATAAATTTACCTAAGCCATTACATCTTAGAAATGGCTGTGACCATTGTCACTGTGACCTACTACAGTTTATCATAAATAGAATGGCAAATTGATTTTATATAGATTCATATTTTCTGAAAATTATTCACGTATGAAAAACTTATACCCAGAACATAATAAGAAAAATACTTCTGCTCTATGATTATTTTTATATTACTTATTCTGTGTCAACAGGAGCGAAGAAACCTTCACAATAAATAATTTATTCTGCTCAATGAATTGTATATTTTTTCAACCTTTCTTAGATTTCAATAGCAATCTAAGAGAATTGAACCAATAATTCATCATTTTTATCTATATAAATTATTTACAATACTAAGTTGAAATAAATTAGAGCTGTTTGAATAGATATCCAAGGACTTCATCAAAATTGATGAGATTTTATCAAATTTGAATTTTCCTAAAAAAATCAGTATTTCAATACTATTATTTTCCAATATAAGGACCTAAACAAAATGCACCAAATCCATATAACATACACATATATCAGATTAATTATATAGTTCATAGTACGTAACAAATAAAATATCAATTGTAATTTTTAGAATTTCCTTGAGATAGGTCCTGGGGCATTTGTTTTGAGTTAGGTATAAGTGATTTCATATAGGAATTCATACTATTTTATGTTTAAAGTGGGATTGCGAGTTCAGAACACAAAATGAACCTTCGCAATGCATAGATTCCTGATGTGGGGGTTGATACACTGGTTTTCTATAGATACCTGTACCCACTTGAATCATTTAAATTATGAGCTGTTGTTTGAAGTAGAATTATATGGAATTGGATGGAAAATATTGGAATTATATTTAATCGTATTGAGTATTGAACTAAATATCAGTTGGAAGTTTCTATATATATATATATATATATATATATATATATATATATATATATATATATATATATATATATATATATACATATATAAGTTATTATTTATTATTATTATTGATGATTAGAGGGCAGGATGAACAACCTATGACTCAATAGGAATACTTCTGAAAGAAGTGTACATACAATCTTTTTGTTCATATTACTTTTCGTTTTTTTTTTTCATGTGCAACATATCATGTATAATATAATATATATTATAAGTTAATTTTTTTACAGAAACATCAAAGTTTTGACAAAGTTTCAATTTCAAGGAAACTTCAACTGAAACAAAAATATTTTCAGCAAAAGGCCTGCGATTGCTGAAGCTGTAATGAAAACTAGACATTTACAACAGGCAGTTGAAACCATTAGAAATTTTTAAATTTTGCCATAGCTGCCACTAAATAAACATTATTACTATTTAAAAAAGCTCAAATGTGAGTATCAATGAACTGCAAGAAACTTGCAGCTCAGTCTTGCAGTTTTTGGGAAACACTAGCTGTAGACATTACTTCAAACTTGAAAAATAAAGACTGTTATAGGTCTTTGATTTCCATCACATGTTTAACGTTCGATTCATTCATTTTCTTCTCAGTCAAAACAAATTTAATTAAATATAAGATCAAATTCAAAACCTTCAACTTTTGATTTACACTTTTATTGACAACATAGCATGACGCGTTTCGTCGTTACGAACTACTTCTTCAGATGCTACTAGAATACTGACTAACAACAATTGGTCAAAATATGTATGAATAGGTTTCTATGAGTTTACGTTTTACTCAGGATATTGCATTTCAAAATATTTTATTGCCTGAAAAGGTTTAACAAATATGAATTGTTGAAATAGGCAAATTTCAAGAATTTTTATGCCTAAATCGGCATAAAAATTCTTTCTACTATTTCCCAAAAATCTAATTGAGTACTTTTCTGCATATTAATATTTATATATATATATATATATATATATATATATATATATATATATATATATATATATATATATGTGTGAAATAATTCGAATTATGCGAACCATTTATTGTTAGAAAACCACACTTCTGATATGAATTTCAAAATTTTATATAATATACTGAAAAGTGGTCCATTGAATTTATGGGAAAAACTAGAAATAAATCGGCATAAAAATGCTGGAAATTTGTTCAATTGAACAGAAACAATTAAACAATTCACCTTTGTTAAACCTTTTCAGGCAATAAAATTATATTTTAGGATGGAATATCTTGTGTAAAACCCAGACACATAGAAACCTAAAGTTCCCTAGTTTTTTATACCCGTTTTAACAAATTTGTTGTTAGTCAATATTCTAGTAGCATCTGAAGAAATCGTTTTTAACGACGAAACGCGCCATGCTATGTTATCAATAAAAATGTAAATCAAAAGTTCAAGTTTTTGAAATTTAACTTATACAATTATAATGAATTTACATCAAGTAAACGCCAACACTATTCAAAATATTTAATTACCTCGGAAATTATGGAATGGGTCATATCTGCAATCATCAAATTTTTGTACAAATTTGCACCTAATTCCTTGAGTGAGTTTTGTAGCTTCAGTTAAGAAAATAATAGACAATGCCCGAATTTTCGATTTCATCGTGTTCATTGGGATAATCGCAAGCTAATCATGTGGTAATGATACCAAACCAGTTTTTTTTTCAAATTGATATTCATATCGAGTCAAGATTGTCCATGCTCTTCGTTTCGGACCGGTACAACGTAATGACGAGAGCTCGTCATTCCGGCGCGATCAAATCGAACAAAGGGAATTGTCGATATTATCTAGAACGCTAAAACCTAGACATCTATTTATATGCATTAGACCTTTGCTCCGGCGGATCATCCCTGTTGCTCCCCGGCGATATCTAGAGTCGCTTCGGTGATCGTATTGTCAAACTGAAGCTTTTTCTATCTGCTGAAAATGTTATCCACAGAGAATAATGCTCTCCAAAGGAATTCTCTTATCCGAAGGAATTCCTTCACTACTTCTTTTCACTATTTTCGTTATCTGAATTGCGAAAGAAAACTCTGGAAACATTGAAACTGATAATCGAATTACGGGTACAAGAGAACCAGGAACTTTATTGAAAGTAAAAGGGGTGGTTGTGTTGGTTTGGAAACTTTAATCCTACCAGAAGTTCCGAATTGGGAAAGATCAAAGTTATCTGTTCTGGTTGATCTTTCGTCGTTCGGTCAATCATGTGTTGAACTGGAATAACGTATGAATAACAAAGACATAAAAAGATTATTCTTTTACAATCTGATTATTTCTTGCCATAAAAATAATTTTCAAGAGAGACATTGATATTGCTCAAAATGCATAAACATACACATAGTTATGAGAAACTTTGAGATAATGAATTTTGAAATTTCAGTTTGATATGTCCTTCACGTTCCATTGAATTTTTCATTAAAATCGAAATTATAAAATTGAAGATAGGTATATATCATCATAGAAACATATTTCATTCATGTTATGTGATGATTTTTGTTCAAAAACGCTTTCGGACTTTCAGTACCTACCTAATATGAATAATTTCATCTCGAAAACCTGTCAGTAAACTTTCAGAAAGTTGATTTGAATCTCTTTAGCCTTGGAAAGGAACCGATTTTTCATAAAATTTCAATAACACTAAGATTGCATTTTCACTGATTCACTAGGCATATATTTAGAGTTATTGAAAGAGAGTTTGTGAAAATCGAAACAATGATTAAGAAGTCCGAAACATCTGTCGAATAAATTGAACACTTTCAGTTGAATCTGAGCAAAAGTTGAAATACTTTGAAACACTCTGATGTCAAAAAAGAAATGAATATACTCAGTTTTATATGTGTAAGTCATCTACATATTTTGTCGACTAATAATTGAATAGAAATGTGGAGTGCTATGGCCCCACAAGGAAATGTCCCCCTGACAAGGCCTCAATCTGCCTACTCCTTGTCAGGTGAATGAGTTGACTACTGATGTAGAACTGAATTTATTAAGAGAATATTAACGTATTTATACATAAACTAAAACTGATTACTCGATTAAATGAAGTTCATCACACTCATGCGAGTATGGTGAACCCATGATATTCGCAATAGTTGCGTTAACCTAGATACTTATTTCCTAATACATTAATATAAAATATTTTCCTATTCTAACTACATAAATCTGTTCGAAATCTTCAAAATTCTGAACATGCTATGAGACTCCTAGGATCTAACAACAAGGGCTTCATCTCGACGGCTGTACTAAATTCTCCCATCTAACTCGGTTCTATTATTAATTGTGTATTGAAAATCTGTTTGAAATCTCAAAGATTTTGAAAAATAATTTTACTAATATTTATTGTATCGAAAAGAAATTTCGAAATCAATTCATCTTCCACTCCTATTCAATATGGAGAATGTCTAATATATCAAAGGAGCTATGGAATCGGAATTAGCATTCAGATGCAAATAAATTAGCATCTTTTCATAAAATAACGCATATTTCAGTTCTGCATCGTTTCAAAGAGGCATTCGTCAGAAATTTCCGTCATAAAAATATCGATGGATCTAAGAGCGACAAAAAATTAGGGTGGAAGTTGGCGAAAAGTGCTTGAGAACAACTGTTTCTATAATTTCTTTAAAATAATTTTTGAAAGTCGCATTCTAAGAGGGGTGTCTCGGTGTAAATGTAAGAGGCTAATGTCTTTACGGACTGTGAAGGGTGCAATCAAAATTTGCAAGTCTGATTTTTTTTCCGGGCAGGGGCAAGCTGGATCCGATTATTCTTTAAAACACTGGAGATCTTCTCAACCCCTCGTCGACTTAGTTAATGTCACGGGAAAAGTCATTGAGTCAAAAGTATTTACATTAATTTGAGACTGTCGCAACAGCTTGTAATAAGAATTTATATTTTTCTGCCCCCGAAACAAATTTTTACTCGTACTTTAATTAAAAGAGTATTTGTCCTGAACGAATTATTGATGATACCTTTGCAATGAGCTGCTAGGGTGGCACTTGTATTTTAAACTCCCTTTTATGTTCACAAATGTGGAACAGGTTTATCATGAGAATTTCATTGTTGAAGTATTCCCTCATATTTTTGAACTGAACTAACCTTTTTTAACATACGTTACTGATATTTTTTTCATATAATATAAAACAAATTGATACCTACTATAGATATGTATATTCGAAAACAACATAATTGACAATCACATGTCAATCATAAAAATTATGATATATATATATATATATATATATATATATATATATATATATATATATATATATATATATATATATATATATATATATATATATATATATATATATATATATATATATATATATATATATATATATATATATATATATATATGTATGTATATATATATATATATATATATATATATATATATATATATATATATATATATATATATATATATATATATATTAAAATGGGCAGATGAATGGAAGAAAGAGCATTCAGAGAGGATGAAGCGTTTTTGGGAGGCAAAAAAGATGAAGCAAAAGTCCTAAGAATTGCGAATTCAAGTTCAATCGCTCTCCTCATGGTGACCAATCGTTATAATAATAATAATATATTTATATGCATATGCTAGATCAAACAGAATATCTTTTTCTCTGAATGGCGATTATCGAATGCCAAGTTTTGATAATTGAAGTCTGAGAAAGAGGGTATAGAAGATTACAACCGAATAAACACAGGATATAATCTGAACATGAAAAAGCTCAGAATTATTCCAATATTTAGAGATGAAAATTTATCGATAATGTTTCAAAAACATCAGAGAGAAATATTGAATTTTCGAGAACGTTTTAACATAATTACTTTCGAGTATTTGTTTAGCTCATGAACTGATAATACACTTCAATCATTGAATAATAAAAATAATAATCTTCCTTCATTAACTGAGATTAAATTCTCTCTTACCTTCTGGTGAAATACGATTGAATAAAAATTCAAATCAAACACTTGGCTTAATATTTCACAAATATATTGAGTAATAAAATAAATCTCGAAACATGTCGACACAACGTTGTGATTTTATTTTATTATTCAATATATTTGTGAAACATTAAGTCAATAGTTTGATTCAACTCTTTGTTTATATCAATTCTCTAGAGTGATTCATATCTGCAGAAAGTGTTCGCTAAGTATAATAAAATGCGACCACTTTAAATATCTCAAATTATAAAATGTTAATTCTTACACAGTTCCTTCATCTTATACTGAATAATTTATGACTTTTAATCCATATTCACCTAATTTCAATTGGGGACCATGGTGTTTGTTACATTTTCGGCTGCTTTTTAAAGAAAAGTTCTCGAAAAATTTAATTCCCAGTGCACGTCAAACTGTCTACCAATTTAAATTCAAATTAATTCAGCGGTTTGGTTACTTTCAAAACTAAATAAAAAATCACAGGAACTGCGCGGTAGTTCTTTGACGTTAGCATTTTTGGGGGTTTTATAAGAGAGGATCTAAGATATTCATGAGCGGAATCGGTAAAGAGAGAACACCACTTTGATTTTTACCCCACCGAATATAATATGAATATGATAACGCCTGCGATGGGGTCGGGGCGTAATCAAAATGCATAGCTTATGCTTATGGCGTCCCAGCTAAAAGCAAATAAGAAGAAATTAATGTCGAACTTCGCGACGCGATAATATATTCGATGAGAGTCTAAGATTTCGAGCTGATTTGAATTTGATATTTTTTATGGTATATTCCATTCAGAAAGTAAGCTTAGTGACACGTAAAACTGCAAACGCAAAGTTGAAAGTTATAATGATATCTGAGAAATCAAATTTTTCCACTTGAGCCTGTACTAAAATAAATATTTATAAAAAATATATATTTTTTGTATAGTTTTATTGCCTCTTGGATATCTTTAGTTTTCCAGATAGAATCTTTCTTCAACTTCCAATTTTAGCGACAAAAGGGCCTTCGCACCCTGGATTATGGTTAAAAGATTTTTCATGTAATAGAAGAAGAAGGATGAACATTATTTATATTATACACAGATGTAGATCTGTAATTAAAACCGAGCGCATTCGCCAGAATGTATCGTATTTCAATTAATATTGCTTATCAAAAAATATTTCCTTTATGTTACATTTATTTCAAATAATCTCAACTTTCCTCTCGTAAATATTCAGCGTTTTTTTATATATACTATAAAATACACTCTCATAATACATAACATCGCAGTATCATATAATATACGGATATTAAATAATTTTAACATTTTCTTTTGATTTACTCGGAACTGATAGCGAACAATTATTCTAGATTAGAAACAACTATGGAGATAAAACTGAAATAATTTTATCCTTAAAAAAAATAAGGACGAAATTATCTGTTTAGAACATTGCCCAGAATTTATTTTAGTGAAACTTCAAATTCTGTTTATTCTGAGTAAATATGAGTTGTTTGCCATAAGGCGGCATGGAATCATGTGATAGTGTTTAAAAAGAGTAGGAGTAATTCAAACACCATGAAAATGTGTTTGACTCGCTCTAGTTATTATATTAAATTATTTTAATCAATCAGGGAATGACGTGTGATTGATTTTCTTGAGAAAGAATCGTGCAAATTCAAGATATGAACTTTTGACGGAATGGTAGTAAAACTAGATTACATTAAGTGGTGATTTCAAAAGGAGAATTTTGTTAGACAAATATCAACTGAGATATACGTTCCCTTCATGTCTTCCGCGAACGCAGAGTTGGAACAGGTGCTTCGGCATCCAATATTTGATGTTGGTAAATAAACGGTTTGCTTATACTCCGCGGTCGTTGGACGTTGTCGACAATCCAGTATCTTGTCATCTTATATGCAGCCTCTGAAGTTGTCTGGTTTGATGGCTGCGTTGCCAGACATTGAATTTTCTAGTATCTACCGAAAGGACACCGTTACTGGGATCCGGTAACTTGAGGTCTAAGTTTCGGTTTCGAATGAAACTTTTTGAAATCGTAAATATAGTATAGTCCAAACCTTACGATCACTGAAATTTTTATTGTATTACTAGCTTGCCCATTACCGTAGTATCAAGTAATAGGAAAATCTAGTTCTATATCACAAATTTCAGTGGTTGTAAGAATTGTTTTATTGTTTTCAGATTCAGCTAGAATGAACTACTTTTATTAGTTAGAAGTGTTAGAAGAATTTAGAAGATGTTTGTTAAGCTTACAGTGAAACTCGGTGCCAATATACCCGAAACAGATACTGCCTGAGGTCATGTTTTGGGGATCTAGAAAACCTCAGATATGGTTTCACCTTTTTGTGCTGTTTTTTAATGAATTGTCTAATTATGATCGGATGTAACCATCTCAATTGAAAAAAAGAGACGATTATAAACCGTTTCAACTAGAGTATCCGGTTTACATTTCTTGGAGTAGGTGCTTTTCATTCAGTTTTGATTCGTTTGGGTCCCTTTGAGAGTGCATTTTGCCACAATTGTCTGTTTTTTTGTGGTTTATTTTTTATTGAATCTTACTCATATATGTCTATTATATTCATAATTTCATATATTCTGTTCTTCAAATCTTGACTTTATTTTGTCGAGTGTAAATAAAATGTAGATTCAACACAATAAAATTATCTGGTATATATTATCTGGATGTGGAAAATGTCAAGATATAGTTAACTTTCATGATTTATCATATCATAACAGAACATATCACTCAAAAAATAAAATTGTTTCTGATACTTTCATTCTAGCCAAAAAATTGATCCGAATTTTCATTATATCTTGGTAGGTATAATATGAAGGAATAAAATGTACTGGTTTTGTGTTAATTACCTTACCACCTTGTGAAACGTAGAATTGCAGCATCTGTGAAATAATTGAAGCAATGTCTAAAGAACACCTGCGTCGACAGTACCTCTCAAAAACTATAAGAGTTACCTCACTTCAATGTTCGAAAGTGTTCAACACACCACAAGTCCCACTTTTGGAATCCTTATTATAATATTGGAGGAAGTTCATTCTGAAGAAATCATCACTAACTGGATAGATGTAATCAAGCAGACAACTTTACAATAGCAAAAACCTATCTGAATTGTAACTAGATGTCAATTAAATATACGGAATGTATGAAGAAATAGTTACAACACAACTAAATTGAAAACAAGATTCGTAACTTCAACATGCACACATTGAAATTTATATTATTCACATATTTAACGTGTTATTTGAATTCTAGCGTTTGACAATGTTAAATCAAAGGTCATATCAAGTACTGGGATTTTTGTTTCTAATTAGAAAATTTCCAAAATTTCAGAATTGACCAAACGACCGAAAATTACAGTTGATGTACAGTTAATTAAAGTACAGTTATCTTTAACGAATCAATATGTTCAATATTCAAAAACGGAATAATAGGAAAAAATAGTAATATCTGCATGGTAATATTTACTCAATCCTATCTAGTGTAGCTACAGGAATCCTACTCATATTTCATGAATTAATTTGTGTTATGTGTTAATATACGCACCTCTGCTTTGTAAAGCGTCTGTGTTTTGTGAAGCAGATGTGCTAGGTTCGAATCCTGAGTAAGGTATGGATGATGATTGAAATCTATGAGATTAGTTTATATTAATTATAATTCAAGTGATATGTACTGTTCACGAATAATAAGTCTTACAGTCATTTGGAACCGTCGTTAAAGTGTCCCAATCTGATGATGAAAACAACCGCTTCTTTTTCTTTGAGATAGAATTGGATAACTGAACAGAATCTACAGTTACTTACCAGCACCCTGGGCTTGTTTATTCATAAAATGGCAAATACCACAATTTAATGTATTCACGAAGATGTTGGACTGATTCATTGTTATTGGTGAAGGTCTTCGTTGTAATATTATTGCAAAATGATGGGACACGGTACAAGTTTAGAAACATCAATCATTTGGATATCCTTCATAGATAAAGTGAGAGAATAGCGGCAACGCTGGAGGCGTTCGGAACTTCAAGTGTATTATTCAACTTCTAACTTGTCTGGCATTTGTCATTTACATGATCATAACAGATCACGATTTTATTTTTATGAGGACACAATTCATGTGGGAATATAATTTGCATCATTTTTACCTTACCTACCTTGATGGTATTGCGTTGAAAACATCGAAAAGAACAACAGAAGGAGAGAGTAATAATAAAACGTATTCATGATTCTCATGTTCAGTTAACGAGGACATTCTTTGATTCGCCGGCATTACTTTTAATCTCTTAAGTTGTATTGTCGAAATAATATTCATAAATTATTTCACGAAGAGGTGCAGACCTACTCAAAACGAAGCTTCATGTCACAATAACTTTTTATGCAGGAAATCAATATTTCGAAGAGAAATAATTTACAAATTTTCTCGATAGGTATATATATATATATATATATATATATATATATATATATATATATATATATATATATATATATATATATATATATATATATAATGAGGATTAAATGAAACACAATTCTCACAACTCCAATTTTTGGTTCAATTAGCTACCGGTTTCGCGAAGTATTATTCGCATCTTCAGGCCTCAGAGGGCTGTGAAAAAATATGTCAAGATGAAGAGCAATGTAAGATACAATGTCATAAAACTTACAGTAGACCACACTGGTCAACTATGAGGACATGTCAATTTCCTGTATGTTATTGAATAATAATGGACTTGTACAAATATAGCTCGTCCCAAGATAAAAGAAAAATCACAAATTAAACATGAAGCACAAGTCACACGAATCACAAATATATATATATATATATATATATATATATATATATATATATATATATATATATATATATATATATATATATATATATATATATATATATATATATATATATATATATATATATATATATCAAATTTGTGATTCATGCGACTCGTGTTTTATGTTTAATTTGTGATTTTTTTTTTATCTTGGGACGAGCTATATTTGTTTTAGTCCATTATTATTTAATAACATACATGAAATCGACATGTCCTCATAGTTGACCAGTGTGGTCTACTGTAAGTTTTATGACATTGTATCTTACATTGCTCTTCATCTTGACATATTTTTTCACAGCCGTCTGAAGCCTGAAGATGCGAACAATACTTCGCGAAACCGGTAGCTAATTAAACCAAAAATTGGAGTTGTGAGAATTTTGTTTCATTTAATCCTCATTATAAAATTGAACTCACACAGGGATAATACCATTTATATATATATATATATATATATATATATATATATATATATATATATATATATATATATATATATATATATATATATATATATATATATATATATATATATATATATATATATATATATATATATATATATATATATATATGTTAACTCGGAAAAATTCTGACTGTCAAATGAGGTAGCTAGTACATTAGATATGTAGATATATGTTATATACACAGATAAATTTTCATTGATACAGAATGCATTTTAATTGACTGCTATTTATTGCAATATTGAGTATTGAGAATAATGAGATATGTGAAGGGAAAATTGATTGAATGTGCTGAACAATAAAAACGATTAATCATATTATTTTTTATAGAAATATCTGGAAACCGAAAAACGATAGACAATGAAATGATGCTTCGATGATATTGCGTATCATTTTAAATTTTCATTGCCTTCATTTAACTCACTATATTTTTACGAATTGAAATTAATAAAGTCAATATTAACGATAGAAAGCTTTCATTTCCAGTTGATTTTTCGTCAAAAATTGAAGCTTCATCAAAACTTTTAAATAAATATATTTCATTAATCATAAAATTCATCAACTGAAAACTTTTAGTTTTGATACAGCAACAATTAGAAGCTAACTCAAACTAGCTTCTAGTCAACTGAAAATGAAATTTTCCTTTCGAAGTTTTTTTTTCCTAAAAATATTAATTCTCAGTTGGAATATGAACACAAGGAAAGTATCAAGAAAAAAGATTTTTCATATAGGAAAGTAATTGCTAAAAATTATGAAAAACAAGTAAAGGTACCTAAACACACATATTACATTTATATATATATATATATATATATATATATATTCGCTTGCGAGAGGCTTCAAAAAGGAGATGTAGTTACTAGATGTAGAATTCCCGGCATAGCGCGTCATCTTGAAGGGAATAAATGTGGCAAATCGGTACCGCTAAGGTGAGTCCCTTCTCCGCAATTGAGAATAATCAATTCATTAGACTAAGATTAAGCGGCTGAAGGCGAAAAGCTCAATGGTTCACAAATTGAGTTAAGTTGCTATGGTGCCCACATAGGAGTGAATAATCTGGTGTGAATATGTTGAACATGCTGGGAAGATTAGGTGGAGCCTGCTGAGACTAGAAGCCACTTGGAAAATTAAGCGCTCGTTTATATGTTCCTGCGACGATGGAATCGCTAGCCGCGGGTGGTTGGCCTCCTGGGAAGCCAGATTCAATGCGTCGCGCACCCAACGTGTGATTTCAATAAATATGAAAATATTGAATTTTCCGGTGTCAAATCATCAATTTCTCATGTTGCTGGGGCGCCATGTACATATGTTGTTTTTAAACAGCATGATCCAGGTAGGAAATATAAATTTATAGCTTTTTCCTTAAGTGTTATAAAACATAAGACAATTCGAATAAAGAGTAGATATTAAAATCACATTTCGAATTGTTTCTTGGAATATTGAAAATCTTGAATTACTGCAGGAAAAGGAATTTTTCCACAACATGCTTTGCGATGTTTCTACGATTAATGAAACATTGATATATTTCACGAAAATTGTCACTTCGGATATTTCTATTCAAAATTCTCAACTATACTATCCTCTAAAGATTCAATTTCCTGTTTTTGTTACCATTTAAATGTGCAAGGAATAATATGAACTGACCAATTCAAGTTTGCTCCTAATGTAAGTAGGTACCCGTGATTTGGTTATGACTACTTGATTCATACCTACATAGGCAGTTATTGCAATAAAAGAAAACATTAATTGAATATTTTTTGACCTCTTGGTGAAACGTGTTTTAAAACGAGAATATAGAATAAAAACACTTGGCTTAGTTCCAGAGAATTCGATAGAATGAAAGGTGATTGCAACACATTTCTGAACGTTTTTGAGCAATTAATTTTTGAAAGACTTGCATTTTGAATAAAGGCACTGCATTTACAACTCAAAAAATATAAATTTCTTCGATAATTTTTCGATATGACATAAGGAAGCTCAGAGTAATGTTATCTAATCTTGGAACAAGATTCATTATACCAAGAAATTTTTGATTCGATGTCTAGGTAAACATTCCGGGACTAAAATGATAGAAACAATGGAAATGTTTTCACTTCCGAAATTTTCCAAATAAGAAATTTGTTTTACACTATCGTGAACTGTTCAACTATAAATTGAGAATTTGTGCAACGATTTCGAAAAAAAATTGTTATTCTGTGATGGTTATCAGCAGTATTTCTTTTATAGTAGGTACTGATTCCTGAATGGAGTGAAATGCAAATCACGAATTGAGAGTACCAAGAGACTACAAGTAATGATAAGAATATCTTCAGATTTAATTGGTTATTTTGGTAATTTGAACTTAATGCTAAGATAATATTTTCCTTATTGTTGACATAGTAGGTACAATGGATTCATAAAAATAGTGACTACGGAAACATAATAGAGATATTTAGAATATCATGGCAGTACACGTGCCCATCAGAAGTTATCACGTGGTCGCCCTAATCCAGGGGATCAACAAGTGGCCCATGAAGCAACTCACCGATAATAGGGAAACGCCTGAGGCATGTGTAGGTCCATGGGACCTGGTGGCGCATGATGCGAGCTCCCGTAAGCATGATGGTCGCCAGACTGCATCATAGTGCCAGCGGCGGCCGCCGCCGCCGCTGCGGCCGCCGAATGGTGCCCCAAGACGGCCGCCCAGGGCGAGGAGGCAAAGCCACCCGGGTGATCCAGCTCGAAGGTGGTGCACCTGTTCACAGTCACACTCGAGTGCATACAGCCTTGCACTGCACTAACACTGCATATGCCACTGTCACTCCACTGTGGTTATTCGGCACCGGACAACGTGTGAAGGCGAGCGCGGACACTCGGCCATTGATCGCGCACTGGCTGAATGAGAGGAAGAGTTGCTGAAGGCGGAGTTGCGGAGTCGCGTGCGTGGCCTACCGTCACGTGACGAGCCAGCCCTTCCTTCGCGTCCAACGTATCCCGCCTATCCCACTCCCACTCGAGGCGAACACGACGCCAACAGATTCTCACCTGTGCGACGCCGGGCGTCTCGCTATCCGGCCACTTGGCATCTTAACGCCACTGGCCTAGACCGGCGGCACCCCGTGCACGGTCACGACCGCCTCGCTCTGCTTTACTGCCCTCTCTAATACAACATTTTAAGACTTACCAACTCACTTGATAATGCTACACCACTTCGGCACGTAAGAACAAGTGATCGCACGTGCTCACCATTACCGACCCGATTCACTTGCCTAAATTTTGTCTATTAGTGCCGGTTTTCCGCTTTCCCTTCCAACGACTGATTAGCCAATTCAACATTATTTTGACTAATTTCAATACCGATCAGAAATGAAATTTTGAAAATTACTGACCAAACATAAATTCATGAATAAATATTTGGATAATTTGATCATCTTTTAGAATTAAATGATTGTCCTTCTTTTAAAAAAAGAAAAATATTATTTTTTCAACCCTATTAAACCTCCCTATCGGTTCATCCCCACTTAATATACTCTCTAATCCAAATCAAAAAAACAGGAACTTATTCTGTTTTTAAACGATGATTTCATCTTCATAATAAAACAATATTTAGAATTTTCTCATAATTTAATATAAAATATGCATGACGACGTTTCGAAGTACTACTACTTCATCAAATGCTGGATTAATACTGCATTAATCCAGCATTTGATAAAGAAGTAGAAGGTACTTCGAAACGTCGTCATGCGTATTTTATATTAAATTATGAGAAAATTCTAAATATTGTTTTATTATGGACATTAATTTTCTCTAAGTATCGGCCTCATCAATTATCGATTTCATCTTCCTCTATTAATGCAAGATTTTAATAACACCTTTCAGCATTTCAACGATAAATTAGAGACAGTGGATACCTTATTAATAAATATTGAATTATTTATTAAAATAAATTAAACTCTTGGCTTAATGTTTCACGATTTATTTAACAATATGTATAGTCAACATGTTTCGAGCGTTAGCTCATTTTCAAGAACTAAAAGTCTTGAAGTCTTTTAGTCTTGAAAATGAGCTAACGCTCGAAACATGTTGACTATACATATTGTTAAATAAATCGTGAAACATTAAGCCAAGAGTTTAATTTATTTTAATATTTAATTATGTTTCACCAAGAGTTAAGCGAGAATTCAATCTCATTAATTGAATTATTTATTTAAATTTTTTATAATTAAATAATTTCAATAATTTTTTTCGAGACTTAGATATAAGACCCTCTTTATAGCGCAGCACCCCTTTTTTATTTATTGAAAAAGTTGAAATAAAGATTTGATTTTTTCATATGTGAGAATACTTTCAACTAACTTGTAACATACGTACCTTAATATTATACCTAAATAAATACGTACATACTTATTATAATTTTTTTCAATGAATATGTTACTTAGATGTTACACTATAAATTCCTTTCATCTCTGCAAATAAAGCCCTCAATTTATGCATCGTGAAAGAGAATCCAATTTATCCGTGCACAAGTTACCTAGTCTCAGCGAAGTGGATTCAGAAAAGTTGACGAGATAAATCATGACCATAATGGATAACGAACAATGATGAGAACGATAATGAAAAAGTCCAAACCACAATGTTTTGACGGAAATTTCTAACTAAATTAATTTCATGAATGAATGCGTAGAGATATAACTGTAGACGACTAGTAAATTGTGAGAGGATGTGGGTCTCAGCGTTGAAAATGGTAACAATTTAAAACAATCCTATTCCTGAAGTACCAAACATTTCTTTTGGACAATTGAAGAAACGTTAAGTACGTACTTGTTCTAAGACTAGTAAGACTAGTGTTCCTAAGACTACTTCTAAGCTAGTATATATACTAGCGATGAGAATTAAATGAGTCAAGTATACAAATATTTGAATACTTACCAGCAAAGCATTTTTGGGGCGTCTTGGGAGCTTATTCTGGCTTGCTCAATATTGCAAAAAACCGATTTTATTGCCTATCATTCATTTTTCAGTGAAAACATTTTCCTGTTGGGTTCAATATTTTTATGACATGTTTAAGTTTCCTTAATTTTAAACATATATTTATAGTTTATAGTGCTTGTCTGTGACGTTTTTGCTAATTTTAATTCAGAAAAACATCTTTCGCTGTTGACAGAACTTATTGAATTATTTGAAGGTATTATTCCTACGATTCTTGCCAAAAGTCTTTTTCTTGTCGTTGCTTGTTTGAGACGTCCACAGGTAAGAGAAAGATATTTGAAACAAATTTTCTCATGTTTGAAAAATACTGAGAACATTCAACGTACTCATCATTACAACCTGGCCAACAGTCTCATCTTGTAGGTACCTAGAAACGTTTACTCAAGACATTAAGTAGGAATAGTGAGAATTAAATGTAATGTGTGCAGATAGATGAAAACTTTAAAAATCATAAAATCTCACCAAAGCAGTGCTAATCGCCTTTGCAGAATGAGAACAGAATTGCAGGAGTTTGCAATAATTTTTTTTTGTTTAAATATGTAACTTGAATCTTGCATTTCAGTACATGAGGTAGAGGGACACTGTACAAGGCTACGCCATTGCTGAGAAGTCATAAGTTGAAATTTTGATATCTACGTCCTTTCTACAATAGGGTATTTGACTGTTTCCACAAAAATATCTCAAATTATTCGTTATAACTAATGCATAATCCCCATTTGATTAATTCTCTTTAAATTCTTCTAATTTTTTTGAAAATGATATAAAAATTGAATGAATAAGAAACCCGTCAAAACACTACTATACAGGTTACTTAATGTGGTGACGTCACGATGCAATAAACACAGTAACCGTCACATTGTAATACGACTGTCGACTATTAAATTTCGTGATTGTTGACGATTTCATAACTTTACTGCGATAAAATGTCTTATAAATGGTGCATAGTGCCACAATGTACTGACACATCTATTAAAACCCTGGAGAAAATATTTGTGAACCTTCCGACAAACACTAAAATTCGGAACAGGTGGTTAATTTTCTCTCGTAGAAACCCGTAAGATATAGCTGTAAAATCTCACGCTTTCATGTGTCAAGATCAGTTTAACGTGAGTAAATAATTCCTACCTTATACTTCATATATAAATAACGACTTGATTTTATTATATATTCGTTATAGTCTTCTCTATAAATTCTACTATATTTTGAGGTTATTAATTACTTACGTATTATGTTGTTGATCTTGAACGGAATAAACTGGATTTTATTCCTATATTTGTATTTTAATACTTTGGTGTAATAAAAGATTTAAAATAATGAAACTTCATACTTTATTGTATGTGAGCTATATTTCAACCAGAAGTCAATTAACGATGATAAAATTGTTATTGCAGATGGAAAAAGATGTGGCAAACTATACACATTATCAAATGGGTTTCAGCAAAGCTAAAATCATGGTTAAAGGGGCTATGCTATCTGAGTTTGAATGTCAGCTTGATCGCAAGAAAAGACTGTCAGACCCTGCCATGTTACGAACAGCCTATATCAAACAGTTAAAAACCAATATTGATCAAGAAACAAAAGCTGCAACAGGCCTCCTGGAACAAGCGCACTGAATGATGACAGTGATATACCTGAAATGTCTGAGGAAATTATGGGTACGTAATTTGCATATAATCCTTTATTATCATATTATTTCGAAAAACTAATGAATATTATGTTTTTCAGTACCAACCATCTATTAAAACCAGGAAATAAACACTCAAACACACACGTACAAAGACATCAGAGAAATGAACATTAGCCTTTGTTGGCTTTGGTTCCTGCACGGTGACGTCACTCGCGATTTACCCAATCCAGTGCGTTTTCAATTACGCGATCAAATATGAAATTTTAATTATTTCATTATTGATTTCTTTTAAAAAACATGTATATTTCAAAAGGATATAATGGCTATATTGGTTCAAAATAATATTTACTATCAACCTAAGAACATTTTGATCTATATTTTTATTGCAGTCAAATACTTTATTGTAATACTTTAATTAATTAGAGTTAGTTGTTCACCCTCTTTGGATATGAGCTCACGTTTTTTTCCGTGTCTAAAATTAGGTTATTATTATGTGTATCATTCATTTTTTGATATGATAAATTGATAGGGAATATTTTGCACCATCTAATTAGTTACACACAGTAATTCATGCAGGTATTCATGTGAAATGTTTATATGGTGAGTGATTAGAATATTATTTTATTGACACTTACTTTCAATCTTTTATGAATGAAATATTCAAAAGCAATGAGTTCAAGTTGATGAATTGTTTTAGAATTATAATTTAAGTTCGAATTAAGAAACCATTGACATTTAAATAGATATTCGTTGCCGAAGCGGGCCTGATATTGAGTGCATGCTGGTCAAAAATGTCATCTCAAACACATTTTTCGATGAGGATTTACCCAATAACATCACGTGTCGAAATGTCCATAGATATTTCTCGCAAAAGTTCCAATGGAATTTATTTCCGAAATAATAATAACGACCAATTCATTTTACAGACACCACAGAGTTCCATGACTACAAATACATTAGTCACTGTTATAAGAATACCACGGTTTGTTATAAGTAATATTCAGATAAACAAACATGCAAACCTTTTTGGGACTTCTGATCTAGGGAGAACGCAGTCACATAGGACAAGTTATTGTTTCGGTCAAGTTTGAGGGACATTTTTATCATGTCATCACAAAGTTACGACATACTAACAAGCTCCCATATTCCACTGCTACTGCCTTTCCTTAAGAATGAAACCATGACTTACCTTACCTAAACAACTTGATCGTCTGAGTCGCTATACAGCTTCTGCTAACTAAAAGAGAAGATTTGAGACGTGTTTATACATATATGAATTTTGTGCCAATTTAATCAAAGACTGCAATATAATAATAATATCCTTTATTAGCAAATTTGCTACATAAAATACAAAAATACAAAGAATATTGGAGAAAACAGCTCAACAATCCAAAAAAAAACTAATCAACAAAATTTCTTGCATGCATCTTGCAAGCTTTCTTAAATTGAAGAAGCGTACAACATGATTTGACTTCTTCTGGCAATTCATTATAATACCTAAATCCTTCTAGAAACAATTTTTTTTGGTCAAAACTTGAATTTACCTTTCTTATATAGAAATCATTCCTAGATCTTGTGTAATGATTATGAATGTCCTTTACAAATGTGCAATTACTCAGTGAACGATCAGGCAAATTTTGATTCACAATTTTATATATAAATTCCATAGTATTACAATAGATAGTTTGTTTTACTGACAGTATATTTGTAGCATCTAACATATCTTTTATCCTTGTATATCTATTACAATTTAGTATTATTCGCAAAGCTTTATTTTGTTTTTTTTTTTGTAATAAGTCACTGATATTTTTTCATAAAAAATAATAATTTTGAACAAAAATAAAGATGTGGAGCAATAATTGTTTTATATATATTTAATCTAGTCCAGGTGCTTAAATTTCTAGCTATTCTACCCAAAACATTAATTTTCCTTGCTATTTTACTTAATACATATTCGAAATGATCGTTGAATTCAAGATTGTCATCAATTACGGACCCTAAATATTTAAACCTTTTAACCTGTTCAATTTGTACACTATCAATTACATCAGTCATCTGCAATTCAGCTTGTTCTTTCACAATGAACATGAATTTAGTCTTTTCAAAATTAATTTGCAAAGTATTATTATCTAACCATATAAAAATGTTATTCAATTCAAAATTCAAAGTTTTTGTCATTTCCGCCACATCATTTCCTACAATATAAACTAGAGTATCATCAGCAAACAGCCGGATTCCACATCTGTCAACAACCTTAACAATATCATTGATATACAGCAAAAACAGAATGGGACCTAATACTGTACCCTGTGGAACTCCATAAACTGTCTCCAGTTCACCCGATATACCTTCATACCTTATAACTTGTGATCGACCATCTAGGTAGTCCTTGAGCCACTTCAAAACTGTGCTTCCAAATCCATTTTTTTCCATTTTCAACAATTCCTACTGATAGTTTCGAATGCACGTTTTAGGTCAAGAAAAACCACTATCACAAAACTATTCACCTCTAGCGCATTCTTCCATGTGATCAACAATTCAACTTCTTATAATATAATGCAGATAATGTTTCACAAATCATCATTCAGATAATTCTTCATCATCAGTTTTCGGAGTAATTAAAATATTAAAAACTCACGGAGTTTTCAATTTGATAGGTTAATCAATTCTGGTTAAACAGGAAATAAGTAGATACTTATTGAGATTTTATGTTATTTCCAAGGATATTGTGAGGGGGGATTGAAATAAAACTTTCCGAAACCATAAATAAGTACATAAGTACCTTCCATTGATTCTGGATTCAGATGAAGATTCGCAGTGTGTTGTTTTATGTGTTGTAGGTAAAGCGTGTATCTGAAGATCTTGTTTTTATGAAGGATAATTTCAGTTTTTTCTGACATAATATCCTCGTTAGAAAATTAAGTCTAATATACTCAATTAGTATCGTTGCAACTGTATTAAATGTAACAACATTCCAGGTAAAGTTGTATTGAGGCCTCATATATGTAGGTACTACTTGGGTGGCAAAATTATCCGTTTACTTCAGTAGATAATGAAAAAAGTGTTCTTTCTATAAAAATATCTGATGGCAGACAATCCTTTCTAATTAAAAAATATTCAGTGATAAAGCCTTTCATACAATGTCAGGTTATAAACAATTTTTACTTCTATTTTTCAATTTGAACGTGAGTCAGTTTACGACAAATAATAGAGGAAACTCTTCCAGCAAAATACATTATGAGCCTCATATTCTAATGAGCATGAAACGGAAATAAGTCTTCTGAATTTATAAAATAGCGTCTATATTCAGTAAATTATTCGTTGTATGTATCGTGTCCTAAAATAGTTCAATCTGTGAGCTGATACATTCAGTAAATTTTGAAACAGAAAAGAGGCTGGCTATGAAGCCAATATTTCATATTCATGTGTATTTTTCCTCTTCAGGAAGGAATGCTCTTTTTGCCTAAACAAATAAAAATATTACTGGGAATTGATTAATGACGATTCAGTTGAAAAGTACCTAAGTATATGTTCAAGTAATGGCATGAGCAAATTCTGACACAATATTCAAAAGAATACGAAAAAAATGTGATTGACCAAGTATCCATCAGCCTTAACTCAGCTGAATAAACACATTTACTACACACAATTTCAAATTAATACTAAATACACTTGTACACTATTGATAAAAACATTGTGAAACCTCACTCATTTTCGACAACGTTATTAATTCTATAGAAACATATGAAGAAATAAAAAACTGAAATAGTTCAGGAACAAAAAGTATAGACTTTCGTTGAATGCTACAATGGATGTAATTATAAAATGATGAAGAGGATAAATCGGAAACTGAACTGAAAATAAATGGTACTTATCATCATGGTAGCTATCAATTCATCAAGGTCAATCATATCAATACTTTGACTTTATTGAAATCAATGTCGGCTAAACATCAATTTAACGTCGATGTAGGTATATTGAATAATACTTTCAAAGCATTTTTAGGGCATTTTTTGAACAAAATTGATATTCCAAAACATAGCGTTGATGTTGTCTCCATTCGATATTAAATGTTCATGTACATTGAATAATACTTTCAAAGGATTGTGGTAATGATTCTGAACAAAATTGATGTACAAAAACATTGCACTAATGTTGCTTTTGAGCAATATTACTCAGGTTTGTTGTTCTTCAGTGCACTTGTTACTTTTTTGTAAAACCTTGTAACGGGTGCTTTTTTTAGAGGTATAGAACTTTAAGTTGGCATTACTGTTGAAGATGGCGACCGATTTAACAGCTGAGAAGTGATTTATTCTCAGTTTGGTTTGGCAATTCATCATGAATATACCAACGCCTGAACAACTCGGCGTAGATTCGTCGAATGGCCCCAAAACGAGATTGCCGTTGTTCCCGATTTTCATAAGTGAATTTTGTTTAGCGATGAAGCGCACTTCTGGTTGAATGGCTACGCCAACAAACAAAACTGCCGCATTTGGAGTGAAGATAATCCTCAAGTGTATGTCGAAACACGGTTACATCCAGAAAAACTGACTGTTTGGTGCGCTTTATGGGCTGGTGGAATCATTGGTCCGTACTTCTTCGAAAACGATAATGGCCAGAATGTTACAGTCAATGGTGATCGGTATAGAGCCATGATTACTAACTCTTTCAATCCTGAATTGAACAACCATGATGTCCAGGAGCTGTGGTATCAACAAGACGGCGCAACATGTCACACAGCTCGTGCCACAATCGATTTATTGAAAGACACGTTTGTCACCGCCTGATTTCACGTTTTGGACCTGTAAATTGGCCTCCAAGATCTTGTGATTCAACACCGCTAGATTACTTTCTGTGGTGATATGTAAAGTCATTGGTCTATGCGGATAAGCCACAAACGCTTGACCATTTGGAAGACAATATTCGCCGTGTTATTGCCGATATACGGCCACAAATGTTGGAAAAAGTCATCGAAAATTGGACGTCCAGATTGGACTACATCTGAGCCAGCCGTGGAGGTCATATGGCAGAAATTATATTTAAAATGTAATGCCACAAGATTATCTTTCGAATAAAAAAAATTCTTGTCAATCGCATGATCCATCGTTGTTTTATGGCAATTTAAAGTTCTATACCTCTAAAAAAAAACACCCTTTACTAGACATCCCAATAATATTTTCTATATTTTAAGCTCTGCTGATAATACATTCAATAACTACCTATTTTTCAGGAAATTTTATATCTGTATGACTTTCTAATTAATAAACAATAAGGATTGGCGATTGGAGAATCAAACATTATACATCTTAGTTACAAAAACTTTGCGAAAGTTATATTAAACATAATATTCTAAACAAAGTTCTTCAACTTTGATTAAATATTTTTTCAATTCTCACAGAATCGTTTATTGTTATTAGAAAATTGTAACTGTCAAGTAAAGTATCATGTAACTATATATGATAAAATTGTAGAGAAATCCCGGTTTTCTATTGATTTATACAATATTAAAGTTGTGATGTACGTTTCACCATAACGATGACTTCTTCGGTCTGACGAAGTGCGTCACTATTTGTTCAATAGTGTTCAAATCTAGTAAACAGTGATTTATTAACCATTTTATTTGAATTGGATTTAGGAAAAAATCAAGTAACTCTCTTGAACATTCAATTTTCTATATGAATTAATATGAAACATATCTTTATACCTATTTATGGCTGCGTCTCAAATAAAATCGAAACTATTGTCCTTGCTGATTTCTATAAAATGGGATCGAAAGTTAAAATTATGAATATTCTCTCATGAAACTTCATCACAAAGTGCACTGAATTATGAAATAATTTTGTTTCCATTGTTATAAATGAAAAACATATTTTTAAATATACACCTCAAAAATCATTCCCTCATTGTGTCCCAACTACCGAACTTCAAAACATTTTCGAATATTTTAGGTAACTTTTCTGAAACAAAATTGAATAGTTTATATTTTATTCATTTATAATCATATAATCTTTTTAAAAATGCATATTTGTTAGTAAAAAACACTAAGAGAGAAACACAAATTACATTTTTTGTTGTGTCCCTAAAAGGCGAATCATTTCCTCATAGTTTTTATGACAGTGACAAAAGAACGAAATTTTAAATCAAACTGAAATCAGCGTTATATTTTCAGTAATGTGGTAGCACTACTATCAAAAAAATTTGGCGAACTCGAAAGTCACTGATCTACAGTATTGTTAAAATTACTTTAAAGGAATAATAATTCTGATTCACATTTTCTGGTGTCATACCCTCACACTGTGTTAAGAAAAGGTAAAAGTTTGTTTATTCATTATAAACTACTTATCGTATGTGTTTTGTACTTTTTACGTTTTTTTCGTCATTCCCTCATACTATTTGTTGGTGAGGGAATGACGGTTGTGTGAGGGAATCATAATGAATTCGGGAAATTCAAATGTTTTTTTAGAGCGATATAAGAAAGAGATGGCACGAAAAAATAAAGTCACAGAAGCAGAAGCTAAATTAAAGAAGAAGGAATACGACATAAAAAGAAATTAGGTTTTTATTTACACGAATAATATGCTCGAGTTTAGAACACTATCGTGTTTTAACTGCTTCAAAAAATGTCAACATTTTCACCTTGGTTATTATAAAGTCTGTAAGTCTCCTAATATTAAGTTTTGCAATAAAAAAAATTGATTTAGATATCAAAGAATCTTTCATTTTCATTTAATTTCTGAGAAAAATCATTCCCTCACTGTACTATCATTCCCTCATTTTTCAATTTGAGTAACAACCCCCCTATCCCCCTTAAAAGTCGTACATGTTGGGGACCAGTATAATCCTTAAGACAATTACGTTTTACTCTTTTGTAATATCATAAGAAATTCTATAATAATAATGAAAATATTTCGCGACATTAACAATCTTTTATTAACAATCTTTTTTCTAATTTTTCTGAGGATTAGCCATATACATATTATAAGATACATACCAATTACTGGTGACACGATTTTATTTTGTTGAGTGAACGTAAGTTTTCTAATGTCTTGAGGACTAGCTGTAGATGTGCCATATTTGTTCTCATGATGCTTCTCTGTATCTAAACGTGCATACTATTCACATCGTCGTAACAACTTCACAGCCATCAAGTATTCAATCCTCTACTTTTCCTAATTGGATTCGTTCTGTGCATGTAAAGTTGTGGTATATCTCATGTTGTACTAGAATTATTAGAACTACTTTATTTTCAGACAGAACTGGTTCTGACGAATTTGGGAGATTCATTCAGAAAAAAACCATTCATAATGCAGGTACTACTATCGTTCTATGTGAAAGAATGTTGTTTCTTTTATTTGTTTCCTGTATCAGTTGAATTTTTCAGTTGACAACTTCATCTAACTGTGGAGATTAAACATGCGTTGTACAAGTAATACTGAGCAACAACAAACAAGTTGAACGTTTTCTTCACTTCATCAGTTAATTGTTACTAATGTTCGGTTAAGAAGAGCTAATATGACAAAGAAAAAATGTATTGGTTCTACATTTTTTGATATGTAAATGATGAAAATTTTTGTTGCTCAGAATTACTATGAATTAAATATGCTAACAATATTATTATAACTATCATTAATGATTTTCAAATCCAAAATTTTTCAAAGAACACTTGCCAGGTGTTTAGATCTACGAAGAATCAACTGATTCCTTTGATCGCTATCTTTCAGCTTCCTCTTCATTTAAACCAGTAGTAATCTGCAAGTATTGCAATAATAATTATGAAAGCGAACTAGTGTCAAAAATTATTTACAAAAAACTCTATCGGAAAGCTCTACGATTAGTATTTCCTTATCAGTCGGATGGAAATCGTAAATATAATAGTTTAACATACTTTGGAACCGTCAGTCAAAAAGTCAAAACTTTTTTGAGTAAACATATTTTTATTATTTCATTTAAAACGTACAATAATTATCGAGACACATTAAGAACAATAAAAACAAAATTGAAAGAGAAGACAAATCAGGTGTTTACCAATTGAATTGTGAAACATGTCTCGGTATATATATATATATATATATATATATATATATATATATATATATATATATATATATATATATATATATATATAGGTAACACTAGTAGAAATTTCGGTACTAGAATACAGGAACATAAATACAGCTTCGCGCATAATAAAAGTAATTCGAATTATGCTAACCATTTATTAACAGAAAACCTTTGACACTTTTGATACGAATTTCAAAATTTTACATAATATAGAGAGAAGTAGTCAATTAGATTACTGGGAAATAGTGGAAATAAATCGGCTTTAAAATTCTGGAAATTTGCTCAATGAACAAATAGAATTGAACAATTCACCCTTGTTTAACCTTATCAGGTAATAGAAATTATATGTCAGAATGGAATATCTTAGGTAAAACCAAAGTCATAGAGTCCCAAATTCCCTGATATTTATACCTGTGTTGTTCAAAATGTTGTTATTATTCTGTAAGCATCTGAAGAAGTCGTTTGTAACGACGAAACGCGTCATGCTATGTAGTCAATAAAGTGTAAATCATAAGTTCAAGTGTTTGAAGTTGAGTTTATATTCAAATGCAAGTATTGCTTCATTCCAGCCGCTCTGATTTCTTCGTTCCATGACAGAACTATCCTTAGGGAACCGTTCTCCGTGCACATCTCCGCTATTAGGTGGGACAAAATCAAGATGAGAGTGGAGAAAATGAATTTTTGAAGACATATTGCAGCCCACTAGGTGGTATTTCTGTAGAAGTTCGGTAACCTATTGAGGATGGTTATCATCTCTTTTGTTGCCTAGAAATCCATGCATAACTCCTTTGAGAGCTTCCCAAGCCTCCTTTTCTTTCCCCTTCAACTCCAAATCGATTGCAATGTCTTTTACAAGTTGATATGTTTGTGGCCCAACAAAGATGCCTTGACTTTTGCGTCACTTAGTTTAGGAAATTTTTGTCTAAGGTATTCAAGAGCCTAGCCTTCTCGGTTCATGGCTCTCACAAAATTCTTCATCAAGCCCAGCTCTATATGTAAGGGTGAAGGAAGAACATTTTTTGGATTTACGAGTGGCTCGGCAATGACGTTTTTCTTACTAGGGTTATGATTTCTTGCAGGACAATCTGCTTGAATTAATGTGATTTTGTATCCCTACTATTCCACGTAAATAAAAAATAACACTATTTCGTATACCCTATTTGAATCCTTAAGAGTATAGCAATCACTTTTAAATGACCTCAGATTTTCCACTTATATTCTATATACCTAAGTGGAAATATAAATGGGTTCTTTCAATGGTTGTTTTTGCATTTAGTAAACGAGAAGACATATGATAGGACTACCTTTGAGACCGAAAAAATTTCATTGTTGCGGAGTGTAATTGATGAACTTCGTCTTGATGGTTTCTATTTGATTGTTGATCATGATGAAAAATTGAAAATTTCACATTCAATATGTTTTTTATTAACACAACATTGTGAAACATAACTGCAATTTCAATTTTGGTTACTCGAACATCATCGGGGAATATCGAGAATCCGAGAGGAAATTTTCAAGTTCTTCGAAGATAATCGAGTGGCCCAAATTGCTATCACAATAATAACTCATGATTTTCTGAAAAAAACGGACTGAATATTGAATAGGTTATTAATTCCAAAAACTTGTATAATAGTGAATACTCCTCTCGAAACTGGGGTTGCTATTAGAAAATAGGCATTATAAATTAAATAATTGAAAATTTGAAATACAAGTACATAAATCACTTCGATATTTCATACTGTCTTGAGAACTTCAACATACAACAAGAAACTACAATCTCTGTTAATATTTAGCGATCAGAGGCATTTCTACAAGATTCATTAGCAAATGATTAATACTGTTCGTAATCTTTATTTATTGCCCTTTAGATGCAGATGCAGAGGTGCATCTGCATCTACACATCTCAGCCAATATAAAAGACTATAAATATATAGTAATATATTTAATAGAAGTAATAGTAATATATTTTATTGTGAAAAAAGAACTCCAATTTTTCTAACAAATAATAAATAATAAATTAGTCTTTGTAATCCTCAATATCCTCATTTTTGGGCAACGTTATTACCAGAGCAGTCTTCCATTATTGTGGAAAATAGTTTTCTAATAAACATGAATATTAAATTATTAAATATTATTAATATCATTAAGTATTCAAAAAATGATTCGCCAATGGTGGTAAACAGAGTTTCAACATTTCAACGTTTATTCCATCTACACTCGCAGTGCTAGTTTTGATTTTTAGAATAGCATCGTAATCAAGGTTGACCAAGCTGAAAGCGAAATTGTTTTCTACTGTATAAGAATGAGTATTGTCTGAAAAAAAAGATCAAAGAATTAGCATTAGTGGTAATTGTCGGCACAGAATCGACAAAGTACTTGTTAATTTTATCAGCATTATATCTATAATAGAATTATAGACGTATTGAATGTGAATATATACAACTCCAAATTCAAATCACAGGACTTTTTTAAATCAATATTTAAGTAATAAATGTAATATATATATAATTAAGATACGATCTACTTGGTGTTCACGACAATCAAAATCATTATAGAGTTTTTTTACTTTGTTTTGTATCACTATTTATTGTTTTACATCTGCCGTTCCGTAGTATTAGGTAGTACATTTTCGAGCACATCAATAACCGAATTGGGATTTTTCAATATAATCAGAATGTTTACCACCAATAAACTCTGCATTCTTCTTCTTTTCTATATTCAGAATACACCTTGTTATACGCCACGCGGTGTATTCTTCTTCTGCATAGAGTGGTGAAATCCTGATATTTATCTAATTATTAAACATATTGATGGTGGTATCTTTATTGTGTTTATAGATTTATGGATTCTGGAATATCTAGTTTTTGACTTTTTAAATATGTGTTCAATATTTTCAAATTATCTGCTTCGGGAAAAGTATCCCCTTTGGAGTACAGAAAGCGTATGACAAAATACGAGTTCTTTTTGTTAAGCCTGAAGGAACAGTTGAAGTGTTTTGAATATTGCAAAAAAGTTTCTGACTGTTTGCCCTATGCAACAGCTATTGCACCATTGCAAGTTAAAGATGTAGTTTCACCTTCAACTTTGAAAAGCTATTGAGATAATTTTTATGCAGGCTTGAATGCTACGCTGAAATTATTTTCCAGAAACGAGTGACCGATTTTGTTGGAAATTGCTCCAAAAAAATCTGCCGCCTCTGAAACCGTGAGGATTTTAACTCGTGAGAAATTTGAAACCGTGACCGTCATTGGATTACCGCCTCTTATCACTAAAGAAAACGTTGTGATTATGTTATTAAAATTACCGAAAATTCGTAAGAGATAGAAATGGATTAGATGCGAAAATCAGAGAAATTTCAGTATATCATACTGAATTCAAGTTTACTGGTAGATATCCACGACTTGCGGTAAACGTTCACGCAACACAGGCTTCGCGTTAATGGATATATCAAGAGGCAATAAACTGCCATCAAATTATTTCGTCTAACAAATTGGAGTGATATCGAGTAGAAACTATTATCCGAATATTATTTCACTCTTCGGTTTTTATTGTTCCACCGTAGTCGATAATTGCCGTGGGGATATCTGAACGCCATCTTCGATACCAACAGAATAGTCAGTAAACCATAGTTTCTTGAACAAAAAATATGGGATTGTCGACTCCACTCAAGCGTCAAATTAAGCCGGTAAAATATTACCTTCGATATATACCTACTTTGTAATGCGTCCTGTTTGAAACGTTGCCCGTACTAGAAAACTTCATAAAATAAAGAAATTGTACCCGTGGGATGAACAAGTCATTGTGAATTCGTGTTTTACATACGCTTCACTCGCGACATGTGGTAGAATGTATTATGAGTCTCAACCCCTGTTCTGTTCCGTTTCCGGAAATATTGAATTTGTTGTCGAATACTCGTCTTTATTCGTGGCATTACCATAAATCAATCCAGAGCGATTTATTGCAGATCTCGTAAACAATAGTTTATCGCGAAATGCTATTCGCCTTTAGGATATCATTTTTATGTCCGGAATTTGTTTTTTGTGGGAACGAACCATCCAAAAAAAATGTATTCATTCTTTTCATTCGTGATTTGGTTAAATAAGGTTAAATAAATTTGGTTATACTTACCTGTATTTTTCACTTCTGCAGCTACATCGGTTGTGTACTTTATTTGTGTAAATCATTTGACCGTTTTACATTATTTTTCAGTTTCAGTCACATTTATTATAGTGACTAAAGAGCCCTTTCACATGCATGATACAGATAAAGTTGCCAGGTACAAACTAGAAACTTTTCCGGAATAAATTTAATTTCTTTATTTTTATATTTAACTAGCTGACCCAGCGAACTTTGTACGCCCATTTATTTTCCTCTGAATATTTTTCAAAGAGCCAGAAAGTGTGGAGCCAGGGACTTGCTCACTTACGATGGGAGTGCAATACCTCCTGTCATTTCAAAGCAGTTGAATTATCAAAAAATTCCTATATTAACACGTTTGATGTATTGAAAGTATTGAAAGGCCCCATATATTTCATCATTAATTATATGAGATATTCGGTGGATATAAGTCTTAAAATGTTCAGAATTTAGTCCATTCCCGGAAACCAATGAATATAGTGGCTCTGGTGGCTGTACCATTACGGTCTATTTGAATTGACGCTTCGCCCAATATTTTGTCGCATCTGTGATAGTATTTTCTAATCAATAACGATTAAACGTTGCCTTGCAATATTGACAAACAACCTTTTCATATTGTTAATTTCGATTCCATCGCTTCCTCTCAACTTAATTCCGAGCTTTGCCTTGGTAATCAGTTTGACTTGCTCTTCTATAAATACAACACTCCACTTAAATAGATACACTTACCCCACTTCACTTTACCTTGAAATGTGATGCCATATCGTAGTTGAGCTTCGAAAACGACTTGATATATTGTTTTTGATGAATTATGATTGAGATATCTTTGCAAAATACCCTAGGAGTGACAAGTATAAGTTTTAATCCTCCCCAGTTGAAAACTTGATCAATCTGCATACCAAGAAACTTGGCTGATTTTTCGAATTTAATCTCTTCATTTGGAAAGATTATATTTATGTGTTAGAGAGCCTGCATGTGTTGTTTTGAAATGAATAGGACAAATTTTGTGAGTGATTGAAATTTCACAGAGAAAAAGATTGTGATTTCGAGTATTATTCATAATTCGGGTTTAATATAGCTTTTTGACGGTCGATAGCGCTGATACAGAGTTATTTCCATCGGCATATTACTTGAATAATAATCGTGTAAAGTAGATAGGCTACGGTTTATGATTATAGTTGGATTGTTGAGGCGAGGAAATGAATGTCGGCCCGTATGGTATACTTATGAGTATTGGCTGGCACTATAATCAGAAGAAATGCTAAAGGTACCGGTGTCGGTTGCGGGGACAAGTCCATATCGAGACTCGCGCTCTGAACCGCACGATCTTAAAAAAAGGACACGGAAAAATGGCTTTAATCGCAACCTGAGGTGAAGATAAGTGCCGGAGACCAATATATTCATCTATTCTTGATGAGACGGTATGATGAGAGTTATCTACAGGTCAGCATTCATTACCGCGGAACGAAGGACGCGAATGCATTACTGTGAGTGAAATGTAATGCTGCTGTTTTTTTTTTCTATTTTTTTTACTAAAATCGACCATTGCTCACATGGAAATCTTCATACTGCTCATAATTGAAGAAGTAGAAACTAGTTAAATCACAGAACAAGTGAGACAAGTGAGCTAAAAAGTGCCAAGCTTATGCAGTTTATAAGTAGCCATACCTAACGAAATGAAAGCAGATTCTACATTATTTCTGAATTATTTTATCAGCTCGATAATATTTCTCAAACAGATCTCAAATATATTCGACGAAGCGTTAAAAAACACTGCGCAAAAATGAATTCGTTTTGGTCTCAAAATCAGTCCTATCCGATGTCTTCTCGTTTACTGAATGCAAAAACGAAAATTAAAATAACCTATTAGCTCTAGTTTCAGAGATACAAGCTACTTTTTAAATTTTAAAAATTTTTCTTTTTGAATTTTCGGAGAATTTGTTTTTCGAAATTGGTTAATTGTCAAAAAACACATAAATTTCATTTGTCAAATTATAATTTCACTACCGGCAGATTACTAAGTGTGATACAAAGTAGGTAACGACCAAATTTATAGTATTTCGTGCATATCATCTTGTTTTGGAATGTTTTGAAGAGAGAAATCAACATGTGCTTGTTCCACCGTTACGTATCATGCTGGGCATGATGAAAAATGTTGTCAAAGACATGAATCGAGGCTTTTAATTACATAAGAGACAGTATTCCTAAATTAAGTGATGCACAGGTTAAGGAAGGCATCTTTGATCGGCTAGAAATACGTCAACTTGTAAAGGACATTGCATTCGATTTAGTTTTGGAAGGGGAAGAAAAGGAAAGTTGGGAAGCTCTCCAGGGAGTTACACATGGATTTTTAGGGAACAAAAGAGATGATAACTGCCCTCAATTGGTTACCGAACTTCTACAAAAATACGACCAAGTAGGCTGCAATATGTCTATAAAAATCCATTTTCTCCACTCCTATCTTGATTTTTTCCCACCTAATTGCAGAGATGTCAGTGATGAGCGTGGAGACGGTTCCATCGGGATATTTCTGTGATGGAAAGAAGAGATCAGGGCCATTGTAATGAAGCAATGCTTGCAGATAAATGCTGGTTAAAATCTAGAGATACTCCAGAGGTAGGGCTTACAATACCGAAGTGAAATCTAGATACCGGTATTTGATATTTGAAATTTGAAATATCGGGATATCAGAATTAAAACCGGTATTATTAATAAAAAATTTACTGACTGAGATTGAATTCTCGCTTAATTCTTGATGAAACATATTTAAATACTAAATTAAATTAAACTCTTGGCTTAATGTTTCACGATTATATTGAACAATGTGAATTTGTCAACGTGTTTCGAGCGTGAGCTCATTTTCAAGACTAAAAATGATTTTTAGTCCTTTATTCATTTTATGTCTAATAATTTATGTCTACAATTTAGTCTTCTCATTTTTAGTCTTGAAAATGAGCTCACGCTCGAAAAATGTTGACAAATTCATATTGTTAAATATATTCGTAAAACATTAAGCAAAGAGTTTAATTTAATTTAATAAAAAATGTACTATTTATATTTTTATTTATTTGAGTTGTTATATCGATATACTAACAAATAATATATGAAATCCAATAAATATTGTTCTGAAATGAGTAAATATCATTTATTTTAATACATAGAGAGTAGGAGTAGATAGATACAAAATAACGTGCGAGTAAAAAAAAATTCATATTAAATTCTATGTTACATTTTACATATAATAGACTCGTATGGCATCATATAATTAAAGCAGCAAAAAATATAATTGAATTGTAAGTATTTATGAAATAATATTAAAACTTGCGTTTTGTTTATTAAAGTATGATCTCAAAAATCATAAACAATCAATCGTTTCATCATCAAGCGAGGACCGAATTTTCGTACAAATATAACCAGCCGCCACAAGAGCTCTTTCTGATTCTACACTTGTCGGCACTATTGTCACTAAGAAATCATACACATTTTGTAAATACGTTCTTCTTATTCTTATTTTTTCAAAAAAAAGTAATTTCATCTTTTATTTTTCGTTCCAGACCTGGAAGTTTTTTAAACGCAGGCACGGATGAAGTATTTTGACTTTCGTCTATTGCTGCGTGTAGTTTTTTCTTCAATGCGTTTACGTTTACCTTGTCAGATTCTAATTTGGAAAGACATTGGAAGGGATGTTTCTTGCACAACTTCCATATCTTCTGTATCTTCTAGATTTTCATGTGTGAGTCGTTTACTTAAGCTCACAATTATTTTTTCAATGATTGTAAATTTGGATATGCGTTTAATAACTTCTCCAAGATCTTGTGAGCCCTTTGGCAGATACTAAAGTATTTGTGATAATTCAGTTTGTCGCAGTAAAATTTGAGATTTTTAATATTCCAATAATTCTAATGCAATTGCAGATTTTTGCTGGGAAAGAGTATCTAAAATAAAGGTTAAAGAAGCGTCAGCCGTCAAAAGATTTGCATTTTTTCGGCATAATGCATCTACTAAAACATACAAATCTACTAGTCGTTTGTAACGACGATACGCGTCATGCTATGTAGTCAATAAAGTGTAAATCATAAGTTCAAGTGTTTGAATTTAAGTTTATATTCAACAAAAATGAATATCGAAACTAATGTCAATAAGCGCTTTTTGAATACAAAATTCAATTTCTTCAAATTTTTCTAACATAAATAACATACTGTTCTATCTTGTTTGCCAATCTAATTTTTATTTAGTTTCTTTGCCTAATTGTTCTCTTACGTACTTTAGTAAATATTTATCATTTTTAGAAGGTAAATTTTTAGATCTTTTCACTACTTTCCGAATTTTTGAAACTACAGATGATATACCAGTACGTCTAATAATTATATTACTTGTAGTAATACTAGCATCTAACTCTATAATAATTCCATTACCATCTTCTTCGTCGATATAGTCGTCATTGTTATCATCGTCATCGTCAACATCTTTAACATCGTCATCATTATAATTTTGCTCCACAACATCAATATCCACACTCGAGTTCAAAGTTGACTTCAAAACATTAGTAATTGCTAAATTTATGCAATGTGCCATACATTTTTGAAGTTCAGTCTCTATAATTGTTCCTTATTTTACCAAAACCGAAGCACCGTCAGTAGTCACTCCAACTATGTCTTTAGATATATCTAAATTAAAATCTTTCAATTTTTCTTCTACAAGGGATAAGCATTTTTCTGCTGGAACGGATCCGTAAGCGCGCACTAATCCGATATTCCACATTGTTCCTCCAACAGAATGTACATTAATGTTTATGTAGCGACGATTACGAATAGATGTCCATTCGTCAAATGTGACACTGAAATGTTTACCTCCAGATTTCAGTCTAGAAATTTCATGCATTGTTCAATAATTTTACTATATTCAAGTACCATATTTCTAATAGTGACTGCATATTTTGGTATGTCTTCGAATCCTCTTGCCTAATAAGCCTTCTCTTATGTCATACGATTTTATAAAAATATTAAAAGACAAAGGATCGCGAGCTGTCATTCGGGCAAGCACTTCTGAAAGTTTTTCGTTTTTATTATCTTTAGAATAATTTGTTATTAACAATTTAGGCTGCTTAGAAACACCTGATTCGACATCATGTGGGGATTCCCATTTATCTTTAAGATTTAGTCCATGTATCGTTATTAATAATAATATAAGTTTTAAGCATAAACATTAAGCATTAAATGTTAGCATATGTAATTCATATTTTTTAGAAACAATTATTTTCATCATTTACTTATCAAAAAACATATAGCTTATACATTTTTTTCTTTGTCATATTCGTTTTTCTTCAACTCAACGTTAGTTAGAATCGACTCATGAAGTAAACGAAACGTTCAACTTTTTTTGTTGCGCGGTGTCATTTCGATGTATTCGATTGTATTGAGCACGACCTAATTTGGAGACGATCAGACATCTCTAATTGCCAAATGCCTTTCAGTATTGTATGATTGAATTGTTTCATTCTTATGAAGAAGACTTTTGTGAATACTTCTCGAAAACTTTTCCTTCTCCAACATTTTCTTGTAAATTGCAACTTCTATATATTGAATAGAAAATACTTTTGATATATACCATGAAACAAGTGCAGAGCAACAATTATATTCTGTGAAACTAAGCCTAATGGTTTTTATTCAACATGGTTCATCAAGAGATCAACAAATTAACTTCCATGGTAACTTTGTCAAAGCTGAAATTTTGACAGAACATTGGTCAAGAAAATTAAAGTCAATTAAAAGAATGAACTATAAAACTATTAAATTTTTCAATTTTTGCTGTCTGATGATGCAGAACATAAATATATCGATTGAAAATATTTGACATGCAAGAAAAGTAAGCATATTTAAAATAAGAATTTTTATCTAATAAAAGAATTGTTAAGTCAAGATTTACACATATATCAAAAAGAATACTGCATGACGCACGTTTCGATGAGATTCACTTTTTCAAATGCTACGTGTAGACTGATGACATTTCTCGAATACATACAATAGGTAAACTTAAATTATGAATACAGAGAAAACAGGTAGATAACAAGTAGAAGGGATCAATTCATACTGAACTAATATATAGGAAACTAAGTAATTTTGAAAAGATTGAGAAGGGGGCTTGAGGTATGATCAATTTGGCTGTTCAACAGGTTGCCAGAATATTTGTATTTATTAATTTGAAGTGATTCTAACAAATTAAGCTTCATTCCCTTATTTGCGGTATTCAAAATTTCGAAATCAGAATTGAATATATGATTTTCATTAATCAAATGATTTGCATAATGTGAATCTGTCTTCTGATTATCAAAGCTACGTTTATGTTCAGAAATTCCTATTTGAAAACTTCTAAACGTTCTTCCAATATAAAACTTATCACAAGAATTTTTATAGCAGACGTTTTATCCTAAATATTTCAGATGTAATAAAATATCCTGCATATATGCAATATATAATTAAATAATAATGAAATTTATTGAGAAACATTCCTTACATTGTAAAATTACATTCATTCAATTGATACAATAATTACTACTAAGAAGAAGGCTCACAAAAGGACTGAATTCAGTTTTGAGTCTGATTTTCCATTCAGCCCTCGAACAAAATATTGGTTGAAAGTAAAATACAATAACATACAAGTATATTTGAAAAGAAGAGAAAAAGAAATTACCTCAGAAGTATTGATCATTTGAGACAATTTCACATGGTGAGGGACATTCGTGGTAAAAAAATAAACATTAACATGACATACATTATTGCCTACATTCGAATCATCGAAGTACTCTGCCACACTATAGTATGCCTTTGTTAACATCAATTACTCAACTCTCTTCTTAAACAAATGAGCTGTCGGTAATTTCAAATTCGATGGCAAATGGTTGAAGATTTTAATACTCTGATAATAGAGTGAGTGCTCAAATTTAGCTGTTTATGCTTAGGAGTAAGTAGCACACTAATAAGTTTCGAAGATTCCAATGAACCCGGTAGCTGAATTAAGGAATCTGGAAATGCAATCAGAGTATTGAGTTTTTCTTTTTTATCAATGTGAAATCAATAAGGCTCATTGAATCAGCATCCAAAATAATTTCAAATAATACCACTTAATTTCAATTTACTACCATTTGTCTGTCAAGTGTAATCGTAAGGAATCAATTTTTGAAAATTTGAGTGAATATAGAAAGAACATGTCATTTGTCTGTCAAGTGTAATCGTAAGGAATCAATTTTTGAAAATTTGTGAATATAGAAAGAATATGTCTTCTTGTATAGTAAGTTCTTGTGACTTTCACGAAAAATCAACCTAAGAGATAACTTCACTATATTTTTAGTTGTGGGAATGGATTATATTAAAAATTTGATTCAAATAAGACCGAAGTCTCTTCACTTTCGTGCAAGCCAAACGGAATATAATTGGGTAAGAGTTTCTATCTCCGCTGGAATCAAAACAACGTAAACGACAAAATGATGTGGGAAAGGTGGTCGGTTTGTAAGAGAAATAGGAAATCGAGTTGTGAATTTGAAGTGGGCAGCGAGATCCAACATCCGGTGGCGACACGCACATCGCCGCCACAATCCGGTGGCGGCACGTATTAAATTATTTAGCATGCGGTCCGCGTGGTCACGGCCCGAACGTTCATTGTGCGTTTTTACCGCCCCCGCTCCCCCTTTTCGCCCCCTACGGCTACTGGAGCTACGTATGCCGCATGTTAACACTCAATTGCAACACACAGACGCACCCTCTCCGTATGTGACCTGTTGCTGGTCAGCAATTCTCTTGATTCATTCCTTGATTTGATACCTGGATAGTCGAAACCAGGTCAAATCATGCTGGGGGATTTACTTCGTATTGATAAAATTTTCGATTTCCAAGATGTCCCATATTCCTTTTTACTTCCTCATAAAAACGAGCCATTTATAGTTCAATGCCCAAGCGCAAATCGTAACCGTAACAAGGGTGTATAAAAGCCTTCATTTGGGCTACATACATAGACAATTTCACTCTCAGAAGTGAGTTGTCAATCAGATTATGAATTCTTGCAAAAATCTAATTTAATTACTGAGATATAACCACAAAGTCATCATTGGAATCAAAACATTTCTTTTCTTATTCCTCAATATTCTCATGATGTTGAGTGATTTGGAAACCAGAATAATAATAAGATTTATTTAGCTGAAGCTATACAAAAAATCTACATATTATGAACTGTCAATCTTGAATTACATGCCTATCTCATTATTTAAAATATACTTTCTTAGATCACGCTTAAAAATCTTAATACTAGTACTAGTTTCCAATATACATGGTAAATTATTGAAAGCCTTAAATCCGTCTAGTATATACTATTTTGAGTTTCAAAAACCGTCGGAAAACTTTAGATATAAAAACCTTCAGTATTTCTAGTATTATACCCATGCACATCATTGATATATGTGACATTTTTCATTACATTACATGGAAGCAACTGATTTTTTATTTTAAATATGAATATATATGAAGCAAAGAGTATTATTTGTTTAAAAGTTTTTAGTTTCAAAGAGTTCACATTATTTGAACAGGGGTATATTTATTTTAAATTTATATAAATTTATATAATAATTATAATTCATTCAATAAATTTATCTTATTATTATTATTATTAATGTATCATTCAATTTTTTGTATCATATGTTTGTATATTCTTCTAACACAAATGTTCTTCACCATGTGAAATTGTCCCAAATTCTTATTATTTCTGAGGTTATTTTTTCTTTTTTTTTCAAATAAAGTTGTATATTATTGTAAATATAAACTTATCCAATATTTTTGCTCGGGGGTTGAATGGAAGATCAGACTCAAAACTGAGTTCAGTCCTTTTGAGAGCATTCTCCTTAGTTGTAATTATTTGTATCAATTCAAATGAATGTAATTTTACAATGCAAAGAATGTTTCTCAATAAATTTATTTTAATATTATTATTATTATTATTGTAGTTGTATCAAATTCTTGATAATGAGTTAATTGTCCGAAACATGTGTCAAGTGAATTGAAAAATTTTTGTGAATTTATAATGTTTTCAATCAAGGTTCCTCCAACTGCTGTACAAAAATTCGATTGACATTTGGAAGATTTATGAAACTGAACTGACATAAAAATGATTAACTCGAGTGATATAATAACATGAATGAGTGTTACGATTTCAAAATTTATGTTTGCAGCTTATAGAGTTTGTCGAAAAGAATTATTCATATTGAGTTTCTCGTTTATGTCTTAAATAAATTGATTATTATTAATTATTATATTGAAATTATTATTACAAACGAAATACCTGTGAATAAAGTAACAATCAATGTCCATCACAGAATTTGAAAATATTTTATTGTACATCCTTAATAACTCTTTCAGCGAAGGGATATTCAAACAAAATTGGAAACAAGACCTGATTAAACCGCTATTCAAAAGTGGTGATAAAACTGATAGAAAATTATAGGTCAATCGGTCTATTGTCAATCTTCTTCATAATTGTCGAGCTAGCTATGTATTCTAAAGTAATAAAGTTTTTTCGTCAGGCTGATTTCTTTGTGGAAAGTCGGCATGGTTAGTTGGAAAATAGATCAACAAACACCGTAATATTCGAATTCACAAAAAATATAATTCATATGATAGACAATAATAATATTCTTATATTTATCTAAAGCGTATGACTCGATAAATCAGGAATATCTGTTACAAAAACTAGAAATATACGAGATAAGGAGAAAAGTCAATGAGTGGTTTCAATCATATATATCTGGAAGAACACAAAGGGTAGAAATAACAAAAAATGGTCGCACTGTAAGATCCACCATATTAGTTAACAAAATGGGAATAGCTCAAGGAACTGTTATTGAGCCGATATTGTTCTTAATTTATTTGAATGATCTATGTAGTATTGTACAAATTGACGGAGGGAAAATTTCAAATTTTGCAGGTGACACAAAAATCATCGTCATTCAGTCAGTGGGGTGCGTATAAAAATAAATTAATGAAGTTCGAATAAATTTCTTTACAAGAGCTCAGGACTGGTTCTCAAAATATCAGTTACTATTAAATGCAAAGAAATAAAATTTCGTTGTTTTCAGTACTGACAGAAGCAGAAAAGAAAAGTCTAACAACATACTATTACATAGTAAAGAATATCAGATTTCAGATTACTCAAAGTTCCTAGGAATATTCATTGTCAACTCTACAATATGTACGCACTGATGACGTAAAACAGAAACTGAACAAAATTAATTTCGCAATAAGAACAGTCAGTAAGTATATGAATAAAAAAACTTTAAAAATCTTGTATCACGCAAATTTCGAACCAATTCTAAGATAAGGGTTTATATTTTGGGGAATGGAATATAATTTGTAGTTCAAAAAAGAAATTTATGAATGACCTTTCAGAAAATCCTGTCGAGGTTTATTTAAAGAAAGAAATATTTCAACGTTGTTCGGTTTATACATAGTAGATTGATCAACTTTTTTAGTTAACAACAGAGGAAGGTTCACAGAAAGCAGACCGGAATCATGGTATAAGATCTTAAAAACTTTCATATATGCGCATGAAACTCTTTAATAAACTATCGAATGAAATTGAGGAGATGAAAGAAAGTAAACAATTTGTAAAAAGGGTAAAAACACTGTTGATAAACAGGGAGCCCTACAATTCAAACCAATTCTTTGATGTGTAAAAGATGATAGTTGTTTATTTCTGGAAATTTGAACCGATTGTTTGACGCAGTTTGTTCAATTCGTAAATCTAGAACATTACTGTGATGTTTATTTATTTATTTATTTAACATACAATGTTTTACAGGACAAGACCTAATTACAAAACAGGAAACACAACATATACAAAAAACAAAATTGGTAGTACAAAAGTTTCAATTTTGTTTCATTTTTAATGAAAGAGTTTGTGATATGAATCACAACTGATGGAATGAAAGATTATGCATATAATCTCTGATATATGAAATTAATCAAATTATATTTTGTGGAGAACGACATGACATGACATTTGGAGATGTTGAGGTTCAATTTGTTGAAATCACACACCAATTTACAACATTACGCAAGTTTCTTGCAATGCGTTCACAGTCACCGATGCTGAAAACATAATGAAAAAATCTTATAGTCATCTGCGAACAATAAACCCTCAACGTCAATGACATCGGTTATATCATTTACGAACATTGTAAAAAGCAGAGGACCAAGTATGGAACCTTGGGGCACTCCAGATAAAGCACAGTATTCAATTGATGTATACCCACGGATGTTGTATGTAAGTATTATACGAATAAAGCTCATTATTATCAATTCTCCAATTTCATTTTGATTCATAATAAAATAATTTGTAAGAAACAAAGTTTTACACCAACTTTGAAAGGGATAGTTTTTCACTATAAATAGATATAGAGCCATAGCTGTTCTTTCCTTATTTTTCATTTACTTTTCTGTAGGTCTTCTTTCTTTCTTTCAATAAAAATCAGAACACTTCACATAATAATACATGTATCATAATACATATCTTATGAAGCCAGTGATGTTATGTTCAACTCAATATATTGACAATCAAAAAATTCATTAATTTGTTTTATTTACGTTTTATTTTCATCAACCATATCGATGAGTAACTTCATTTTTCATTCTCATGTTATCACTGGCAGTTAACCATAAAATAGAAAAATTCAAATACAAAAATATTCGGTTCGAGTTGTTGCACGAGTTACGGCGGTAAGACTTTGGATTTTCAGATGAATTCTACAGATAGGTGTTTCTGGATAGGTAGATATCATTCGGATACAATCGAAAGTTTCAAACTGACGCAATTATTGGATTTATATCCAGTGCATCAACAGTGGAATTACCATATAGATTGTTTTCGTTGTAATTTGAGAGAAACGCTATTGATATAATTTTCACGAACATTTTGAAAGTTTCCAGCAGACTTCGAAACTTCTATTCAAATCGAGTTTTCATTACAATCAGTGTGCAGTTGAGAATAGCAATTATTCGGTCCACTAGTTTAATTGCCGCTCGTATTTTAGGAATGAATTGTATTTTTGGATGGTAAGAAATGGGAAAAATGCTATTTTCTATGTAAAACATCGATAATAGTAGAGTCTACTAATTTCAGGAATAACACATTTCGATTCCATTCATTACATAACTATTTTTGTTTTCACTGAATCAAAAATATTCATTATACGATTTGTATGAACGACAAAGAACGCTTAACTCGTCATTCATATAAATTGATTTAGTCAGTTTCAACGTGCTGTTTTCAATTCAAATTATCAATTAACATATTGCACGGTGTTTTTGAAAGGTGTCCTTTTCTGATATTAACTGCGAAACTAGTACAAATATTATTTAAAAATATTCTAAAATAATCTTGAGATCCCTTCATTTTGATGAGGTCCGGAATTTCCTCCATACGCCTCTTCATCTCATTTTACCCTTTTTTCTATTCCGTAAATAACTACCAAAATAATCGAAGAATACGTTCGATATAGAAAAACATGACGGGTGTATGTAGTAAGAGGGATGTTTCCAAAGTTTTGGGAACTGTGCTATGAACTGACGCACCACTCACCATAAGGCCAACATTATTGGTGACAACTACTAAGAGAAAAGCCTTTACAGGGTGTTCGTTCTCAAAGTTCAACTACCGTAAATCATTTCATATTTATAGTGTAAGTCCGGGGGAGATGGCCAATCAATTATTTTCGGAAGTAACAGCTAGATGGCTCTTGTTTTTATTTAGTTCGGTTCTATCAGCGAAGGCCACCAGCAGTACGTGCAAAGTAATAGTGGAATTAAATCAAAAAGTAAAAAGCAGTTTATTTGCTTTCAAAAGTACGAACATTTTTTAAATAGTTTTATATCTTTCCTCGTGGTGAAAAAAAAAACAAGAAACACTTATGTTTTATTATTTTAAAACCCACCTCGTGGCAAGAAAACCACTGGCCAAAGTCTTAGTGCTATTAGATGGCCATTCTACCCATTGCTATTCAGTAGAAATGATAGAATATGCATATTCTCATCCATTTTAAGACACAAGTCGCATTATTTGCAGCCTTTAGATAGAACGTATTTTGATCTATAAAAGGTCATTTTTATAAACAATGCCTCTGCTGAAAATGCCATAGCAGGCTTTAAAGCAACGAGTGTTCCTTTTTGACTCAACAGCTATACCAGAGTACGATTTTCGAGATTAACCGATTACCAAAGCACCGTAATAGTGCCAAGTTCGTTTTGAAAAACATCGTCTGTTGTTGATCTAACACTCTTATCTACTAACAAAAACTTCTACGTTTGAAGCAATATCGAGTACATCTAAAATGTCATCCACAGCACTAACAATGACATTCATGGATCAATCAATTCAAACTTATGGCGATGTAATACTACCTGATCATTTCCAAGAATTTATTCCCAGCCATTACCGAATTACGACACTCCGCAAATCAAAAGAATCAACTTTAAAGGCTTCTAACAAGGATTATGTGGAAAACACTGATAACGAATTTACTTCATTTCAAGTTCTGAAAGAAGTTTCTCCAATACCGCAAAAGCTTGTTGGAACAAAAAAATGTGCGAAGCAGATGGGTACCCTTTCAAGTTCTCAATCTCACATAGAGGTACAAAAAGCCAAAGATCAGTAAAAAATGCCGAAGAAAAGAAAAAATTAGAAAAGAAGAAATAATAACAAAAAAAAGAGAAATAGCCAAAGAGATAAATAATAAATTGTACCCAAAAAGCGAAAGACTACTCGTAAGATTCCAGAGAGTAATGAGAATGAAGAAGGGCCAATGCTGTGTGATTCAAATAATGATACTGAATGAACAAGACTACTGTGCTGGGTGTGGGGAAAGAACTATCCAACTTTACCAAGTCTACCGAAAGGACTGGTTGCAATATGCCACCGTTCATTTTGGGTTCATGAAAAGTGTACAGAATATGACAATATGAGCTCAAAGTGTAACCAAAGGAAGAAATGATAATCAGAAAAATAAACGGAAAGTACAGTGAAGAAATGGCCATCATACCCCTACACCATCGCCATCACACCTCGGAAAGTTGGCCAATCGAGAGTTATAGTTTTGTCTTTTTCAAAATTTTATTTAATTAGAATTTGTTGATTGCTTCACATTTTCTCATGGTTAGATAATTAAACATTGATCTAAAATAAATAATTGGAAAAAATACGACTAGTTTGATTATTACAGCGTCTTATAAAAACTACGGCCATCTCCCTCGGACCTACTCTATAAGTGGATTGTACGAAACGCCTAAACAGGTCTTTGAGGACGACTTAGATGGCATTTAGTTAGTATAAATAAGTACATTGAGATATGTATTCAGTTGAATGGAGATTATGTTGAAAAACTGCATTCTTATATTGATGAAAATTAACAGAACAATAGATTACTAACAATAAAACTTCAGCTGAATTCCCAGAACTATGCAAACAACACTCGTACTAAGTGATACACTACGGCAAACAAATTCAATTTTTGAACTTTCAATGTTAACTTAAAATGTCAATTTCAATGTAAGCTTAATGTTCAAGTTACTTTGGTTCAATTCGGATTCACTGTATGGTGATATCAAAACAGCGATTTTAGCCACTACATGACACTACTATGAGTGTAGTGTCGTATACATACACCAACCAAACCTTACCTTGCATTCGAATCCAACTCTCCAGTAGACAGACTTATCCGACAATCTTCCACTAAGATAATAAGTTGGAGTTGTTGGTTTTGACGTCATTTTTATTTTTGTTTCCAAGGTTTTACTTCAGTGTTGGAAGTTTTTGTGTTTATGTACATTACCATGTGATTCGAATTATTGACGTTTAAAATAAAATCTACTAATAGAACCAAGAATGAATAATATCCGAAACTATAATTGATTCATTTGATAAATATATCAACATATATTTGGCTAACTAAAAATATTATTATGATCTAATACTTTTGCTTTCAAACCCATCATTAGATCTGGTTGAGGCTAGCGGCATTATTCGTGATGATTTCATCATTTTATCATCTGTTTCAAAATTCAAACACTCCAAAATATTTTCGATAAAATAAAAATTGTTTTTTCTGCAGCTCATGTACATAGTTTTTTCAGGAGAGATCCATCTTCATTAAAATAACCCAAAACCAAAGTGTGAATCTAATTTTCAATCATTCTTCGAAATTTTCGATTAATTTGTTTTCGCAGCATTATATAAGTATTAAATTGTACTAGCTGTACTCTGTACTCTGATAGCTACTATTTGTAATAATTTCATCATTATCTCATCTGTTTCGAAATTCAAACTTTCCGAAATACTTACGATATAATAGGAAATGTTTTTTCGCTTCCGCAACGGTTTCTGCAGCTCATGTCCGTAACATTTTCTCAGGAGAGATTAATCTTCATTGTAATATAATTCATCGAATTGATTGAAAATAAGCAATACCATATAACGAAGTGTCAATATAATTTTCAATAATTCTATCAAATTTCCGATTCATTTGTTTTTGCAACACTATATACTCGAAAGTATTGAATTGCACTAATTCTGAAGCTACTATTTTTAACGATTTCATCATTTTATTATCTGTTTCAAAATTCAAAGTTTCCAAAATACTTACGATAAAATAGAAAATGTTTTTTCGCTTCCAGAACGGTTTCTGCAGCTCATGCCCAAAACTTTTTTTCAGATTCATCTTCATTGCAATATAATTCATCGAATTCATTGAAAATATGCAATACCATATAACGAAGTGTCAATATAATTTTCAATAATTTTATCAAATTTCCGATTCATTTGTTTTTACAACACTATATACTCGAAAGTATTGAATTGCACTAATTCTGAAGCTACTATTTTTAACGATTTCATCATTTTATCATCTGTTTCAAAATTCAAATTTTCCAAAATACTTACGATAAAATAGAAAATGTTTTTTCGCTTCCACAACGGTTTCTGCAGCTCATGCCCAAAACTTTTTTTCAGGAGAGATTCATCTTCATTGCAATATAATTCATCGAATTCATTGAAAATATGCAATACCATATAACGAAGTGTCAATATAATTTTCAATAATTTTATCAAAATTCCGATTCATTTGTTTTTGCAACACTATATACTCGTTATTGAATTGCACTAATTCTGAAGCTACTATTTGTAATGATTTCATCAATTTATCATCTGTTTCAAAATTCAAACATTTCAAAATACTTACGATAAAATAGAAAATGTTCCTGCAGCTCATATCCGTAACCTTTTTTCAGGAGAGATTAATCTACATTATATTATAATGTATATATCGAATTCATTGAAAAAATAACACAATAACATATAACGAAAAGTGACAATCTAATTTTCAATCATTCTATCAAATTTTCGATTCATTTGATTTCGCAACACTATATACTCGCAAGTATTGAATTGCACTAATTCTGAAGCTACTATTTGTAATAATTTCATCATCTGTTTCAAAATTCAAACTTTCCGAAATACTTACGATAAAATAGAAAATGTTTTTTCGCTTCCACATCGATTTCTGCAGCTCATGTCCAAAACCTTTTTTCAGGAGAGATTCATCTTCATTGTAATATAATTCATAGAATTAATTGAAAAAATTACCCAATACCATATAATGAAAAATGTTAATCCAATTTTCAATTATTCTTTCAAATTTTAAATTCATTTGTTCTCGCAATACTATATAAGTATTGAATTGCAATAATTCTGAAGCTACTTTTTGTGACAATTTGATCATTTTATCATGTTTTTCAAAATTCAAACTTTCCAAAATATTTACGATGAAATAGAAATTGTTTTTTCGATTCAACAACATCAGTTCCCGAGCTCAGACCTTAACCTTTTTTCCAGGAAAGATTCATCTTCATTGTAATATAATTCATCGAATTCATTGAAAGAATAACCCAATACGATATAACGAAAAGTGTCAATCTAATTTTTAATCATTCTACCAAATTTTCGATTCATTTGTTTTAGCATATATACTCCTAAGTATTAAATAACACTAATTCTGAAGCTACTATTTGTAATAATATCATCATTTCATCATCTGTTTCGCTTCATTTGTTTTCGCAACACTATATACTCGTAAGTATAAAATTACACTAATTCCGAAGCTACTATTTGTAATAATTTCATTATTCTATCATCTGTTTCGAAATTCAAACTTTCCAAAATATTTACGATAAAATAGAAATTGTTTTTTCTATTTTATTTTTTGCAGCTCAGTCCATAACCTTTTTGTAAGGAGATATTCATCTTCATTTTGATATAATTCATCGAATTAATTGAAAAAATAACACAATACCATATAATGAAAAGTGTGAATCTAATTTCCAATCATTCTTTAAAATTATCGATTCATTTGTTTTCGCAACACTATATAATTATGAAACTGCAGTAATTTTGAAGCTATTCCAAGCCCCCTTCAAAATGGTGAATATTTTAACACAACATAATACTGTTAAATTTTTTGCGTTTTAATTCTTTCCTCATTGAAATAAATAGAAATAACTGAATATTTTCTGATTCAATTAATTTAGTCCACCACTGAGATATTTTGTCGGCAATGATAGATGAAGAACTTGTTTTCTTTTTTTTAGGAAATTTTAACTTGAAATGAAACGACATATATTACAATCAAACTTTATTGAAAAAGATTAAATATACTGCACCTTCAAGGCACTGTAAAGAACAACCAATATTTTTCAAAGCATTCGTACTCAGAGAGAACAAATACTAACAACTTGTTTGCACCGAAATACAATAATATGGTAAATGCAAGAAATCATAAACCAAATGTTTCGAGCATCACACAATAAAGTGGTGCTGGTAGAAACATTTTTCATCTGGTTTTATGGAAGAGGCCATTTTCAATGAGCCTCATTTTCCCGTGAGCATCAAAATTTAATGCCACACGGAAAACAGTTACATATACATACAAACGGTACAAAATAGATAAAATATGGAAAATAATAACAATAGTGTAACTTTGAAATGAACATGTAAATAATAACATTGGAAATAAAAAAAAATAAATTAATTTTCTCAAACACATTATTCCATCTTAATCGATTCTCTTCCTATAAAATAATCAATTCGAAATCATCGCCAAAATAGATGACGAAATATGATATTAAATACTGACTATGTGTTTTATAAATCATACTTTTTTTATGAATTTGTGAGGGTACGTGCAATTATACGTAAAAAAATAAGGAGACTTTATTATTCCTGAACAATAAATGAATTTTCGATATTCTAAATAAATAGTTTCAAGAAGTTTAAAAATGTCTGAATGTACTGAACTTTTTCGAAAATTTCGAAAAACCTCGGTAACCAATTGTAACACACTTTTCACCATGATGGCTTCTTCAGTACGAAGAAGCCATCGTAAAGGTGAAACGTACGACACAGTTGTTGAATAAAGTGTGTAAATATAGAAAAAATTTTCATCAATTTACTTTTTTCAAATGTATATGCTGAAATACGTCATCGGAAAGACATAAGTGAAGTAGATGAATGTAACGAATATTTTTAAATATACGTCATCAAAAATTATCTATGGCAATATGGCACAATAAATATGAACGAATAAATAATGCGATCATTTAGGCGATGATTTCAATCACGAGTACAAAGTACACAACTAGTCCGCAAACATAAAAATAATACTTAAAGAAAACAACACAGATGCACAAATAATCCATTCCCTTCAAAAAAGAAAAAGAATGGTTAACAACGTCGACGTTTTTCTACTTGCACGAAATAATCAGTATCCTGAACAAATAATGAAATTCAGGAACTGCGACCTTAAACTATTACTGACCAAAAAATAATTGAACGAAGTGAAAAAGAAACGGCGACGTTGCCATATGTATATTTAGTATTAAACACATGCAATACCTAGTTAATTTACTAAACATGCATTAGTTTAAATATCAAAAAATTAAACACAGACCCAACAGGCACGACAAATATATATAAATTTATATATATATATATATATATATATATATATATATATATATATATATATATATATATATATATATATATATATATATATATATATATATATATATATAACACAATAAAACAGTAGGTGTCAATGTCAAGTGGCTCTGATAACACAAAATCTTACAAATACATATGTCTAAAGTTGGAAACGTCTCTTTAACACATCAACAAAAATTTGTTGAATAATCCCAGAAAGGTGAACTTGATGTCGTTGGTCGAGTAAAAATTCAATATAAAAATATATCTTATCAGGTTATCGTGTTCTATGATGTAAAGTAATCCAAAGTCGTCTTCCGCATTACGTGAAAACGTAAATAACTTCTTATAAACTTCGTAAAGCTTTTAGCAAACGGCACAGTTCATTTTCTCAATGAATAATTCTTCATAGTACTGTGCCGAACTGGTAACTATAAGCTAAATATGTACACTTTTAATATGAAAAAACATTAAATCAATATTATAATTCATGCACACATTGAAACAAAGATGTCATTTTTTTTTCGATTTTTTTATAGATTCAATAGAAATTCTAATTTAGAAAACCAAAATGAACCCATATATGTTCTTATCTAAATTGATACGAAATATGTTTACTTATATTTCAAATCAAATTTGCTAATAGCAAAAAGAAGTTTTTTCTGTTTTATTATAAAATACTTTTATATACAGGATAACAATATGTTATATAAAATAAAAATTTTTCATCGATTCGTACAACTTCTAGAAAAACCAGGCAAGGAATTTTCGAAGGCACATAGAAAATATTGCGATTATTTGATTAAACTATGAGCAATCGCATTTTGATTTGTGGGCTTAATACTAAATACTAAATGCTAAGTACAAAGGCAGTATAAAGTTCCTTTAAAACATTTTTATACAGTTTCATTTAAGTACTTATATCGGTGGAGGGCCGTTTATATAACGTAATTTAGGACTTAAAGACCATGCAAAGTTATTCATATTGTCGCAACACTGAGGTTCCAGCAGCCAAGCAATACACAATATCGTAACTAACACTAACTGAAATGGAACAGAAGCCCGAACAGCGCGTCTAAACCAGGAGGTTATTCCAGAATCGTGATCAGGATCACCACCTCCATCCTTACCTTTGAATTCATTTTCCTCGGCATCATTCTTCACCCTGCAACAAAATGAATACATTTGACACATTTTCTCATTTTCTTACTCGCAAAATGTTATTATTTTATCCTTAAATGTGCGCAGATCATGCTTAACATATTACCGGAATCAGTCAATTACCAGAATGATGTTGTGAAAAATAAAAAACTGCATATTTATTTTTCTATCGATTTATTAGTGCTCAGTATAGACCGGATTGTATGCAACATAAAAAGCTATTTATTATATGCATGAAAAATGCTTGAAATATGGACGAAATTTGTCAGAATATGCGAAATCAAATGATAAATTTCAGGACGTCAAAAAAGAGGAAGAGAAGTAAGTCTTCAATTTTTAGTCAAAATCATCCTGAAATTAGTAATTATCCCTGGATAGGCGGCCCTTACATTACTCATTGCAGTAACATTACATGACATTAAAATTATTTAATATTTTTTTGAACGTAAACAATCAAGTATTGGATAACTGAGATTGAATTCTTGCTTACCTCTTGGTGAAACTTAATAAATAAAAATATAAATCAACCTCTTGGTTTGATGTTGAACAATTACAATAATGTAATAAAATTACAACGTTGAGTCAACATGTATCGAGGGGTCAGCTCATTATCAAGCTTAACTGCAAAAACAGAACATAGCAAATTTATATCTATAAGATAGAGATGAGAAGGGGGTCAGTTGAAATTCTATTTGTTCATTGACAACAGGTTCTTCTTTTTTCCAGGATGTGCTGATTTCTATGGCCTCTAAAACGTCTACACGTTTCCCTTTGATTCCTGCGTGTAAAAAAGAAGAACCGGTTGCCAATGAACAAATATAATTTCAAATTGATAATTGATGAGGCCGATACTTGAAGAAAATTAATATCCACAATGAAACTAAATAATAAATAAATATTAGTTGAAAATGAAAGTTAAAATAAATAAACAATTTTAACTTTCCTTTATTTGTTCTTAGAAATCTTAGTCGTATATTATTTGTATCTTTTTCTACATTTAGTTGGTATACCTGACTTATCAAATTCATTTCCAGGTATACGATCCTTTTTGATATAATTCAGTTGTATTCTATGGTCCTCATTCCAAGTTGGTCATAGAACATACCCGGGTGTGTTCTGTGAAAATAGCTATAGGTATTGAGTTTGTAAAATTACACCTAGTATTAATCCAGCATTTGATAAAGGAGTAGTACTTCGAAACGTCGTCATGCGTATTTGTATTCAAGTTATGAGAGAAAATTTTAAATATTGTTTCATTATGAAATAGAATTTCAACTATCCCCCCTTCTCACCTCTATCTTATAAATATACAATTTTGCTATGTTCTGTTTCTGCAGTTAGTCTTGATAATGAGCTTGAGCGCTCGAAACATGTCGACTCAACGTTGTAATTTCATTTTATTGTTCAATAAAATAATTTGTGAAACATAAAGCCAAGAGTTTGATTTAATCAATTTTTTAATCGAATATTGTTTAAAATGTGCATTAGTATGATTGTTTTCGTTCATTTAGAATATTTTTGTAAGTAGAAAGTTTTGCTCGATATTCACTGAGGTACTCGTCAAAATTTGAACTTGATCGTTATGTTTGCACTTGTTGTTTCTGGTAAAATTTCCGACGTCTAATTAATGAAACTATCAATTTGGCACAAACGTTCAAAACGGGTTATTGTTCAATATGTTTTCAAAAACCAAATTAAAAAAAACCGACCAAAGTCACAATTATTAATAGCCCTTATATTTCTTGACTATATAGTCCGATTTACGATATTATCACTCTCATTTCGGAACGCAGCAGGAAGTACAGCCTGCCTTCAATCAGCACTGCACTCCAAATTCCAAATGTACCTCGTTATCAAGATACGATCGAAATTCTTATGGAAACTATTTTCGAAAGCCCAGAAGAAAATTATTCAATAAAAATAAAAAACGAATCGAAAGTATGTAAGAAGTTCACAATCACTGGCTAGTTAACTCAATAACTCGTAACAATAGTTATTCGATGTCTTATGTATAACCATAAACTATCAAAAATGTTGAATTGAATTGTTACGAAAATAGGTTTCATATGTTATATTTCGAAAAACATTCTTTCAAGTTTAGTGTTCTCTTAGTAATCTTTAACGTAACATTTAATAAATGCGCATATTGAGATTTGTAAGCCTCCGTGAATTATATGCCCATCCGGTAAGTGATTGATACGTTAACAGAATATTAATAGTGATAATGTTAAACAACACCTTTTGTTTTGTAAGGTATGTCATGAATAGCTCATAAACTTCTGATAGCATTTACATACGATATTCTCCTTATACACTTTATGCAAATTGTGAGGAAGAATTTCATTTTTTAAAAACCTAACGAAACATTCGGTTTTGATTTTCGTACGTATTGCTGTACGTATAGCAGATTTACGTAATCAGTATAGTAATTTTCTAATCTAAACTGAGAGCTAACGAGATTCTTCATTTGAAAGAACTCCTTAAAGCTTGTGATCAGTGAAATATTTCTTTCTAAATGGTTAAAAAACCTACGAGATGAGTTGAATGACTTCTTAAATGTCTCAGTTAAATGACAATGATATCTTTATGTTTTTTGATGAATTGTGCATTTGCATATTACTTTCACAAAAGTATTCGAATCATATCTTGCCATGGAAATGGGACAAACTGTACGAATTGAACTGTTAAGTCGTTGATTTCCAAATCTACATAATGTACTGTACAACGTACGGAAAAACTTACCGTTCAATCAATGCAATAGCCTATCAAAATTAGCTATTAAAAATTCATCGTGTCATACTGAAAATTTAAATATAATTTCATATCATTGAAAAATTAAAAAATAGTATTCGTTCAACAATCAAAATAAATTTATATAAACGATGGAATCCTTCGTTACAAAGAACGAGTAATAATTCATTACGCAGGAGATGAATCATCATAAAGACATTCATGTTGGTATGTCCTGTATATTCCGTTTCAAACTGAAACCGTGAGAAAAATCGATCAGCTTCTAGCAGTTTTTCGAAATTGCAGAAGAATTTTTTTCTAATTTTTGTGATAATAAACTACAATAACTCAGAAATTAAAATATTTTTCAATTTGGTAATACTCCAGACGGTTACGTCGGACGAACGCGTCGACTAAACAGGACATTCATATGCGGGAGGAGTAGCGACGTCGTGGGCGGCCATTACTGCCTATTTAGCTGTGAAGCGCCAAGACGTTGCCGAGATATTGTCGCCATCAGCCTCCTGCAAAATCTTACGATAGACATTTTTCATGTGAACTTGCCCAGGAGATTAAAACTCTACAAGACATTATCACTTCATTGCGGGCATCTCACTTTCAGAGAGCGGTTAAAATTGAGTGTGGTACAATTTGATTGTTCGCTGTCTTTTCACCCAGAACCATTAAAAATTACGTTGACGATCTTGACGCCTATAATTACATCTACAATAAAACGTTTGAAAAAGGTATATATTTGGAAAATAAACTCGAAAGATTTTGAACTCGATTAAAAAACCGCATCGAAATATGTAATCATATTTATATGAATATTGTATACATATTATTCATCTTAATACTCGATCAATCTGAAATGTTTCGAATATTTCCAATTATAAAATTGATACGATAGCAGCAGAATTCAAAGTTTAAGACTGATTATCGAATTATTTAACGTTTTACAATTATGTAGTCAGATATCTGAATCAGGAATTTATTCCCAAATAGAAACAGTAACCTTCCACAATGAATAACAATTCGTATTCTGTAGTACCAAAGACAATCCCCGCAAATTTCAGGAACACGTGCAATCAAAAGTAAATATTTTAGGAACGTACTGTTTTCATACAGGCGTCATTACCGTCTACAGTTCGTCTGGTTTTTCCTTCGGAATAAATAAAAACGATACTACTATCTCCATTGAAATTTACTGCCGCAACATAGAGCAACGTTCAACACCAGCCCAATTAATTTTACAAGACACCCGCGCAAAAAATTTATAACCCTATTAAAAGTCAACGCAGCGACTCGTTGAACATTCACGAGGTGAGAAAAGCCATTGAAACAAAAACTAAACTATACTGTAAACGTGGTGTCAGAAATATTTGTCCGTAATTTATAAGCATTGATTGCTGAAAAGAAACAGTTGTTTATGGTGTACTTATAAAAGGGTAAAAAGCGAACGCAGTGTCCCACGCATACCATACGTCCCTACACGAATTTCATTCTTCTGCAAATGAACATGTTATGAATTCACTACCTACAACGAAAATCCACAACATGAATTGCATTTATAATCGTATCGTGTGGTTGTCCTTTAAAGAGCTAAATTTTCGCTCTCGATTTGGTAACCAATAATTTTTTTTAAGCGGATATCCACCGAATTAAATCGTAGGTGAAACTTTCCAAAGGAAATCAGTATTTTTGTATAGAAAGAAGCACGATAATATTGAAACATTCTCGTTGTTACTTTGGTAAACGGTATATAGTTTTCAATAACCTTATGTATATATGTAATATTTAAATTGTTCACCTTAATAGATACAGAAATATCCATAAAAGAAAGGTCTTGATTGTATATTTTCGCCTTGTAAGTATCTTCAAATATTTCAGCTGCGCACTTGAGATGTAAAAAAAACATCGTAACGGAAATGTTATGGAAATTAGAAGACAGAAAAAACTTACCCAATTGGAGGAGGTACCACAATGGGCATGGTGCAAGTAGCTGATCGTACGATTAGAGATCTGCATTGTTTCTGCAGTTCCCTCAGTTCTTCTTCAGCCGAATTGAGTCGACTTGCCATCTGTACGCGTGCATCGCTATCGGGAGAAAGTACCACTTCTAGCTGTCGCACTAGTCGCCTTATTGCTGCCAATCGACGCTCCCTCTCTCCCACTTCATGCTCTGAGCCTTCGTCTGAGATACCACTGTCTGACCATGAACCTTCGGTAAAAAGCTCAGGGATCGTACAACCCTGCAACAAAAGTTGACAAATGAAAAATGGTCAGATATAGTCAGACTTTTGAGATAGAGGTAATTCAGCATCTCTACTGATAAATCGCAATATACGGAAAAATTTTAATGGTTAGCGAAAATATCATCTGTGCAATGAAATACTGTCGCGAAATACTAGGAATTAATTTAATTTTTATCCTTCACAAAGGGAAAACTTCGACTGACATGGTATGTACTTATATTATAAGGTATAGAAACCATCATGATATAGCTACACCCAAATTGTATTTCAATTCATCAGTTTTGTGAAGATCAAGAAATGCAGACTTACCACAAAAGCTATACCGTTAGCTCGAAAACGTGAGCCAGTAAGGTGGCTATTTATTTTTTGCCAATTAACGCGCAAAATAATGTAGAATCTGCTCATGGCATAAAAGGAGCAGACATTTTTAGTTCTTGAGCGCCTGTTAATTTAATTGAGGCAGAAAATGACGAAGCAGGAACATTAAACCCTATGACTGGATGTACGCAAAATATGCAAAAGGCTGATACACTTAATCATAATAAAACAAAGGCAACGAAAAAAATGCGGCACTATAGAAAACATCAGATATATTTAAGTTTAAGTAACTGAGTAAGATCTAGGTTTTTCTAGGATATCGGAATGAAGTTTATCCCAACTTTGAAAAATGCCGTCAAACAGAAAAAATTCACTTTAGAGTCACGAGAGATCGAGTTACAGTATCCACAAGGTATTCGACGGAGAGGGGATTTCAGCATGTACTGGCAGATGCTCCCGCTTTGTCCATCACCCCTGTAAATCTATTTAGTATGCGGTGCGGCACTTTTCATTACCGGAGCAGGGCGTCGAGTGCTTCATTTCTATATGGAAGTGCCGAACTGGCAATGCGCTCAACTGCCGAAGTTATGCCGCTATACGGCTCCAGAACCCAGCCGAAACGTTAGTCCACTCCACTGCATCAAGAATGCCAGCCACTATTTTCCCTTTTATTAGTTTTTTTTTCTTCGAAAAAATAACAAGACTAGTCCTAATCGCGCCTTCTGCCCGTTGCAAAAACAACTAACTTTCATGCGTTCAAGGCCGCATGAGATGTTTACAGCACATAATAAAAAATGGCTTTTACGCATGTTCTATAATCTGCACGTACCTGCATAATGAGCTAAAACATAAACCATATGCACGACATCTATTGATATATTACTACTGCTCTATATGTAGAAGCTCCTTATTCGCGTTTTCAATATTCGCGGATTCAAAAAATGCAACCCAATTTTTATATTCGCGGCAATAGATTTCTTTATTCGCGGATCTAATATCTTTTTTTGTAAGTGGTTCCGGATTTTTTTTGTTTCGGAAGTTGATACTTATTAAAAAAAAAGAATATATACTTTGAGCAGATTTAGTTTCGGATAATGCACCAGGCCAACTTCGCTAACTTGAAATTATGCATCCAAATATAAACTGACATTTTTTCCTGCCAACATGACGGCTTGTTTCAAACTATGGAGCAAGACATAATAAAAATCTTTAAAATCATATTGTATGATGTGGAATATGATCTTGATATGAATGTTATGGAATGCTGGAAGCATTTTGACATAGCAAAATGCATAGTAAACATAAAAGAATCATTGAAAGAACCGAAGCCATACACATTGAATTCATGCTGAAAAAACTGTGGCTTAGTCTGACTGCAGAAAATGACGAAGAATCTGTGCACATTCAAACTTTGACTGCAAATATTGATGAAATTGCGAATGCAATAGGACGAGATGGGTTTGAAGGGATAGAATCAAGTGACATTCAGATGTTGCTTCAATCGCAAGATGAAGACTTAACTGAAAGCAACTTGGAGGAAATGTAGAATTCACAGCGTATTGAGAAAGAGGCTTCAACGAGCACGGGAAACGTGACATTTAATTTGAAAATTCTTAGTGGAGGTTTGAAAATGTCTATTGAGCATTGTGATTTTATTTAGGAAAATTGATCCAGCTATGGAACGAAGTCTTATTTTAAAGGCAAATTGATATTAAGTCATTGCTTAATATCAGTCTGAATTGAAGGAACCTTTAAAAACTGCCAAGCAAGAAAAAATTACAAAATTCTTTAAACCTAAGCCTAAACATAAAAATTAAGCAATATGATCAAAAACTTCATTTAAATTAATTTTTGTATATGCTTTTTTTCATTTTGTCACCCACGAACGTATCCTCTATAATCTCATATAAATTACCATTTAATATACACGGTTTCTTTATTCGCGGCATATTTTCGAAAAGTATACCCCGCGAATAAAGAGCTTTTACTGTACTTAGTACTTGGTGAATGGAACTCAAATGACGTTCTGTACTGTTGAAGTGAATCACTGATTCGATCTTCAAATAATGCACTTCCAATAACTTAGTAAGCAGGTTGCATTATTGCAGGAGTCATATGAAAAAAAATATTTTTGTCTTACATATGATGCATAATTGATCTCAACATACCTTACATTCTGACGACTTTCACAAAGCAATAAAATGAATACTTTTTTCTGACGTTAAGTCGAAAATGCAGAAATGACCTTCAACAAGATATCAAAGCTCATTTTTCCACCAGTGGTAGGGAGAAATTGTTCAAACTCCGAAATGCTCAAATATGTATAAAATATTTAAAAACCCATGATAAATGCATAATATATAATAAAATACAAGCATGGAATAGAACATGAAAAAAATTTAGAATTACATGCATGAAAATGTTTCACTTGATTAGATCATTTTTTTAACCTGTTGCCTAGCAGCAACCATAAAATAAGGGCAAGCATGTTTTGAAGGCTTACGAATAGGAATCAACCGGATGATACGAAAGGCAGTATGAAAATATTTAATAAGGGACCGTCGAGCAAACAAGATGATCCCGTTTTTATAAACAGTCAGGAGCGTTCGCGCCGCAGGTCTATGGATCGAAATAGCCGGTAATAATCTGACTATCCCGTAGCCGAGGAGCAAAACCTGACCTCTGGGCCTGAGTTGAGCTCTCGGAGCCGATATTAAATTTGTATTTTTACGCTGATTCTGTGGAACATTCGGTCTACGTGACCAGAAACTCAACTCGAACACGATTAACGATCCGGAAACAGAAGCATTACGTTGGTCAGATCCATTCGTGGGTCTCTTACCCCATCGCGAAGATCAATTCACTTATGTTAACCCTATCGAGGAACTTTCACGAATTTTTCGCCTGTTTAGCGAGGATTTCACTTTCATATATTCAAAATCGACTTTTTATAGGTATATAATGATTCTCAAAAAAATAATAGTGTACCAAGACGTCGAAAGCATTCGATAATTTTTGAACAAGTTGCATAAATTATTTTTACAGATTTCTGCAAATAGTATAAAAAACCTAAACATTTTCTATGATGCAATTTATTATTATTAGACATATAATAGTGATGTTGATGATATCACTCTGTGGTGTTATGCAACATCACGCACCACACAAGGAATCTGAACCTCAAAGTATCAGTTCAGAATAATATTCTCCAGACAATTATCTGCTGAAACTCATATTACGTGTAATATTGAAGAGATAGGGTGACAGCAATCTGTGTTTGACAAGGAATTGCGTTTTCGTGAATACGTGGGACAATTGGTCAAGAAAACTTATGCGACTTATAGAACTGCTTTATGTCAACATAAGCATATTGACTTTTAAACTTTAGTCCTGCCAATTCTAAAATAGGGTTGACCAATTATCTACCCATGTTATGCCTGGATCAATCTACTCGAATGCATCTACAGAATATACAGAACTCGTATTGTCAATTTGTGTTTCGATTAAGAAAACAGAGAAAGAAAAGAGAAGAGAACAAAGAGTCTCGAAGAGGATTCTACACCTTCGATGGCTGAAAATCTAAAATCTTTAAAAACTACGTATCTGTACGTTAGAACATAGTAATTTGAGAAATCGACAACCGGCTTGTTTACTCGAGAAGCTGATTTTTCAAGAAATTTGCACAATGTTAATATAACACAAGTGGGACGACTCAACTCTACCAGATTTCGTCTTGAAATATTCAAGCGTTCATTCACATACATGATCTTTCATGAGATGAAAAGCAAATTGAAAAGTTTTCAGACATCCTCTTTCCGAAAGAAGTCGCATTGCTTCATATTCAGGGTATTGAGATCACTCAGGCTGGTTGATTATTCTGATGCAGATCATATTTGGTATCGAAGAGAAAGAAAAACATGGTTTTAACGTCACACAGTTATACCTTTCATTTACTGGCATATTCTGGAATTTTTTTTTGTTTGTTGATTTTATTTTACTGTTATTTTGTCTACTATTAAACTTCTTCCTAGGGTTAAGTAGGAATAGCTTAAGCTAGACTTCGCCCTGTTTAAAAGTCATTGTTGTACAAATTGTACATTCAATAAAGGCATATTAATATTATTATAATTATTTAAGTCTATAAAGTATATTGGATAGACGAATATTGCCTTTGAATTAATCTCTTACACGCATTTTTAACACGATCAAGAACAAAAAAATATCAGAATTGGTGTTCATTAACTCTAATTAAGCATGAATTTGGACGTATTAAAATATGAATAAACACAATAAGACAACAATGTAATGAAATATATTGGCACCTATAGTGCAAAACAAAATAAAAGAACACCATCACATAACGTAATGTATGCGACTTCCCAAATAATATTACGATGATTATATTGCAGTACAGATCGCGATTCGGCCAACAATATCAGCAATAGTGCTTGTGCTAAGACATCACCTAATGTTTTAGACCAGGGGTGTCCAACATGTGAGGCCTCAAGGGTCATAAATCAAACCTTTAAAGTGGTTGCGGCCACAGTGATAATGGCCACTAACACATAGCAACAGGCCATAGTGATGAATTAATATTTTCAAGCGTTTTTCACGAGCACGAAATTTAAAAAATATTCATGAATTTTTGTCTAATAACCTTCCGGCGGCCGCAGTATATGGTTCCAGAGGCCGCATAGGGCCCGCGGACCAACAGTTGGACAGTCCTGTTTTAGACGATTACATGATTTAACAGAGTGATATTACTTTTGCGGACATTGCGATATATTACATAACACCTCAACGTAGTGTTTTGCGCACGTCTAATTATTATACTCATTTCGGGTTCTCATACAAAAAACTCATCTCATACTTGTGTATTGCGAACGTATTATAATCATGTATTTTTTAAAGTTTTCAGCTGTCACTTCAGAACGGTCAAATATACACTTCTAAACGAAACGTCTTGTTAATTCGATTCCTGATTCAACCCCTTGTTCTTGTTCATCAGAGAATTTGAACTGAAATTTATTGGCAATGCACTCTCACAAAACTCATTTTATAGTCATTTAAATCACATTTTGACATTCTTGAGATATTCATGTTACAGGAATTTGATCGCAAATCACTTAGAGTCATCCAAAACAAACATAACTTCTATATTTTCTTCATTATTGTCGATTAAAAAATTAGTGAATTAAACAATTCTCAAAGAATGCTCTGACTCAGTTATTATTTCTAATATTACCTCCTGATGATTATAAAACATTTGAAAATGCATCTGGAATATAATGAACGAATATTATATAACTCATAGACTTTGAAAAGAAATGAATAGGAAGAACTTGGTAGAAAAAGTTTTCGAATTTCGGTTATTTCTTATAAAGCCGGTCTCCGTGGCTTGGTCGGGAGAACACCCGACTATGGTGCGGTGGAACTCGGGTTCGAGCCCTGCTGAAGGCATGGCTGTTTGTGTTTGTCTATGATTTAAGTGTTTGAATAATCATATATGATGGATAATTTACAATAATTACAAGCCCAATGGCCGGTCGGAAACGGCGTTAAATTTTAGGTCCACTAAATTAAAAAAAAACATTTTATAAAGTCTAATGGTAAATCAATTATCAGCAAATAACAGACTGCAAAACGGAAAAATTCATTTCAGGTAAACATTTAATTACAAATTTTAACTTTGTCAAACCCTTTTATAATTTCTCATATTTGCTGAGAAAATTAATTTTCAGTTAAAGAAAACAGGGATGTTGAAACGCAACATTGTTACGGATTAGCATTTCCATCTCACAAACTGCATTTTTTATGGCGTATATTTTATTTTATTTTTCTTTTTCAGGCTCACCTTGGCAGCATTCGTTTCGGAAAGTAGCTTGGCAACGTCGCGTACATAGACGGCTGTCTGTTCTGAAAGAGTTCCTCCTTTTAGGGCCGAATCTAATAATCGAAGGGTTTTCTCGTCACTTCTTAAATCCCCATGAAGTTGATCTAGTCTGTTTTCCAAAGTCTTCCACGTTTCCAACAACGGCTGAAGTTGACTCAATCGATCGGTCGTCCTGAAATGAACAGAACCGACATAAGAACATTTCTAGCAAACTAGAAAAAGAATTGATAAAACTCGAGGATTATGTTTCTCGTCGCGAAAAACTAGTTTTCAATCAATATCTGCAAAAAACAAAATAACTACAAGAAAAGGAATCTGTAGTTATCGTGCTCATACCATTGCAATTGTGAATATTCTCTATCAAAACTATACTATAACTTTCTTTCGATAATTTTTTTTGTCGAAGTATTCGAAAGAGAATTATGACACAACTGGCTATGTGAAACATGAACATGATTATCCTTCAAGGGATAAATGTTAGAGAATATTGAAATCGGTGACCACGGTGTTTCGAGCTACCATGCGCTCCTCAGTCACGTTCATACAACAAACGAAACGCATCGACTTCAATCCTCAAAAACCCTATTATGGATCATAAGACAGAAATATACTGTTTAATCGTATGCCTATATAATATATAGATTACTATATATCTCAAATTTCAGTAACCAATAGAAATCACAGGAATACACCTGACGTTGAAATTTTCACACGTCCTCATCAATTAAGATACTACATTTTACAACTCTAGTTTTTGGACAATTTCATTTAATTTGATGAACGAATGCCATCTAAGTTGCGGTTGTAGAAACGCTCGCTGATCATTCATCAAAGTTTATTGAAATAGCTACTTCACGACGATGAAGAAATCGACTACAAGAAAAAGATTCTCTAGTTATCGTGCTCATATCGTCGCTCTTGAAAATAGTCATTATTAAAAGTATACTATAACTACTTTCTTTGGTTCTTTGGATAACTTTTTTCAAGCCAACTCTGCCATAATTCTCTTTTGAATAATTCGTGATTATCGATATATATATATATATATATATATATATATATATATATATATATATTGAAGTAGCATATGTCACCATATGATAATAATTTCGGATCATATCAGAATGAAAAAAAAGAACAACGAATAATTTCATTTTCTCTACGACCAGCCAGAGATTACAATGATCCTTACGTTACAATAAATTCACACTTTCGAATCGGTTAATTTTGGAGTTGCATACTTCATTCAATCCTTTAAGCAGGACCCTACCGTCTAAGTATACAAATGATAGTTAATAGTGCCATCTATCATACAATAAAATAACTAAAGTACATCTAAGTAAATCAGTGACTAGAAGTATGCACCTATACACGATCATAGAAACCACTGAATCTCTTGCTGTTTGTTAAGTGTTACAGTTTCTTCTTATCATGAAATTAAGAAATTGTGAAGAAAATTGAATAAGAAGCATCATGTCCTCAATTCACTCACAAAAAATGAGAATCTTCACAGATAGTTTGTAACGCTATAGAATGAATCACATATGACAAACCTACGGTAAAAAGGTATATTTATAAAATGTGCTCGACAACACCTCTTGTTAACCACAACACGTCATATGTGGGTGCAGCTGTCATCGTGTACCAGCGACGATGTGTGGAAGGAGGAGGGAGATTTTTCAACATCTGAATACTAATTAACAGTACTGAATACTGACAAGTACTTAACTTTCCACTCTACAAGCGACTCCTCCGACTTAAATGTCTTACTTATCTACACGCATGAAATCGTGAGAAAAATTTACTACTGAAATTATTCATTCTGTAAAATGTAATCGATAATGTTAACAGTTAAATCTGTTTATAACGATTTTACGATGCCGATTCCAGGTATCTGATTTCGAATGCATGACGGACATCCGACGATGTCTTTGAAATATACAGTTTGCTTCCAGGAAACGACGTCGCCCTGGAAAGTCACCCACGATATACGCCGGTGAATGAAACGATGAGTACCGATGTACATACCTACTACATTAGGCTGGGAATATTACCGATACAAAAATTGATTGTAACTTAAAACATTTTAACAGCGTTTTACTTCATGCTCGAAAATCTTTTCAAAAAATTAATCGTTCCTAAAAATTCAAATGCTAATATTCTTCTGCTAATTCTCCCCATAAATCGATGCAGAATATTGAAAAGTAAAGCAGATATATCAAATAACAGTGGATACTTGGATCTTAAGACAGCATTTGAGACCATTGATAGGTGTATTCTATTATCGAAACTAAAGACCTATGGCTTTGACGGAAATGTTCTGAATTGGCTTTCACGTTACTTAATAAATAGAAAACAAAGAGTTAGATTTGATAAACAAGATGTTAATTCAGGGGATATGAATACTTATGTATATAGAGGTGCCACAGGGAAGCGTCCTTGGTCCATTCCTTTTTATACTGTATTTGAATGACATTAGTTATTTTTCAGATTGTGATTTTTTGAATTTGTTCGCCGATGATACAAAGATAGCGTGTTATGGAGAAGATATTCCTACATTGGTTTAAAGAATGAATAAAGTTTTGGAAGTAGTCAATAAGTATGTATCTATTTGTCAATAAATTGAATCTGAACGCCGATAAAACAAAGGCCATGATCATAACTTCCAACTGCAAATATGGCCAATTGAACGTGAATGATATAAACTTAAAGATGACGAACTGGATTTGATAACTTCTGCAAAATATTTGGGTTTTATATAAGAAAATAGCGAAAAGAATATATTATTTCATGAGAATATCTATTAATTTGTCTGTAACCTCTAGAATAACTGTACATTAGGCTATTGTACAGCCACATTTCGATTATTGTGCCTCGATCCTTTTTCTGTTCAATTCAACTCAAAAGGATCAGTTGCAGAAAATGCAGAATGGTTGCATGAGAATAATACTCAGTTGCAGTTGGCTGAAACATAAGCTCTATGTTGAAAACACTTTCATGGTTTTCTTTTGAAGAGAGATGTTTTTTCTTGACGATGTCATTTGTATTCAAATTAGTTAATGGTTTTGATGAATTCCTGATTTTCAATAACGAAGTACATAACCACTTCACAAGAGGAAGAAATGACTTACATATTGAAAAGAATAAAAAAAGTGCAACTATGAAGTCGTTATTTTTTAAGGGATTCGTTGCTGATAACAAGTTGCCAGCAGACATTAAATCTAGTGAGTCGTTACAAAGTTTTAAAGTTGAACTCAAAAGATACCTATTTGACTCATTGAATGTACTCATGTTGTTGCCTATTGGTTTGTTTGTCGTTGACATTTTGTGGTAACTCTGAATATTGCAGTTGACCGATTTTGCATTTTTTGCTGATTGTTTTGTTGTTGATTTTCGATTATTTTTTATTCAGAAATGCTGTTTGCTTCGAATATGAAATGTTATAATTTTATTTAGCTTTACTTATATTAGGATAACCTATTACATACGTTAATAAACTTATTTTATTTATTTATTTATACTCTGATTCTTTCATCTCGCAGTTTATATTTACCACGCATATTTATGAAGAATGGAACGTTATCCAAAACATAATTCATTCAGTTAATGATGTCTTCCATACTGAGGAAAGTGTTTCACAATCAATTCTCGAATCGATAACTTGAATCTATGAACTAATAAAAATCTATCCTTCTACCAATAAAGGAAATAGGAATGCTTCTCTCATCAATATATAATACTCACTTCTGATGTAGCCCTTCCCATAAGCAATAAAGATGTGATATATCATTCTTGAGGGAAGATGCATTATACTCTTTATTTTCAACAACGAAATGATGGACTGATAAATTGAGTTCCAGCAACTTCTTTTTCCGTTCCTGAATGTCAGCAAGCAATTTCTGCAACAAAAAAAATCACAATTAATTGAATTTTTTCAATTTCACCTCATCACCGAAGAATCATATACTCATTACACATTGTTTGTGAAAACGCACTGAATATCTTGAAAATTAATGGAAATTTTTGTAAGAACATTACGTCAAAAAGTAGTAACTACCTACTAGTAGTAGGTAGTAGTAGCAGGTATCTGTAATCAATGATGTTATCAAATACCAAACCTATATTTGTATCGTCGAGAGCTTTCCGAATAAATTAACGAGTTTCATTCATTAATTTGCGCCTGCAGATTAATGAATATAGTGATTTTATGTGAATATTACTACATTTTCAAGCACATAAAAAACGAAATTGGGATTATCCGAAAGAAAATGCAAAGGGTCCCTAAGTTCGCTCGCAGAAGTGTAAAGAAGAAGACGCGCGCATCCTGTCACGGTGAGTCAAACAACATTATTTCGTATTTTCATTAAAATTTTTGTCGTATGTAGAAATCGATGTAATGAGCATATTTTTGAGCATAAAGACGACGCCTATTGTTAATATCTCTCATGTTATATCTGTTTTTACATTTTACTGTAGCTTTAAAATCATTGAAGATAATATTGCAAGTAACGGGCATTTAGATTTGAGTTGCCTACTTCGGGTAATTAGGAACGGTGTCAGGAGGGTAAATGTGAACGTTCCCAATACCCCTAGGAACTGATTAATCTTGTATAAATATTCTAATATTCTAACACTACAAATTGTTTTAGATGCCTCGTCATTACAAAAGAAAAACCACACCTAGATATAAATAGGATATATATATATATATATATATATATATATATATATATATATATATATAAATATATATATATATATATATATATATATATATATATATATATATATATATATATATATATATATATATATATATATATATATAGATATATATATATATATATATATATATATATATATATATATATATATATATATATATATATATAGGATATAGATAGGAAATAAGAAACATCCCCAGATTTTCTCCAGCACACCTATGAAATATCAACTAGAGGAACAAGAGAAAAGACAAGTGGAAAGGAAAATAAAAAAAGAAAAAGTTCAGAAGATAAAGGCCACTAATATTAAAAAAATAAAGCAACAAGTTAAGGGTAAGGGAGTCAGCAATTCGAAGAGGATGTTGGAAGATAATGAAAATGAAGGGGAGTATTACTGTATATTCTGCTGCGAAAAATATGAATCTCCACCTAAAGAAGACTGGATTATGTGCGCTGAATGTAACAACTGGGCACATGATAAACGTACCTGCGGTCAATCCAGTAGCGGTTACATCTGTGATTTCTGCCAAAGAAAATAATTGTAATACTTAAAAAGATTTTGTTATGTCGTTCACAATTACCCCATATCGTTCCTATTAGCCCCACAGACTGATCTCAATTACCCCATATGGTATCGGGTAAATAAGAACTCCAATATTTTATTTTCATTAATTTTTTTATTTTAGAGTTTATTTTCAAGCATTTTGATTCAAGTTATTTGTAGGTAGATTAGTAACGTTGATGTTGCTATAAAAGTTGATCATATTTGTGACTTTCTTTCAATTTTTTTAGGCGTTATAAGTTAGGTGTTCCCAATTACCCCACTTTCCCCTACTACGAAACTGCAGACGCAAAGTAATAAATATAGATAAGAACAACGTGTATTTTTCTTCATAATACTTATGCACAAACACAAAGTAATGGACAAATCTATACAATATTCAATTTACGAATTGTTATTAAATATCATTTTTTAAACGGTTGCGTCGAATAGACACAAACGCAATTTTCTTGCGGTTTTATATCCAGATGCATTTGATGGCAAAGGTTAAGATGATCGTATGCCCCTTGGTAATTTATAAACACAGAAACATCAATGTCACTGGTCCGCAATTCGGAATACATGAGCATCGAGATATCGGCCTCTCGAACGACAAGAGGACTTTTGAATGTCCCCACGGGACCAAGATCAACTTTTGCCTCATTGACTGACCTACACCGGACCCTTCACTTCCGCTCTTTAATCTTTGAAAACTTCAATTTCGCGAATAATTCATTGCCCACTCAACTAACCCTCCGGACCTATTCGCGCATGAAAATTTCAGATCGGCCTTTCCTGCAAACGATCACAATACAAAAAAATAGTTTCAAGATACAAGGGAAATGTATGTCCTACTATATGTTTATGAAATTTATAGAATACTCAGAATACTCTTTATCTAAACCGAAATTTTCAAAACGCTCAAGTGAATCTAATAATCAGTGTTGACATAAAAATAACTGCAGAATCTATCACGTATTTACCTTATTTACATTTATAGAAGCGTTTAAAGCACAAGAGTATATTACAATTTTATGTGAAAATGAAGAAGAAACAACATATGCAACTATGTATTACTCATAAGACTGCGGTTTAGTTTATTTATAAAAACAAGTCTTTGGATTATTTGATGCAATTTCAGACCGAAAACTAATTTCGTGAATTTAAAAAATGTTTTCGAATCGTGAATATTTTCTCATAGTCACTAGATCATTTAAAAGTTCAAAAACTCCATCGATAGGTCGAAAAAAAATTTCAGATCGTTCTATTTTTTCACGCTTAAATTGTCCCCATTTAGTAAGAAATAAAAAATATTCACTCTCATATTTGACGATTTTGAAATATCTGATTTTGAATATCTAAGGTTTGACGGACATTTATTAATTATAATAGAAAAGCCATCAAGTATCCAAATAGATAAATCATCAATGCTATATTGATAGCATTGATTATTTTGCTGCGGAAAATGTATATTGACGAAAAACGACTGTCAATAGTAATTTTCGACACTTGTAATATATCAGTGATCATCAAATAACCCACCACAGATGAATACATTAGAACTATATTCAATTATGAAAGTTTTGTCAAACAAGCAAACAATTCCTCTTGTTTACATCTAATCTCTTCGATGAAGGAAGTGCCCATCGTTTCCAAAATTGTAAGACAGATTCGCAGCAATTCATCACTGATATCACCATCAATTCCTTCTACCCGGAAAAATATAATTTTCTTTAAAAATTCAACCAAAGCATCGCCACATTTCATTGTTAGGACGCCATTAAAACAGTTGAAACGAACCATAAAATCAATTATTTAATTCGCTCGCGGTTATACTGGAATTTATTTCAGGCCGTTCGGATATAGTGTTCCACCGGTTGAGTAAATCGACCAGAGAAAATTCACCGGTGCTTTTTTCCTCTACTGGCGAGTCAATCGACAACAGATCAATCGTCCGAATTTGATTGAACGTGCAAATGAAAAAGAAAATTACGAATTGGTACTAGACTATCCTTACAGAACATCATTCGGCCTTTTTTTAACAAATTGACATACAACTACTAAATTATTTTACTAGACTTTAAATTGATTGCTGATGAATAAGTTAAGACTAATCGTTAAGGTTTTGTTCACCACACATTGAACATCGTTTCAACTTCTTGTCAAATATATGTACATATATAGTTTTGGGGAATTTTTTCAATCTATTACTGAATTCAAATTTGAGAATTAACATTATCTAATGAATGGAAGGATGATTTATAATTTAGTAATTAAATTCATTAAGTAATTGAATTGAAGACATTGAAATATGAATTGAAACTATATCAAGAAGTCGAAAATACAATTTTATGAAGTCAATATTTCAGATCTTGAAAAACAAAATTATGAAAAAAGTGGACCTGAAATATCCTTATTTTTGACAGTCAAAAATGATGAATATTCCTGGTTCAATTTTCTAATAAGTTAGTTAAGCTATAAAACGGAAACATTATTGGGTAATAAATCCTCACACAATCTTATAACGGGTGATTTTTCAAGAGTTAAGTTTTTCAGGTTGGCGGCACTGCTTGGTAATGGCATCCAAACGTCATCTGTCAAAGTGAAAAGTTTTCAGTATTGAACGTGTTGATTTGGGTTTGAAAGCCTATAAAATTCAACTTCTGTAAGAATTGAAGCCGAATAACCTACCACAACGTCTAATTTTTGGTGAATGGGCAACAGCTTAATGAAAATCCGCTGTTTTATCGAAAAATTGTGTTCAGCGATGAGGCTCATTTCTGGCTTAACGCATATGCAAATGAACACAACTGTCGAATCTGGAGTGATGAACAGCCACATGTCATACAAGAATTACCGATGCATCCCGGAAAAACGACAATTTGATATGGGTTATGGGCTGGTGTCATCATCGGTCCATTTTTATTCAAAGAAGACCGTGGAAGAAACGTTACCGTCAACTGCGAACGATATTGAATCATGATACGCAAGTTTTTTTTGTCCCAGTTGGCCGAGTTGAACTTGGTTGACATGTGGTTTCATCAAGACGGTGCCACATGCCCTCGTGAAACAATGGACATGTTGAAGGATGAATTTGGTGAGCAGCTCATCTCTCGAAATGGCCCTGTGAATTGGCCGCCAAGATCATGCGATTTGATGCCTCTGGATTATTTCTTGTGAGGTTATGTAAAGTCGTTAGTGTATGTGGACAAGGCGAACATTATTGAAGCCTTACAGGATAACATAACACGAGTAATTCGTGGGATACACGCCGAAATGCTCGAAAAAGTGACGCAAAATTGGAACTTCCGAATGGACCATTTGATACGGAGGCGCGGATAATATTTACATGAAGTTATCTTTCAAATGTATATATTGATTCAAATATTTAAATTTCAAAGGTCAAGTTATCAATTTCAATAAAAATTTTGAATATATGATGCAAATTGAGTGTTTTATTCGATTAAAAAAAAATAAGCTTAAAAAATCACCCAATAATTTTCACAGAATTATAATGATAAGAATGCAAGAGAATATTCTGAAGATGAACCAATTCGAAAAATATTGTGTTCACATAGGAGAAATTATCAGGGGTTTTACATAATTGATGATTGTCATCAAATTGAAAAAATTTCATATTCGCTGAAATTTGATTGTGTGCAATGTTTTACTACGTGTTGTGTGAAAAATCACAATGGATCTTCATAACTATTACCGCTCGGAAGGGTTCCGAAATATAGAAATCAAGGGCATTTCATCCGGCCGAAAGTTCAGATCCGCAAACACTAACATACGCACTTTATTCCTTCTGGTCATCTAGAAATCGTCCGTAAAATATGACCAAGTCGTTTTTCGAAGAGAGAAGCCTGCTGCTCTTCAGCGGAATCTCTCCCGGCCAGACACGAGAGCTCCAGCAGGCACTGTACCGAACTCGGATCAATTGATTGGCTGTTGATTTTAAATTGAATTACATTGGAATGCATGGTGCATCGAGCCCTACAACCGGCATACCAATGCGATTGTGTTGTAGGAAGAGTATTTACACAAGCCCTGCACCAAATTGCGGTTATCGAATCTGCAAATCCACATACGCCCTGATGAGTTATAAGCGCTTCAGAGACCGAGACTACAGAATATGAATGAGTCAATTTCGGCATATTTTCCTCAGATTGAAGCACAATCCGAATCCACTATTCGAATACATTTCTGATCATCGAAATTTTCAAACAAGCAGGAATTGAATTGACATGCCGAGGAAAAAGTTTCATTGAAAATAAGGGGGTTACATTATTCAGTATCGAAGAAATCAGGAACTATTTATATCTAACTGCAAAAACGTATTCAAATAACAGGCTTTTTGAAAATTCATCAAATTTTTCCAGTAAAACTCCTAGGTGTCGAGAGAAAAAATTGAAACGTCATTTTGAATGCAGGTTTACAATAAGGAAAAATTCTCTTCCAATAAGTAGACAGGGAAGTGTCAAGCATCCTCAATAAAAGTAGTTGAAATTGACGGCAGACTTGTTAAATGTCAAATGAAAGTAGAAACCTAGAAAAAGTGTCATACTTGCTATTTCATTATTGAACAAATTTATACCCTATATCAGGGTAGGCGAACCTTTATGCATCAATGTGCCATTATTTCTAAAAAAATGTTTAATGGGGCCATTGCCGTGCCATCAAATAATTTTGACTTTCAGATTATTTGGAAAATAATAATAACAAATACTATCTAAACTCTTTATGAAATAAAGTAAACAAAAGAGTTACATTTTGGTATGTTTAATACCTACTTGACACATTTTTTACACATGTTTTATGATCGGCGACGTGCCTAAAATATTGTGTCGCGTGCTATCAATGGCACGCGTGCCATTGGTTCACCTTACCTGCCCTATATGAATATTTCAACTAATATATTAGCTATGCATGGTCAAATTATATCTAACATGAATGAAATGAAAAACTAAAATGAAATAAAAAAAAACTTAAAATAGATTTCAATTTGTTGAAGTCTGTAAGCACAAATGCTCGAAGTGATAATAGTCCTGCTTTCCCTGATATATGAAAAAGGAATATGTGATTCTTTGCGGACACTCTTCTACAAGATACATATCCAACGTGAACCTCGTCAATTACAACGAACATGCATCAAGAAAGAATAATTCGCGTTTAGAGATACGAGGTCAATTGCTTATTTAACCGATAGAAATGAAAAATGGCTGCATCAGCAGGGAATCGGCTGGTTTGAGTATTCAGAGCACATACAAAGGTGATCAATATTTAGTCTCCAAGCCAGCTGGGGACATTTTTCAATGTACTCATGTACGGGGCAAGATCAAGCGCATTCTCTACGAGCTGAATTCGGTAAACAATCGAAATACCTGAGTTAAGTAATTAAAGGAAAATGTCGACCTTTTTTCGTTTTCCGAAAAGTCCGAATTTGGCGTCGCCAACAGACGACTATCACCGTTGGCCATTAGTTAATTTTTTCCCTTAAGAATCGAAGGTATGTGCCTTTTGTACGATCGCTCTGAGTGGCGGTTTTTACAAGAGCTCGAATTAAACGATACTCGAAACTAAAAACTGGTGGTGTGTGATATTTTCAGTTTGAAATGACGATAAAAGCGTACCCGTGTCGCGCTACTGCTACGGCGTGATACGTGACGTGACTGGTAACGACGCTGCCTCCATCACAGCTCTCTTGCAGACACGTCCAAGTCTTAATCTTGCACCACTACGGCGGCGTACAAATGTTGCGGCCACCCCCAGTGCCGGACTGCCACAAAACTCTAAATTTTCCACTAACACAAGGAAAATTCTCTATCATTTTTGAGGAAATAACATCAATATTTAATGTTAACCGACAGATCCGAGACATCAGGAAAACTACGAAATATTTCATTTGCATTTAAAATTTGATGTTTAGACAATTTTCATTGTTTTCGGGAAATTTCAATATCACAATAAGCCCCTGTTAATTTATACCAATTTGTGAAACTACTTCATTATCAAGATTTCAATAATTTGTACAGGTTAATCTCAAGTAACTACTAACTTCGATAGGCACATATATGCTTTTTATTTTTTAATGAGTATCTAAATATTGTTTGTTGAAATATTCAAAATTAGCAGTGATTATATCGTTCAATCATTATATTAATTATTATAAATATTATATTATATTAATTATTAATTTTATTTTACAATAATTATATTCAACATTATCTGAATGTCATGAAAATAATTCCACGTACACTATCTAAAATATTTAAATACATTCATTATCATGACTTTCGGGATAAAAATTCAAAATCAAAAAATTTTTTTTCAACTATATTCATCTTTATTGCGTTATAAGAATAAAATAGTTTCGATAGTGCATACACATTTTAGTTGGTGAAGCATTGCCGTACATAGTTTTTGAACACTGCATCACTACCGTCATCAAATTGACAAATGCACTATTGCACTTTTTTGGGCAGATTTAATGAAAAAAAAAACATATACATACGCTTTTGAAACGTTTAAAAACAAATCATTTCATGAAGTATTTCGACATGATATTACGATAATGATAATAATACCTAATTATAATAATGTTTTTATTTGATTTATATTACGTAGGTAGTAGTTGAAACATTTCAAACTCTTTCAGAGTATTACATATTATGAATATGAAAATTATCTGTCACAGACTCTTGAAATTTTTCTTTAAATTTAGGATTACGGCTTTGTATGAAAACATTAGCCAACTTAACAAACACTGGTTTAGATATTTCAAACTAAACCTTCTAGTGGATTTTTAAATACATACACATATCTGATTTAACCTATTACACCTTCAACTATACAAAAATTATAAGAAAATCCAGATTGAACCTATATAATGAAGAAAAATAAACGCGGATACTTGCGATTCTTGAAAGTTGATATAATTTGGGCGAAAATATCTTATATTGTAACAAAATTTTTTTCAATTTACTCGTCAATGGTCTCCATCTCAGAAAATGCTATAGAAGACATGAAATATTCAGCATTGAGTTAAAATTTATTTGCCTGTGAAATTTTTTAAATGCAGATAAACCAATTTTACAAACGGAAATGAAAATTCGGCAATTATTTAGTTTTCACTAATGATATTCACGTTTATTGAACATGTAACTATAAAATCATTCAATATAGGCCATCAAATTAACGAAAATCACCTACACAATATAGAATACTTTCATATGGTATCTAATTTACTAATCGATTTGTCAATAAAACCTATGCACTTCCTATGCATAGGTTGAAACATTCTGTAATCAAGAAAGGGTTTCTATAGCTTACTTATCATTGCTGTGAAAGCGCCATCTAACTTACAGAGGCCAAACTAAAATGAAGATAACTATCGATAAACACGATACAGTTGTCTACGAAGCGCTACAGATTTCTACATCGCTTCGTCAGAATATCCTGCGAGAAACATGGGAATAAGAAGACTTCGAACACCGAGTGCGAAACACTGTCTAGAGAGGGCGCACATACTACAAATTGGAATCGTAGATGTATTTGAAGAACAAATGAAAATGAGATACGAAAACTGAAAATCGATTTTCGAACCCTATGGCATTTATAATCAATGTAAGGTCTAATACCAATTTCAATTGTCTACTTGTTCGAAATATGTAGTAGAAAACATGCTCGGATAAACGATAACACTTGCTAGTGTCAAATATGTGGGAGAGGTGGCGCATTATACATAAATCGATATCCACTTCAGAATTATAACCACTTCCACGCAATGTGGAAGTTCCGATTCTAAAGCCACATCATATGATACCTATCGTTCCAATAATAGATCAATTTGTAGCCATTGTATAGTGTGCGGTATAACAAAAAAAAATCCATGTCAAAGGTGAAGGTTTTTCTAGCGAATTGTCAATGACTTTGCTATCCTTCTTCGCAAACACCCGGTTTATTGAAAGTTGTGCTGATCACTGTATGTTTCTATAAAAATATGTGAATCAATAAACACAAAACTGAGTGGGTATTGTTTCATTTGAGAGTGAATTTCTCAATTTAGGGGAATTGACGAGGTGGTCCGTTGTTTGTTCGATGTTTATATGATAGATTTCAATATCTCACTCGAATTTACTACATTTCGAATTAGCTACTAATAAATTGTTAAAATTATGATTCGTTCACTCATAGCTCATTAGGTACATTAATTATTCTCAATACATTAACACAGTTATTTTGCAAGAATGATAAATATGCAAGAATGATACATAGAGAAAAGCGAAAAACAATTAATAAGTATATTTTTTTTGCCTTCTAATAGAAATATCATATTGACTAGCTTTAAAAGTCAACGGTTTTACCAAATACACAAACAAATTCTCAATATCTGAATTTCCACAACATATCTCCATTTCAATTGATCAAAACTTTCACATCTACATTTTAGTGAAAACCAACTTAAGGCGTGTACGATAAAAACTCCTAATATTAAAGACACAGATTAATTTTCAGATGTACATTTATCTTCATACAAAAAATAACTTATAGCAGATAGCACTTAGAACGCATATTAAGTAGTGAGCAGTGAGAGTTTCATTAAAACGACGATCAGTAATTAATTTTATTCAATTTGTAAGTGACATATAGCACAGAAGAAATATATTTATGTTCTTGTAAGTTTGTTTTAACCGATTCAAAAGTAATGGTGTTGATTATATTTCGTAGATATCTGTTTAAAAATGTTGAAACTTGTTTTTCAATCTTTTCAGATGGATAAATACGATTTATTTTTATTTAATACTATGTGAATATTATGTGTAAATATGTACTAAAATAAAAACGTATGGTTTTAGAGCAAGGCCATTTACGCCAAAACGTGTTTATTATTCAGTTGGATAATTGTTTTTTGATAAATTCCTCTAGATAGATATTGTGTTTATTATATATATATATATATATATATATATATATATATATATATATATATATATATATATATATATATATATATATATATATATATATATATATATATATATAAACTGAAAATTCTCATTCGCAAAGAACGTACCGTGCAAATGGGAATTTTTATTTCTTGTTAACGTTGTACTTTGTTTATATTTTATACAAGAAATTTTTCATATTTGTCTCTTTTTATTATCGGAGGAGAGCTATCCGAGTACAGAATACCACTCTATGGCCGAGAACTTTGTCATACAATATCGTTACGCAGCAAATTTCTGGAGTTGACCTAATCCACAACATTTTGCAGGTGCAAACTTATCTTAAGTACGAGTAAAACGAAAAAATCAAGAGTTACATTACAATTTTTCATCGCATAATCGTGAATAAAAAGCTGAACTTACCTCGTACTTCCCAACTTCCTTTTCGAGGTCGTCAACATAGCCCAAATCCAGTATAGTTTCTGCTTCAGGAACAACAATCGAATTTAACGAATGCTTCAATTGCAGGATATCCCTTTGAAGGTTACGAAACTCCTGCATGATCAAAATGCTGCGTTTCAACTCGAGCCACAAATCTAGCAGTTCTGAAAAGAAGAAAACCGCACTGTAGCTTCTGCATGGTGTGTTCCCAATGACATCAAACGTGAAAGCCCACATTCGGTTTTGATACGAGATACCTACCGGATCGTTTGTTAAAAGTGAAAATTTAGAAATTAGCGCCGCTTAAAGTGCCGCCAAATATGCGATCACTTCGAAACCGGTATTCTATGAAATTATCATAACAGGTGGGGTTTATATCGAGTAAAAGTGCTCAGCAACATCGCATACATCATTTGAATCTTAACTTAACATCTCTCTTCAATTGCATAGGAAGGTAGAATACGCAAAATAATACGAATATGCAGCTGTTATAATAAACGATGAGAGTGAAAATAAATTGCTAAATGAACTTCACGATACACTATACAATATAATTATCACAACCAATTGAAAATAAAATCAATATTCATATCATAAGGTGAGTGAGATAACGCAGCAACACTTTGAGAAAAAACTAAATATATCTACCTACAAACAATTATATAAATGTTCAATAGAATACATAGAATTGAACAGAACATATTTCATTTTGATTCAATTTCGAACTCACCTAAACGTAAAGTTAAGAAAACTATGAACAAAACCATATTATTTCCATTGTTTTCACAATCAAGAAATAGACGGACACAATGGACGCAAATAGAAACTGATTCATTGATGACATAACAAAATTTAAATACCTTTCGCGAGCCGCTGTAGGCAATGTTATTTAGTGGTACATTATTCGCGATGTTCAATTTACCTTGACCTATGCTCTGGCACTAATTCAGACGATAAAAATTATATAATAGGGGCTCGCATTACGCAAATTGAAATCTTACCTTAGAGTTTACGATACGAATGCAACTTCCGACAACATTTCTAGCGATCTAACTCACCAAGTCCAAGAATGAACAGGTGTTCAGTCAGTTATTGACAAATATGTACAGCATAAAAGTGTGGGAATTAAGTAGGCGCTTAAACGAAAGCGCTACTCAACTTCTCTGGTGCGTTTCTAACAACAGTGCAATCGAAGGTTGATAACCAAATATATCTCGTAACTATTCTATTTCGAATAGTTCGACTGGAACAACAGGAAGCTTATCCTCCTTCGTTATTCAACGAGAACAATTGAAAATTGCCGAGCGATTGAAATTTTGCATCAGTAGATCTGCAAAACTACAATGATAGGTTCTCATAACTGAATGCTAATCTTTGTTCAAATGATGTCGAACTCATCTACAAGTCACCTTAATGAAAATTGATGTTTATATCTCGTAATTATTCAGAAAGAAACTGTAAGGTATTCACAATGAAGTGAATACTTCAAGTGACTCCAAATGTTATACCTACAAATTTTAGCTAGGAAATTTTCGCCAGTAGGTTGAGTACTTCTGTTGTTTGACGTTCTTTGTTTGTTCTTTGTATACTGAGTAATGAAGACAAACCAGTTTAATGAAATTACTACCGCATTGTTGTAGAAAAGATAACTACTTAGTTCAAGAGAATCTATACTTAAAAATAACACTTTTCCTTTCATAAATGATACTTTATTGAAACGATAACCTCGTCTGATTTCTCAATCCAAACATTTTAACAGGCATATTGAATGCATATGTTTTGTTCTTTTCAACATCTTCAAAACATGTGCAATATTAAATTATTCATATTACTTTAATGATTTGATAGGCTCGAAGATACAGTCTGCAGTTTATGTAAATCATTGCATTGTGGAAAGTGAAATTTCAATATATGAAATTAGTTTAATGATTACCCAAACATGTCGCCTGATATTGAGGATTTAAACAATACTATATCAAACTGAACGACATATATAATTATTGAGAATAAACCCAAAAAATTCATTTAATAATAATTTTGGAAATCAATGATTAATTTTACGGAGAAATTGGAAAACCCAACTATGTGAAATTTGAAATTATAATTACTTAAGATAGTTTCATTGAATCTTGCGAAATTAATCCTCTTTTATGAACTAAAATCACTATGATTTTCCACCAGATTTGGTAAATATTTAGAGTACTCTAGTGAATTCTACATGGGTACGTGATTTCGGTGGCACTGCTGGCATTTTTCTTCCCATTCCAATCCTCAAGACTATTGATTCACTTCAGCAAGACCTCCTTTCCTTAACCTACCCCATATTTTTATACCGAAGAAATTCCATTTGTAGTTGTTATTGAGATTGAAATTCAAGTGACTCTATGTTATAGCTTCTTTTTCATTTTGCATCTTCCCCAATTAGTGATAAAATAGAAACGGCTATATGAAATTTTGTGATTTGAGCAGAAAGAGTAGGTAATCGTTTGACATTTTGATTCACAGCAAATTCGCAAGATAACTTGAAAGATTTATTAAATATCAAATAGGTTCTCAAGTCGTTGAGGTATATAACTACTACGTGCATATTTTCACGCACACAGTCGTTCTCACAAATTTTGATTCACAGCTCCCGGCCTGTTCTACATTGTTTCCACTATCACCAAAGCTATATGCCATGACTATATAACTCCAAGAAATTATAATAATTAGTACATTAGAACAATGATTCTACTCTTTTGATTCATTCCACATGATAAAAATTGTTCTTTGCAACAACTTTCTCACTAACAAAATTATATAACACCAGAAAATACAATAAATTCCATTACTTTTCAAAATTTCAACCACGAGCTTGCCATGCAATTTCAAAAATTTCAACATTTATCATAAGTCTCATAAAAAGTGATACCTTTTTTTCAAATGGATCACAGAAACTCAAGTACAATCTGAACATTCTCCGATTACCCCCTTAATTTTCATTTCAATTTGAATGAATACAGTAAACTTTTGTATTTCATTATCAGCAAATTTCTTGTGAAAATTGAAATTCAACATGACGCGCTCTCATATTTCTTTTCTTTGGCAAGATGATTCATGTTTTAATTCGAAACAGCAGACAATATTCATTCTTCTCTTGAATATTTTCATTTATTTTCAATTCTTGTTCTCCATTATATCAGACAAGGCGCGAGAAATATCAGACATTAAGAAAACAGTTATATAAGTCGATGAATTATATAACTTCCTTCATTCAAAACATTTTCTGTAAAATCAATTTGCTAGCATCTAAGAAACGAAGCAAAAAAAGAGATAAAACTATGGCAGCTACATTTCAAAGAATTTTCTAGCACTAAGTTAGTTGAAAACACACGCAATTATCCAAAACTGTCTTGTTATGGGACTTCAAGGAATAAATAATATAAAGGCCAAATAATTAAGAAAGATTTAATGACTATCATGCTGTTATAAAAGAAAAAGGCAAAATTATTACATATAAAATAAATTTACAAATAAATAGATCTGACAACATGAACCAAAGCAAAGAAAAACTCCAAACTGGGTCTTCAAACATAATTTAGGATAAAATCACAAGCCATTCATCATGCGGTTATTTCAATTTAAAACAAAGCGAATAAGAAATATGCCTTAACAAATAATTCCAGTCTAAAATCATCACATCATCATCTATATCACTATAGATATGGGAGATTCTATGTGGTTTTTTCCTTTTTTGATAACACTAATTTACAAAAAATATAACACATCAACTTGATCAACTTTTTCAACAAGAAAATGAAGGAGGTCCAAGAGAATGATAAAATAGAAGCAAACCAACTCCTACCTGTTGCAGACTTCTTGTCATCTCTTGAAACACAATCGCCTGAACGATCAATGTGATTCAGCAGATCTATATGGCGTTCGCAGGTTGCTAACATTTCGTTCTGAAACAATAGAAAATACTTTACAGTTTCACAATACTTTTTCCTCTATGAAATAAGACATCTACAGATGTTACAGACACATTATAGTGTACAGTTACAATTGCAATCACATGAACAGAAAATGAGAGAACATTCAGAATATAATTAGAAACAATTTTTGGAATCAATTAATCAATTCGAAAGAAACAATTACTATATGATACTGTCTTCATGGACAGTATCATACAGTAATGAATGTTGTAGCCCAAAAAATTAATTGCTATAAGATTCAAACTAATATCTTATCATTCTAAAAACTTTGAAATTTTAACATTTTAATTTTAATAAAAGTAATTTTAAAAAGAAGCGTTAGGGCAGAATATTTGTCAGATTAGCTATACTAAGGATTCTCTGTTGAAATAAATCTGTGACTACCAATTTTCCACCTTTGATTGAAAAATTGATTCTATCCATTTCAAAATATTAATAATCATACTGAATGTTTTTTTAAATAAATACATAATTGGTAACAGTGGAATGATCTTGTTTGTTGGATAAAATCAGAAAATGTTTATGTAACATAACCCTATCTTTAATAATTGTATTGATTTTCATTCAAAAATTGCTTTGTTCTAAATTAATCTCATTCAAGATTTTCCTCCTGCTGTACAACTGGATCTCTATTGGCTTTCAAAAATTGAAGCTAGGTTCAAATGAATATATATTTTTTACATCAAGAGGTAAAATAATTTTTAATAATTCCACTTAACAACGTTATGAACATTGTTTTTGAATAAAACTCGTCGTATTTCTTTTATTGTGTGATCGAAGCTTCTTCGTCTTCAACTGATATTGATTTTTGACAATATTTTAGCTATTTGCTGTTTTACATACATTATTGATGAATGGTATGTAACACATACTCCACAAATCTATTCAATTCACACTTACTATGTTATTTGTCTCAAGATACTGTCCAAGACCTAGTTGCACCTGCTGCTGGTGTATTTCTTTAGTGTAATTAAGTTGGTCTCTTGAAGAATTTATAAATTTCCTCAAGGATTCTGGATCACTGTCTGTATCGCATTCTTCTACATTTTGATGAACAAATGGCAAGGTTCGCCTCCTGAACGTTGGCGAAAAGTCTGGATTTGTCGACCAATCCGATTGGCTATCGATGAAATTACGATAATCTTCACCGAATTCTAATAGCCTCCTAGCAGCATCTGAATCGTGAGCCTCGCTGTATGCTTCTGACATGTACTTTTCCTGAAAAAGATTAAATAACATTAATAATGATGTTTTTTTCCATAATCCACATTGAAATTACAGGTTGCTTTTTACCATAATGTGAACATGAAACTCCTGTCACCATTGCACAAAAGTTTAATGTAGAGAAAATCTGACTACTACAGCAATTTGACATAAATAATCATTTTTAGTCACATAATAATCACAATTAGTTACATCTGAAGAACTTTAGAAAACTGGGACTCCAACAAAGAATGACAAAATAACGCATCTATTCACTTTACAATGGAAGATTTTCAAAAGATTATGCCCAGAATCATATGACATAACAAATTTTCACATACTTGATAGCTGTCCCAGGCTTGCTCAGATAACGAACTAGATTGCTCTTCTGCAGTATTTAAACTGCTCTTTCCTGGACTAGAATCCCTTACTTCTGGATTGAGGTAGTTTGTTTTCTGGCCTACTTTGAATGTTGGACCTCTGAAAACACAAGGATCTTGTAAGTTTCAAGTACAGTCGACAATACTTAGGTTCATAATGATATCAGAAGAAAAAATTTTTCACTGTCTAGATGACTAATAGAAAAACTTGTCTGCATAATTGAAATTTACCTTTTTCCAATTGAATCGTCTGTATCAGCTCCACTTGTAGTATCATACTTCCCGAAACTATGCAGACTCATCGATGGAGGATCGCTAGATGTTTGACGATCGCTGTGACCGTTCATTGCATTTGAACATCCAGAGTAGGAAGAAGACTTGAACAGTCTATTGTTCAGACACCTCTCATCTGATTTATTGCACTGGAACTTATGCTGAAACGAAAAAGAAAATATACTGAGATGACCACTATTTTGAATTGGTAAAAATGGTTAGGAAAAAAGAACACACCCACACACACACACACATATATATATATATATATATATATATATATATATATATATATATATATATATATATATATATATATATATTTGCTAACACATGGGTTGATTCTCACTAGAACTACTGGAATAATTTTTTAATTTAAATAAAAAAAATTATAATTATACCTGTTATTTTATAAAATATGCTTTCAAATGCATATTTAAACATGCATTTAAAATGTATGTTTAAATATGCATATTTAATTCAGCATTTGATAAAGAAGTAGTACTTCGAAATATTATGGATATTAATGTTCCATGTTTTGGAAAACAAGAAAATTCCTTTGTGGTTTATAATATACCAATACTTACATTACATTTTCTTTTTGTCTTCATACGTCGCCTTCTATTTGGTGAAGTTTTTTCTTCTGGCAAGATTGTGTTACTGTCTTCAATTGTTGAGGAAGTAGAATTATTTCCAGCCAATATAATGGTTTGTGTACTAGAAGTATTATTGAAATCTATATTTTTCGGCGTAATGTTATGCAAGGCAGATTCAGAGGTGGAATGCGAAAATTGATCCATTCTGGAAAATACAAAAATCACTTTTAATACCAGATGTAAATGTAGATGAAAACTGCGAATCAAAGAATTATTTATGGGAAAAAAGCTTAAAAGGATAAGTATGAAGCTTCTTGACGAATTGAAATTACTTGAAAAACTGTGCCATAGGAATGTATGGCTCTTTTTCCTTCTCTTCGTTTCATGTTTCTTCTTCACATTTATATGAAGAAGTGTACTGATAGATAATCGAATTGGCTTCCCGCGACGTTTTCCCCCAAAAATGTACCGTTTTTAAGTTCAATGATCGGCATTAAACTAGTTGAATTAGAATCTCGGATTGCCGTTATGATTTTGGTTTTACTCACCCATTTTTCGTTGTTTCCAATTGTAGAATACAGGATACACTCCAAGGCCGGTTTCCATTATATTTTCTCTGTCGCAACATCACCTTTGGCGTACTTTCGGAACTGTTGAGCTCGGTGAAAGACGTATTGTGTGATTCATTCCCAGGGGTTGCCTTGTACGTTGCTGTACTTTCATCCATTTCTTCGGACAACTGTGATTCACGCTCCTCGTCTTCACCGCTGGCATCGCAACTATCCTCCGGCTTTTTGTTTTTCAGCCACTGCTTCACCCTAGACATCTTGTTGAACGCGTGCAGTTTTCCAAGTTTCTTCGTTTGATCGGGACTGACCAGTTCTTCAGCTTTCTGCACCAATCTTTTGATCGTTTCATCTGGAATCTTCTTTTTCGATGAATCGCTATTTCCGTTAGTGTCTGCGTCTTGCGAGCCCTTTTCTTCGTTCTTACTCGTATAAACCCACTCGTCTTCCTCTGATGTTTCCTGAGTGCTCTCGAGTGCTATAGAAACCTTCTCGACTTTGTCCATGTCCGAATCGGTGTCTGGATGTTTGAAATAATACGTGGCCAAATTTGGACCTTTACGATTGGAATGTGTGAAATGATCCTCAGTGCCACCAGGTTTTATCTGACCATCCAAAGTGTCGAAACCGTTTTGTTCAACACTTACTGGCAGAGCGTTTGTAGTCATAACTTCTTCTGGTGATTTCGCCCTGGTCGGCAACTCTACAACATTCTGCTGCAAACCAAAAATATCGTTCAGTAATAGCCTTATTCAGATAGACAAACAAAAAATATATCGTTATCTCTCTTGAAATATGAATACTGAATAGAAATTTGAGGTTACAGAAGATAATTTCAAGATCTGTAAACTACTACGACTATGAGTAAATATGTATATGACAACTGACACATTCATAACTTTCAATTATTTCGATAATTGGAGGCTATTGGATGTAGATGAAATTGAAATTCAAAATAACACTATGGGTAATTTTTTTGAAGAATATTTTTCAATTGCAGGATAATTAAAACTATGAACAGAAGCGTAAGGAGCAGGAAATCTTTATATGAAGATAATGTGAATAATAAGATAACATAATGAAGGTATAATGAAGAATTTAAAGAAGAATTTCAAAATAACACGGTGGGTATTTTTTACCCACAGTGTTAAGAAGAACTCTTTACTGTTACATGAATATAATCTCAATCTGTACAAATAAATATAATTCATTATGCATTACAGAGGGATAAGTATAGGAGGTACTACGACAATGCAACAGAATTATTGAGATTACAACATTTTGATGAAAAAATACGAAAGACTTTCCAACATTTTCGATAAAGAACAGAGTTCCTTATTGACTTTCTATCTCTGTGTAATTTCTCGACTCGAAAATTATCACGATTTGTAGTGCATTTAAATCATGAAGCGGAGCAGTTAAAATCAGTAATAAATTGCATCTGTATTTTTCGCCCCAGTATTTGAAATGAACATGAATTCAACAAACAACGCTGATAGATTACATCAACCTACATTAGTTAAGAGTAGTGCTGTGTAAAAGGATCTCTTGTTGGCAAATTTTAATGCTCACCTTATCTCTTTGATCTTTATTAGGACTTTGATATTCTCTACTGCTGAGCCTCGGATATTTATTAGCTGGCTCGAAGCTGAAGTCGCTGTCGGAATCGGATGAGTAACTTTGATTCTGTAACAAAAGGATGTAATTTTATAGCTTCACACTCATTTACTATCAAATATCTGAATCGCATCAAGTTTCTTCGTTTTATTGCACTTTCATTCTATCTTTATTATTTTTTACTGCTGATATTTTCACAAAATAAGCTCAACTGATCCAATTAAATTCAGTATACATATTTCTATCAGTGATGAAAAAATAAACAGGTTTGAATATTACAGTATGCATTATTGTAGCTATATTTTAATTGACTTAAATAACGATTTTCCTACTAATGAGAACAAAAAATCGATATAGCATTTGAAAGAGCTTTACTCTGTAGAACATCCAAAGTTCCAAATGAAGAAAGAGCGATAACATAGGTAGAAGGATAATAGAAGAGGTACTCTTTAGACGTGATAGTGAACATCATCTCAAAAATATTAATATTGAAGAAAGATGAAACTCATTATGAATAGAGAAAAATGATCTCCAAGCTTGTTGCTATCGCTTAACTTATATAAAAACTGGCCAGATATTAATATAAAGATACCAAATTGATATCGCATCGATGTTCCCTTGTCTTTATTCTGGCCTCCTTATAAGATGTTTTAACGGGTGAATTTTTAAGAGTTAAGTTTTTCAGGTTGGCGGCACTGGTTGGTAATGGCATAAACGTCATCTGTCAAAGTGAAAAGTTTTCAGTATACTCTGCCATTTCATATGGAAAGACTTACAAACGAACAACGATTGCAAATTGTTGAAATTCACTATCAAAATTCGTGCTCTGTGAAAAATGTGTATCGTTTGTTACGACTATATTATGATCGTCATAATCGACCTGGTGAATCAACAATTCGTGCTGCTATCATCAAATTTCGCACCAAGTTTACTTTGTTGGACATTAAACCATTGTCTCGCATGCGTACAGTGCATCCTGAAATGTCAATTCGTCGCCGTTCTCAGCAATGGGGCATGTGTTACTCAACCACATGGAAAATTTTACGTGTTGATTTCGGTTTGAAAGGCTACAAAATTCAACTTCTGCAAAAATTGAAGCCAAATGACCTACCACAACGTCTAACTTTTGGTGAATGGGCCTCAGAACAGCTTAATGAAAATCCGCTGTTTTATCGAAAAATTGTGTTCAGCAATGAGGCTCATTTCTGGCTTAACGGATATGTAAATAAACAAAACTGTTGCATCTGGAGTGATGAACAGCCACATGCCATACAAGAATTACCGATGCATCCCGAAAAAACGAGTTTGGTGTGGTTCCTGGGCTGGTGGCATCATCGGCCCATTTTTCTTCAAAGACGATAGTGGAAGAAACGTTATCGTCAACGGCGAACGATATCGAGCCATGATACGCATTTTTTTTGCCCCAGTTGGCCGAGTTGAACTTGGTTGACATGTGGTTTCATGAAGACGGTGACACATGCCACACAGCTCGTGAAACAATGGGCATGTTGAAGGATGAATTTGGCGAGCAGCTTATCTCTCGAAATGGCCCTGTGAATTGGCCGCCAAGATCATGCGATTTGACGCCTCTGGATTATTTCTTGTGGGATTATGTAAAATCGTTAGTGTATGTGGACAAGCCGAACACAATTGAAGCCTTACAGGATGATAACGTAACACGTGTAATTCGTGGGATACAGGCTGACGCAAAATTGGACCTTCCGAATGGACCATTTGATACGGAGCCGCGGACAACATTTACATGAAGTTATCTTTCAAATGTAAATGGCAAAGGCCAAGTCATCAATTTTAATAAAGATTTTCAATATATGATGCAAATTGAGTGTTTTATTCGATTTAAAAAAAATACGCTCAAAAAAATCACCCATTAGTACCTTGGTTTCAATGTATTCCTTCCCTTTAAGTTTTATCCCTGATTACTTCCTTTTTGGAGTTCGAAGATCGAAGCCATAATGAACACTGTGCCCTTCCCGCCCTTTTCTTTTATTTCGAAATCACAAATCACCCGAAAGTCTTGTTAGTGACGTGACGATCAAGTGATATTTTCAGTTAAAAGTGAAATCTCCATTACAATATTTGAAAAATAATTAAAAGAAAGAAACAAATGGACTGTAGAAACAATAACGCAAGGGCCCATTAAAACTGAAACTTGAAATAAAATCAAATAGTTGGTTTGTGAGTTGGTTTTATGGACCAACTCGATTCTCAAGAAAAAACCAACAATCTAGAATTTCGGGTTTCATTCAACGTAGAGGCCTATTGAGTTTTCAAGCATTAGAAACGGTAAGTACTGTTATATTCAGATTACACATCTAAATGGAAATAATATGTTTGAGTAAAATCGAAAATGAAATGTTGCGCAATTCACATACGTCAATATTTCAAAATGGACGTGTCAATATTTATCGACGTATTAGTCCGAGAGCCAGTGACAGAAATATATGACCAAGTTCCTCTCAAGTGATAATTAGTAAAATGCATCAAAAAATCGAACCATAAAGTCTCGTGAACGTCAGCTGAGGCTCGGTTGGGGGGATGAGCAGGTGTAACCTCCGACGCTCGAAGAAAAAAAAATACATTTACTCATTTCCTCTCGGCTAAAAATTCACCTGATGATAGCTTATATGTAACTATTGATAAATATATATGTCAGCTGGCTATATCTCGGTGGAAAAATTGTCAGCTGATACTTTGAAGGTCGTTACGAAGAAGTTAGCCAGAAGCATTTACTGACTATTTAAATGTATCAGCTGAGGAGGTTTCCCTCGACGTACTGCTAGCTGATTTTTTTTATTTATCACAGAAATATATTTAAAATCAGCTCACAAATTTTCATGTGGGAGGAAATGACATCTCTTCAATTATTCGGCATAGTAACCAATATGAGTGTTAAGGTGGAACAAATATTTCGTATCAATATTTTTTAAACTTATACGTGTATATTCAAATAATTTTAGTTCTATTCCAATATTTAAATAATCTATTTGCTCAGTATCAGTTAGCAAGTAATTGACTAGTTACTTGATAAAAAATTTTTATTATAAAAAAATTATGAAAAATTACAATAAGAATGACAATGTAATTCAATCATTTTCGTTTTCGCTTTGGCTTGAGTCACAACAATCAGTCTCTGATTCATTGTCCGAGTCGCTGTCAGAGCTGTCTGCGGTAATATTTTCATCGTCATCATCTGTACAAAAAAATGAGAATGCGTATTTTAGCATATCATTAATATGATAATAAAATGTTACCTTTTCGGGCTGGATAATTATTTCATCAATCGATGTTGGTAACTGACTTCCAAAGAACCAGGTGAAATCATATTTATTGTCAACTTCTTCTCAACCATAGTCTTTCGGATCATCAGAAGTGGGAACCTTCAGGTGTGCATTTGACCAAATTTGAGCTATGTAACATGCTCTTAAAAATTGCTGATATAGTTCTGATTTGCAAGGTGGTAGAGAAGAGCCATCAATACCTTTTTTTGGTAACATGAATGTCTCATTATCCAAGAATTTATATGTTTTTTCAAACAACGCTACTTTTGCCTCATTGACATTTTTCAGACGATTAAATCCATACATATGACAAACAAACTCTTGTATTTTTTCAAAAATATTGTCTCTGTTCTCTAATGATTTTGACATTTTGACGAAACAGTCGATGAAATCATGCGATTTAGCTATTATTGAAAAAGGGCGTTTTCTTCCTTTTCGGAAGAAGGTCGGGTTAAAATCACAACCTGTGAATGCGTGAAATGCCGGAAGTGCTGCGCTCAAATCAGATCCTAAAGATTCATATAATTGAGTTACGTTAATAATTCTTTAATATTTTCCAACTCCAACTTCCATGCAAACCTGGATATTTTCTGATATATTAGCCATAATTATTAACATAATTAATTAACATAATTAACAGTTAATAATTAACATAATTATTAACACGTCAGTGTCGGAGCAACGAATTGTCACGTTCGCATTAATATCAATGTTGCAGACATGGAAAATCATTTTTGTGTCCGCTTCTTCGTGAGCCGGGCACGAAAATTCTTCAACACGAGTTTTTATAACTTTTGAGTCACTCAAACCAATGTCTGCACTCACATAAACAGATTTATTCTTTATATAAGGCCACATATAATCTTCTCCCCAATTATCAATAAGAATCTGTACCAGAGCTTCCTTGAAATTAACGTTCTCCAGCTCAAGGGAAAAATCTTTTTTTCGCACTAGGCAGGGCCTTCGATATGGAAGTTTGCTTGCTCCATATCTCGTAGCTTGTGTTCTGTATCTTTTATTGATGGAAAAATGTATCTATCAAAGGCAATGTATATTATCGTAGCTGTGGTTGCATATATCATCTGCAGTATTTTTTTTGAAATATTTCCAAAGCTCAGAGGTACATCTTTCATCAGATGTAACATAAAATATCCGTCATACGCTATAACATCTGTATTTTCTGGTAGCTCCGAATGTTCATATTTTTCTAATAGAGCCATTAATGCGAATTTTTGTGTTTTACACATAGTGCCATCAAGGTGGAAGAGAGACAGTGGAATCGGTGTTAAAGGATACGTGAGAACTTCAGCTGAATCAAGTTCCTTTTTCAAAGAGATTTGAAGTAATTGTCCAAATAAATTACGTTGCATTTGCAGCTCCACGATTCCTCGAGGAACTGTAACTTTTTTTTTCTTCATCATATCTACGAAAGTATGACATGTTACCCTAGAAATAGCCTTCTCAAACTGGTTTGGGTCATTTATACAACTGAGTATATAAGCTTCTCGTTTTGTATTACCTTCTTTCTCAACATTGAGCATAAATTTTCAATATGCTGAGGTGCTCCTTCTCCAGTAGAAATGTTATATAAATTTTGTTTAATTAAGTTTACATCGAAGAGATTTATATTACCCTTGATGCCATCAATGAATCCATGAAGGAGTTCAGTACTTTTTCTTCATTAGTCATTTCCTACCACATGAAAATTTGTGAGCTGATTTTTAATATATTTCTGTGATGAATAAAAAAAATCAGGTAACAGTAAGTCGAGGGAAACCTCGTCAGCTGATGCATTTAAATAGTCAGTAAATGCTTCTGGCTAACTTCTACGTAACGACCTTCAAAGTATCAGCTGACAATTTTTCCACCGAGATACAGCCAGCTGACGTATATATTAAACAATAGTTACATATAAGCTATCATCAGGTGAATTTTTAGCCGAGAGGAAATGAGTGAATGTATTTTTTTTTCTTCGAGCGTGGGAGGTTATAACTGCTCATCCCCCCAATCGTGCCGCAGCTGACGGTCATAAGGCTTCATGATACTATTGTCGGATGCATATCACCAATTATCTCTTGAGAAGAAATAATTAACCAAATTTTCACCTGGCTCTCGGACTATATCTTCGCCGTGTAAATATTTATTCGTGTTTTAGTGCACATATCTCAGCCTGCCTATGTGGCTTTGTTTACACAATTTTTTCCTTCAGTCTCTTTCACGAATAATAATAACCATGGAGTGCGTGTATAAATTTAGACCGATCCGGTAGAAATTTCATACATAATTCCCGTTTGAAGGTTAGCCATCCAGATATTCATCTTGCCAATGAACTAGAAATAGCTTTCCTTCACTCTACGCATTCAATACATCGTTGTAAATAGAATGGCCAACGTTAGCATGAAGCATCAGCATAATTCAACGGCATTAAAATGACATCGGCCGATTTTCGAAATCGATAAATAATAAACTACGCAACAAATTACCCAGATCCATTTGTGAGGTTGTTTGTAAATCATCTATCAATTAGACGGGCAATCAGCATTATTGTTTATTTTAACAACCCTGGAGAGCACTCTCGAGTTGATGAGTGTCGCATTTCATGAATAATAAAAGCACCATTCTTAGATACCAACACTGTGGACGAGCATGAGAAGTTGAGTATGTATTAAGTCGAAAATGAAAAAGAGAGTGACAATGATTCGAAATGACCTTGTAGAAGAAATGAGTGGCAAAAAATTAGATACAATATATATTTCAATACTTTTGAGAATAAAGGTATATATCTAAATGTTGAAATACAGCGAAATTAAACCAATGCAAAAAAATTAATAGTTCATAAATTTCACGATTGAAAATTGGATATATTAAAAAAAATTATATATATATATATATATATATATATATATATATATATATATATATATGTGTATTAGATATATTTCGGTCAAATGAGTGTTTTGAACATAAACTAATGTACTTATATATGTTATGGACCAAGATGGATATTAGGTACCTATACAAAATGCCCAAAAGAGATGACAAGTTAACAATAATAATTATTGAAATAATGTAATTGTCCAGGTATTATCCTCGTTTAATGTCCATCGGAAAAGAGACCGAGTAATAAAAAACATTTTTTATTACTATAATTTTTGTTTTAGATAATAAAGTCAAATTGCAAACACAAAATAAAATAAACCTAATGAGAGTTATACTGAAAATATCAATACAAAAAAATTCTATATATTTTTTTCAAATGTCCATCATCTATGGGGCAGAGTAATAAAAAACATTTCTCATTACTAAAATTTTGTTTTCGATACTAAACTTAAAATGAAAACACAACTAACTAAACTTAATGAGAGTTAAACTGAAAATATTAACACAAAAAAAAATTTACATGTTTTCTTTCAAGATAAGATATCAGTAATTTCGGTAAATTGAGTGTTTTTGAATATAACCGAATGTACTAATCACTAATTTTTAATCTAGTTTAATAATCACTATTCGAATAATGTAATTTTCCAGGAATTATATAAAATGTCCACCAGCTAAGGGGCAGAGTAATAAAAAACATTTTCCATTACTAATTTTTTGTTTTTGAGCCTAAACTTAAATTAGAAACATTAACAACATTAGCATAGCATTGGCAAAGTAACATTAACAACAATAATAACCAAACTTAATGAGAGGTAAACTGAACATATTAACACCAAAAGAATTTCACACGTTTTTTCCTTCAACACAAGATAAACTGAACTGCAAACAAATTAAAGACTTATATTCATTTTTTGGATTATTCAGGAAGGGATTCTATAAAAAGAATCCCTTAGTATTCCTCTCCGAGCATCATCTCAACATTTTTTTTAGATTTACATAATTTTATCAAATATTTGTGACATAATAATATATATTTCTCCCATCAGACATGACACAATGTCTGTCAGACATGTCAATTTATTATTACAAGATTAACAAAATTCAGTAGAAAAATATTCACTTAAGCTATAAAAGCCATATTGTAATAACACTTTTTCACTTCATTTCTGAATTTCGGTTGATTCAATACCATTAACCTGTTAGGTATTTAAATAATTTAATTCCCATATAAGTTGGCGAAAATTCGAACTTTGCTGTCGTATATCGATAGTATCCGTACATACTCCGTACATAGATAGTATCCTTTATGTCTCGCATTATAACGGGTGTTTTGTTTTTAGAGGTATAGAACTTCAAGTTGGCATTACTGTTGAAGATGGCGACCGATTTAACAGCTGGGAAGTGATTTATTCTGAGTTTGGTAAGGCAATTCATCATGAATAGACTCACGATCATCAAGCAACGCGTAATTCGTCGAATGGGCCCAAAACGAGATTGCTGTTGTTCCCGATTTTCATAAGCGATTTTTGTTTAGCGAAGAAGCGCACTTCTGGTTGAATGGCTGAGTCAACAAACAAAACTGCCGCATTTGGAGTGAAGATAATCCTCAAGTGTATGTCAGAACACCGTTACATCCAGAAAAACTGACTGTTTGGTGCGCTTTATGGGCTGGCGGAATCATTGGTCCGTACTTCTTCAAAAACGATGATGGCCAGAACGTTACAATCAATGGTGATAGGTATAGAGCCATGATTACTAACTTCTTCATTCCTGAATTGAACAACCACGATGTCCAGGAGCTGTGCTTTCAACAAGACGGGGCAACATGTCACATACCTCGTGCCACTATCGATTTATTGATTTCTCATCTCCTAATTTCACGTTTTGGACCTGTGAATTGGCCTCCAAGATCTTATGATTTGACACCGCTAGACTTCTTTCTGTGGGGCTATGTAAAGTCATTGGTCTATGCGGATAAGCCACAAACGCTTGACCTTTTGGAAGACAATATTCGCCGTGTTATTGCCGATATACGGCCACAAATGTCAGAAAAAGTCATCAAAAATTGGACTACATCTGAGCCAGCCGTGGCGGTCATATGCCAGAAATCATATTTGGGATGTAATGCCACAAGATTATCTTTCGAATAAGAAAAAATTCTTTTCAATCCCTTCATAGGGATTGAAAAGAATTCAATGAAAACACCCTTTAATTGTGGAAACCAGAAACTTTATGGAGGAACCCCAATTTATGTTGAACAAATAAAAGACAATTCAGAATGGAGATACAACTCAACGGTATTTTGTATACTCTGAATGTTTTAAATTATATAAATTCCGGAATATTCCCGAGGTTTTAAAGAAAAAATAATGCTATACACCTTCTCACCGAGAGTTCGAATCGAATTATTATCAAATTGTCCCATGTTCACGTAGCGCCACTATTCATAACGCCCGAGCATTATCTGTCTCGGTTAATCACTTGGTGGTTCATCACAAATACGTAAGATATATTCAATTCAAAATATATGTACTTGTGTTCTTATTTTCATAAATCTAACTTGCATATTTCCGTACCGATAACTGATCATTTCAATTAATGTTTCACATTGATTTCACTCCTTGGAATTCAGTTCTCAGGTTTAATTTTTAAATCAAAAATTTTCACATCATTCACTTAATATATGCTTTACGTTTTAAGTATCATAGTGGAAATGAGCCATAATAAACCCATTTGGTCGTTATATACTCTGTTATATTGACAAAGTATATTCCACTTAATACTTCAAAAAGATAGATTTATTCACGTCAAATGGGTTTTATCGAGTGGATCGAAAAACATTCTTTTTCCTGTGTAATTCAACATTTTCAAATGGCCGGTGTACGTTATGCAATTTACACAGAAAACCGGAAATTTGCTTCGCTCAAATGGAACTATGCCTAGACAACAAGCAACATAATTATAAACCACTAGCAAATAAAGTCGTTCCTGTTGTTCGTTTTAAAATCGTCCGCTCACCCTTCTTAGTGCATCGGTCAAATGATTAAAACAATATTAGCCGGAGGTCATTGAATGCGTAACATTTTGTGATCCTTGCATATGAAGGAAGCTCTTCATTACGGTACAAACGTGGTATATGCATTTGGAATTTATGAATATCAAAAGATGGATGGAAAATATATTAGTACAATGCTGTATACGTTGAACCGTTTCTGCAGATATAATTCCTTTTGCTACTGAAGCTTAATATGCTATATATGTATGACACGTCATTTTTTTCACTCATTCGGAAGAGATCACGCAGATTCAAGACATTCCAAGATTGATTTATTGGTAGGCAATCTATATTCGATACACTGAAAGCAAATCTTTAATTTATTGGTTCTTCATCGATTTATTGTTCTTGAATCCAATATCGAAAAATGCTCGTGATTATTCACGAGCGTTCACCAAACGTCCTATTTGAACAGGATTATCCCGTATTTCGGCTGCGTGCAAAGTGGTTCCCAAATATGGGCTCAGGACGAAAAAATGTCCCGGTTTTTAAAATTTTGTGCAAATGTTGCCAACTACTTTTCGAGCATAGACAAAAATGTTCACAATTATAAAAAACTTTTCTCAAAAATGTAGCATCAAAATTGTAGCTTCTTCCTACGTATTGAAAATTTTTATTCTCTTATTGAAAGTGAACCTTCTTCGACAATTGAGTGAACCAATTCGACTTGAAGGTGCATTAGAAATCTGTCAACTAAAAGACAATTTGGTTCATAACGTATAAATCAGTTTGTTCCTTTTACATTCCGTAGTTTATTGACAAAATTGAAAGTCAATGGCACTGACACTGATTAGTGAAAAGTACGGCTACCGAATCTCATGAAACAAGTCGAGAATATTAATTAGACGTTAAGAAAACATTGGACATATCGTAATTGTATGACGGATTGTAATGACTACATGGAAATCTTTGCCGAATCTTCATTTATTTGTAACTTTATTACGATGTAAAAAATAACCGAATGAAATGATCGAACATTTTCTATGGGTGGAATAATGAACAACTTGTGGACATCTGAAAAAAACCATTTACATATTTCAGTTTCAAAGCTATATTGCAAGTTGAATATGGAAAAAATTACTACAATTCTATTATTTTTCAATTTACCTGAATTTGATTACCCAATTTATTGAAGCAAATTTGTTCGTCGATAAATTCAAAAATAACTAGTTGAAAAATATTTTGAGTATGAACATACTTTTTAATTAATGATTATTAACCTCTCTTAATAATGAACATTGAAATCTTTATTGTGATAAAAGTGTTTTTAATACGATAAAGTAACGTTTTGAGCCAAAAAATGGTCACGTCAGTAATGTATATAGTTAAAGCTCCTTATTCGCGTTTTCATTATTCGCGTATTAAAAAAATGCGACCCAATTCCTTTATTCGCGGCAATAGATTTCTTTATTCGCGAATCTAATAGCCATTTATTGTAACTGGTTCAGGAACTTTTTTGTTTTGGGAAACTGAAACTTATTTAAAAAAAAAAAAAAACTTTGAAGAAGATCTAGTTTTGGATAATGCACTAGGTCAACCTCGCGAACTTGAAATTATGCATCGAAATATAAAAGTGAAAAGTTTCCATGAAGGCTTGTTTTAACCTATAGAGCAAGGGAGAATCCAGGTCTTTGAGCTCTATTACATTAGACGAACCTTCAATATCATATTGAATAATATGGAATGTGATCCTGATATGAATGTTATGGAATGCTGGAAGGATTTTGACATATCAAAATGCATAGTAAACATAAAAGAATCATTAGAAGAACTGAAGCCATACTCGTACACACTGAAGTCATGCTGGAAAAAACTGTGGCCTACTCTGACTGCGGAAAATGACGAAGAATCTCTGCGCATTCAAACTTTTACTGCAAACATGAAGATTTGACTGAAACCGACTTGGAGGAAATGTTAAATTCACATCCTATTGAGAAAGAGGCTTTGACTAGCACAGGAATCGTGACATTCAATTTGAAAATTCTTAGTAAAGGTTTAAGAACGGTTTATGAGCAGTATGGTTTTATTTATGAAAATTGAACCATCTATGAAAAGAAGTCTTATTTTAAAGGAAAATTGCTAAAGTCATTGCTTAATATCAGTATGAATTGAAGGAACCTGTAAAAACTGCCAGCAAGAAAAAATGACAAAATTCTTTAAACCATTGCCTAAGCCTGAATATAATAATTAATCAATATGATCAAAAACTTCATTCAAATTAATTTTTATATACTTTTTTCAATATATTCGCGGCATATTTTCAGAACGTATCGCTGTATGTACCCTACTAACACAAATCCTACAACAGATGGCAAAAAAGATTTTTTCAAAAGAAGTACCATTTCACAATACAGATTACACATGGAGTGTAGAACCTACGAGATTACTTTGAAAAATTGATAAGTAAATGGATAAAAAGATCGGGAACCCTAGGAACTGGACTCATCGATGTGCACAAATAAGCATTTTAAGAGTACTTCTTGAACAACCGATGAAACCAAATTAAGACGAAACGAGTGATACTTAAACCCACTAATGTGCATCCTGTTCATTCTTGTAAAATAAAGCCCGTAATTCCTTGTTGACTCTTTTCCTTGAAATACACTTTTATAAAAAAAAAAGATCCAATTTTTTTGTTGGACACAACAGTTATTCAAATACGTTTGCACGTAATAATATGTTATTTTGTTTGTAACAAATTATGCTAGCGTGAAGAAATCGAGCATGTTATTATACTTGTGCTGTAATTGGTGCTTTGGAAATTTTATAACTGACAACTTAATGAATTAGATATGTAGGTATAATATCATTACCAAAATGTAGTAATCGCTCTGGCCTTGCGTGTATCTCTGAATTAGACTTTTCAATAATTTCTAATTAATCCTGAATCGAAAAGAAACGAGGCCAGAAAATAATATATACGAATCGGTTCGATGTTCTATTTTCATTTATATTCCATTCATACTAAACCGGTTCGCTTATGCAATATTACGACCCTTTATATTCCACAAACAGGTGTTTGATTGAATACATCACATTCGCTCGCATAAATTCGAAAATTCAAACAAGATAGTTGTATTATTGAAACAAAATCGATACTCATATCATATCGCTTGATATCAGACATCAAGCAACAATCTCATCTTGTTGAGAAAAATCAATTGTTTAACCTACGATTCACTTAATCAAAATCACACAAAAATGCATAGTAGTTAAATATATTGAAAAATACACACTTGGCTTCATTTCATAAAAAATATATTAAATGCTTGACAATTGTTTCGGGATGTTACCCCATTTTCCAAAGCTAAATTGTTCAGTTGTCAAGCAATAAATATAATTTTTATGGATCCCAACCAAGTGTTTTTTATTCAATACTAGCTGACCAGGCCAACGTTGTTTTGCCATATAAATTATTTCTAGGGCATTTCTAGTGTACCAAAAATTACTATCTCATTGTTAGTGTGTAGGTAAGGAGTGGTGAAAGCGTCATAGAGGGACTACAAAGTTAACAAAACACTAAACATTATTTTTTTAATTTATTAAAATTTATTCTGTAAAACTATAAATATATATATATATATATATATATATATATATATATATATATATATATATATATATATATATATATTATTTTGAAAGTTTTTAGCAATAATTAATTATTCATTAGTTTTGACAAAGTTGTAATATAACAACGAAACAACAAAAATAAACTTTTCCATATCAAAAAAAGCATGTTATTGCTAAAAACTTTCAAAATGAAATATCTTAAACAGACAATAAATCAATTTCAAGAAAATATATATATATATATATATATATATATATATATATATATATATATATATATATGAATGAAATTGAAAATTATCGGCATATCCAGCAGATTGGTTGCAGCCGTTGACACGTGTTTCGTGCTTATTGGCTCTCCTCAGAGCCAAGTTCTAGTTGTAGGAACCTGGAGGTGGAAAACACAAGAAGAAGAACTAAGAGAAACAGACAACCTCTGAAGGAATTCGGAACATTTTAAGCTACGCGTTTGTTCTTTCCGGATTGGGAAATTTGGAAACTGCTTTGCCCGTGAGGTGACTATTTATCCTTAGGATTAATCCTATGGATAATCCTGATTTAAAAATAGGATTAGACTGAGGATAGGCAATAAACTCGAAACACGTGTCAGCGGCTGCTACCAATCTCCGGGATATGCAGATAATTTTCAATTTCATTCAAATTTTCTTCCGCATCAAGTATTATTTATATATATTTAATGCTGTATTGTTTATAATGGCTTCGAAATTAAGCCATTATTAAAAAATTGTAAATGACAAAAAAATATTATTGTGGGATATCCATAAGAGATAGACATATACCATAGCGGAGTTTTCTGTAGACCTTTTCAATATGTACAATACTTAGTACATTATTTTGATAAATCTCCTAGGGTTCAGCCTGCGTTTGCAATGTAAGCGGAAAAAATGTAATTATTTACGACATCACTATTTAATGGATGTTATTATACATATAAACCTTCCTCTTCAATCACTCATTTTTCAAAAAAAAAACCGCATCAAAATCCGTTGCGTAGTTTTAAAGATTTAAGCATACATAGGGATATAGGGAAAGAGAAAGCGACTCTGTTTTATACTATGTAGTGATATTAAACAATGTTCCAAGAGATCAGCCAGCAAACATGCAATCAACTTCAGCATTATAAATATCTCGGTGAGCGTCGAAATATTGACTGAAAAATGACCAGAAATGACTAGGGATAACTAAAGCTTCATGGAAAACGAATGAAAACAGACAACTGTAAGTTAGGCGTTGTATTGAAAAGTGTAATGGCTGATGTGTAATATTACATCCACCGTTTGGAAAGGAGGCGACGTTTCTGCAAATGTCAGTCTGACGACTGCCCGATTAAAAAAAATTGGAATCATATGACACAATAAATTATCGTTTCGGATTCGATGAAAACGATTGCCACGCATTCTTCATGGATTTGTAGTCCAATTTTTTCAGAATCAAAGTGGAAAACAATCGAGGAAGCACAGTAAAAAGTAGAAAAATGTTCAAAAAGAAGTATCTCACCTTACCGTTTATATTCACGCTATTCTTCAAGAAATTATAACAAATTGTTGAGCGTAGCAGACAACGAAATAGGTAGAAGCTTCAACGAGCTTTTACTGCTTTTATCGAGTAGGATGCATGGATATACCCAGATAAATCAATAGATAACAGCTTCAATTAATGGAACATATGGAAGTAATATAGCCTCCCTGCTCTTGATACATTATCCAACACACGATTATTTTCGATTTGCATCGAAAATATTCTATTTTTATAATGAAAATAATTTATGAAATTCACCATAAATGACTGAAGAAGTTCTACGATATTTGTTAAAGCGATCAAAAATAATCGTTGAGTGCCACTCAACAGTGTTGAAAGTATTCATTTCGATTCATACAAAATTATTTTATCATTCAATAAATTAGCAACTTCTCAAAAAACTTGTGTGGATCTCACAAAATTAATTATTTTCTACAACTTGGCGTTCTAGAACAATCAACAATATATTGAAGAAACCTTATAACATGATCATATAATGTATAAATACCCAGAACAATATTTCAAAGGATGTCGATTTTAAGTTCTGTTCGTAATTTCGTTATTTTCCAACTATATGTACATATTTCTGTACTTCCGGTCGGCAATAAAACCGCCGGCCTTTCAGAGGAATGACCTCCCAGCATTAATTCATCAGTCGAATTCAATTCGGACTCTTACAAAGGGCACTGTTTGTTTCACACTTTATCTTGTTTCAACCTCAAGTCGATTTACTGCGTTCTCCGTAAATTGATTTTATTAACATTTATTTATAGAACGGTGGCTAGTACCTAAAATTTTATCAACTTGAAGCGCCAGAATGCTAGCTTGAATTACAATTTGGATTACGGCGCCATTCGAATAGACGTAGAATTTAAAGTTGCTTGAATTGCTGAAAAATTAAATGTTACTAGTTGATATGGAACCAAGTTCTTGTCATTTTTCTCACACCCTAATGAATTTAATGCGACAGAATCGGTAATACTCTTTAGAAATGAGAATATTTTAATTCAAATTCATAGCATGTAAGCAGTATTCGCGATCTTCGAAAATATAACTAGTCATAAGTCGTAATTCACAAATGCAATTTCGTCATAATTTGACAAGATCTATTTAATATTCAATATTTGACTAATGTCAAATCCTGACACGGCCACAAATTAATTTCTGAATAATATAAAATAAAAGTCTAGTAAAGAAATTGAATGTTTACGAAGAATAATCTCTTTAATTACAAAACAATTATAATAATATTTATTTAGCTGAAGGTATATAATCTACACATTTTGAACTATCAATTCATAATTTTATACCTATCTCATTATTTAGATTATACTTTCTAAGATAACGCTTAAATATCTCAATACTAGTACAAGTTTTCAATATATTTGGTAAATTATTGAAAGCTTTAAATCCGTCATAGTATATGCTATTTTTAGAGTTTTAATTTCTTGAAAGAATTTTAATTAATAAAAAGAGCTAAATTTTAGAGCTTACAACTTTGGATATAAAAACTATAAGTATTTTAGTATTATACCCCTGCACATCACTGACATATTATGTTACATTTCCTGGTAACAACTAATTCTTTATTTTAAATATGAATATATGTACATGAAGCAATGAGTATTCTTTGTTTAACAGATTATAATTTCAAAGGGTTTAGCATAATTTTAACAGGGGTATACCTATTGCACTTTAAAATTTTTCGCATTGCTCTATTCTGTAACATTTGTAATTTTTGAATATTATATTTAGTCAAACCAAATAACAATGTGGAGCAATATTCAAAATGTGGCATTATTATTGATTTGAACAACAATAATTTCACATATGTCGACAGATTTTTTCCTATTCTTTTCAGAAAATTGATTTTTTAGAGATTTTAGATGATATGAAATCAACATGGTGATTGATGCTCAATTTTTCGTCTAACATAATGCCTAAATATTTCACTGTTTCTACTTTTCTAATTTTTTGTTCATTAATCTTTATTATTATATCCTCATTTTATTGGTTTTAAGGTTTCACTTGTAACCAAAACTATGAAGTTTGATTTTTGCACATTCAGAGATAAGCCATTGTTACATAACCATTCATTAATTGCAGAAATGTGTCTATTGACCCCTTCCATCATATTCTTAACATCTTTGTCACATATGTAGAGCATAGTATTCTCAGCGATAAACGTATAGAACATTTTTTTACGTGAGGGACAATATCGTTTATATATAAGGAGAACAACGGACCTAAGACAGTTCCTTGAGGTACGCCTACATCCACTTTCGTGCTATCCGACAGCATGTTATTAAATTCAACTTCACGTGTTCGCGAATACAAGTAAGATCCGAACAACGGAATAGTATCTACTGTACATGGTATAATACTCTAATAGTAGATACATTTGGAATTGATCGGCATTGATATTAATTGCTACATTTCGAATCGATAGTGATATTTCAATTGTCCCAGATATAATTCCTAATCAGTTCCGAGTCTATATTTATCCACGGGTAAGATAATATATTTATGGGTATTGTGAAAAAATGTCCATATATATTCGATTCAGTTTGAAAAGTAATTAAATCCAACAGCAGCAGCAGCCCGATCCGGGTGTTCGGTTTTAAGTTCACGCTCCAGCTAAGTTAGTAATTGCGACGATTTGGTTTCGCGATCGAAACTTTCCCACATGAGCCTGCATGGAAATATAATTCGACTGTTAGATCATGCGGCAAACATAAACTTAAAATTTGACCCAAAGAAACTGAAAAGGAAATCAATATTCTCCTCAAGAGTTCACGTATTCTCGACTTGATTATAAGGATACATACTATAAAGACATGGTAATTTATAGTTGAAAGCCCATAATACACTGAATGAACTCATTGTTCCCATTTAAAACTCTTCGAACAGTTATTCACAGGCCACAATTACTCGCATAGATCACCGTGAATCAATTATTTTTTTTCCTTATACCTCCAAGTGAATTTCCAATCAATCAAATGAGAACCTTCGAATGTATTCATGAGCGATCAAACCTATACTTATGAAAAAAAAAACAGTGTTAGACCAAGTGAATTTCTAATGCAATGGTCGTTCGTTTCCCATGAAAAAAATTTCTATTTATTCAAACATAAGAGTTTGTGGTTTAGGAATTTATTTATGTTGTTTATTTATTCAACATATACTGTTTTACAGGACAGGTTCTGATTACAAAACAGGAAAGACAACAGATACTAAAAACAAAATTGGTAGTACAAAAGTTCAAAAGTTTGAATTTTGTACACTCAAATTTTAAATTTCAATTGTAAAGAGTTTGCGATATGAAATGTATAATGAAATATATAGGAATAAAAAAAAACTACTGAGCAACTTATTCATACAAATAAAGATGAACACACACATAACTATAGCTTTACATATTAACACATATACAAGTATATGCGTGAATATGAATCCTGTACGCGAATACACATAAATGATTGTTCTAGTAGATATTATGCATATCAAGGAACCTTGCCTCAATATCAGTAACAGAAAAGTTGAAAATGTTGTATGCCTATAAGTGGATAATTCCATCAATTCTGAAGCTCAAAAGTTTCAGGAACTTTCGTTGAATATACTCCATTTCATCGAAATGTAACTGATAACCAGGATTCCAGACTGTTGATCAGTATTCAAGTTACGATCTTACAAAACCACAATACAATGTTTTAAGAGTTGATATATTGCTAAATTCCTTACCAATGCGAATAATGAAACCATATAATCTACAGGCAGCGGTTACTGTAGCATTGTTATGTGGCACAAAAGTTAGTTGAGAATCGGAGGTTACGCCAAGGTTAATTATTATTAAGTTAAGTATTAGGTCTTCTCAAAATATTATAACCAATTTCATAGTTGAAATATATCAAATTATATTTTGTGATCATTACATGACATTTGGAGATGTCAAGGGTTAATTTGTTGAGATCACACCAATTTACAATATTACGGAAGTTTCTTGCGAGGCGTTCAAAATCTGTCAAAATTAGAAACCCGATAATATGAATCAACACATCGAAGTAAACCTGTCTACAGAACCTGTAATGAGCTGCATAACGGGTAATATCGACGAAAAATTGAAGGAAGAAATGTTTCCCAGTAAAAGCTTCTCAACTTCTCATAATTCTCAACATTGTTGATCGCCGTGTTTACCTTTATATTTTTATTTTTCCCTCTCTTATGAAGATTAAAATCGCCTTGAACAGCCCCTGGGCGTAATTTGTCTTACGTCTTTTTCCTGCAGTTAGTTCATGTGATTTCAATGAAGGATTTCTGAATTATTGCCAAATCTGCGCGGACCTCTTGGTTTGCTATTTCTTCGAAAAAAAAAAGATTCTGAAACGTTTTCAATGAAAACTTTATTTAGCTTAATGAGAACTTGAATGCATACGATTCACTTTTACTACAGCTTAAATCATCACAATAAATTCGCTTTTGAATACTAACACGTTCTTTCGATGAAAAATTTTTACGAAGAAAAAATTTTTAATAGAACAATATTATTTAGACGTATTTTCACTATCACAATAAACTTATCAGATTTTTGACTAATTACGTTTCAATTCCCCTGAAATCGATTTGAATAAGCTGTTCAATTTATAATTGTCTGTTTCCATTTCGATCGTTTCTCCATATGGAGATTACAAGAATTACATCATTACGTCGGAGGTTATACTCAGTTTAGATCCAATTAAATTTTAATTTTTTACATTCAGTTTACTAATAGTTAACTTAATGTTCGACACCTATAAGCAATCGAATTATATGTTGAAATTGAAACAGGCCAGGACGGTTGATAAAAATTCATCATCTTATTTTGAATCATTTGATAAATAATAGAGAAAACATTTTCGACATTCACACTTGTTTTTTCTAGATTGAACTAGAATATAATCCTTGACCCAAAATTGTTGAAAATTCGATTCATTAATCGATTTCACTTCCTGTGCCATTCAAAAATCAAACTCAAGTGTTCAAGTCTTGTGTCTACTTCTGGGGCACTTTTTAATGATCACAAAAAAAACTGAGAATAATTAAAAGCGACTTTCACGCGATATTACACCGGCAGCAAACAGTATATGCTATTTGAACATATTTTATTATGCATTTTTCAACCGCAATCAATTCTCACTATTTTCCTTCTAACTATTGATTCATGGTTCATCATTGAAGATTTCTTTCAAGTGATTGAAATTACGCAACGAACTTACGGAATGAATTGTTCGGGCAATAGTTCAATAATTCGATCCAAATATTCGAAAACGATCAATTCATTCGTAGTTAAAGCTCCCTATGCTTCTCAGTAATAGTCAGATAACGTGAAGTTCTTGTAGATATTTTGAACGATTATGTGAAGTGTATCATCAATATTTTGCACATATATTTCTATCATTCTTACACTACATACGGAAGTTAAAATTCTACATCTTTCTCGTTCCAGAATATTCGAACACGTTATAGTAAGGCATATGCTTCAATTGAATGAAGAATCATTTTCAGTGCAAGAAACAGAAGTTCAAAGGGCAAGAACATTAACGAACGAAGGAATTATCAGACCGAGAACGAAAAAATCTAGGTACTTTCATAGTATGTACCTGATTGTACCTACTTGCAATTATAATGCATCATTATGTGTGGTATACAACTCAGAATTTCACCTGGCATATAAATCATCGTTGATACAATGTAACTACAAACACGAGGAAGTTTCAAATAATGCTTTTTCATGCGAACATCTTTCAAAAATCAACATGTAACAAAATCCAAAGTTGAAATGTTTGACATTGCTCAAACATTGCTCAAGTTAAGAATGTTTTCAACGGAAAATAAACGCTAAAGCTTCTATTAACTCATTTCATAATTATGTACGTTCTATTGAAAACTAAAACACCAGGATACATCATTGGGCCTTTGCCTTGTTACACGACCGTGTGGGGAAAGTTTCTTCTTGTAGTAAAGATTCAGATAATCTCATCTGTTTAACATTTTTTCGAGTTCGTGACGGAGATCCAAGATCAGAAAGCGCATACGGAATAATAAGTACGACAATATGGGGAAATTGTTCGATGAATCACTTGATAAAACACTTTACATGGCAGTAAGTTGTCGATTCCTCCTCGCGTAAAACTCGGTAACATAATCGATCTTAAATGAAATAAACTTTCATTTCGCCTGATTAAATGGGAAATTGAAATGAAAAACATTGAAAACATTAATACTTATCATTTCGAACGCAACGAAACCGCTGAAACTTGACAGATTTGAATGATGTAAACAATGTTTTAAATAAGTCCATTCGACATTGTTTATAGAGGCCATTTTCTGTAGAATGCAAGTCACACAATAAACATATAATCGATAAAGGAAGAAGTGGTCGATGGAAATGATTTTCCACTTTCCTCTCTATTGTATTCATAATAAAATATATAGCAATAAATATTTCATGATCACAACATTAAGATATACTAAAAATACAGCATTTATCACTGCAAGTCTCAGACAACTATTGCATATATGATTGAAATTAATTGTAATAAAATGAATAACATGAATTGCATTCGTAAATTGATATTTTTTCGAATAACAGACAATGAGGCTGAAATAAGTTTCGAGTACCAACGTACGTTACATATTTATGTAACGATGTTCAATTCTATTTGGTTTATATTGCAAGTGAAATACTGGACAAAGAGTTTTTTTTTTAATTCAGTGGACCTTCAGTTTAACGCCGGTTCCGAACGGCCATTGGGCTTGTAATCGATGTACATTACCCAGCATATTTCATCATTTAAACTACTCAAATCATAGACAAACACAAAAACTCATGCCTACAGCGGGGCTCGAACCTGAGTTCTACCGCACCATAGTCGGAAGTTGTACCGACTAAGCTACGGAGACCGGCGTTGAGCGAGCAGATAAAAAAAACATTCCTATCAGAATATTTGATTGGGCAATTATAATGATAATAATTTATAGTACTAATATCGTTGAAATATATAATGAGTACTTACTTTGGAATTTTCACGAACTGCCAAGGAGTCTAAGTAGCATTGCCATTCTAGTGAGCTAAGGAAGAGCAGATGCCATCTTCGTTCCAGTCCATTGGCGATGCGGCGGACATTTGCCCTGTTACAGCTTGCATCAGACTTCTTACAAAGCTTGACGACAGAGCCTACTATTTTACCGTGATTTTCAATATCACGATGGAGCACCTGTAACAAGGAAAAAACTCGATAAAATTCGGACGCTAATAGAGATGAATCATTCGATTAAATTGGCGAAGCAGCGCGCACCTGTTCGAACATATTCGGTTGGTCGTTGTTTCGAAGAACTGAACACCACCGGCAGCACGTGGAAACGTCGAACTGTCCACAACTCATTTATATAATGGGTGGAAGCAAACAAACTCTTTCGATATGCTGCCGAGCCGAACTATAAATTGTATATGAGGATGATATTCTCCAATCGAAATCGGCATTGTAGATCAGTCGGAAGTAAGAGTTCAGGTCATTAATTCTCGATAGGAAGATCGCAGCCATAAACATAGTTTTAAGTATAACAGTTGGATGTGTGGCCTCGTATGTTAATGGGTATTGCGAACCTATTTTGCGTTTCGCTTATAATGCCGACTAAATTGTGCGAAAATAATGCACGAAATGATATTGCAACAGTTCGAACATTATTTATACATACGTGTACGGTCAAGTTGGTTTCTCCCAGACGAGAAAGTTCATCTTTTTCAAGTGTTTGTGCGATAAACTAACAAAACACATACTCACATATACAGGGCGAGGTGCGGTTTCAATAGAGCCATTCGGGAATAATGTTCGAAGACATTATTATCTCATTTATTTTTCATATCAATGAATGCAGTAATCAGCAAGTCATGCGAGAAATCCGACGTTAATAGAAAATTAATGTTATGTGGCCGGATAGTGAGATTTCTCTCAATTCGTTCGATGCAAAGTGAAGTACAGATGTGTTATAATTTTCGTACGCATGAAAACTTAATGGAAATCGTATTAATCTAGTCATCGTTTTAACGTGTTTCCGAATGCTTTCTCGCTCTTACCTAACGTTCCAATTTTTTTTTTTTTTTGGCTCAAAACGGAACTTTGTAGCGTTTGAAACACTTCTTCTACACTTAACACTTTTACTGTTCATTCTTAAGAGACGTTGGTTATCATGAATTTAAAATACCATGAAAAATATTGTTTCATCTAGTTTTCTTGTATTCATGAGACGAACAAATTTGCTTCAATCGGAAGCTGAAAATCTTAGAAAAGAATAAAAAATTCATATTTTTATATTCCCTTCAACTGTCAACATCGCTTTCAAAATTGAAATATGTAACTAGGTTTGTCAGATAATTCATTCATTATTACACCCTACGAGCTTTCGTAGAAAATTGTAATATACCTAGTTAAAAATTGAAGAAATAAAATTTCAGTTTCATTCAATTCTGGCGACCTCTAATTCCATAAAATTAAAAGTAACGGCTTCAATTGGAAAAAAATTATATTGCCATTTATACACTGAAGAAAAACATGATTTCAAACATTCACGCAGATACTAATGTGGTTTTATATAATTTTTCTCATTGGAAAGGATCACTTCTCTAACAGCTCATATAAATTAAGTTTTATTAAGGTACGGATGTTTTTCTACTAATGTCCAATTCTGAATTTCAGTATACCCATATTAGAAATGCTGGTTGATGCAATTAGATTACAAGTCCATTAGTTGTTCGATTAATGACGATAAGTTGAAGTCAGTGCTCAACTTGAAGAGGAAGTTTGACATCCTACAAATCATCAAAAATATACTTTCTACTGATAAATGCTCACAACGCGTATTTGTAGGTAGCGGCAATAATTTACTACAATTGATTGGCAATTTCTTATTCCATACTGTATAGAATAGTAAATAAATGATTTACATTAGACAAAAGCTAATTATACTTTCCGGAATGTTCATTGAATGCCATTGGGAATTTCCAATCAATATGCTCAAAAAAATAGAGGCAATATTAAATAATCGGACAGCATGACTGGCCTCTTCCTCTACCAACAGTTCCAAGAACGACGACGAACACAGTGAGTAGTTGGTTTAAGAACAGGTTTGCAAGGAGCATGTTACTTTAGATGGTAAATAAATTGGACCTCTAAAATAAAGTTTTTGTCTTACATAGTACCTTGGCGGTCCACCTAACAAGCTTTAATATAATTTTAAAATTACTTATGGAGAACGTGCCGTAATCAATCTACCGCACTTTCCATCCTTTTCTACAAGTAGAATGAATTTCGAAACATACGAAACGTTTCCTTCACTTGAAAGAAGAGATTCGTATGGCAGCAAACTTTTCTTGTAGTTTAATTACTAGACAGATATTAATATATTAGGAATCTTAATGACATAGTCGGGTAAAGATGAAACTAATCAAAATAGAAAGTATCAGATAGATAGACAGATTAACTTCAGTGTAGTTAATTAAATGAATAAAAATTTGAGATTCAACAACGAAAATACTACTTACAAATTCAACAAAAGTTGCATATTTTTGTAGATTATATAACGTCAAAGATAATTCGAGAAATTGATAGGATATAAATTTCAATAAACATAAATCCCAGTTTGATAAAATGATCAGAAATAATCAAATTACAGGTATGGACAATGAATGTATATTGATATTTATTATTCAATCTCTAATTCGTTTAGAGAATTATTCGCTATTTCAAAAAGCTAAATTCAATGGTGTTATTTCGGACAGCAATGGAGTTGATTTTGGCGTACCTCAGGGTACGGTCTCAAGTCCACTGCTTTTCTCCTTATACATTAATGATATTGTTTTGCATATTAAAAAATGCTCTATACGATTGCTCGCAGATGATATTATGATTTATGTTAGTCGTAAAAATATGCAGAATATGACAGAATGGACCAATAAAGACTTGGCAGCAATAAATGAATGGCTAAGCGATAACAGTTTATCGCTCAATGTAACAAAGTCTAAATTTATAGTCTTTGGTACAAGTAGAATTCTTTAGGAAATAGTAATGAAAATATAAGAACATTGAAAGGGTAAAACATGTTAAACACCTAGGCGTTATGTTAGATGAGAAATTGAGTTTCAATAATGATGTCGACTTCATATCGTCTAAAATCTACTAGAAAATCAACTTTTTCAGAGGAATTGGAAAAATTCTGACTTCATATATGAAGTTATTGCTCTTTAAGTGGATAATTATGCCACACTTTGAATTTTGTTCGACTCCGTTATTGGGATTGAGTAAAGAAAAAACTCAACAGCTACAAAAGTCACAGAATAGAGCTATGCGAACAATTTTGAAATGTAATAGATATACTCCAATCCAAAGCATGCTAAATTGGTTAGAACTAATGTCAGTTAAACAGAGAATACTTTTTGCTACATATATATTTATATTTAAAGTTGAAAACAAATTGTTCCCTTATTAAGTAATAAAAAATGTAACATGTGTCAGTGACGTGCACAGTTATAATACAAGAAATGCTGACCATTTCTTCATGCAAGTTTGTAAGCTTTCTAAACGTAGGAATAGTATATTTTATGAAGGATTCAACGCATTTAATAAATTGCCTAGCTCCATAAAAACTTAATTACAACTTAAGGTATTCAAGCGTAAATTAGCTAAGTTCGTTTTAAACATATAATTGTAAATAATATAATTTGAAGCTAAATGTATATATGATTTTGTAAAAGCTATTGCTAACTAAATGATATTATTATTATTTTTTTCATTATTCACACTAGGTTACTCAGTTTGTTAACATACCTTTTTGATTAATCCAAAAAATATATGAACGTGCGTTGTTACTATAGTCGTAGGTACGGTCATCAACATAAACTAAACAGTCCGTATTCACGTCAAAAAATAAACTGACCGCACATCCCAGCCGAAAATATTGTGGATTCAATCAGGAAATGGAAATAAACAAAACATCAAACATTTCAAGAAAATGCCTCGTGGATCAGCAGGATATCCTGCGCGCGTTTTAAATTCGATATGTTGACAGACGCATTGATGCGGGCTAATAATAAGAGATCAAAACGATTTCGTACAGAACCGCCCGAAAGCTGTGCTACAACAACTGGTTAGGTCAACTCGCGGCCCGAGCCACTAGAATACGAAACAACGAATGCAGATTTCTTGTGTGATGATGAACTCCGCCAATATTACGAGTATATACGCTTTCGTTTCAAAGTTCCGATTGGACCTACCTTTTGGTGATTGCACACCTTACGGAACCGAAAGATTCTCAACTTTTCTTTTATATCTCACGAATCAATTTCGAATTTCATTTTTTTCGTTCCTTTTGTATTTAGTAGTCCTTCAGAAAGTATTCGTACAAAATTCTAAGTTGATCTCTCACTTGACGTTGTGAAATTTCTTCAGAACGTCATAATAAATTGAAACAATTTCATCGAATTAGTATAATACAAAAAATCAGTGACAACGAAAACGATGTACAACTGAGTCAAACGAAAGTTGACGTACGCATTCCGTGTTCAATAAATAATCAGTTCAGAACTAGCAAACAGGTAGAGCACTGGTTAACCTGGCGCCTTTTCGGACTAAATTTCTGACCTCATATACATTTGCATGGAAATGGTTCAACTTTGGAAAATGGGCACAAAAAATACAGTTCTTTGCCTATAAATATCGGCTTCTTTACCACGTCGTGATATTCCGCCTTTTAGATTGAAATTATTTCGAATGTAATCATTTATATAAAGGCGAGTCGTCTTCATCGCCTAAAGTCTAGAGCAGGGGTTCCCAAACTTTTTTTACTACGCCCCCTCCTGTTAAAATGGAAACCATCCACGCCCCCCTTCACAGTAAATTTTATGGATATGTGAAAAAACCCTAGAACTACATTGAAAACAAAATATGTATTTTTAATAACACAAAGAACATCTGAAGAGTCACATTAACGACATTGTGTTAGAGAAAAACATACGACAAAAAGAACATAGTAAACTAGTAAACTAGTGAGATGGGTGGGCTGGTATTTTCTTCAATAGTAAACCTATTCTTGGTTGTGTTTTATTAAGGACACAACGTAAGTCACTGGTAACATCAAGTTTGTTGTGAACTTAGTTTTAATTGCAACGAGAGTTGAAAATGTCTTTTCACACAAATAGGTACTCGAAAAAGGCAGATATAATCGAATAGCCTGTGATACACGAGGGTACACTTTGAAATATTTGATCCAAAATGATGACTTGTCCATTTTGTCAAAGTCGTACTTGGCAGAGGAATCATGTTTTATCTCCAAACCTTCTTCTTGCAGTGCTTCTGGCAGAGAGTTGATATTGATATTGAATGGGTCTGTAAATACCCTCGTAACAAAACAGTTAAAAAAATGTATTGATTTTATTTATTTAGAAACTTGTATTTTTAACTGGTCTTGCTCGCGCCCCCCTCGACATATCTTCACGCCCCCTTAAGGGGGGGGCGCCCCCCCAGTTTGGGAATCACTGGTCTAGAGTGAAGGTCTGACACTGGGTAGATCTGTATTCGAATTCCGGGTAAGATGTTAGGTCTACGAACATCGGTCGTTACTAAGATGATGATAAATCTGCTGAGCAAACCACCAAATTCATCCGATTAAATGAACGCATACATTATCCCTACATCAAGCTCCGCCCAATATTTCCTTATTGTTATAATTTATTGAAAAGAAAATAATAATAATAATAATCTTTATTTAGCACAAAGCTTTTATCAACAGTTTACATTCACATTTATTACAAGTAATTTTTATTAAGTATATTCTATCTAGTATCTTTTGAAGTCTCGATAACTCTGACAGTACTTTATATTTATGGGCAGTTTATTGTATAATACAAGCCCCCTACTCATCGTGGATCTATATTGAAAGTCATTTCGATGTCTGGTATGATCTAATAAGAGACACGAAATTATAATTCATGCATTTTAAGTCTTATAATGAAGCAATTAAAATGGTATTCAATTTCAGTTAATTTTTATTCTATGAACTTAAATGCGATTTTCGATCTTCCAATAAACCTCAAAACGGCTGATTAAAAGATGGTGTTAATTAACTGAACATCAAATGTGCAGTTAATAGTAGAACAACCACGTCCGTCTGTCAACTATCGCTAAATATAATAAAGCTTGAAAATAATGGAACTAATATTTCAATGAATGTAACACGAATGGAGTTATATTGACACTTCATTTCTCACAGGTTAATCAAGAATGACTATTATTCTTTGCCAACGTATAAATATTTATGCAAATTCATCGAAATTAATTCAACTTTTAGATGTTATTTGTTACAGTTAGAAGTAAAACACACACTACTTTCAACAATCCCAACCAACAAGTAATAATTAACCTACATAGGGAACATCAAAGAAATTACCAACATAAAACAATTTTCAACTCAAAGAATACTTTCAATGTATTCATTTGCTTTTTATTCATTCCTTAGATTTGTGATGTACAATAATCTATGCATTATATATGCATACGACTTACTGTATATTTCTGTCTTATGACCATTAAGAGGATATTTGACGATTGAAGTCATTGCATTCAGTTTGTTGGACGTGTAACTGAAGAGTACCTTGTAGGACGAAACAGTAAACTGTCTTAGGTTTCTACAATAAATAGGTGCCTACAATAAATGTAGGCACTGATTTCAATATTCTCTAACACTTACCCCTTGGAGACGGACATTTATCCCTAGGAGATAATAAATATATATATATATATATATATATATATATATATATATATATATATATATATATATATATATATATATACGTTTTTTTATTTTTAATGTTCTTAGCAATGAAATAACAGGCTATTTTCAATGTTAAAACTTTAATTTCGTTGACGTTTCGTATATCACAACTTTGTCGAAACTAATGATAAGGAATAATTGAATTTCATGAATTACTATAGATATCAAAACGTCAAACTTTTATAAACTTTATATAAATAGTAAATGAGCGAAGGAGTCGTCCGAGTGTCAAAAACTCTGCAATGTTGCTATTTTTGAATAGTAACTATAAGTTTTGCTGAAAGAGCATTTTCTAGAACTTAATTCAATTAATTTATATGTTTATATTATATATTAAAATAAATTGAACTCTTGGCTTAATGTTTCACGATTTATTTAACAATATGTATAGTCAACATGTTTCGAGCGTTAGCTCATTTTCAAGACATCTTGTTGACATCATTTTCAGTCTTGAAAATGAGCTAACGCTCGAAACATGTTGACTATACATATTGTTAAATAAATCGTGAAACATTAAGCCAAGAGTTTAATTTATTTTAATATTCAATTATGGTTCACCAAGAGTTAAGCGAGAATTCAATCTCATTCTTTATATTATATCACAGTTTCAACTTTCAAACCAGGCCATTTTGTCAATCCATTATTTTTTCATTATGTACCTACTATTAAATTCTTCAATTTTGTCAAAATTTAAATATTATTTGCAATAAACAATTTTTGAGTATATGGAATAACGGGGCCTTTTCCATTGAAATCAAAAAATATATATTAATGATTCAAAAATTGTGATAGGCGTTACCAATAGTATTTTATTCAATTTTCTTGGTGAAATCGCAATTCTTTAATACTTATATTACTCCTAAAAACACATTGCAGGTAAAATTCTAGATTCCTACTCATGACAACATTAGGAACGCTAGGGAGAGTTTATTCGACTTTTCTGCGATAGAGGGAGCTCACGTGAATTTTCACGAACTGTTGTTTCCCTCATTCGGATCTAGGACCTAAGGGCGTTTTGAAAGACATCCATTTTTGATTGATTAATTAAATACGCACTGATGATTTACAATAATGATGAAACAATCGTATCCTATTATCATTCAGCAAGATCGAAGATTTTTTCGAAGCGCACTTAATATTCACTATCGAAAGTGATAGCTTCTTTTAGGACAACATTTGTGTGGACAGCTCCCTGAGAGTTTTATTTGAAAAATATTTTCGCGATTAAGAGTTTCATTATTTACTATATATATATATATATATATATATATATATATATATATATATATATATATATATATATATATATATATATATATATATATATATACATAATCGCATATATAAACGAAGAAATATTCTATACGGAGAAGGAGAGTTGTATATTGGGCTTAACAGAATATAACGCAACTTTAAAAAACGAGATTTTAAATTAATCTGTGTTAATTTTATATTTGGCCTAGATTTTATTAACATTCCGTTATCAGATGTAAAATGCCAGTTCCTGGATATATTAATCTGTAACAGTCGAGGAATTATTACGAGTAAAGAAGAGATAAGTGAGGTCATAATATCCAGGTAATACGTGAAATAATACTTTTTCGGCTGAACTGGTTCCAATTAACCAATTTCACACTTTTCGATTTAATTTATTAGCGGTTTCAATTGTTGAATAATAAAATTCGATGAACACGTTTTGTTCGATGTGTTCTTGTTAATACAATGTAAGTTGAAGACGGAACACAGAAATCGCAAACCTTCATCAGAGATAATGTGATTGAATGATGTCTTGTTGATGTATTACATAGAAAGTAAACATAAATTAATTATTTCTCTCCATATAGGTATACGTACAAGCTAGTTCATTGAGTTCGATATTTATCCCTAATTATTATGAAGAATCTTGACAGTTGGATAATCACCCATTAAACTAATATAAACTTCTGAAAATCTAGACATGAAACAATATCATTATTATATATCTTGAGTATTACAACAATATCTTAATCAGTTAGTGTTGCATCATATATTTAATACTCATTAATATAGGATCACCTGAAAAATTCATATTTCCGCAGATGGAAACATAGTTAAAATAAACGAATTTGTATTATCTATAAACAAGTTGATTCATAAAATCTGAATTTTTTGTCAAGCATTTATGAAGTAAAGATTGATTCTCCTGAAAGTACATGTGGATAGACTTTCTATCTAGATAGACCATTGTTTCCCTGCAAAGGCGAGGTTCGCAAATCTTGAATACCAGGTCTGTTCAAAAGGAAAGGTGAATTTTTAATTTATTCGAAAAATTTATTTATTCATCAATATCCATTTTGTCCTCTTCAAAGTAATCAGAAATAATTTCAGCTGCCATACTTAAGCCAGCGCTTCTTCCAATCCTCGAAGCACTTCTGAAACGCGCTTTGCGGTATGGCCATCAGCTTGTTCTACGATTCCGACTTCATCCCATCAATTGTGGCAAAACGCTATCCTTTCATTGGTCTCTTCAGTTTTGGGAATACGAAAGAGTCACAGGGAGTCAAATCGGGTGAATACCGTGGCTGAGGCATGATTACGGTGGCCAAAATTACGAACAAGCAATGATGTGTGAGGTGGTGCATTATCGTGATGCAGAATCCATGACTTGTTTTCCACAATTTCGATCCTTTGAGCCGTATTACTTCACGCAAACGTTGCATACCTTCCTTGTAGTGTTCCTTATTAACCGTTCGATCTGTTGGCAAGAACCCATGGTGCATCATGCAGTTGTAATCGAAGAAAACAGTGAGCAAAAGCTTCACATTTGATCACACTTGGTTTCAACATCATAACCATATACTCACGTTTCGGCAACAGTTATGAACTTTTCGGGCAAATCTATATCATCGTTCACTTCATTCAACAACTCTAATAGTTAGTTGTTATATGAGTTATAGTGAGTTATAATAGTGAGTGCTAATGAGAAGTTGCTTTTGCTCAAAGCTTAGCAATTTTGAAACAAACTTCGCTGCCACACGTTCCATGCCCAAAACATCCGAGAAAATTGCATGCCATGATTCGATTGATACGCCAACATCCTCTCCAACTCCCTAATAGTGATTCGACGAGTTTCCAAAACCATGGCGCTAATCGTCATCAACATGTTCTCGGTCTTCTGTACAGCGCTTGAACCACTCATAAACACTTTTGAGACAAAAAAGACTCACCACAGTCAACATTTTACCACTTTTTCCACTTTCTAAGTGCTTCTACCACTTATAAACACTCAAGTGCCTTGGAACACTTAATTTCATTTTCGAAGAAAATTTAACACATTCTTCCATCAATTTTTTTCAAAAGTTAGAAATCGAAGAACACACAAAAAGGCCCTAACCTTTTGAGTTGTCGAACTAACTAACCAAAATGGGTAATAATGTAAACATATGAGAAACGTATGTGTACCAACATAACGAAAACAATTTCGATCGAATGTGCGAAAATTCAAAATTCACCTATTCTTTCGAACAGACCTCGTATTCAACAAAAAAAACCTAAATCTTCACTCGTTGTTATCAAATTCACAGAATTCTGCGAAAAGAGTCGTATTCCGCGAAAAGTCAACTGCATGCGAGTGTAGTGCGTAAAAGAGTAATATAGACACGTACAATCACTCATATAGTTGTTATAATTATGTATTTACGTAAATTCTGTAATTATAGAAGCAATGTAAATTATATATATTGAAATGTTCTGCATTGTACATTACGTGGGTAAAGTTTTCTGTGGTTTCCTTCACCATCGAATGTTTGATGAATTGAAAATCTGACATTTGTTCGAATGGCTCGTAATTAACTAATACGACATGATAGGTAAGCTAGGTATAAGTTATTATTATTATTATTTGCAAAACCTTATGCCTCCCGCCTCTATAGAATATACTTAGTTAAAAATGTATCCCAAAGGCAAAATGAAAATAATTGCCTTTGATTTGATTTATTTTTGATTTGACACTGTATACAGGACTTCCAATAATTCGACTGGTACTTTAGTGTTAAGCTAAAAACAATCTAGCGATAATTCTTCAATCGGTATGAGTAAACTTTTTCGCATTATCTCGATGGTTGCTTCCTCGAATTGCATAACTACTTTAACACCAACGACTTCATCTATGACTCGTATACTTTAAACTACCTAACTTCACCAAAAATCTTAATTCAAGATTCTGAAAGTGTTATATATATTGCAATAACAACAGAAAAATTCTTAGCGATTATAACAAGCTGTAAGTTGGTCAGAATTCAGACATCTATTTTTCTTAACATAAGAAAATTAATAGACTACAAGCTCTAAGGGTGAACGCCAGTTTCAATAACAATGATTTAGTATGAAGCGGGTCTATTGTTCGCGTTAATTGTACTGAAATCCATCAATTAAGAAGAACGGGTTAGATGAAATCATAAAATACGATTTCCTTTCGATGCTCAGGTTAGTTCTTCATTCTATTCGACGATTAGGTGGAGAATTCCGTTTGAATATAAAATTATTGACAGGAAAGTGAATTCAAATTATAATGTGCCACTTTTTCGATAATGAAGACATTAATTGGAAAAATTATATTATTTCGAGTTCGCTATTCGCGAATGACATTTATTCCGATAATCCCGATCTTTTCGAAAAATCTAGTTAGAAATGACAGAATTGTCCAAAAATTAGATTGACGTACACAAGTAGAAGAATACAGCTTTAACTTCGTTCGATTCATCCAACAGTAATAATCTTCATTTAAGATTCTCGTGATACAGTTATATAGATGAAAAACCGGTATTCTATCCAGGAATTGATTTCAATAATTAGAGAAAAAAACTTATCAATATGAAAAGTTGATAACAAAATTGTGGAGAAGCAAACAACAATATTATAAAAATGTGTCACACTATTTATTTTGTTATTATATTTTGTTTTACAACCTTTTTATCTTTTGAATGATCACCAGTTGATGAATGATATTTCTGTCCTTTGTTTTCATCCAGTTCTTTATGGAAGATTTGGAATTTTTTGATATTAACCAGAGATTTTAATTCAAACGGGAATTCATAATAAATTATTGGTGACAAGTAGGAGTAGCTACGGAGACATATGGTTTAGTGTATTGCGGAATTGACTAATGGTTAGAATAACGTCGGAATAATGACCAGACAATTCAAATGACAAAAAGAAAATATCGCTTCAACACCTAAACGATAAAATTTTTTAACCACCTAGAGTAGGCCATCATCGTTCTACTAGTTTACAGGTGAAATTTCCGATACTATAGAAAAAAAGATGAAGTACTTTTACAACAAATAGAATGGAACGTAGCCTTAAAAAGTGAACGCGGCATCAATACATCTGGCAGAAGAAAAGTAATGTTATGTTAATGTAAAACGTGCTGCTGACAATGGCTCGTCCAACGGTTCATATTTTTGTATTCTCGGTGGACTAGAGGTAACGCTCCTAAAAAAGATCACCATTACAAATCACATACATAATGATATCGATATAATTAGAATTATCCGCAATGCTGGAAAAATATTGTAAAAAATTTGAGGGCAACGTAAATACAAATTGTGATTGAAATGGTATCCAGATTCGAACGCAATGAAAATTGAGAAATTCAGATACGAGGTCTGTTCAAAAGACAAGGTGAATTTTGTATTTTCGCGGGCTGTGTACATTTGATTGTCGAAATTTTTTTTGTTATGTTGGTACACATACGGTTCTAATATGTTTACATTATTCGCCATTTTAGATTTGTAGTTTGTTTTTGACAACGGAAAAAGTTAGTACCTTTTTGTGTGTTCTTCGTTTTTTTACTTTTGAAAAAAATTGAACAAAGAAACTGTATTGAATTTTGGGTTAAAAATGGAATAAAGTGATCCAAAGCACTTAAAATGTTGACTGTGGTATTAGGAGTCTACGTTGTCTCAAAAAAGTGTTTATAAGTGGTACAAGCGCATTACAGAAGACCGAGAAGATGTCGATGACGTTGAAAAACATGGAAAAGGTGAAAAAAATGGTTTTTTAAAACCGTCGAATCACTATTGGAAAAGTTGCAGAGGATGTTGGCATATCAATCGGCTCATGTCATGCAATTTTCTCGGACGTTTTGGGCATGAAACGTGTGGCAGCGAAGTTTATTCCGAAATTGCTAAATTTTGAGCAAAAGCTCGCATAAGTATCGCTCAGGAATCATTGAATGAAGTCAACGACGATCCAGATTTGCCCAAAAAGTTCATAACTGGTGACGAAACGTAGGTATATGGTTATGACGTCGAAACCAAAGCCCAATCATCCCAATGAAAGAGGCCAGAAGAGCCAAGACCGAAAAATGTGAAGATTTGCTCACTGTTTTCTTTGACTACAACGGCGTGGTGCACCATGAGTTCTTGACAGCAGGTTGTACGATCAATAAAGAACACTACAAGGAAGTTATGCAACGTTTGCGTGAAGCAAAACGACTAAAACGATCGGATTTGTAGAAAAACATATCATGGATTCTGCATCACGATAATGCAGCAGCTCACACGTCAATGCCTGTCTTTTCCCTATTCCCAAAACTGAAGAGACCAATGAAAGAAAAGCGTTTTGCCATAATTGATGAGATAAAGTCGGAATCGAAGAAGGAGTGATGGCCATACCGGAAAGCGCGTTTCACAAGTGATTCGAGGATTGCGAGAAGAGCTGGCATAAGTGCTGACGGTGATTACATTAAGCGGCACAAAATGGATATTGATTATTAAATAAATTCTTTTCGAAAAAATTCAAAATTCATCTTTACTTCTGAACAAACCTAGTTTAGTACGTAGTTATAGCTCAAAACACTTGGCTGAAATCAAATCTGAAATTGGTGCAGAAAATTGGTGTACAATACTATTGTATATCCACATTTTTACTATGTATGTCTCTTTTGCTGTGTTGTTCTGGGGGAGATATTCAAAGATTGCATCTTTCAAAATAGGGCATTGAGAATATTGTTCCGTGCAAACAGATATACCTCAGTTAATAGCATGCTAAAATCACTAAATTTCTTAAATTATATCACAGCTTATACGTGAGTCAAACTTGTTAATATTCAAAATTGTAAACAATCAAGCTCCATCATATTTTAATAAATACGTAAATAAGAGATCTCTAACCATGGATTACAACTTGAGGACAAAAGATTATTAAATTGAAAGGTTTAAGTCAACAGCATTGGAAAAAAACCCTGTTTATTGAAGGCTTGAGATTGTACAATAGTTTACCACGTAATATCAAGTCTTCTCCTACCGTAAGTCATTTTAAATCAAGGTTGAGAAAAATTTATTTTTTGTGTTGAATTGAATCATTTTTGTTTTTTATTTTTGTGTCCTCTTTTATTGGGATGATATTTGAACTTGTCTTATTCGAATATTTTTGATGTAATATGAATTTATTTGTTATGTAATAGCTGATATAGCTGAATAAAGTTTGATTTGATTTGATCCAAAAAAATTGTTTGAGACAATGTGTCGGGGTCCAATCTCATTATCAGAAATGGATGAAGGTTTCAAAATATACGTCGAGTGTATTTAAGAATTTGTGAGACACGCCGTGAATAATATTATACATGCTTTTTAACAATGTTCAAGTAAATGTATGTTGTGTGAGAAGTCGATTGACACGTGGTATGGTATAGCCAATGACTTTTTGCCAGATCAAGTTTTTTTTTATGTATTTTATATGATCTCGGATTCTTTAACTGTAAATTTAGTAAGAGCACTTTAATATTGTGGGCAAATACGTTAATTTTGCTACCCTTTCTAGAAAGATATGCGACATATGAAGGAAGGCAAGTATTATTATACTAATTATTGCGAGCGTTGCCTAATCCGTGCCTAAACGTTATTCTAGTCTAGTTTTCCAGGTTCCAATTTCAGTGCTGTTCAGATTGAGATCTAGTAGACCCGATAACGTAATACAAACAGTCGATATTGTAACATTTAAGTAACACGAAATAGCTATAACTGTTACTCGCAACGAATCTACGTAGCAAATCGAGACTGGTAATATATTAAATCTATGATTGAAGATCACGATGTAACTAACTGAATTACATTCGTGTGACCTCCTGTCGATTCTTAATTATTATACGACATGACGTGGCTTACAAACACTATCTATTCGGATTCAATGTTTGCCGAATGGATAGAATTGTTAATATCTAAGAACACGAGAGCCGCAATTGGTTTCGAAGAGCTTGAACAATTGCGAACCTTCATCAATTTAAAAAACAAAGCAGCTTGAAGATCACAAACCTAACGATTGAATCATAAATTTCTACATGCGGTTCCTTATAAGTTAAATAATGAACATCGTATAATTGATTTTATATAAATATACTTCCCATCTGCCTATAGAGGCGTATAGAGAGATATTTGATAGCAAATACCACTGTTCAAAAGAAATGGGCATACTTCAACCTCATACTTATGGACACCTCTTCAATTGAAAAAAGATTGCAGCTTGAAGATCACAGTTCCAACGATTGAATCATAAATTTCTATATGTGGTTCCATGTAAGTTATATAATGAAAATCGTACAACTAATATTAATCAAAAAAAATTTTTTTTTATTTCAGTGGACCTACAGTTTAACGCCGGTTCCGAACGGCCATTGGGCTCATAATAGATGTACATTACCCAGCATATTTTATTATTCAAACTACTTAAATCATAGACAAACAACTACGGGGCTCGAACCCGAGTTCTACCGCACCATAGTCGGGAGTTCTACCGACTAAGCTACGGAGACCGGCATTAATCAAACATACTTCTCATCTGCTTCTATCAAAAACCACTGTTCAGAAGAAGACATACTTCCACCATATAGTTATGCACAGAGACAGTTGTGCAATAGTTCCAGAATGTTTGATTCAATCCGTCGAAGATTATTTGCATTTTTGAGGCCTTGGGTTTACAATGGTGTCCCTTAAATGTTGAAGTAATAAAAATATCAATATACTCAAAAGTAGACTAAGCGCGTTTCTGTCAAGGCCGCGAAGGAAATTCTGTGAGTTATCGTAGCTGTATAAATAAATGGGTGTGCAAGATTAATTTGGACACCGTCTTGTGTTGTATTGTGCTTTCGTGCTTGTAGTTTTTGATGCTATGTAAAGGTTGTTTTTTTTTTAGAGGTATAGAAATTTAAATTGCAATAAAACAACGATGGATCATTCGAATGACAAGAATTTTTTTTTATTCGAAAGATAATCTTGTGGCATGACATTTTGAATATGATTTCTCTCATATGACCGCCACGGCTGGCTCGGACGTAGTCCAATCTGGACGTCCAATTTTCGATGACTTTTTTCAACATTTGGGGCCGTATATCGGCAATAGCGCGGCAAATATTGTCTTCCAAATGGTTAAGCGTTTGAGGCTTATCCCCATAGACCAATGACTTTACATAGCCCCACAGTAAGTAGTCTAGCGGTGTTAAACCACAAGATCTTGTAGGCCAATTCACAGGTCCAAAACGTGAAATTAGGCGGTCACCAAACGTGTCTTTCAATAAATCGATTGTGCCACGAGCTGTGTGACAAGTTGCGCCGTCTTGTTGAAACGACAGCTCCTGGACATCATGGTTGTTCAATTCAGGAATGAAAAAGTTAGTAATCATGACTTTATACCGATCACCATTGACTGTAACGTTCTAGCCATCATCGTTTTTGAAGAAGTAAGGACCAATGATTCCACCTGCTCATAAAGCGCACCAAACAGTCAGTTTTTCTGGATGTAACAGTGTTTTGACATACACTTGAGGATTACCTTCACGCCAAATGCAGCAGTTTTGTTTGTTGACGTAGACATTGAACCAGACGTGCGCTTCATCGCTAAACAAAATTCGCTTATGAAAATCGGGAACAACGGCAATCTCGTTTTGGGCCCATTCGACGAATCTACGCCTTGCTTGATGATCGTTTGGCTTCAATTCTTGCACGGGTTGGATTTTATGAGCACGCAAAACCAAGATCCTTCCGCAAAATCTTCCATAAAGTGGATGGACACAGATCCAATTCCTGTGCTCGATGGCGGATGGACTCATTCGGGTCTTCCTCAATGCTAGGCTCTACAGTAGCAATAGCTTCTTCTGTACGCACCGTACGACGTCTTTAGGGATGCGAGTTATCAATAAGAGTAAACGTGGTGCGAAAACGTTCCATGATTAATCGAATTAACTGCTCTGATGGACGATTTTGTCGAAGATAAAATGGACGTAGTGCGCGATACGTATTCCGCACATAACCATTATTTTCGAAATAAAATTGCACTATTTGCAAGCGTTGTTCAGGCGTGAGTCTATTCATGCTGAATTTCCAAACCAAGCTGAGAATAAATCACTTCTCAGCTGTTAAATCGGTCGCCATCTTCAACAGTAATGCCAACTTAAAGTTCTATACCTCTAAAAAAAAAACCCTTTTAGTTTCGAAATCCTATTGTGTAACTTATTGATCCCTCCGAAACAGGTTGATCGAACCTTCAGGTGGTTTATTTGATTATTTATGTCTTCTTTTTTCATATAATAAGCAATTTTCTGAATATTGATTCCTAATATGTAAAATGTATAAATATTATTTTAGTTCTGGAATTTTGTTGATTACTCGTACATGTTACGGAAACAGGTGCACCGCACTTATCGGTTAACTTTGGATTCATTTATTTATTCATAAACTATTTCCTAATATGTGAAACGTTTATATATTTTGAAGTGAAAAATTATTTATATGCGTTTCATTGGATTTTCTTGAAAGTCACACCCTGTGAGGCTATTCTGTTTTCCGGAAGTGTTTATAAAATACACAAAATTACCTGAAAGAATGAACGTTTTATTGACTACTTCGAATCATGTGACATTTGAAGATATTCATTCAAGTTCGAAAAAATGAGAAAAGGTGTAGATATCAAAGTAGGAATCAAGAGACGACATTTCGTCATCATTTGTGTAATTCAAGTTCCATAATTCGTGAGTTTGAGTCCTCGAGTAAGTGCAATAGTTGCGCCTGATTTATCGAGAATACTCGAGGTGTGTTTGAACAAAAGCGCCTTCGACAAAAACTCACAATGAATGAGTTTTGCATATCCGACCTCACCTCCGAGTGGGAGGGCGATAATTAAATTTCATAGTATTTAATTTGAAATGAACGGTATTTTCTTCAGCAAAATAATTAATTATGTATGCTATTCATATTGTATCGAATGCAAATACAATGGTGGGAACGAAAATCAGCCTTTCTTATCTATAAAGATTGCTCTCTAATGAAGAGCATAATTGCATGAAATTAATTGACGAAAAAATATTATTGGCAGCATATCACTAAATTGTACTGAAAAAAATTCAAGAGATGAGAAAATTACCGTAATCAGCAGAAAGTAAGTTTATTGACTTTGAAATCAGATCGGTAATTTCAATTCTGGTCAGGTACTTTTTGTTGTTTATATCTCTTTTACCAAGTTTTAACTTTTTTCTCCTTATTACCTTACCTTGTGGCACATGAGTAAATGATTTATTTGGTATGGTAATAGTATTATTTGTATTATTAAACATGGTACTGTCATTCGTAAAACTTCGTATTCATTTGAATTGTTTGTATTCACTTCAATGTTTGAGACGTTAATTTAATGACGTCACAGCTTTGCAAGTGTTTTGGCGGGAAATTCTATTACTACACTATTTAACAATCTCGTCGGGGATAATTATATTTTTGAATAAAATATAGGTTTTTATGACAAATTAGTCTATCGTTAAAATAAGATCAATTTGTCAACATCCCTATTATGTAGATGTCAAACTTGATTTGATGGGTAGCGCCGAGAAAGCTTCTATTATCTGCTTTTGAAAACATTCCTATCTACTTTTACGGACCCTTATTTATGGCTACACCATTAGAAGTAGAGTCGCTCTTCACCGGAGGAAGTTCAGATGAACTTCCGAGTTCACCGGGTCATGTCACAAATGAATCGCAATTTTTGTAATTGCGAAATGCAACTCCATTTTCCCGGGAACACCAAAAGACCATGGAAGTACTTCAACATTCAATACATACGAGGTCTGTCAAAAAAAGGTTTATTTTGAATTTTCGCGGGCTGTGCACATTCGATTATCGAAATTTTTTTTTTGATACACATACATTTGCTTCTCATATGTGGACATTATTAACCATTTTGGCTCAGTAGTTTGTACCTTTCTGCGTGTTCTTCCATTTCACTTTTGAAGAAATGGATAAAAGAATCTGTATTAAATTTTGCGGTAAAAGTGGAATAGCGTGCTCCACTGTGGCATTAGGAGAAAGTACATTGTCTCAAAAAACTGTTTATAAGTGGCACAAGCGCTTTACAGAAAGTCGAGAAGATATTGATGACGATGAGCGTCCTGGTGTTGCAACCACGTCAAAAAATGAAGACATGAACAACATCGGAAGAGTGAAGAAAATGGTATTGAAAAATTGTCGAATCATTCAATTTTCTCGGATGTTTAGGGCATGAAACGTGTGGCAGCGAAGTTTGTTCCGAAATTACTGAATTTCGAGCGCAAAAGCAACATCGCATTAATATCGCTCAGGAGTTGTTGAATGACGTCAAGGACGATCCAGATTCGCTCAAAAAGGTCAAAACTGGGTGGTTTAAAGTTTAAAACCATATACCCACGAAACGTGGGTATATGGTTGTGAAGTCGAAACCAAGTCTCAATCATCTCAATGGAAGCGGCCAGAAGAGCCAAGACGAGAAAATGCATGCCAATTTCGATCAAATGTGAAGGTTTTGTTAACTGGTTTTTTCGATTACAACCGTGTGGTGCTCCATGATTTCTTGTCAACCGGTCGTACGGTTAATGAGGAATACTACAAGGAAGTTATGCAAAGTTGGGGTGAAGAAATGACGCTCAAACGATCGGAATTATTAAAAAACAAATCATGGATTCTGATCAGAATAATGCACTAGCTCACACATCAATGGTTGTGATTTTTTGGCCAAGAACAACACCGTAATCATACCTCAAGCATCGAATCCACCAGATTGGGTTCCCTGCGACATTTTCCTATTCCCAAAACTGAAGAGACCAATGATAGCAAAGAGTTTTGCAACAATTGAAGAGATAAAGTCGGAATCGAAGAACAAGCTGATAGTCATGCCGAAAAGTGCAATTCAGAAGTGCTTCGAAGATTGGAAGAAGCGCTGGCATAAGTGGATAATATCTAAGGGGGATTATGTTGAAGACATTGATACTGATGAATAAATAAATACTTCTCGAAAAAAATTCAAAATTCACCTTTTTTTGAACAAACCTCGTACATGATCAGTTCCAATTGATTTGACATATGTTATTCTCGAGTTCAATATTATAAGCATGCGGGGTTATTCGTACGCGTAGCTGGGTGAATTCTTCCAAAAATTTATGAAGTGAATTAATTAGTGACAATGTAAGTCGTTAAATGTTCGAATCATTCATTTCAAGTAAACACTTCTCCATGTTTGTTAAATGCTTACACCTCGGTCTCATAAACCGCCTTCTGCAAATTCATAGAAGTCGTTCATGCGGAATAAATCAGTATTTGTCGATTATATCCGATATAATATAAAACAGTAAAAGTCGTATCAGCCAACGAATTTGGAAAAATTAAAATGCATTATCTTCCCACCGAGGTTTAGAAAGTTGCGCTCGCTTCGAGCTTATAATGGGACCATTAGAATTCAAATTAACACGCTTTGATTCTCCGCGATCTTCAACATACGCGGACCTTGCCACGGTTACGTAATGAGTTCATCACTTTTTTTCCTTATCGAGAGGTTATAAGCGTGCCCTTCCACATGCCCAACCCTCGTATATAATTGGTTTAGCGAACCTTACACAATAACCTGAGAGCAATTCTTCGAAAATTCTTCAATATGATTGCATCATATAAAATAACAATTAATCTAAAATATTATTCTCATAATCCACATCCATGTCATGAATAACATATGTAAAAAATAAAAAAAGTAAAAAAACGACTGAAGAAGTTTCAATACCTACCAAGAGAAATATTTTTGTCCGTTTTTATTTCTTTATATGTCTATCTATTGAAATGTTCAGAATTCTAATTAAGAAAGATGCTTGGAGATTTTAAGAGCTTAATCGTTTCTAGAATTTCAACCAGAGAAGTTTTTCGAGCATCAGACTAAGTAGAAGGTGAATTGCTTGGTCAAGGTTTTCTTAGGCAAGTGTTTAAGGTGACAACTAGAGATACAGAAAAAGTAATAGTACTCAAAGCATTCTATAGGGTGGATGAAAACTCTACATTTGTAATTGGATAATATTCTACTATTGAATGTTTAAGGTTTTTTTGGGCAAGTGTTTAAGGTGATAACTAGAGATACAGAAGAAGTAATGGTACTCCAAGAATTCTATAGGCTGGATCAAAACCTCAGAAAAATTTCCTGAAAGAAGTTATTCATATAAAGATATACATTTGTAATTGGATAATATTCTACTATTGAATGTTTAGGTTGGCGCAATATTTATTTTATTGTTAACAACAAACAAAATCAACTAAAAAAAAAAGGTATATGCATATATAAATTTAACTCGCTACGTGTAGGAGTGATAAGTGCGTCTGCTATCAAGTTATTGCTAATCAAGATTGGAAAAATCGATATTCCAAACATTAATTTGTTCGATTGGTTGTAATAATACTGTGCTTATATAAGTGTATCGGTAGGGGGAGTGCGCCGAACGCTCGAAACACGTACCTACGTGATTATATTAAAGACCTAATGGAACGGAAAATTGCAATTTTCTCTCGAATAGTTAGGTGTTATTTGATAAGTTATTATTTGGAATCGTTTTCTTGCCCAGTGAATCAACAGTTCAATAATTTCATTTATGCCATCAATTATGTTATTTCCTTTCAGAAATTATTTTTGAAGTTTTACTATCAAAATAGTATGAAATTGACATATCTCAAATTTCTTTGAGTTTGTAAATTAGACAGATTTAACCACCATATCACCATTATTTTTCAACTCCTTGAAACTTAATTGAAGCTAGATTTTTTTAGAGAGGGGCCTTCGCCCCCTCCACTAGGCTATGGACACGACACGAATCCTATATGGGGTATGTAATCTTCATTTTAATCGTATTTGAAATGGTTACGATAGAAATGAGAAGAGTTGACGCACCCGCTCGAGGTGAACGTTCGAAGGCGTTCCCGAAAAATCCTACTGAAAGTCACGTTGAATTACCCAGAAACCCAACGGAAAGTTTCACTCGAGAGAAAAGAGTAAGAAACCAAATAAGGACGTTGGACCTTACAGCTACGACCTACTCGAATACAAGACCTACAAACATTCGAATTAAAAATGATAATAATTGCGAAGCCTCCTTGCGTGCCACTGGCATTTGAACCTTAGAGAAACTGAAGGTAAACCTCCAATCCAGTGAAACTAATGCACTTTGGTGGACGAGCCGTATTTTAAATTCGGATGAAGGCAATCTTCGGACTGAGCAAAATAGTGCCTAAGCAGTCGAACAATTTCGTTCTGCAGTATGTATTCGTTGAGAAAATACGTACAGATATATTTGATTATTTATTTAATAGTGTTGGCGTTTACTTGATGTAAATCCATTATAATTGAATATAACTTAAATTCAAACACTTGAACTTATGATTTACACTTTAATGACTACATAGCATGACGCGTTTCGTCGTTACAAACGACTTCTTCAGATGCTTACAGAATGGTAATTCTGTAAGCATCTGAAGAAGTCGTTTGTAACGACGAAACGCGTCATGCTATGTAGTCAATAAAGTGTAAATCATAAGTTCAAGTGTTTGAATTTAAGTTATATTCAATTATATTTGATTATCTGAAATTATTTTTCTTTGCAAACAAGTCACGGATTTCGGATGCAACCAAGCCACGAATTTCGGAATGATTTGGAAATCTCATTGGGAAATCTGTAACTAATGGGAAAATTAACAAATCTGGTGAGTCTGAGTCTGGTGAGTTTTTACCGTCCAAAAACTGTTTTGTACAGGCAATGGAAGTTTACAGTTTTTCAGTAATCCAAATAATATTCAGCTATTCAGCAAAAAAAAAATTTCGGAAAAATTACCAAACAAATTACCTATTAGTATATATTTATTTTATGTAGAACAAAGCAAGCTAATGTTCCTAGAATCAATTTGAAAGTGATTTCACGAGTTGAACCAAAGATAAATTATAAAGAGTGAAATACGAACACCGGACTATACCGAGACTAGATGAAATGAGGAGATATTTGAATACATTAACCGCCTATCAACAAAATCAACTTGCGGTCAGAAGTCACAGATTGTTATTCAGACTATTAATGGAGAAATTGAGTGGGCAGCTCCGAGTCAGTTCCACTCGATAGAATATGCCCATTGCAAACCCGAATAGAACACAATTTTCTCCGTTCGAGTCGAACCACAAACTTAATTTAATACCAGTTCCCGAACGGCCGAAGTTTGCCAATAAGTTTCACCAACTCTTTGCGAATTATTATCTCATTAACGCTGCATGTCGAAATACTGCGAGGTACACTAGAATGAAAACATTAACACATTCAAATCATTATAACACAATTCGAATAATCGTACAGATAATGCATTGCGGTCTGGTGTAGTAGCACTTCTTTCTGACCGACCTACTTTTCACATCGGTGAATCATCGAAAGACTAATCAGATTCGAACAGGTAACTAATTACGAATATATCTGCATAAATTGCAGCAATGAACAATTAACTAACCAATGATATCCCATTAAATATCCAAAATTACTTATTGGCTGTGAATTTTTGATATTTAGTGAAATCCCGAAATATATGATCGCTATACTTTCGAAATTCAACAAAAACGTACAAAACACGGCAAGGAAAAAGGGGTTGAACTTGAAAAATCAAATTATCGACTAATAACAAATTTCAGATATAAAAATTTGAAAAATATTTTCTTCATTAAAATTGATTTGATGTAAAATAAAATTTTTGTATACGTTCTGAACAGAGTAAAGAAATTGAATGAAAACATTTATACTTTGATACCATTAATTTAGTACAACGTGAGGAAATGAAACTTTCAATAGAATATCTAATGAAGGAGAATTTCGAAAATGAATTCTCTACAGAATTTAGGGGTTATTCTAGAAATTTTTTTTGACTATGTAAAACGATTCAGTTCTCTCCAAAGTAGAATTGGAAGTGAAGTTATGCCATTATGGAGATCTGTGTTCAAACTCCAAGGGAGACTTGAGGTTTGTGTGTCTTCCACAGTTAAATGATTAAAAATATTATTGTGATGTATTATTATTTTAGAGGTCCACAAAATAAGAAACAAACAACACGAATTTTTAAAAAAATTCTTTTCTATTTATTATAATGAATAAAAATCAATTAATCGTCCATAGCTATTTGTTCCTATCGAATCAATATTTCCAGAATTTGTTCCATTTCGAACAACAAAAGAATATGAAACAGATCAATGGATGAGTCTATTTTCTGCCTTTTCTAACAAAAATCGAAGAACGATCGAGTAACAGAAAACGATAAAAAAATGAAAGAGTTAACACGAATTCAATGCGGCATGAATCTCGTTAACTCCAACCGCACCTCGGAATGGCATTGCAGAATTATTCATTGAAACTAAAACAATTAAAATTGTCAGATCTACGAAAGTTTCCTTGTACGTCAAGAATGAAAGAGGATCTAATTACAGTTATTCATTATTAATATTACACAATGATCTTTTGGTTCTCCGTCAGTGGTGCAACGATGCTTTCGATACAACGTAGTGGAAAGAACATAAAAGATGAATATAACAATGGCAAATATCTAATTAGATAGTTTTAAATAGAAGATCTACAGTATCCATTACGAAGAGCATCGTTTCCTGTAAGTTGTTTATTATATAAGGCGTATAATTGGCTAACTCGAACGATAACTGCTTAACAAATTGCGATTAGCTCTAAAACCGTTAATCGAGTTGTAAAATATCAATTCACTTCAAGATTATCGCGAAAAAGTCAATGAAAACAACAAGAGAATGGCGATTTTGGTAATCGAGCTGCCAATTCAACTTGTCATAGTAGACTTTTTGGAAACTTGTGCATTCATAGCGGAAAACATTCTGGGATGCAATCGCCATATTCAGCAGCAGAAACGATTTCAATATCACCTGATGATGATACCGTTTGGCGTAGATGACAGAAGAACTTGCTAATCGGACATCTGTTAGTAAGTAGCGTGTAGTTACTAACTGATTACTAACTTGTTGAGTAATTTCGTGTTCCCTTTGAACGATGAAGGACATTACACATTAATATTTCTTTCATATCGAACGAAGTTAAAGATATTCAATTCAAGAATTATTTTGTTATTACGTTGTTAGGAAATTAGTACAGGGCAGTCATATTTGCGTCACTTAGACATTCCTTCAAATCATCTGAACTCAGAAATACCTACAACAGGAGCTGCACAATTTTTGAAAAATCAGAAGAGAACGGGAGTAACACCTGCTAATTTCATGTGAAAAAGGAGACTCTAACATTACTACTGATTACAATAAAACAACGTAATGATCTATTTGAAAATGGGTGTTAATTAGTTGATTCATCGTAATTCGTAATCAAGTCTACTTATATAATACACAAAACTTAATGTTTACTTCATTGCTAGCAAATTATATATTTTCATTTAGTCACGATTATGAATATACATGATACTCAATCACGTCTTCTCTTAGAAATAAATATATTTTCGGCCAGTCTCCGTGGCTTAGTCGGGAGAACACCCGATTATGGTGAGGAAGAACTCAGGTTCGAGCCCCGCTGAAGGGGTTTGTGTTTTTTATGGTTTAAGTAGTTTAAATAATGATATATGCTGAGTAATGTACCTTGATTACAAGCCCAATGGCCGTTCGGAACCGGCGTTAAACTGTGGCTCCACTGAATTGAAAAAAAAAAAATATATATATATATATATATATATATATATATATATATATATATATATATATATATAATATATATATATATATATTTTCAGATCAGTCAATTCTTTAGTTAATAGCGATATCGAATTATGTATCGGCAATGCCGGTGGAAGGAACAACTGCAGCGCGAGCGGCATGTATACATACCCGATCTACCCGAATAAAAATAACAGAACCTAAAAAAATTGCTTTCTAGTTGATGGTAGCTTTATCGAAAAACTTCAAAATTAATAATTGTCATTAAATGATAGTATATGACCGAAATAAACTGATCGTTGAAAATTTGTATAATGGACAGTCAAATTTTCAATGATGTTTCATTTTGTTTTTGTCATTTAAGGAAAACTATTCATATTAGAGTTTTGAAAAAGCACCTTGCAGCGAAACGTAAATTAAAAATAAGATCTATTCATTTTTGAGTCTGCTGTTTTGAGAATCTCAAGTTTTAGTTCATTTTCATTTCAGTCTAGGAGGTGCAAAAATTATTGTTAATATAATCTATACCATCCAAGAACTGATGTGAGAATTGTGCGACGATAAACATTTGAGATATCAATCGGATCGTTGCGGAAGTTATGGGTATGAACTTTCTTCGAATGTGTGGTAGAAAGTTAATTTTATCTGATAAACAATGAGATTCTCTTCTCACGGGAATGCGTTTCGGTAAGTGGCACTCTTCAATAGTCAACCGTCGACTGAGCTTACGAAAACAACACAACTTGTAAGAAATGCTAAAATGTATGCAGTAGTCCGATGTATCCAGTAGCAATTAATTGGAATAGGTTTCGAGCATTCTACGAAAATGCCAACGTTAGTTCCGCAACGCCGAGTTTTCTGTTTAAAAGTTATTAGCAAACTTTCTTCAAATGAATATAAACAGGATATGTCCGACTTATCCGACCCTGTCATATCTGCAAGATACCTGTCAATCGAAAGTAACATTATATAACGATAAAAATGTTTAATATACGAGTACTATATAAAAGTAATAAAGATTGACTAGCTCATAATGAAGGGAAATGCTTCTGACAAGTTATTGAAAAAAAAACCTAGTAGATAATGAGTCCGATATTCAAGACAATGTGTATAATTTTCAATAACGACTGCTAAACACATAACTGACACAATGAAACCGCTCGTTCAGAGGAATTGCTTGATAGAGAGAATAATTCATTTAATATCCCTTAGTATAGTTTCTGGCAAAAGTTCTGACGTCCCATTAATGAAACTATCAATTTGACACAAACGCTCAAAACCTGGGTGATTGTTCATTATGTTTTCAAACCAAAGTCACAGTCGTTGCGTATTTCAAGGGACATTATATTTTTTGACTGAAGAAATTTTGTTCAATTCACGGTATAATCACCTTTACCGAATTTTGGAACGCAGGGCGAGTGTGCACTTCACGCAGAAACATATTGTAAACCGATAATATGCATCATAACTAACATAAAATATTGTATTACGTACGGTGTTAGGTCTACGTCTACGGTCTTAGGTCCACTGCTATTCTCCTTATACATTAATGATATTGTTTTGCATGTGAAAAAATGCTCTACGCGATTGTTCGCGGATGATTTATGTTAGTGGTAAAAATATCCAGACTATGACAGAATGGATCAATAGAGACTTGGCAGCAATAAATGAATGGTTAAGCGATAACAGTTTATCGCTGAATGTAACGAAGTCTAAATTTATAGCTTTTGGTGAAAGTAAAATTCTGAAGATAAAAAGTAATGAAAATGTCAGTATTAAAATTGAAAACCAGTACATTGAAAGGGTAAAACTTGTTAAATACTAAGGCGTTATGTTAGATGAGAAATTGAGTTTAAATGATCATGTCGACTTCATATCGTCTGAAATCTCAAAGAAAATCAATTTTCTCAAAAGAATTGGAAAAAATCTGACCACATATATGAAGTTATTGCTCTTTAAGTCAATAATTATGCCACACTTTGAATTCCACTCCGTTATTGGGATTTAGTAAAAAAAAAACTCAACAATTACAAAAGTTGCAGAATAGAGCTATGCGAACAATTTTGAAATGTAATAGATAAACTCCAATCCAAAGCATGCTAAATTGTTTAGAACTAATGTCAGTTAAACAGAGAACACTTTTGGCTACATATATATTCATATTTAAAGTTAAAAACAAATTGTTCCCATATAGAGTAATAAAAAATGTAACATATATCAGTGATGTGCACAGTTATAATACAAGAAATGCTGACAATTTCTTCATGGAAGTTTTGAGCTTTCTAAACGTAGGAATACTATATTTTATGAAGGATTCAACGCATTTAATAAATTGCCTAGCTCCATAAAAACAATTAGTGACCTTAAGGTACTCAAGCGTAAATTAGCTAAGTTCGTTTTAAACATATAATTGTAAATAATATAATTCGAACCTAAGTGTATATATGATTTTGTAATAGCTATTGTAATAGTGGTATTTCAATAAGTGATAATTTAGAAAATATTTCTTATTCATTTTATGATTTCTCTTATTACCTTTTTTGGCATTTTTGGTGTTGAGCATATTATGAGCACCTTTTTTGAAGTATTATAATAAAAATTTATCTAAATAAATATTATTTTTATTTTTACCGCTGAAAATGGCTTGAATATGCCAATACATATTCAATTATGCGAATGCGTGTAATTCGGTCTCTACTGATAACTCATTGAATTCTATGGCACAATTATTTTTATATATAATCTATAATAATAAATCCTACCTCAATCTATAATTATGGTTATTATACTTCAAAAAAGGTGCTCATAATATGCTCAACACCAAAAATGTTGAAAAAGGTGAAAACAGAAATCATAAAATGAATACAAAATATTTTCTAAATTATCACTTATTGAAATATCACTATTTCGATTGGTACTAACATCGAAAAAGTTTCAGAATTAAGGATTTCATATAATATTGTTGAGTAAATATTCAACAACTATGTCAGAATTGCCGATATTTTTATATATATTTTTCCATATGATCATGGGGACTTCAAAGTCGTTCCCTTTCAAAATTATTGAAACTCTTACTATTATTATAGGTGATGAATCTAGACGTATCCCAGCCTTCCATATCCAGAAACACTTACCTGAAAGAAAGAAAAACGAAGTTAATACAAAAGAAAGTCGGAATATACATTCAAAATTGAGAGTATAATTGTTTTCTGAAATTTATAGTAGCCATGTTTCACCATTGGCACATTTTCACTCGATTTGGCGTATTGTGTTTTCCCTCAATATATCAACATCGCATTGAATAAGGCGTTGTAGCTTAAAACACTGTACGATAGCGAGCAAAGAAAGTAGTCGTCAGGCTTTAGTTTCGTTTTGACGAACGTAATAAAACTCTATTTACACTTTTGATTGCTCTCTTTAGAACTCGGACGTATCGGTATTCCATATCAGTGGCCCGTTATGTTATTGAGTGGCACAGAAAAAACCACGGAGGTATACCGCAATATTAATTAAAGACGCCATCGATTTCTGCGTGGATCATCGTCCAACGGATTTCTATTCTGTATCGGGAAAATGTCTGAAAAATGCGCGGATTCCTTTAGCGATGTTCAAATGACCAAAATCGACGTATAAATTAACTTATGAAATCCGTCCATAATGTTTCTATTGAAAAAAACTGTATGTTCTCAGTCGATTCAAATGTCGCCATTTAATGATAATTTGAAATTTATCGAAGAATACGACGGGATATTATTTCTCAAACGTTCAATTACGGAAACATTCGGAATAAACGATGTAAAGAATTAATATCTATAATTTGAGTTATCGAATACGTTTCAAGATAAATTCCAAGCTATCGCGCATCACGCTACGTAGCAGTAAATAAGAGCTACTTTGTCTTTATGTCTCCCATTACATTTAATAGAAATATCAGCCCGACTATTTAACTGCTGAAGAGTGACTTCTAATTCGTTCAGTGGACCATTTAATCACTTAAATATGTATATAGCCGTCCTCTTCAAAGCCATTGCCTTGTACATACGTCATACGTATGATTATAAATGATTTATGCCCGTTGATTCTTTAATGTGTTGTTTAGTATCGGTTTTTACATTGGTTACATGCACGAGCTACGTGGGCTAAGGATAATGGCCAGAGAAATCGATTGACAGGAAATTAAAATGCAGTTTTTGATTTATGTCTCTTCTTTTCATCCAAGTAATTGGACATCGAAAGCGCTTGTCGCTCAACAAATATTCTATACAAACACATTTTCAGGAAGCTAATAGTACATACTTCAATATATACTTCAACAGTATATATTATATACTGTTGGGAAATTAAAATTTCTTCAATTCGTAAAATAAAAAGAGAAAAGGCATTAAATAATAAACTAATGAGAGGTAATAATAAAAACTTGTCTAAAAACCACTGACTGAACAATTCTTTATTCGACTAGTTTCGCCTTTTATGGCATTATCAAGAATGAAAACAAATTACAAAGACAACCTTTAAATATTTGCAGATCTGTTCGGACCACAGAATACACCTTAAAATCGGTCATAGAGGTGGGGGTTTCCAAATTATCAGAGATTTAACAGCGGGGAGTGGTTTAGGTCTAACTGGTCATTGAGAAGATTGTATTTATCGTAATTTTGAAATTTATTTATTTTCTTGGCTTCCAGGTAGTTCATTTTCATACCGTTTTCGCAGTAATGGAGAATATTAGGTTTAAAACAACGTGAGATCTTATGTCCTGTCGACTCTAGATCTTCCCGAAAAGCAGATTGTCCGTTTTTTACGTGTTCTTTTAGCCTAGTTTCAAAACATCTTCCGGTCTGGCCAACATATGACGACTCACATTCTTCTGAAAACTATGCCAATTTCGAAATATGTTTCCATTTACTTCCTTTGAGTTTTTTATTTGGTAGCGAAGTCTTCAATTATTTAAAATTTTTCAATTTTAAGAACATTTCAATTTATTTATCTTTTCATATCAATTTGACATCTATAATATTTTTCTTTTTCCTCTTTGATTTTTCCTACACCTCTATCTTGTCTTAAAATGATAACTGTTGCAGATTTTATAGCAGTATTTAATGCATTTGACAATTTCAAATAGTTGAATTCAATTTTTTTTTGAATTATTCATTGCATTCCACCATAAAAAAACACATAACTTTCCTCATACGAGTAGAGAACCCGACTGGAAAAAACTTATTTCTTTCACAGAAGAGAAACATTTTCTCTTCTGATCTGCATGGACAATCGAGTCTCAAACTCATGGTAAATTACGGTAGATACTTTCAATTTTTCGATACTGTTTTTCATTGTTACCGCCTCGCTAAAAACAAATAAATCGAAACGGCCTGAAAACAATGTAGTCAGAATACATAACGCCATGACTTTGCCGAATTCGAGTATCGTTTATGAAACAAGTTCAACACAGCCGCATTCCAATTGTAATTTCTATCGGGGAATAATACAAACCTCTTTCCACGCACCACGCATATTACAAATTCTCAATACAAATTTAGATATTCAACGCGTCAACAAGTACAGAGATTAAGTTCATGGAGTTCTTTTCATTTCACATTTTAAACCATAGGATAACATAAGCTACCTAAACATTACACAAAATTTAAATGAATATCAAGCTTACTAACGATAAATGTCCATATAAATAGTTATATCAACGCGACAAAAAAATAAATGGCACCAAAGTCGAAAACAAACATCGAAAACTTAGAGTCACAATTCATACAATTCCCAGGAAATCCTGATCAAATATAAATTAAAAGACATCAAACGTGTTGCAGCTTAGATATCAACAGGAATTATCGAAAAAAATTGAAAACCGAAGTCTAGAAAATAAAAAGTTTGAAGGAGGCACAATTGCATCTCAAACTGCAAAGAGATCGAATCCCCATCCAAAACACCTAGTGAACATGAATATAATAATAATAATAAATTTATTGAGAAACATTCCTTACATTGTAAAATTTTATTCATTTCAATTGATACAATGATTACAACTAAGAAAAATGCTCTCAAAAGGACCGAATTCAGTTGATGGAGTCTGATATTCCATTCAGCTCTCGAGCAAAAGTATTTGTTCAAACAAAAATCTTGGTTAAATTCATATTTACAATGATATACAACTTTGATTGAAAAGAAAAGAAAAAAAATTTCCTCAGAGATATTACTTAAGCATTTGAGACAATTTCACATGGTGAAGAACATCTGTGTTAAAAAAATATACAAACATATGACACAAAAAATTGATTCATACATTTTTGCCTACATCCGAATCATCGAAGTACTCTGCCACACTATAGTATGCTTTGTTTAGAGCAAAGATTTAACTCTCCTTTTAAAGAAATGAGCTTTCAGTACTTTCAAATTCGATGGTAAATGGTTGAAAATTTTAATACTCAGATAATAGAGAGAGCGCTCAAATTTAGCTGTTTTATGCTTAGGAATAAGTAGCACATCATTGTTCATTGTTGAATACTCATGATTACTACTCAATTTAATAAACCTATCTTCATTTTCTTTAACATACAACAAACATCTATAAATATATAAACACGGTAAGGTGTGTATGTAATTATTGATGAAGATAGGTTTACAAGATGATCGCTGATGGATGGTGAATATTAATCGAAGTATTCGCTTCTGTGTAATAAAAACCCTATTTATTTCTGTAGAGCAGCCCAACAGCAGAATATTATAATTTAGATGACTATATACAAGACTGTAATACACATTCATAACACAGTTTCTAGGTACGATGTTCTTGATTCTACAGATTCCAAAAAATGAGTTACTCAATTTTTTACCTAAGACCTCAATGTGTGATGTCCATCTCAAATTTCTGTCTACATATATTCCAAGAAACTTTGTTGATTGGGATGATGATTTAGTGTTGTCCCCATATTTAACATTCAAGGTACTAATTCCATCGCCCTTCAGACAAAAATGAACACATACAGTTTTGTCAACGTTCACCATCAGATTGTTCATTCGACACCAACTTAGAAACTCCCTCACAATGCATTCACAGTATATAATATAATATAATGTTTATGTTGATGTTTTTTTGATCATATTGTCTATTCAACTTGATCAACTGCAATTGAACTGAAGAGATACTAATTTAAAAAATATTCACCGCTGAAAGATGTGAGCTTTTCCTATAATTTACATAATTAATCCACTAATGAACTGGGACACAAAGCAGAGAACAATAGCGATTCAGTCTAACTTAAAGAAAGGATCTATTCAATGCACAAACGTTTTAATTAAATGAACATTAGTTCTCGACTCGAAATTACGTAAAATTAAAAGTATAATACAATGGTCATATTATGTTATAGGAAGACTTCACTCTTCCAATATTTTCGTGAATGTGTTCTATAGTATCCTGTTCCAAAATTCATTGGGGCTTAGAATGTTGTGAAAACAAAATGACATACTTACGCACCAGACAAGGTATAATTTCTTCATTTTCATTTATAACACCAGGATTCAGCAAAATGAAACGTATCTCAAACTATATATTTTAACCTCAAATTCAATTTGTATTCATATTCAGATTTCTATTATAAACTGAAGATATACTGAGAATACGAATAAAATACGTTAGTGTGTCACGGAATATACCCAACGCACTATTACGATATATTACACGAACGAGAACAAAAATAAATAAGAATCCTGATCTCCAAATTAATCACGAAACTCAAAGATAATATCGGAATTTTCTTATCAAATGTATATCAGGCAATTGATACGGTCAATCTGGTTCAAAATTATTAACTTACCAAGGTGGAATTAAAAACTTTTCAACGGAATCTGAATTGAACCGAATCGACCTATAATTCTCTGGATACCGAACTAATTCCCAAAAAAAAAAATATTAGAATATAACTGAAATTATTAGAATTCACATTTCCATTAACCAGGTTTCTATTAAAATACCAAGTCTGTTCAAAAGAACAGGTGAATTTTGATTTTTCGATTACAACGACGTGATGCACCATGAGATCTTGCAAACAGGTCCTACGTTTAATGAGAAATGCTACAAGGAAGTGATGCAACGAGAAGTGTGAAGCAATACGGCTCAAACCATAGGAATTGTGGAAAAACAACTCATGGAATATGCACCACGATAATGCACCAGCTCACACATCAATGCTTGTTCTTGATTTCTGGCCAAAAACAAAACCGTAATCATGCATCAACCGCCGTATTCATCAGATTTGGCTCCCTGCGACTTTTTCCTATTCCCAAAGCTGAAAATTCTGATGAAAGGAAAGCGTTTTGCCATAAGTGATGAGATAAAGGAATCGAAGAAACAGCTGATGACCATACCGAAAAGTGCAGTTCAGAAGTGCTTTGAGGATTGGAAGAAGCGCTGGCATAACTGCATTATATCTGAGGATGATTATTTAGAAGGGGACAAAATGGATATTGATGAATAAATAAATACTTTTCGAATAAATTCAAAATTTACCTTTTCTTTTGAACAGACCTCGTATATGTCACGAGGTGATCACTTATCAGGACTAATTGATATTATGACATACCGAATTGGTATCTAGATTCCGATTCTTTCAGTTTTGAATTCGATAAGTACCAAAACAAAGTCCAACAAAGGTACTACAATTATGCAATAACCAATTTATTCATTTCACCGACTCATTGTGCGGATCTAATGAACATTTTGTAGATCAATTCAACAAAAGCGAACACCATGAACTATTTACCGACTTATACCTGCCAATTAAACCAAAAAATGATTAATCATGTTTCATATGAAATGTTAAATCCTCGCAGACCCACTAATAAAAAGCTTCATAATTAGTAATAGAAAATGATTAGAACTTAATAACGAAGTGCAAGTCGAATAGTGGCTCTCAAAGGAGCCGTCAGAAGCTTCTGGCAATCAAATAGTAAGTTACTTTAAACATATATCAAATACACATTGGCAAACTAATTACAATGATCACAATAATCGATGAGATTTCACCTTGCCGACAATTATTATCATAGTTGTAACGCATGAACAATTATCGACTATCACTTCGAATAATCAATACCTATTCGAGAAAAAGAACATTCTCACGAAGAATAAACATTAAGGAACTAACAAATGAGGTTCAGGGGTTATTTATCAAGAGATTCTGAAGCTAACCACTCCCATTACACCTACATATTGGTCACTAAGTGCAAGATCCTCTAATATATATGCAAATGAATATCATTCATTCGGAGATAAGTCAACGACAGACGTTAGAATACTTGGTGAGTTCCAAATGCCATTCAGTTTGTTCGTCCACGTAATGAATGCGTAACAGTAGAGAACAGAAAACCGCTGCGACCTCGAACTTTCGAAAAGAACAAGGTCGATCAAAATGCAACAGATTCTTTATTTTTTCGATGGTTTACGCAATATAAAATTTATGAAAATTATCGAAGGTGCAAATTTTATCACATGGCCGTATGAACATATGATGCATTTTCGTCATCAAACAATACTTAGTTATGAGCTATCACATCTTTTCTACTAAGTGTTGACGAGAGTAGAGCAATAAGGGTATACCTCAGTAGTTGATGATATAATTGAACTAACGGGTGTTTTTTTTAGAGGTATAGAACTTTAAGTTGGCATTGATGTTGAAGATGGCGACCGATTTAACAGCTGAGAGGTGATTTATTCTGTTTGGTTTGGCAATTCATCACGAATAGACTAACGCCTGAACAACGCTTGCAAATAGTGAAATTTTATTTCGAAAATAATGGTTCTATGCGGAATACGTAACGCGCACTACGTCCGTTTTATCGTCGACGAAATCGCCCATCAGAGCAGTTAGTTCGATTAACCATGGAACGTTTTCGCACCACGTTTACTCTTATTGATAACTCGCATCCCCAGAGATGCCGTGCCGTACGGTGCGTACAGAAGAAGCTATTGCTACTGTAGAGCGTAGCATTGAGGAAGACCCGAATGAGTCCATCCGCCATCGAGCACAGAAATTGGATCTGTGTCCTTTCACTTTATGGAAGATTTTGCGGGAGGATCTTGGTTTGCGTGCTCACAAAATCCAACTCGTGTAAGAATTGAAGCCAAACTATCATCAAGCAAGGCGTAGATTCGTCGAATGGGCCCAGAACGAGATTGCCGTTGTTCCCGATTTTCATAATCGAATTTTGTTCAGCGATGAAGCGCACTTCTGGTTGAATGGCTACGTCAACAAACAAAACTGCCGCATTTGGAGTGAAGGTAATCCTCAAGTGTATGTCGAAACACCGTTACATCCAGAGAAACTGACTGCTTGGTGCGCTTTATGGGCTGGTGGAATAATTGGTCCGTACTTCTTCAAAAACAATCATGGCCAGAACGTTACAGTCAAAGGTGATCGGTAAAGAGCCATGAATACTAACTTTTTCATTCCTGAATTGAACAAGCATGATGTCCAGGAGTAGTGGTTTCAACAAGACGGCGCAACATGTCACACAGGTCGTGCCACAATCGATTTATTCAAAAACACGTTTTGTGACCGCCTAATTTCACGTTTTGGGCCTCTGAATTGGCCTCCAAGATCTTGTGATTCAACACCGCTAGACTACTTTCTGTGGCGCTATGTAAAGTCATTGGTCTATGCGGATAAGCCACAAACGCTTGACTATTTGGAAGACAATATTCGCCGTGTTATTGCCGATATACGGCCACAAATATTGGAAAAAGTCATCGAAAATTGGACGTCCAGATTGGACTAACTCCGAGCCAGCCGTGGCGGTCATATGCCAGAAATCATATTCAAAATGTAATGCCACAAGATTATCTCTCGAATAAAAAAAATTCTTGTCAATCGAATGATCCATCGTTGTTTCATTGCAATTTAAAGTTCTATACCTCTAGAAAAACACCCTTTATATATCAAATATTCAATCGGTTCGTCGTTTTCCATCACAAAATACCACACACATACATACGAACATTTACAACAATCAGCAGACAATGATGATCGATGAAAAAATCATTGTGCGACATGAAAGACATGGCGTGACAACAGAAAAAACTACTACTTATGGGCAGATGTAGGTGATGCATTGAGAACAAAAACTGAAGAGATATGTGGTAAATTTTAAAGGCTTCAATCAAAAGACAAAATTCAACTGAAAACAAAATTGACCATTGGCTCACAGGAAAGCCTTGAACAATCATTACCTCTGCTTTTGTGTGCGAAACATTGTCAGAAGACATCAATCAATTATAAGATTTATCAATACTCATTATAGCTAGTTGATTTTGCACATAAAGAACGTAAACTTATCGCAACTTAACCACAAGCATAGTTGAGTATTGAGTAATACGAGTAATAAATTTTCAGTGAAACAGGTCAGCAGGTTGTAGAAAACATTGAAAATATGTCAACCGAACGAACTAGTTTTTCACTAGTTATTTGCGTTGCGTATTCCAATTTCCCAATTCATGGTGTAGTATGACCTAACTGTGAATATTTAGGTTACGATATGAATAGATTTCACGATAAAAATTCAGATGCACTTGTTAGCCGAAGATGCAAATAGATCTCACCTATCGTATGCGACGAAAAAGGATGCAACTAATTGTCACGTTTTCGCAACGTTTTGACGCTGCTAGCTCTGCGGGCGTAACGTGAAATCAATATAAATACATATGAAATGTGTAATTTTCTTATCCAAGAAGCTGTGCAAACAGTGAAAGTGGCTCATCTGAAAGTGGTCAGATAAGAAAACTGACAAGAAACAAGAAAAAAACTCGGAATTCAATCACCTCGAGTAAATTATAATTTATTCATATATTCTTGGTTTATACTATTCGAAATGTTACATTCAAGATTTTTACGTGTCAAAAACTCAGTTGTTGACAACCTAATCATCAACATAAATTATGCATTTATTGTGAAGCATAAATTATGAAGCTTGAAATATTCATAATTAAACCGTTTGAAGTACGTGGAATATGAAGCCGTTACAATGTCAAAAAAGGAATATTTCACTTTTTATAACTGAAATTTGCATATCAACTATCTCAAATATTTAATACGAACATTTGGACGTTATGGAAAACGTTTAGATTGGATCTCAATTTTTCAACTTATCACTATGGAAAGTTGCAAGTATTTCACATCCAATTTTCTCTGGATGGAATGAATATTATTTTTTAAATAATTGAATTGGAGTTGACTATCTTACAAATGTTGTCTACGTCTCTTCTTGTACTTGGAAATACATAATTCATTACGAATCAAGTTTAGTCCCATGGTTTTCCGAAAATTTTCGTGAAAACAGCAAGGATTCGAAAGATAACACTGCGCAACAAGAAAAAGTTGAACTTTTCCTTTAGTTCATAAGTCAATTATTACCAATGTTGGGTTAAGAAAGATGAATGTAACAAAAATATATTAGCTCCACATTCTTGATATGTAAATGAAGAAAATTATTGTTTCTAAGAAATTGGTGAATATAACTTACATAAACGAAGTGTAGCTGCAAAATCATTCAAATTCGAAATTCTTCAAAAAACACTTGCCACGTGTTTGGATCTACGAAGAATTTGATTCGTTTGATGGTGACCTTTTAGCGTTCTTCTTGTACATGCCCTCTGGAGCCGTCCTCTATGCAGATCACTGATTCTCCGCAATTAGGTAGGAAAAAATCAAGACGGAAGTGGAGAAAATGTATTTTCAGGGACATATTGCAAGCCGATATCGCATTAAAACTAACACAGAGGTCCAATAGTTGTACAACGATAGCGACATTGTGCAAGAGATCAAATCCCAGTGAGTAAGGTGGGCAGGACACGTGCAAAGGATTAATGACGAAAGACTGGTGAAACTGGCATGGGAAGAGACCCCAACAGGCCAAAGACGACTCGGACGCCCCAGAATGCGTTGGAGGGACAACATAAGATCAGACCTCCGAAAAATGAACATCCCTTTTGATTACAGGTTCATGGAAGACAGGGTCTTCTGGAAAAAGGTTGTACAGTCAGCCAAGACCCACCCAGGGTTGTAGCGCTATACGATGATGATGATTGCAAGCCGAGTTGGTGGTATTTTTGAAGAAGTTCGGTAACCAATTGAGGGTAGTATCACCTCTTTTGTTCCCCAAAAATCCATGTATAACTCCCTTGAGAGATTCCCAAGCTTCCTTTTCTTTCCCTTCCAAAACTAAATCGAATGCAATGTCCTTCACAAGTTGATGTATTTGTGGCCCAACAAAGATGCCTTCCTTAACCACATGCATTACTTAATTTAGGAAATTTGTGTCTTAAGTATTTAAGAGCCTGGCTTTCTCAGTTTATGGCTTTGACAAAATTCTTCATCAAGCCTAGCTTGATATGTCAGGGCAAAAAAAGAATATTTTTTGTAGAAACGAGTGGCTCGGCCATTACGTTTTTCTCACTAGGGTTAAAATTTCTTCTACGCCAATCTGCTTGAATATAATGTTATTCTCTATCCCTGTGTATTTTGACAATTAACAATGTTTGTATCAATTCCGAAAAATAAATTTTCCGCAATTTGAAAAAGATGAATTTATGAAATATGAGAAGTAGCTTGTATCTCTAAAACTAGAGCTAATCGGTTCTTTCAGTGGTAGATTTTGCATTCAGTAAACGAGAAGATTTCGAAACTTCCGATGGTAAGCCCAGGACCACTCAGCTTCGAAAATGTCTCCTTTGAATGGTTCCTTCTTTAGATAATGCGAAAACTACTATCATGTAGCCTTCCCTGTACTTTCGGATCCTATCGGGGATTGAGTTTCTCCGGATAATGTATTCATAAAAACTGCTTCATAACTTTTTGTCAACACCTATTTAGTTTATGGACTTAACAATTAAATGAATCGAAACGTATTCATCAAATAACAATTTAAAGAAGTATACCTTCATATATCGACTTCGGGCCGTGAATATTCGAACTACCTGTTTGCGTATCGTTTTACGGTCGAAAAGGAAAGATAATTAGACACGAATTGAAATACGCCAGTCTCGAAGGCTTCAGCCTTGAATCGTGCAACCAACCGATTCCAACAACAGTGGTTCAAATTCGAAAATCGAATCAACGAAACCGTGAACAATGCAGAATTGAATTCAGACAATGACAGTTGAAGAACTTGCGACAAATTCTTACAACGGTCTAAGATAATATTAGCGCAACGCACGTTATTGGGACATTGCGGTGACATTAGCGTAATTCATCTATGTTTATTCCATTGATTTAGAGAAAGTTACCTTGTGAATACCGCACTGAATTGAGATGAATCGATTTCAGTTGAACTAAAATCGAGGAAACCTAAATAAGCTTCTCAACAAATTACTTGCACAGTTTTCAACACGTAGGACGATGGCGATTACGATTATTCATACAAATCTCGAGCCCTTGAAATAGATGACACGTAGGTTTCGCTTATCTCTTGAAACCTTATGTTAAAAACAATAAATTCAAATTAACACACTCGGCTTAAGTTTATCTAAATAAATTATTTAGTATTTAGTGAAACTTAAGCCGAGTATGTTAATTTTAATTTATTGCCCTTGAAATATTAGCAGCTCATTGAAATTTGGCACTAAGTCCAAATACAAATCCAAATACGTGATCAAATTTTTTTTCATTTCAAAGCATTCTAATGCTAATTTTACTTTGAGAAACACTTTTTCCTGTGTAATATTTGGACCTACAGTAGTTTCACCGAATCCGAAGGACCCAAGAACACGGTGGGAATCGAACCCACCATGACGAGAAAGTAGGTACTGTTGTAGGGTGGTCAGTTTATCATTCGGGTCCTGAGCCTCTGTAAAATGGAAGAGAAAGACATACTAGCACAAATCTGCTTTAAGTAGATAATATAAATTCAATTGATTCAATAGATGGAGCAAAATTGATTCAAGCTGGCGATATTATGGAAAACCCCAACTGTAGAATTCATAAAACCCTATATATTAATTTTCTCATTAAACTCCGATTCTTGAAATTCTAAGAAGAAGGAAGAGAAAATCGGTTTTTTTGTAAAATAATAATAATAATAATAATGATAATTATTTCAAAGAATGCTCTAGTTAACAAATATAATGAAGCAAATGAAACAACGTCAGTAAAAACAAACAAAATTAGCATTTCAACACATATTCCAGTAATAATCCAAGGAGTATGGTTCCAACTCAATTAAGAGTTTTTAGACACTATTTTTGAATGAACTCAGTTATTCAAATCTCTTCACACTATCCAGAAGCTTATTGAAGAATCTCACAGAAGTGTAATATGGATGTTTCTCAGAAGCAGTCAGTTTATGATTAGGAAAGCGGTAATTCAAGTTACGTGTGCTGTAATTGTGGATGTGCTGTAATTTCGTTGGATTTATCAAATTTCTCCCTATGTTTGTGTAAAAAAATGAGATTTTCCAGGATGTAATGAGCATATACCGTCAGAAAGTTATTTTTCCGGAAATGCCCCCTGCAAGATTCTCTCCATTTGAGTCCCAAAACTGTTCTGATGACTCGCTTCTGAACGCAAAAAATATCCTTTGTTAGTAAACTGCTGCTAATGAAAATCAGCCCAAATTTCATCAAACCCTCAAAGTTTGCATAGTAAAATACTCTCAAGGAATTCCCATTGAGATATCTACTCATTTATTCAGTTTTTCCAAGATCAATTATATGGTTATCCCAGTCCAGATGTTCAACGATGTATATTCCTAAAAACTTTATGGAATATTCTAACTTATTTTCACTATCTGATAAACTGATTGAACTCTGTGTATCAATTTTCTGTTGTTTTGTCAGAAATAGTATAGTTTTTGTTTTTTCCGTATTGAGAACCAAACCATTTCTCAGAAACCATTCCCGAACACAGTCAAAAGTAGCTTCCGATGACCGGAGCAATTCAGGATAGCTCGAATCAGCAACCAATATGTTGGTGTCGTCCGGGTAATTGGTAAGATGACCGTCAACATTGCTTATTTTAAAAACTTCTGCTATGTCATTCATAAAAATTATAAAGAGCACTGGTCCCAAGATACTGCCTTGTGGAATGCCAAATTCAATCTGTTTCATTTCAGATTTCGATGTTATTCCTTCTTTACAAAATTTCACTCTTTGTTGCATATTGCTTAGATATGATTCGAACCATCTCAATGCATTGCCCCTTACTCCGTATTTCCAAAGTTTCCGCAATGTAAGCTGAGATCTAGAGAGATCCCAAAAACATTCCAAGAAGAATTTCGTTTTTTCCTAAATACGTAATACGTAATGGCTGATGAAAATACGTAAGGGTGATGAAAAAAATTGTGCGTAATATCGATCCTAAAAAACATGGGTAAATAAAGAATCGATGAATTGTAACACGCATCGCCATACAAAAAGTTATTCAAACTATGAGGGGACTCTTCTGTTCTATTATGAGGCGTTCACATTATCTCTGTGGTTGTCAAATTGAGCAGCGGCCGACCGTTAGTTCTGTTTTCACCATTATGAGTACACGAATAAATAAGTTCAATGGACCCAATTATTCTGTAATTTCCGGTATGGGGGTGTGTTTTTTTTTATATGTATATAGGGTGCAATGCCTGGTGGCACGTGGAAAGGGTAACAACGTCTCGGAAACTTGTAGATTGAGAGCTGCATAAAATGTAAATCAATGATCGGAATTCGAATTAAATAATAACATTTGAGTATCGGAGATAATGACATATCATAAAAGCTGGCAATCAATTATGGCTCATTCAATGCCGACTACTGCTGAATTTATACTGTCCATGTATATACAACTCGATCCGCTTAGATCATCGCTGATCACACGGTGTATAATCGATAGGTAACGAAATGACTATATTTCAATAATGTTGAAGCATGCTTCTTTATTCTTCGATTTCGTGTTGGAAAAATTCGATTTATATTCAAATTAACCATTTATGCCAAAATATACCAATAATAAATATTACAATGGACGAATTAGAGGATGATAAAGAATGAAGTGAAGGAAATACAACGACGATATGAAGAAGATTATACGTGAATAATTACCGAGCAGTGAATTTACAACTGTTACACAAAAAACAAGTGCCATATTCCGAAGACAGTTTTATAGAATAGCAACTGTACCCTATAGATGAGATGATCAAAGTGTCCCTTACAATTGTCCTCATTGTCAACAGTCAGAGGTGCTATAGTTATCAAAGTAGCAACTCCAAAAGCCAACACTCGAATTCGAAAAATGAGTGTGAGAAAATGGCAAATGCCCTTCGTGAAACGGCAAATTTTTTCTTGACAGTGCAAGAAAATGATGATGATTGATCGTTCATTATTTGAATAATTATTCTCTGCTTAACACACGATATTCTTTGATAAATAGCACGATAGCTTTTCAATCTTAGATCATTCAAAATTGTTCGTATTTCGAATTTTCGTCGAGTAGTTAGGCAAAAATAAAATAAACAAAGCGCTAGTTGTGTACTTTTACCCCAAGAAGAATTCATCTATATGACACAATGAAATAACGTTTTTTTTTCAAACGTATCATTATACAGTAATGACCAGTTGTCAACGTGGAAGTGAATGAGGTGAAATTACCGAAGGGCACAAAGTTTGTGGAGCGTAGATATCGAATACTATTTCCGCCCTACAGTTTGAAATAATCACCTTATTTATTATAGCCATCAATTTCAGTACATGTTTTAGCATATTGAAATACATTATGAATTAAATGGACATGCGCATTTCGAGAATGAAATATTTTACATAAAAGTAGGCACATCATTTCACGGAAATGTGATGGTGAGCTGAGAAATCTTAGTAAAAATAAAACATTCCTCAAATTGAACATAATAGATCTGCATGACCCAATATTGATAGATCGCCATTTTTTGATTGTCTTTGAGAGAACTCATGAGTTACCTTAGATAATTTTTGAGAGATGTCACCTCAGAAATCCTCCTTCCCAAGTCGTAGTTTCTAGAAATAATTTGCAATGGCAGAATTTTATATCCTTTTATCAAACGCAGATTTTGAATTCATTTAACTTCAGTTTCAGTGTACAATCTTATTTCAAGATTCCGTAAATAAGCAAGTGTCCAATCTGGAGTTCAAGGTAAAAAAACCGGAGAAAAAGTATAAACGTAAAACGTATATTATTTTCAAAAATGCAACTGAAATGCAATTCAATAAAACAATTGTTAAACAAAGATTTACACATATATTAAAAAGAATACTGCATGACGTACGTTTCGATGAGATTCACCTTTTTCAAATGCTACCTGCAGACTTGAAATGCAATTGTTGCTGCAGAATATTATCTTGTAGCTAAATATACGAGAGCTATTTCTGTGGATTGTATTCGAGTTGATATGAGTAGAATAGTATTGAGTAGAAATCCAAATACGTATTTCTAGGAAGCCTATCGTAAAATCTGTAAGATAGTGGAGAATATTGTTCATTGCGAGAGCAGCGCAGCGCGCCTTCTAGATTCTACATTATGTCATTTGTTATGAAAAAACTCAAGGCCTTCTAATTGCCCCGTAGATCTTTGAATGTGGGAACAAGGAAGACCGCGAGAAGTGACTGCTTCCTCTGTAATTTGGCGATGTCTAAACTTGTCTCTTTCCACAAACCTTGACAGCGGGGCAGTCGTTCGTTTTATTAATAAGATCCGAGAAGCATACCTCTCCATTTAAGCCATAAAATAAATTGGGATGATCTATTTTTATATTCATTACCGCTCTTGTATTCGTAAACTAGTGCTTCATTTAGTTTTTGAACACATTCCAAAGGCGTAAGGGTCATTATACAGAAACTTTCATACGAGTGAGTGATTAACCCGGTTACATTCCGCTCAAAATATTCGAATGTCTGAAAGTATTGTTTATAAAACTTTTGGAAAAAATCACGGCTAAATATTACTTGAATTGATACTTATCTAGGAGGTTACAACCAGAGTCTTCAAGGCATATGATCGTTAAAAATTAATTTTTTTCCTCACTAAAGATTGCAAACAAGGCTGATCAAAGATCACAGTCGAGAAGAATTCCATTTAAATTACAATCAATTCAAGCAGAGGAACTTTTTAGCTGAACGTTAAAACCGGACATAGATGGCACTAAAAAATAGAAAGGTGGCGGTACTTGGTAACTACCTAGAAAAAAATGATACTCGATATCACATAAAAGGTAAAGTAACGACCACGAATCGATTTTCATTTTCCAGATGGAGCACTAGCACTGTAGTTTCGACGAGTTTCCTGCTGAAATCGTTAGGTACAGACGTGAAACTTTTCGCTTACAATTGCTAAGCGATCTGTGACGGTTGTTTTATCAGATGTTCGTAAGCAAGAACGAGCCGGAATCTATTTTAAATATCATAATCGTGATTCTCTCCGTAGAGAAAATGCATCCCGATGATTTCTCGTGATTTTTATTATCGCTATATTACAACCGAAGATGCCTATCTTGTCTTATTTTCAATGCGATTATACACGGTTGCGGTTTCCATTAAAAACATTACGAGTAGATAAAAATGTTTGATGCTAGATTTAATCTTCAAGTAATACTACTGTCCCGTCACAATTTTAGAAAAATCAAAACCACTGACCACTCTATATACAATCAAGAAAATACAACAATAAAAAAAAGAAAAAAGTCAAAAAAATAAATAAAAAAAGAAAAAAGCGGAAAAAATCGTAGTTTGCAAGCATCTATATACAATCGTTGAATACAGCATTATCTAGAAAAAATATTGCGTGTATAACAGTTGAAAGATGTGTCAGGAAATTTTAGGTTACGTACATACGTAATGCGCAGTCAATCACAGCGCTTTTCTTGTTTTTTCTTCTCAAATTTTTTCGACTTTGATCAGAGTCAAAATGAAAACTAGCCTACGATACATACAGGTGTACTCGTCTTCATACACATATAATTGACTAGCGAAACACAGGTTTTTAACACACATGGCGGAAGTGTGTTCTACACATATTAGGAACCCTAAATTAAATGGCTAGTATTATTCAGTAATTTCGGTGATCCGTCAAAGAAAATTGGAACAGTGGTGTCTTATTACATTATAATACCTACAAATTATTACATAATCTACCTACATTATAATAAGAGATCATACATGGTACCTTCTTCTCCACAATCACACATTAGTGTGTTCCTCACACCAATTCTATGTACATATATTTATAATTTAGCATGCCTGCTCCTTAATCCGCAAATGACTGATACCATTTCGATTTAGAGATTGATTTTTAAACCACTGAATTTACGAATTCACTTCTTGAATGCTCTTATAATGTTGACATCCCTCTCCATTGAATTGTAGGCATTTAGTCATTCTTGCCTACACTGCTCCCAAATAACTGACAATATATTCGCATAAAATGAACTTTGTTTGAGTTTAGGGGAAAATATAGCTGCTAATTTTGCCATTTTATCTGACGTTTCATTACCATGTTCAGTTACTAACCTGATATTTACGCCAAAGAAACTGTACTGAACTATTGGGAGAACATAAGAATTAGTGTAAATAATTGAGATTTCGACCATATAAACGTGGATGAAGACTTGAAGTTCATATTAATAAGTAAGTGAACAGCACTTCTCCAGTTATTTCGGGTTATTTCAATATTATGAGAAATGTATGTACACATATGTCAAATGAAAGAAATCGAACACTCCAAAACTGAACCAATAATGCCATTATTACGATAGGTTGTACCTAGAATAAATTCGAATGATATTAAGCAAAATAAAATGTTGATAACGCTTTTAAATTTTCGTTCATCCTCATGAATATAATCAATATCATCAACGTTCAGATAAATCGGGTTAGCTTAGAGATGCGAATCATGTAAATTTTCAAGGTATTTGTGAAAGTCCGACGTTGATTATCGGAAGTAGACCAAAGATATTGCGTAATTTACAAAACAATCAATCGATTATGCGAACGAACCAGTTAGAGAACCGTAATTTGAACGTTCGCGACACTTAAAATAATATAGATGTTCCACTCGATATCCACGTTTAGTGAACGAATATTATGCAATATTCCAAGGGAAGTCAAGGTAATTCATCCGTACCCCAGTTGTTTGGTGACTGGATTTACCCGTCACTTTCCCGATTTCCCACTGGCGACGGAACGGACACGGATAGCGATTGTTACTTTTACTTTTTTTTGGTACATTTATTGATAATCATGCTCTACTCGCGTTTGACAAACGTTAACTGAAAACAAAAAAGAACAAATTTCTTGTATCATAACAGTGCAACAAGTGTCTATTGTAATTCACTTTTCATTTCGCCTGGATTCAGGAAGATTAATTAATCAGAATGTCCAAACTTACACAAAACTTATCCAAGGATATAAAACATGCTTCAAAGATCAAGACATGTATTGTACTTTCTCACACGAATTATAATATAATTCTGTGTGGCTGTTCGTCAAGCAATAGTAGAATTTTTTTTAGCTCTAAAGAGGTGTATACGTATGATTTTTTCTTTAAAACCTCAAGAATCATGTAGACCGACATTCAGGGAATACAAAATTCTTCCGTTGAGTTGTATCTACATTCTGAATTGTTTTTCATTTATTCATCATGAATTGGGGTCCCTCGATAAATTTATAAGTTGGGGTACCTCGGTTCTTGTTTTCACAATTATAAAACGAGACATAAGGATACTATCTGTGCACCGACTCATACGACAGTAAAGTTCGAATTTTCACCAACTTATATGGGAATTGAAATATTTACCTGTCTAGCTAACAGGTTAAAGGTATAGAATCAACCGAGATTCAAAAATTATATTAAAAAAATTGTTATTACATTATTGTTTTTATAGCTTAAGTGAATTTTAATTACAATGTCTGATGGGATAAATATTTATTACTATTATGTGTAGGTTTATTATCAAATGAACAGTCCACTGAAGAAAAACTTAGTTGTACTGTTAGTTCAGATCAAAATATTGAGTATGTAAGTAACTCCATCTGAACGAAAAAACTCTTGGTCTTTTTACTACTTAGAGTACCGTACGATGACGAAGTTTTATGTCCATCTGCTCCGGTTGGGCGCCTTACAATTCTTTGTTGGATTATCATTCAGGTTCCTTCGACACTCGGACATTGTAGGCCTAACCATGCATGTGAGTTGCACTTAATATAATTATTTCTTCCTGGTTACTTTTGCGTCAATATTCTATTCCAGCGGTTCTTAACCTTTTGAGTTGGCGACCCAAAACAAGAATAAATAGATTTGAAGCTCCCGGTCATAATGTTACATTTACCTTTCAGTTATAACAAAACAATGAGTTCAAGTAAAAGTACGTGGTTTACCAAAATTGATATTATTATTTATTTTAAAAGCAATCATCCTGTTCACATTTTTGGAGAAAGCTAGCGATTTGAGATTTAATAAATGATTTCCTAGTGTAGAGGAATCTGCATAGACTCTTTCGCAACTAGTTCGTGAACTACTGAAAATTGAGCAACATTTCTTCTCTAAAATAGAATCCATAATGAAGACATAGTTCCAGCTTCAGATATTATCAGATAATAATAATAATAATACTTCTTACATCAATGTAGGCAATTACATAACTGTGATTGACATGCCAGTTATAACTAATTATCATTAAGGTCCTGTCACATTATAGGAACATTTTTTTTTAGCCCCGACTTCATAACTTTTCGAAATCAAGGCATTCCAACGCCTAATGTAGATGATTAAATAGTTAAATGCATTGACACGATGGTGATTTTTCATACTTGGTCGAACTACTCATGTCTGGGTATAGATTGAATTTCTTCATCTCCTGAGTTATAACAATGAAACCACTGAATTGTGCAAATTCACTTGCATTTTCCTTCGCCTAGACATAGAGCAATACATATAAATACACGGTGTAGTTAATATTTTATCACCAATGCACACTCGCAAGGTTCTCGAGGTCTTTATATAAGAACTAATATAAGTATTCAAGTCTTTAATATAAGAACTCTTTCGCTATTCACAGAACTACCCCAACCATTATATAATCAATGTGGATACATGCAGCAGTATAAAACATTTTCATAATAGACATAGTAGATAAAGAATTCTTGATATTTTAGCATAGAAAGATGAATTCAGTTTTTCAAATTTTTCGTTTTCAAACTGAATAAACAATTTGATTGTCTGACAAATACAAGAAATAACACCAATGGTGTTCAATATTAAAGCCTAAGATTAACATCAATTTTAAAATCATTCCGAAAGGAAGGCACATATACTCTAGAATTGCCTAAATAATAACGGGTGTTTTTTTAGAGGTATAGAACATTAAGTTGGCATTACTATTGAAGATGGCGACCGATTTAACAGCTGAGAAGTGATTTATTCTCAGTTTGGTTTGGCAATTCATCATGAATAGACTCACACCTGAACAACGCTTGAAAATAGTGCAATTTGGGCCCAAAACGAGATTGCCGTTGTTCCCGATTTTCATAAGCGAATTTTGTTTAGAGATGAAGCGCACTTCTGGTTGAATGGCTACGTCAACAAACAAAACTGCCGCATTTGGAGTGGAGATAATCCTCAAGTGTATGTCAAAACACCGTTACATCCAGAAAAACTGACTGTTTGGTGAGCTTTATGGGCTGGTGGAATCATTGGTCCGTACTTCTTCAAAAACGATGATGGCCAGAACGTTACAGTCAATGGTAATCGGTATAGAGCCATGATTACTAACTTTTTCATTCCTGAATTGAACAACCATGATGTCCAGTAGCTGTGGTTTCAACAAGAAGGCGCAACATGTCACACAGCTCGTACCACAATCGATTTATTGAGATCCTTCCAAGATCTTGTGATTTAAAACCGCTAGGCTACTTTCTGTGGGGCTATGTAAAGTCATTGGTCTATGCGGATAAGCCACAAACGCTTGACCATTTGGAAGACAATATTCGCCGTGTTATTGCCGATATACGGCCACAAATGTTGTAAAAAGTCATCGAAAATTGGACGTCCAGATTGGACTACATCCGAGCCAGCCGTGGCGGTCATATGCCAGAAATCATATTTAAAATGTAATGCCACAAGATTATCTTTCGAATAAAAAAAAATTCTTGTCAATCGAATGATCCGTCGTTGTTTTATTGCCATTTAAAGTTCTATACCTCTAAAAAAAACACCCTTCATAACCTTCTAACAGTCTGAAGATATCAGAAATTGAGGAGACATCAGAAAAAGCAGTTAACTATTCTATAAAAGATCCGTGACCTGAAGAGAAGGTTCGAATGATAATTAACAAACTAATCCACTAAAATATAGTGTTAGGAAAAACATTGTCAAAATATTAACTTCAAAATAATGGAACAGGTAGGGTTAAGAGTGCCACAGTTCTATGAATAAAACCCGAATTTATGTGCTACATTATTTCAGGACTAATATGAAAAAGAAATTATTATTATAGAGACATGACGCATAGAGAAGATACTTTTACTTCGACAACCTGAAACCAACAGAGAACTCTGAAATGGCTCTACCGAATGAAGTCGTTCTAAAGATAGAGTAAGATCTAATCAATATAAAATCTACTTCCGCTTTCTTACGAATCAACATACATTCGTCTTCCTTACAACATTACCTCATTTCGATCGGCACGAAATGTACGGCGACGACGCACAAATAGAAAGAGTAAGCACGTAAGCTCATGCATGTCGGTTCGAACGATCGAAGAAAAAATTTATCGGTAATTAATGCTAACATAAATAATTATTACTGCTCATGAATATATAATTTCTGCTTAAGTGAATTCTTCGCCGAGAGAGGCACACGATTGTTGCACTGAATTCACTCGATATTACTTCCATAAATTGAAAGCCACTCAGCTGGGAATCCTTTCAGAAGAAAGGTTCTATTTTTGCAACAATAAGAATTAACACTTTCGCTAGCGGCAGACGTCATTATTGTGCGATAATTGTCACCATCGAGGAGAATAATCATAACTTGAGCATCAGCAGTTAGGATAGTAAAGGGTGTTTTTTTTAGAGGTATAGAACTTTAAATTGCAATAAAACAACGATGGATCATTCGATTGACAAGAATTTTTGAAGTGAAAACTTCTTTAGCGGCGCTGTGTTTTTTTTTTTGGAATGGGTAAAAATTTCTAAACTCGCGTCAGGACACGTGACCTGATCGAGAATTCGTAAGACGGATGGAGAGAGGGCAGGCGGCGCAAGGCGCTTGCGCAAATGTTCGTGTGTATTTTTCATTCAATTGTAAAAGTTTACGTGCGCATGTAAATGATCTAGCAATTGACGCTCTTGTTGAAAAGAGGAATGTGTTAATTTTATCAGAAACTCATATGGGTAACGATGAAATAATTGACATTCCGAATTTCAACTTTGTTGCGAGTTTCAGAAGAAATAATCGTCCAGCGGGAGGAGTAGCTATTTATCAAAATGTGAACACAGTTCATTATTGTACAAATTATATGGATGTGCATGTGAAATACAACAGCATGTTTAATGCTACTGTTTCTGATATCGGTGATATTTGTATGTCGTTGCCACTTTGGTGATAATCAGTTTATTATTATGGTTGCCGTTTACATCTCTCCAGATAAGTCATTGCGTGCTATACGAGACTTCTTGTACGAAAATTTATTCATTTATTCTCATGACGCATCTGCATTGCTTCAAAAAAAATTGGAAAAAGCTTTGATGAATTGCCAATGATTTTGAGTGGAGATTTCAACATAAACTTTGCAGACGATAAAAATCAAATATTAATTGAATTTTTAAATAATGAATTTGGTTTAACTATGTCAAATGATCGCAATCTTAGCACAACGAAATAAAAAACTACTATTGATGCGGTCTTTATTAGACACATAAATAGGTTCGAATCAAAACTGTTCGTTTCTTACTTCAGCTATCATAAACCTATCGTATCAGTTTTAGAGATTAGCTATGATGGTTCTGGTAAAGATGATGATGAAAAAGTCGTTGAAATTTTAGATGGAAGTTGATTTTCCTAAGAGATAAACTTTTTAATGTAAAATAGGTGTAATAGTTCTGAAGTGTTAAATTTTTAATGTAATATAAAGTCATGTTTGTGTACGATAGCGCAATAAATGAATATTGTATTCCACCACATAAATAACAATACTTTTATACTGATAATGAAGCAATTCGTACGAAATTATTCTCTAATCATTCCAAAATATCAAAAATGCACAACATTAATATTCAAGTTTTCACTTCTGCCGGCACTCCCGAAGTGCAACACGTCGTTTTTTTTTATTCGAAAGATAATCTTGTGGCATAACATTTTAAATATGATTTCTGGATTATGACCGCCACGGCTGGCTCGGATGTAGTCTAATCTGGACGTCCAATTTTCGATGACTTTTTCCAACATTTGTGTCCGTATATCGGCAATAACACGGCGAATATTGTCTTCCAAATGGTCAAGCGTTTGTGGCTTATCCACATAGACCAATGGCCCCACAGAAAGAAGTCTAGCGGTGTCAAATCACAAGATCTTGTAGGCCAATTCACAGGTCCAAAACGTGAAATTAGGCGGTCACCAAACGTGTCTTTCAATAAATCGATTGTGGCACGAGCAGTGTGACATGTTGCGCCGTTTTGTTGAAACCACAGCTACTGGACATCATGGTTGTTCAATCTAGGAATGAAAAAGTTAGTAATCATGGCTCTATACCGATCACCATTGACTGTAACGTTCTGGCCATCATCGTTTTTGAAGAAGTACGAACCAATGATTCCACCAGCCCATAAAGCGCACCAAACAGTCAGTTTTTCTGGATATAACGGTGTTTTTACATACACTTCAGGATTATCTTCACTCCAAATGCGACAGTTTTGTTTGTTGACGTAGCCATTCAACCAGAAGTGCGCTTCATCGCTAAACAAAATTCGCGCGATACGTATTCCGCACAGAACCATTATTTTCGAAATAAAATTGCACTATTTGCAAGCGTTGTTCAGGCGTGAGTCTATTCATGATGAATTGCCAAACCAAACTGAGAATAAATCACTTCTCAGCTGTTAAATCGGTCGCCATCTTCAACAGTAATGCCAATTTAAAGTTCTATACCTCTAAAAGAAACACCCGTTACAAACCATCTACAAGGTGATTCCAAAGTAATCTGAAGTTGTTAAGGGCGATTCGTCATTCCAATTTCAAGACGAGTGGTTCCCATAAACATATGTGATAGGTTTTGTCAGTAATTAGGTACAAGATTTTGACTTGTTTTTAATAAACAATCTCTGGCTCTAAGTGAATCTTGCTGGGACCATAATGTTGTTCTAAGTGGCGCCACAATTTTTTTTTGAACACTCGGCATACACTATCAGGCATTAAAATTGATAAATCCATACAAAAAGTGTGTATTTGACAACTTCAGCATAAGTAAACTCAGGCACTGTTGTTAACTTGGAGAAAAAGTAAGAGAAAAACTAGTTATGTGCCATGGAGTAGATCCATGTAATAGATCCATGATTCATACTTTTGTAAATGGTATTTATGTACACGAGGAAAATTTTCTGCTCTAACGTTTACTTTCGACATAATAAAACATCAATAACATTTTGAACCGTAGAGAATAAAATTCTACGTTAACCCAGTTTATTAACCACTTGAGGTTAACATAGACTATTCAGTGTAATGATGTTTTATGTTCGATTCAATTTCCACTTTTACGAGGTAATGAACATGAATTACAAAGTAGTTGAAACATGACCCGGTCGTAGAATTTCGAGAGAATATTCCTACTATTTGAACATTATACAGAAGTACATAAATCGACGTAGAGTTGAATGTACATTCGGGAAACGAATGAACTTGACGTCATATTAACCGAATAAGTATAACATTAAACTAATACTTTTTGGAAATAATAACTACTGAATTTTATAAATATCAAGAAGATGTGGGGGAAATGAGATTCGAGAAAATTTAATATAAATTGTTTTGCTATCTAACGAACACTAATTTGTTACTGTAACAATGTTACAGTATTGTATACCCCTGATATTGGGTTAACCACGCGAAACATATATAGAGTTTTTAATATATTCATTGAAACTTAAACCAATAAGCGAAACCTTCGTGTCATTTATTTCAACTAAATATTGATATTCTTAGGAACGAGTTGTAGCTTTGCCAAATATTCCAAAAAAAAAATTTCTTTCAAACAGAAAATGTCGTTTGTTGTTCAGAAATGCAACATTAATTCCATTAAACTCCTTCAATTTATTCGGAAACATTAATCTAAACATGGATAATGATTACTAGTAAACAGAACATCAATAATCTAATTTGGCGGACAATGTGTGAAGAAAATTTATGGCTGCACAAACATGGAATAATTTAAATCAATCTGAATTTGTTCACCATCTCGCACTAATGTCAACTATCAACATACGACCCGGAGAGAAACGGGCGCAGAGTGTTTCAAGAACTCACACCTAGTCATTTGGGGCACAAACCAATAAATCTCTCTAATTCAGTTGTTGCTGAGTAATTACGAAATCACAAATCAGTGATTATCCCATGTGAATTAATGCTGCCCACAAGATATCAGTGCACGGAAAGGCGTAAAACAACAGTTGTTCCACATTTCGTGAACCGGATTTCAGGTCTTTTTTTTCTTTTGAAACGAGATCCCGTGAAATGCGTAGCGTATTCATGAACACATGTTATTATAAGTAATTACCAACAATGGAATTTGATGGGTTGAATGAAATTACGTATACAGTTCTTTACAGTCTTGCGCTAGGCGTTCGAGCATGCTCTTTGCATCCCCAAAGGGGAGTTTCGATACTTTCTACGCAACCAAATTCGTGGTTCCAGACGGTGAACTCGGATGCTAGCGAAATATGAACGTGTCCGTTTCAGCGTAAAGACCGAATGCAAAAATCGCGTGCGAGGGCGAACCACAAATTTGAAAAGAACCCATTTTGGGCTATTAAAATCAGGAAGGTTAAGAATTCACTGACAATTCACTTAATTTCGAGGTGTACCCGATGTGATGAGTTCCTAAGATTTCAATTGAGTACTCTATCAATAACAACAATAATATTTCCTTATTTAATGAAAAATTCATAATAAAATCTATTTACCATCGGTCCTTCATTCTATTCAATATATAGTGTTATTTCAATTTTGATCGATTAGTTTATAACATGCTTAGTGCTTCACGTAACGTCTCAGTTTTGAATTTTTTTCGTACATATATAAAATGAATTTATTGAGAAACATTCCATACATTGTAAAATTACATTCATTTCAATTGATACAATAATTACAACTAAGAAGAATGCTCTCAAAAGGACTGAATTCAGTTTTGAGTCTGATCTTCCATTCAACCCTCGAGCAAAAATGTTGGTTCAAACAAAAATATTGATTAAATTTATATTTACAATCATACACAACTTTATTTGAAAGGAAAAGAAAAAAATTACCTCAGAAATATTAAACATTCGAGACAATTTCACATTGTGAAGAATATTTGTGGTAAAGAAATATAAAAACATATGATACAAACAATTGATTCATACATTAGTGCATACATTCGAATCATCGAAGTACTCTGCCACACTATAGTATGCCTTTGTTAAGAGCAGAGATTTAACTCTCCTCTTAAACAAATGAGCTTTCAGTACTTTCAAATTCGATAGTAAATGGTTGAAAATTTTAATACTCTGATAATAGAGAGAGTGCTCAAATTTAGCTGTTTTATGCATAGGAATAAGTAGTACATCCCTGTTTCTTGTTGAATACTCATAATTACTATTCAATTTAATAAACCTATCTTCATTTCCGTTAACATATAACAAACATCTATAAATATATAAACACGGCAAGGTGAGTAAGTAATTATTAATGAATATAGTTTTACAAGATGTTCGTTGACTACAGTTATATATGAACATAGTTCTTGTTCTAGGTATAATGAAACATCGGTAAAATATCCTCCAGTTTGTTCAGCCGACTTTTTACTGGTTTTACGTTGTTCTTGAATACAGCAGCTCATTAAAGGGGTTGTGTGGCCTCTTCAATGGATGACTTACTCTTGTATTGGTAGATGATCTCTCTGCTAAATTTTGCAGTTTGCATACATTGTGTGTGCATATTCTAGCATATATCAAGATAATGTTTTGTATATTTTAACTGCACCTTCAATACTTATTCCTCTACTTCGATACGTTAGGCATCTAAAATGTTTTGCTCTTGTTATTGTTATTATTTCTGACGAATTTATCTGTAATTTTTCAACTTCTTAGAACGCAATTTCTATATGTTGCAGTGTATACGAAAATTGATGAATACGAAAAAAAATAAACCAGACGATTTGATCAAGGCTTTGACATTGCCAGACGCGTGGAAAAATATTTTGTAAAAAATTGTAAACAATGTATTTGAGGCAGCTTGAAATTTTAATGGAGTATTATTTATAACTGAAAAATAAGATTTCCAAAAAAACAGATCATTTTGGTGGAATTTTCCAGCTGCCAACCCCTAAAAATTTAGGGGTTGATTTAGCCCCGCTACTCACCAGCCAGGTATGTTTTCAGCTTGCCTTTCATACCTAACCAAAAATTGTAGCCCGCTCTCCTACTAATAGGTCTACATATGGTTTTTTATATTCTAACTGCAGCCTCAATACATATTCCTCTGTTTCCATACTTCATCTGGGATGTTTTCTCTTGTTATTATTTTCTTCTTCATTGACTGTGTGTGAAGGTTGAAATTTAATTTATTGTCGAACAGTACTCAGAGATGATGATGATGATGGTACTATATTCATTCCATTTATTGTTACTTTTGGTGAATTTTTGTGTGATCTTATGGTTGTAAATGTTAGCGCATTTTTCATTCTATCATTCATTCCCTTTCGTGAATTCAATTCTCTCTTTCGTTCATCCCGAAAGGCAAAAACGAAAAATACTCGTTATATACCAGTGACGCAATTGATTGATAACAATATTTGCTAAGGACTGTTGGATCTAAACCTTCGCTACATCACCCTCCATAAATTTTATGTTTTTTATATATTGCCGAGACACGTTGAGAACGTCTGGCGGCGTAAGTTGACTGCGGCGATGCAGGTCGAATCCGGACGAAAACAATGCAATGTTTCAATTGAATCATTGAATTCAAAGGTAATATTATCGCTTGTCTTAGGCGACATGACGTAGGATTAGAAGAGGTTCCACTAATGACAATTGACTTATCGCACAACACTTGGAGAAACATTGTTAAAAGTATAGCATTCAGTATAATCAAACTAAATGAAGCAGTGTTGAAACAAACTACTAAATGTGACACGGAGGTTTCGCTTATCTCTTGGTGAAACATTATGTTACAAACAGCAAATTAAAACGAACACACTTAACTTAAGCTTCACTTAATATATTCAAAGTATTAACCACCCGAAACATATGTAGAGTTTTTAATATACATATTTAGTGAAACTTAAGCCAAGTGTGTTAATTTAAATTTATTGTTTTGAATTAAATGTATGTGAACAAATTCTGGTAACAGTTCGAAAATACACTTGTACCCTTGAAATATTGAGAATTTGTAAAGTATTGAAATAACGTGCAGACTCAGCAAACCACAGAATGGGCAGAACATATTGTTCAAATTCAATAACAAGTTACTTCTTTATGTGAGAAACGCTGATCTACCCAAATTCAAGAGACAAATTATAGGGTTTTTCACTGCGAAAGAGTGAAAGATGATTTTAACAGATTCTTTAATGGAGATTTAATTACATTTTCTTCATTTTTATTGTATCGTTGAAATGAAAGAGATCCTGATATTAACCTGATATTAACAACAAAATAATTCTCATTTCACACTAACAAAATTCATCCCATTCAGCAAATCCACGTTTTTGAAGATAATTTTTCATTGAAAAATCACGGGTATTTTGTTAATTATCACAGGTATCCGACAAGTAATCAGATATATAAAACCAAATTTGGTAAATTTCATTGTTTAAGTGAATCAATCTATCATGTAATGATACCGAATTCGAAGTACTTTCACATCGGAACACCTAATGAAAATATAACCATCAAAACATCCAATGAGAAAATTTATAGGAATGAATTAATGAAAAGTATCACAGCAGACCTTCATACATATCTGGATGATTCAGATATTTTTCAAATTAACGACTCAATTAGCCTCAGTTTTTTCGACTAAACGATTACGTCGATTGTTAAATAGTACATTTTGACGTTAACGGAAGCAGAACTTCCTTCCGAGGACTTTCTCTTGTAATTATCACCAGAATATGAAAGATTCGGAAACAGTATATTCGAAGACTTGCTAAATATCGTCCTTTGTCCGAAATCTTATTGCTGACGTTGCGCGGACAGGTAATAACTTACGAAACATTTTCTTGTTACAGTATTTCCGTTTGGGTTGATTTATTTTTATACTACCGATAATTATTCTTAATGCGGTTGTTACAGAGTTCGTTATTTTTTGACAGAATCCGCCCTCCTCTTTCCGCTACACTTTCTCCTCGAATTTCATCTACTTTAATTGCACAAGTCTGGCGAAAGAGAGATATCTAACCAAACCAAAATATGGCAGTCAATCATTGTAATGTTTCACTCGCCATGTTTACTACCGTCAAAGTTCTATACTTCACATTCTGATTGAACGATCATATTGAGATTATATTACCTATGTGAAACGTAAAATCAATATCGTTTTATATTTGAATTGCGTTAGTCCTATGAACATTAATCCAAAAAAGAAAAAATTTAAGCTACCAAACCTTCAGTATAACTTACTTAACAGTAATAACTTCGTCAAAGAATCGACATTAAACCACATAAAAATGAAAAGAATCAGAAAAAATCATATCCTTTGTAACAAACTATATTCTGCGAAATCCTTCAAGCGAAAAATTTCTAATTATGATATAACTAAACAATATCATGATTTTTCGGAAAGAACTAAATTCTCGTTCAGAGAACCACCGCAGATTACAGACTTTTAATCGGCCAATATTCAATTAAATAATTCAATCGGGCTGTTCATCAGTAACAAAACGTTTACTACTAAGTAGTCATATTACATCTATTTGTTAGAGAAATAAGTTTGGTATGTTTCACAAATGTCTCCAATTCAAACTATCGAGCAAATGATAAGACCAACCAAGTACAAACTTTATCGACCACTCGAAAGTCCGTAGTGGGAATGGGCTCAGATTAATTCAAAAACAAAAATTACAATCAGTATGAATAATTTTCACTAAACATAAGCAATACACTGCACAACATTGAAATTGTTTCGGTTTCAAAATTAGGCCTATCCTATGTTTTCTGGTTTACTCAATGCAAAAAGGACCATTTAAAGATACAAGCTACTTTTTATATTTTATAAATTCTTTCTTTTCAATTTGGGGTAAATTTGTTTTGCGAAATTGGCAACAGTGTTAATTGTCAAAATACACACACATTTTATTTGTCAAATTATTATTTGACTGCTAGAAGATTACTAAGTGCGATACTATTGCGATAACGATGAAATTTATAGTATTTCGTGATTTCACGAAAATATGTACATTTAGTTTATAAATTTTGTTACATTTGTGACGAAATAACGTTTGCTTCACAAAAACGCAATTTGACGCCTCTTTTGAAGAATGCATATCAATATTATTTTGGTATGAAGATAGGAAACCAAAAGCCACGAGCTCCACAAATATGTTGCAATTCGTGATAAGCTATATAACTAGAATAGCTGAAAGATGAGAAACAATCAATGGCTTTTGCTGTGCCTATGATTTGGCGGGAGACCACTAACCACACCGACGATTGCTATTTTTGCTTGACTTCATCTAGAGAAGCAGGATTATTGTCAATGAATTCCGAATCTTCCATCAGCTAATCGACCTATTCCACATTCAGACAGTTTACCAGTTCCTACACCACCCCAGACTAATAAGATGGAAGCATAAAATGAAGACAGTGCAGAAGGAGAGTCTCTACGAGCCTTTAACATTTTCTGACCCTGACTTCAAAGAAGAAAAATATGATCAACCGCATAAACTGAGTCAATCGGAGTTGAGTGATCTCATTAGAGATCTTGATTTGTCACAGGAGAAGGCAGAACTTTTAGGATCAAGGTAACGGCAATGGAACCTTCTGCAGAATAATGTCAGGGTTACCAAGTACAGACAACGTCATAGGGATTCGATTCCTTTCTTTAAAAAAATGACTGTTTTTTGTTGTAATATTAATGGTTGATATTAAGAATAATATCAATAATAATGTTGAAATTGAGGATATGTCAGTGATAAGCATGGAGAACAGTTTCATGATGATATTTCTGTGATGGAACGAATATATCAGGACCGCTGGAATGAAGCAATGCTTGCTGACTACCGCTGGTTTAAATGTAAAGATACTCCAGAGGTCACATAGAAGAGGAAAGCTATGAGATGATTCTTCGTAGATCTAAACACCTTATTTCTTAGAATTAATAATATAGCGATAGGGTAAACCATTCCGAATAATAAATAGCACAACCACAACCTTCCAATAATCTGTCCAACTAACTATCGATAGATAAAAATTCTGTATTCTGTAGAAGCTCTTGATAATCCTAAACTAGAGAGAAACAGAAAAATATCAGTGTGAATAATATTCACAAAAGATTTGCAATAGTTGAAGTAGACATGGCGTATTGTTATGTATTACAACCGAACCAATTAATAATATAAGGCGAACATAGCGATATGTTGAGCCATTCGAAATAAAAATAAACATTTCATGAATTTATCACTAATGGTACGTTTTCTAACGTTAAATTGATTTCCTCCAAATGTCCAGCAGTAAAAACAATTTCAATTCTAGTTCATGTTATGAAAATATACGAATTGTATTTAGCATTGATTGTTTATGTTTCTTATATGTGTTTATTCTCGAAAATTGATGACTTCACACTTCTTCCTCGCTGTCGATTAACGCAAATCTTTGGAAGAAAAATATCTGCTAAGAACAGGAGTTCCCAACCAGGGGGGCACGTAATGTTCCAAAGGGGGCAATGAGCGGCTTAGGTGTTAAATAAATTCCATAATTTGACCTAATAATAAAATAACTGACAAATATGAAGCCAAGAAATCATGAATTCGTTAATTAAGTGCAGGCACAATGTTCCCACTGAGCAATGACAGTATATTCTACTTTTCTATTTCTAAATTTTCATCGTAGTTAAGTTAGGACAAATGTGTCGTAGTAATTAGGCGTGAAGTTCAAGGAGACGCACTGAATAATAGGTGGGGAACCCCTGGAGTAGACCATTTGCATGCAAATTACAAGCTCGGGGAGGTTTTCCTGAAATGTAGCAATCACAATCACACAACAGAAACGACCACGTCAACTGTCATTATTACCTACTATTAGAATGACCGTCGAAATATCGATGTCAATCCAATGCCATTAAAGCCCATACAAGAAGCGGGCAACGTTTGTTCGATAATACAGACACAATTACCGTGAGTTTGGTCAAAGCATTTGTCCTCGGTTCCCGTATAGGATATCTCCGGGATTACGGAAACCACACTCACGGTTATAACGGTCGAACACACTTGACCGATACCGAGAAGGATTGCGGTTTGATTAGTTTGAAAAAGCAAACGGCGGATGACATCGATAGGCCGCTTCGACAAATAAAATACGAATCGCGAGACTTTTTTCCGACGCCATCCGGTTTTCGACAAATTGTTACATAAGTGTGTTGGAATAGACACAAATGGAAGCGGCACGATGAAACGCACGGATGAGACTTTTCGATCGGAGTACTCACAATAGCGCAAGAAAATCTTGATCGTGCTAGCGAACGCTATGGTGTTTATTTCGAGCAAAATATCGATTTGCGGTTTTGAATTAATATAAAATCGCTGAGATAAACAAGAACTTGCCAACTTTGAATAAATAATATTATAATGCTTACTATTTTTGCCGACGACTTGAACAAATAATGAATGTTTTCTGGTACGTGTGATTGAACGAAAATTAGTTATATCGAATTGCTTTAGAGATTGCTGATGATTGATATAACGCAAATTAGATTTTGGACTTCCACGAGTAATTTGACCAAGGTTTCACATTTCATTGGTCGACAAAAACGAATAATGGTTATGTTCAAAACTATGAATAGGAGCATATTCTTGGAATGTAGCATATAATCAAAAACGCCTACCTGAATTCCACAAAATTCTTTAATACACTCAACATGGCCCTACCATTATCAGTAGTTTGATACGATTGAGTTGTGTTGAACTTCATGAGTTAAAAGCCCGAAACATATTGCAGTCTGTTGCAGTGTTTTTCAACCTTTTTCATGACACGATCCCCCTGGTATAAAAAAATATTTCGCAATTCACCGACCCTGTGCTTCTTGATTAAGTAAGTTATTGTATTAGAAATATTCTTTGCGTACGACGTTCTTATACGTCTCCATAATCAAGATTCGGATATAAGTACATAATATATATAATATAGTACGTAAAAAACATTATTTTACATACATCAAATACGTCGCCAGTTGATAACGGGCGTAAATTGCTCATTCACCTACTTTCAAAGCAAAAATTTAGATTCACGATGGGAGATATTTAGTAATCAAAAACAAGCACTTCCTTCGCATAAATATGACTCATTTTTCTTCAATATGTTTGTATTAACATAAGAATGTTGATAAATACATCATTTTGTTCAAATCTATTAATGGATCCATCTTTATGAACTTAATCGTCTTTTTTACTTGGGTAGCGTTCTCGACTTCTTGCGACCCCTTCTAAAGAACTCCTGCTTTAAGACTCACTTTGAAAAGCACTGATCTATTTTATTGCAGTATTTTGTGAAAAGAGCTGTTTAGTGTTTTTAAATAAAACATACATTTCAAAATATCCTATCAGCTGTTGTACGAAAAATCAATTGGTATATTCTACAATCTTGAACTATTTCCTCATATAAAGAGCCAAAAATACATTTATAACATTAGTATACAGAAATGACAGAAAGCTTCAATAATGAACTAAACTAGACCGGTACTTATAGTACCTAGTCTGACTTTGGCTGCGAGCAGTCAACGTATTCCACCAGAAGAATCTGGGATACAAAAAACCACAGCTTATCGCAGATTCTAAACTAGATATCATCGATTTGGTGACATAGAACCACAGCAGTTGGTACACCTACGATGCGATACTGGTGATACTTGAACATGTTCATATTACAGCATACAGCCTGTTTACATTCAAAGATCTGAATTGATATTGAACGTTTTTCCTTGGAAAAAAACTATATCAATTTAGTTGAAAGCGGTAATTGAACGTGACGTAATTTCACGCATTCGAAAACAGCGTTAACGGCATTTATCATATGATATTTTCTAAGGCTGTATTTTTCAAACACTGAATTTCTATTATTTGCAAGTCGAGTTGCCAAGACCTTCGAACATTTCAGCTATACTACGATTCTAATATAACAAAAAAGAAGAGTGGAAACAACAGGAGGAAATAAATAAATACTTAAATAATACAAGTTAAATATAATGAAGCTTATTGAACGCTATAGTTACTCACAATTGAATTGAACAGCAAATATCAATTGAAAAAACATATCATTTTGTTCTAATTCCTTCGATATTCAAACAATTTTACGTTTTGAAATTTTAATGAACCAAATGAATAGTTTATGAAAAGTTGTGATATTTAGTGAATTTTGAGATTGGGACGGCCAAAAAAAAAACAAGCTACAGGTACACATGAAATAAAAATCGTTACACCATCTTAATATGTCAATATGACATTAAGCAGAATCAACATGAACTAAATATCAACAAAGTTATCATGTTTGTGACGCCACAACGAAAACTGATAATTACTACAACATTAGCATAAATGAAAGGAACAGGAAAAATATAGCAATGATAGTAAAACACTTAGAAAATGGAAAAACGAACTTCTTGTTTACGTTTCGGTTCAAATTGTAGCTCCATGATTTTATTTTGTAGTTTAAAAAGCTAACATTTGTGGCAAAAATCAGATAATGAATTTGCCCAATCGTTTATTAGCTAATAATATAATATTTTAGTTCAAATATATAGACAGAGGTTTGTTCAAAAGAAAAGGTAAATTTTGGATTTTTTTCGAAAAGTGTTCATTTATACATCAATATCCATTTTGTCCCTTTCAGAGTAATCCCCTCAAGATTTTATTATTATAAGTACTTATGCCAGCGCTTCCTTCAATCCTAGGAGCACTTCTTTTCGAAGCCTTTCATTAGTCTTCAATATTGGGAATACGAAGAAGTAGCAGTAAGCTAAAGCCGGCGAATAATTTGTTTTTCCACAATTCCGATCGTTTGAGCCGTATTGCTTCACGCAAACGTGTATAATTATTTTGTAGTATTCGTTATTAACCGTACGACCTGTTGGCAAGAACTCATGGTGCACCACGCCGTGTAATCGAAGAAAACCTTGAGCGGAACCTTCACATTTGATCGAACTAGGCTGGCCATTTTTCGGTCTTGGCTCTTCTGGCCGTTTCCATTGGGATGATTGAGACTTGGTTTCGAAGTCATAACCATACACCCCCGTTTCGTCGCCAGTTAGGACCTTTTTGAGCAAATCTGGATCGTCGTTGACGTCAACAACTCCTAAGCGATACTAATGCAACATTGCTTTTGCTTAAAATTTTGCAGTTTCGGAACAAGATACGCTGCCACAGGTTTCCTGCCCAAACTATCCGAGAAAATTGCATGGCATAAGTCGATTGATATGCCAACACCCATTGCAACTTCCCCAATAGAGATTCGACGATTTTTCAAAACCATTTTCTTCACTGTTTCGATATTTTATGCGTCTTCACCAATTTTCATCAACATTTTTTCGGCTTTCTGTGAAAACGACTCTACCACATATAAACACTTTTTCGAGACAAAGTAGACTCGCCGAATGCCACAGTCAACATTCCAAGTGCATTTTTTCGACAGTAAAAATCGAAGAACACACACAAACGTGTCTAACATTTTCAGTTGTCGAAAACAAACTACTAATCCGAAATGGGTGATCATTTCAACATATGAGGAACGAATGTTTACCGACCTAACGAAAAAAAAATTTCGATGTGCATAGCTCGCGAAAATTCAAAATTCACCTTTTCTTTTGAACAGACCTTGTATAGCTGAATATAGCGCTTCTTTGAGCGGATCTGTCATTATTGAGTTGAACGAATAGCCCCGATTCCCGATAATGCAGAACGACGTATACCAATGTAATTCAATCTAACTAAAATCGATATTCAATACCGTTCATCGTGTGACAGCTAGCAGCTGCGTTTGCTAAGAAACGCGCTTCCTAATGGATATCTCCGACGTTAAAATGGCCAACCCGAACATCATCCGTCTAACAATGGAAAGTAAATTGGACATCAGAACTTTCTGCATCCAAATTTAACGGTGCACATGACATAACTGGTTCTTCCGCTTTGATTACGATGTGCCATTATAAACGCACGGATTGTTCACGGTCTAATTTTCTACCCACATCGGAATTTTTTCGAACAAATAAATTGGGATAGATAATCCTCAGCATGTGTGGAGAGTAACTTCTGAATGACGTTTTGTTATACAATGTATACAACTCAAAACGTTTACACATCCACCTAATTTTTCCATATGTAATATATTCAATATATAAGTAATTTATTGTTTTTTTCTCTTTTTGATAGTTTTTTTGTTTGTGTGTGAATTTCAACTGATAACAAGCTTTAAAATGGTGAGATTCATTTCTAGTTATCGTTTCTTTACAAACAGTTGCTTCGTCAGAACTTTGAAAAAAATAGTTTTCGTTGAAAGACAACAATTATGACAATGACAATATTATCAAGAGTGATTTTTGTCAAGAAGTCTAACTTCGTATTTTTGAAACCCTTCATACCCAAATCACAATAAATACACAAATTCAACGCTTTATAAAGCTCGAGATGTAATATTTGTCTGTTCGATAAGAGCTAACCTATAAAATTATGAATCATCTTCAAAGTGATATTCTGATGATTGTCCTACGGTATCCTTCGGCTTTGGTATCCTCTCAGTTTTCTTCAGACAAATACTCAAAAATCTTCTTTACAACTGTTTTTACAGGACTTCTGGCAGGACTAGGCTAGATTGTTGGGCAAGATATGGAGGCTAGTATGTTTTGCTGCCATTTTAATTTTGATTATATGAGCCCTTCCGAATAAGGTTTCATGTTACAGAAAAGCTTCTTCATGTTACACAAAAAGTATTTGTTGCAGAAACCGCAAAAATAAAGACTCGCTCTCATTGCAAATGGGTCAATCAAGCTTAATAATACTCCAATAAACGAGCACTCAGCTAATAAGGTCACGATTGTTCACCACAAACGTTGTGGAAATGGTAGACATTTTCCTTGTCAACATCCATCATCTAGGAACACATTTTTGATACGTCAATTTCATCTAGAGAGAGCATCCGACATATTACGGTGGAAGTCGACTTCACGAGACGCAACTTCTGCTCCAGTTCACGTGACGCCATAAATGGGATATAAAGTTACAAGCTATCATTATCATGTCAAGCCAGCGTGAAACTTTCGAACTTCGTCAATATTCGCAGGGAAGGCAGAATTTTTTTCAATTAATTTTCAAATGGCGAATGCCGCGCTCCTTCACTCAATTGTCAAAATTGTAACACCACACTGACTGTACTATCAGTGAAAGCAACAGTGCTATTACATTATGACATACTTCAAACGCCAAGACACTAGTTTCAGACGAAATTGTTAGTATGGCCGCGTCAAAATTGCCATCATGGTTAAAAATTTTCTTGAATATTGAATCAAGAAAAAAGAAAGAGAATTTGGCGACAACAATTAACAATGTCAGCCATTCATGTTTTCGAATGACATCATATTATTCGGCAAATAAATGTTCTCTAACAACTGAAGATTGTTAATCCTTCCATATAGCAACACGCATTATGTGATTAATTTACTTTTCACAAGTAGAACAATGTGAACACAATTCAATTATCTTACAACATAATGCTTTTTTGCTTGGGCGGTTAATGCACCAATATAATTTCATAATTATGTGTACTTGCCTCCAACATCTATCATAAAACTAACGATTTTTCACATGCCACAACGAATCATAGAAAGTCACCAACGAAGCTACGAGGTCTGGTTAATAGAAAAGGTCAATTTTGAATTCTCGTGGGCTGTACACATTCGATTATCGAACCTTTTTTTCGTTATGTTGGTTTATGTTATGTTGTTTCAACATACGTCTCTCATATGTTGAAATTATCAACCATTTTGGATTAGTCGTTTGTTTTTCACATCGGAGAAGGTTAGTTCAGTTTTGTGAGTTCTTCGATTTCTTGCTCTTGAAAAAAATGAATCGAAAATTCTGTATTAAATTTTGCCTTAAAAATGGAAAAAAGTGTTCCAACGCATTTGAAATGTTGACTGTGGATTTAGGCGAGTCTACTTTGTTTCAAAAAAGTGTTAGAAACGCTTTACAGAAGGCGGAGAAGATATTTATGAAGGTTTTGGAAAATCGTCACTAATAGGGAAGTAGCGGAGAAACGTGTGGCAGCAAAATTTGTTAGGAAATTGCTAAATTTTGAGCAAAAGCAATATCGCAACTCCGCTCAGAGCAGTTGTTGAATGACATCAACGACGCCCCAGATCAGAAGCGTGGGTATGGCGCCCGAACGGACTTTATGACTTTTGAAATTTATGACTTATGATTATATCGATTATTATATTAATGCTTATGATTCGAAAGACCGCATCAACCCAATGGACGCGGACAGAAGAGCCAAAAGCGAAAACGGCACGCCAAGTTCGATCAAATGCGAAGGTTTTGCTCACTCTTTTCTTCGATTATAACGACGTGATGCACCATGAGTTCTTGCTAACTGGAGGTACGGATAACAAGGAACACTACAAGGAATTTATTCAACGCTTGCGTCAATCAATACGGCTCAAACGATCGGAATTGTGTAAAAACAAATACATGAATTCTACATCACAATGCACCAGCTCACACATCAACGCTTGTTCGTGATTTTTTGACCAAAAACAACACCGTATTCACCAGATTTGGCTCCCTACAACTTTCTACTATTCCCAAAACTGAAAAGAGCAATGAAAGGAAAACGTTTTGCTACAATTGATGAGATAAAGTCAGAATCGAAGAACTAGCTGATGGCTATACCGAAAAGCGCATTTAAGTTATTCGAGGATTGGAAGAAGCGCTGGCATATCTGAGGGGGATCACTTTCAAGAAGACAAAATGGATATTGATAAATAAATATGTACTTTTCCAAATAATTCAAAATTCACCTTTTCTTTTGAACAAATCTCGTACATTACATATCAATAAATGATGACACAAAACAATCGAATAATAGGCACGTCTGTAGATTAGAAGTGTCATAGACTCGAAGGCTGCGAATTAACGAAAATGGACTACAAAGCTTTATTACAACAAATGTGCACCATGCAGAGGAGAGGAGAATAAAATTACTGGTTCGAGATATGATCTTTGCATGCATGTCCATAGTGTAACACCCACAATTTCTCTGAAACAAAGGGGATTGTGAAGAATTACACCTCCGTGAGCATTATTATTAAATATTGCAAGTAATATGCGGGGATTCAGATGTTGTATGCAAAAGCGCGGAATTGGGCAATGAACTGTATACTTATAACACCTAATGAAGGCTCACAAGGACATATCATAGATATAATTATATGCCCGCGTCTAATGAGGATAATTGATGTGACGACAGGGCTCAATTTGAAATTTACAACACTGAAGAAAGTATATAGTCTTAATTTCCATTTTATAATCTGACACTAATATTCAACATAGGATTTATCAAGAACTATCATCCCGTGTTGTTAAATCATTGCAAACATGGTTATTTGAAGGATAAACATAAGAAATCCCTTCGTTTTGGTCGATTAACACAGAGTTACATCCCTGAGTAAACAAAAATACCAGTGAAATTCTTCCAACCACACCAAATTATATCAGAAGTCATCATTCAAATCATCACAATGATACAGTTTGAGAATGTAAAGAAGTAACACTTTATTCGAAAATATTTCAACATTTCTATAGATTCTAAGTGTTGAGAGAGTGATTTCTATGTAACTTCCTCACAATTTTCTAGCAGTCAATTGATAGTGAGGTTAATTTTGCATTACGATGTATTTCAGGAATTTTTCCAACATATTACTTCGATATTTTGAAATGTATCTATAATTATAAACACTTGGTTAAATTGAGGAAAAATTCTAAAGAATATCCTGACAATTGAAAAATTGACAAGAATTTTATTTAACTAATTTTAAAAAAAATTAACAATTTAACCATTTAGAATCTTTAATATAATTCAATATACATATTTCGAACACAGACTATCTTTTTTCAATCTTAAAAATAGTTGAATTGCTCCTTTTTTTCAATTAGTTGTAAAAACTCTGATAATGGGTTTAGTCATCCGAAACATATGTCCAAAATATTGAGCAATCATCTGGAATTGAGTCAAATGTTTCCATCGTATAATTATATTCAAACAGGTTCTTGGAATTATTGTAATCTTCTATATTGAATATTTTTTGTAGTTTACGTTTTTACATACAAAATTAGTCTTAATCATCGAAAGGCCAGATGTACCTTCGAATGGGTAAAACTACTTTGAAGACCGATGCTCGGGAATATAGATTAACCAGCCGGTCTCCGTAGCTTAGTCGGTAGAACTCCCGACTATGGTGCGGTAGAACTCGGGTTCGAGCCCCGCTAAAGGCATGGGTGTTTGTGTTTGTCTATGATTTGAGTAGTTTAAATAATAAAATATGCTGGGTAATGTACATCGATTACAAGCCCAATGGCCGTTCGGAAACGGCGTTAAACTGTAGGTCCACTGAATTAAGAAAAAAATAGATTAACCACTAGATAACAACATTGGCCAATGTCCCTATTATCATAAACCTTTTTTCGAAATCGCGCAAGATAGAATTCTGCGCGATTCGAAATTCGAATTCTGAGCTAGAACTCTTGAATTGTCCTCGGCAAGTTTTCACCAAGCTATATCAAAAGTTTGTCCTCTATTATTAAGAGTGTACTTTTATCGACAATTTGAGCTGCAATAGAAATCGGTCAACTAAATGACAATTTAGCTAACAAATAGGTCAACCAGTTTCTTCCTTCTACAGTTCGTATTTTATTGGCGAAATTGAAAGTCAATGGCACTGATATTGATGAGGAATTTGTGGAACGGCTAGCGAATTTTATAAACGGAGCCGCGACTATGGACTGACGTTCAGAAAGCATTACACATAATGATTGTAATAAAGACACGAACATGATTGACGAATCTTCATTCATTTTCAACTATATCACGATGCAAAAAAACCGAATGGGATGATGGCAAAAGTTTGAAAAAACCTAGTTAACTATTTAAACTTTGACAGGGATATTGATACTTGAAGTGAATATAAAAAAATACCTGAAATTTTATTTTGTGCTAAAATCTTCACCTGCTCTATTGAAGCAAAACTGTTCGTCTGATAAATACAAAAATACCTAGATGAAATAATATTCTGCATAGTATTTTTATTTCATAATGATCAATTTTTTTCAATAAAGAACAATAAAAGTCTTAGTGAGCAAAAGTGTTTTTAAGACAACGTTGTCCCGTTTTAACGCAAATAAAAGTCACGTTAATCATGCCTTAACGCGGACTAGTCGGGAGTTTTTCCAACTTCGCCCCGGGTGCAACTTGGTCATTATTTTTTCATTTATTGCGATTGTTGCACACCGTCATGAAAATCGCAAGCGCTTGTATAAACTTTCGGAAGGTGGGCCGGTTGCTCAGCCCGTAATTTTCATGACCCGAAGCACATAGCACAGTCAAATCTGGTTTACAAAGGAACGCGAAATACGGTGAGCCGCGTACCAGCTAATGATCAGCACCAGCTGCTCGGCTACTTCTCGACGTCGTGACGTGTGTTGAACTCGGCGAATGTAGATCTCAAATTAATAGTTATCTGATTCACATAATTCCCATTCAATTCACGACGTTTGTTATAGAATGAATCGAAAGAAACCGGCTGGACGAACAGCTGGCGGTGAGCTACCTAATCGCAACCCCTTTATTACGATTCGCTCTCGTCGCTGAGCTTGTTTGATAATAATAATTTCAAATACCTTCAAGTGCCGACGGAGTGAGTGTCTGATGAAAATTACGTTGGAGTGTTCTATCGGTTAACGCGGCACTACTGACGACCACGTTGATGGAGACCACTTACCTGAAACAAAAACAAATATTAAAATATACTCAACTTCAATATTTTCAACTCATTGAAAATTTAACGAATGAATCCATCCCAATACTTCGAATAGTTTGAATGGAATTAATAAAAATGATGTTCGGTCAATGTTGTTCGGAACGAAATGTTGTGTTTACATTGAAGCAACATTGAAACAAACATTACAAAATACATTGGTATGAAGAAATTTTACATAGTATGTTATTTACAAGGAAAATATTATCATACGAGGTCTGTTCGAAAGAGAAGATGAATTTTGAATTTTCCCAAGCTAAGCACTTTCGATTATCGAAATTTTATTTTCTTATGTTGGTACACATACGTTTCTCATATGTTGACATTATTAGCTATTTTGGATTAGTAGTTTGTTTTTGACAACTGACAGGTTAACACCTTTTTGTGTGTTCTTCGAATTTTTACTTTTGAAAAAAAAATGAATCAAAGAATCTGTATTAAATGTTGCGTTAAAAATGGAATAAAGCCCTCCAAAGCACTTGAAATGTTGACTGTGGCATTCGGCGAGTCTACTTCGTCTTGAAAAAGTGTTTATAAGTGGTACAAGGGCTTCTCAGAAGACCGAGAAAATGTTGATGACGATGAGCGTCCTGGAGTTGCAACCACATCAAAAACGAAGAAAATATTGAAATGAAATTACGGAAAGGCTTGTTACTTTTCGGAAAGAATGTAATGATTCCGTTAGGTAAAATAGATACGAAAAGTTTCGATATTAGTTATATAAAGGAAAAATTAAACTGGGGATTGAATACATTCAATGCTAAGCTACGCAGTAACAATACAAATATCACATATCCCAACAAAAAAAATTTTTTTCAAATTGATTGAGATTTGATAACTTCCATTCCTCTTTAAGCACATAAGTTGTTATAACAACGCTTTCATTTTTTATCAAAGCTTCTTGTATTGTGTTTCCCGCTCTGGACTTCTGAGGATCATCTCTTTTTAACATCCAGAAGTAGCCCGTTATCATGTTGACGTTCTTCCTCGATATTCTCTTTTCATATCTTTGATTACTTGGCGGAATCTTTAGCCCTGCCCTTTACATACATCGCCAAGGTTTGCAGGGAAGTAATCAAGATGTGAGTAGAGAAAATAACTTTAATGCTCATGTTACGGCCTAGCTTCTTGAAGATGTCCAGCATTTCTGCGACTATTGTCTTGTACTTTGAAAATTTATCGTTTTCTAAGGAATCGGAAACAACTTATTCAAAAGTTGTCTAAGCTGCCTTCTCTTGTTTTTCCATGTTGTCCACAAAGTTGGGATCTATCATTAATTTTCTGGTCTGGTCCGAGAAAGATTCCTTCCAGCAGAATTGCTCGGATAAACCAGGAGACTGTCCGCAAAGAGACTTTTACTGTCAAAATTTTCAACCCCAACTTGTAAGGTTTGTCTCAACGTCAAAGATTTTCTTACATTGTGAAGCTTTTTGTCTCTACTACCCCATTCACAGAGAAACCAAAGGAATTTTGTATATTCACTTTTTCGACCAAGCGGCATTGAAATCACTTTTATATCACCACATAGTGTTAAAACTGGACAAGCAGTTTGTGAAAAAACTACGTGATGAAATTTTTATACTATTTTTCCCGCAAATCAGAGTTGAACATTAATTAAGTTCTATTAATTGTTTAAGTCAAAAACTGTTATTAGTAAGGAATACTTGGTAATAGGGAGAAATGTATCGAATTAACCTTCATATTTTTCCAAGTTCTGTTGTATCTGCTGGTTCCAACAATATCATTTTGAACTTCAATTTTTCATTCATTATCTATAACTTTATTTTCTTGAATTAATTTCAGCTGGAAGACAGTACTTCGAGGACTAATTTCAACAGATCGTAAGAAAACAATACTCGTCGAAAGGTTGAATTACAAAAGAACCGGAAGTTTGCATTTCTGAATCTAACTTCATGACTTCAATAGGCCCCATCGCTGACAAAATGGGCCCACAAGACGAATTAAATTATTTCCTCATTACAGTCGCTCGCCCATTTCAAATCGTGTTAATACGAAGTGAATGAGGTGGGCGTCGCAGAAGAGAAGTTTCGATGATGGCAAAAGGAAAAAAGAAACTAGCCAATTTATAATTTAACATGAACAATCGTCCCGTCGATGATATCGCAAGACAAACGCGTATTCGATATTCAAATTACGCCCACGACTCTATGTCGGTTGGTACGCAAAAATTGATTTACGGCTTTGGGACAGAAAATCGATCACGATCGCAATATTTATTGGAAACTAAAGAAACTAGAGGTTGCTCAGGATTGTCAAGTGAAGAAAAAATTCCAAAAAAAAAACATTAAAAAGGCTTTTGACCTTAGGTCCATCTAACTGAATAGTCGACAAATTGTCCATCATTGATCATAATATACACGACAAATATTCGAAACAGATTATTTTCATTTTTTTGCTCAATGATTAAAATGTTCAATTGAATCAAGTTTCACTATAGTAGTTAAACACTTAATAAGTGTACAATGTATACGGTTCATTCACTACCCTTCAGAACAAGCTAACGCGAAACATATTCCAAACAATAACATTTTTTTATACAGTAGAAAACTAAAACAAAAAGTGTGAGAACCTAAGTATTTTATTCTTCTTCTAATTATTCAAACTATCATGTATTACCAAATTTTCAGCGGGAATTCCCAATCACTCATTTCCTTCGACGCTCCCGTAATCAATTTCGTAGACTTTTGAAAACCAGAATGTAATGATATATCTGATACCCTTAGAATTATTTTCATACTTCAGATATCAAAGTACATTTAATCGTATTGTTTGAAAAAAATCATCCATGCGAATTGGTAATCCAATTTTCTTTCCACTTTGTGATGCTTTCCAACCTTGAACTTATACGTCCAAGTTTGACGTAAGTGAAAATCAATGAGACTTTTGAACTGTTAATAAATCCCAATAAAGTTGAGGTCATTTGATATAAACTACTACTAAATTAGTTAATATAAATAATGCTCAAACTGAAGACGTCTCAATATAATAATGAAAAATTGAAGAGTAAAATACATTTGACGTTCGCGCTTTGAAAAAACTTAATCTATACAAATACGTGAAGAAAATTGGCAAGAAAATGTATTGTCATCGTTCTTCACTTTCGCGAATAAACTTCCATTTCTGGATGCAAGGTGAAAGTTTGAAAGGGAAGTAAAATTGTGTGTGTTTTATGCAAAGTTGAAAAATAATATTTGTAGAATTACTAATAACCTTATTAAAATGCAGAATTCGGCACAGATATGGCCGCATGTCTAGCAATTTCAAACTATACCCACTGCCGTAGATCCGACGTGGTTTACTCAATCTCAATTACAGAGAGGTTAAGTAGATTCAATTGTGATGTGAACTCTAATCGTACTTTCTTCGAAATACATTATTTCTAGTGGTAGTTACAGTTCGTTAGGCATGAAGACAATCTGAAAGCAATGTCTTAGTTTTTTGCATAGTACACTGAACTAATTTATCAGATCACTTAGTTCAATTCGTGAAGGAAAATAAATAAGACTGATAATGTCGATCAATTCCTCGAAAAAAAACTTCGCAGAACATTTTGAAATGTTGGTAGAACAGTTCAAAATGGAATCGTATAAAGAAAAAATCTAGGCTTAATACCATAAAATTCTTCAATACACATTGGTCCACCTTTTCTGGCTTCTTTCATCTCTCATTTAGTTCAACAAAGTCTCAGTTGTATTACTTTATAATAGATTCGAAGCCCGGAGCAGTGTCGAGTGCATTGAAGATTTTTCTGCATTTAAGCCACGAGTTTGTATCGTTGGACAAGATTCAACCACCAGAAGATTAACCAAATAACTACAATTTTGAATTCGTAGGTATTTGTAGGAAACCCAAATTCGATTATTTCACGTTGGACATTTAAAATAGAAAAAATAGAAGTGTCAAAATAGAAATGATGCAATACAAAATCAATTATCAAATAAAATACATTGTAATTAATCGTTATTATTTTGGCGACAACTGAGTAACGAAATGAGCGAAATATTTCACACATAATGACATGTTTTATGATACGTATAAATGTCAGACCATAATTTTTGCGTAAGAGTTGGGTTGGTTTACAAACATAAAATTTTGCAAATATTGTCAATTTCAAAACGGAATAAAGTTATTATCTCTCTTTATTACTTCGTTTTTATCTTGTACAAATACAATATAGAAATCACAATGACAAAAACAGCCAGAAACATGCTGTCTCACAATAAGATACAATCGGATGTATAATTGAAGTGTGAAATGCACAGAGTAGTACTGACGGCAGGATTTCTCCCTGAATAAACTCATAAGAGATAAACATTCTTCAGCTTTGTTGTAAGACGTTTTTGTATTTGAAAGCCGAATGATGAGTGTTTGGCTTGACGAATATTGACGTAGAGTAACCAAGATATCTTCTGAATTTCATTATAACTATAATAACTCAATTCTGAAAATACAATAAGGTAATAGAATTAAACAACGTCAAAGGTAGCGAAATCCAGCACACTAGAAGCGAAGATTTTTGAAATTCTGCCCATTCAACTCCCAATAAAATATTACCGGTGATTACAAACTTTGTACAAAGATAGAAATATCTGAAATGAAATAAAAAACTAATAAAAAACCCCAAATGCAAGGGGCCGACAGCTAGACACTTCCATTAAGTTTTACGAACGAAATTGATCATTTGCTTCGATTTATTGATCTGGTTACAGAAGAGAGATTGTGAAAAAATAGAAGTGGACGTCTTACGCCAGCTATTTTAAGAACGAAAGCAATGCACATTGAACGTGGAAGGATTTGAAAAATTTAAAAAAAAGGATATGATAATATGTATAAGCACATACACAAACATATATGAATACATTTATGTGCTCAACCATCACATGACTACCATCATGTGCTGATGGTAGTGAATGAAATATTTAGAAAATCAGGCCCCTTAAATACGGGAAAAATCGCGAGCGTATTTACTACTAACGCAACCTACCGACATTCTGAAAACATCATAACATGACAATTGTCAAATAGACGTTGCAATTTAGTAAATACCTACAGTTTTCTATTGAGTCCTATAGATGAGATTGTAAACTATTCATTACTTGACGGACGGTTCTTCACTTGGAGTCATAAGTAGATGCTCGAAGATTGAAATCGTTGCCCCACTTCGAAGCACGAGGTGCAACTGACGAGTACCTTGTAGAACGAAACGGCAGTATCGCACTTCTATCAGGTGTGGCATCGATTTCAATATTTCTCTAACATTTATCCCTTGAAGGATAATGGAGGCATATCATAGTACACGTTCACATAGCATTATTTTGATTAAATTTTTCGAACGAATGTTCTAGTATTCATTTGCTTATATATATATATATATATATATATATATATATATATATATATATATATATATATATATATATATATATATACATATATATATACATAAATGCTTCGAATTTGGGCTATAATTTCAACTTTGATGACACAAAAATATTATGTAACAGCTCGAACCTCAATAAAAGAGCTTTTTTAGAAATGTGCTATATCAATGAGCACGACAACAATATCAACAAAACGACAGATATCAACGGTTTGAGCAACATATATAACTACCTTTTGTCATTGGACAAGCAAACTGGCCAACCTGTCCGTAGAGAGGAGTCCATCATTGAAGTGTGACGTTCGTGTTTCTGTTTGTCGGTTGTCAATCAAAGCTAACCTGGTTATTAACCTCGATATTATAATGAGTATTTGACAATTATTAGCTTTTTGAAAAATCTGAATATTGTTGTGAATCTAATTATTATTGTGTATTTTCGACGTCCGGGACACCTGTCTCTTGTAGATGGGTTTTCTTCGTGTGTTTTTTGGTCTTTACCACAGGTCAAATATAAGTGTTCCAATGCAGTTCTGTTGAATTGTATTTTTATATTTAAATTTTAGCATCCTGATGAAGGACCGCGTTAGTGTCCGGAATATAGATGACAGATTGAAGATTGTGTGTTCTTAATTTCGCCTCTACTGCCGAGTACCCAAAGAAAAAAATTTAAATAATAGACGATACGGCAACTTTTCTTTTAATAAATATATATATATATATATATATATATATATATATATATATATATATATATATATAATGCAGCTAGCTTGCAATCACCATTAGATACTACTCTAACCTCAGGTATAACTGAAAGGTATAATTGTTAGACCAAATCGAGGAGGCTGGTGTAGCACACGATCATCTTCCGCTATAATGATGACATGAATTTATATGTAATTTCCTTATACCATTCGATATCTTATTCGAATTAAAAACATTTATGGTAATGTCTGTAATGATGTCGTGGATAAGATCTTTCGGAATTACTGAACTATACAATGCTGCTTGTGTACGTAACAAATTGGTTGAATAAATATCTTTGGATAACTGTTTAGGACTGATCTGTGACAGCATACATTGATAAAATGGTTTTAATGTTATTTATTATCGACGTACGGACGGACAATAACGACTTAAATCGGAAAAATCACAAGTATTTGAAATTCAAACTGTGTTTCGATTTATTTTAAACAGTCACTTATATCTTGGAGATTAACATTTTTTCGATGGATTCGTTCACATATCCTGTCCGTCACGTGAAAGGACAAAAGTCGAAAACGTGACGTTAAGTGAAAGTACATTAATTTTTCCATACGACTAATTGTATAAGTACATAGAAGGTCGCAGTCGCAAGATTGAAATACACCGAAATATTCAAATTATAAAGGTTCCGAACGTGTGCAGAAACTTAACTACACTTCACTGTTATCGAGGACAGCCGGCCTAAAATCTAAAATGTTAATTCACGGGATCCATCCATCATCAACAGAAAAATTAGTGATGTGTAGTGAAATATGTACAAACCGAACCCTATGACAATTGAATAATTAAGTTTTATTTTCAAATAAAATTAATACGATTTTTTATACATACATGAAATATCTACTCTGAGAAAACTACGACTGAAAAATCTGATATTTTTTCATTTGATTGCTAAAAATAATTTTTTTCAATGTTAAATTTTATTTGAGTTTAAAATGCTTCATTGTCTTTTAACAAAGGATTTTTCAGTCATAGTTTTCTCAACGTTATGTTGTTTATCCTTTAATAAGGATAAATAACAAAGAAATTGGTCAGTGTCAAAAATTTCGTTATAAATATAACAAAACGCATTGAATATATAAACCAAATTAAGTAAGAATGAACTTTATAAGGGAATAAAGAAACTTAGAAACGAAGAAAGAAATAGCATTAAATCTTCACCAACTCAAAAGAAAACCTCACGACTCTCAGCTAACGATCTACATCTGTATAATCCAAAAATTGTCACGAGAGAAATTATTATAATTGGTGATGTTCGATATGTTTATACCAAGTATTTATAACGATGTCCGTCAAGCTTAATCAAATGTGCGATTTGATCCATTCAAGTTATTCGTTAAAAACGAGACGTCGGAATAATAAACGCCCATAAGTGAATAAATTTTCATTTACGGCTATAAAACTGAATGAACGCCGAATATGGACGTTGATAAGTTAACATTATGCCACCACCGGTGCAGTTCCGAGTGTTTGACATTCGAATTATTGACAAGACTTAGTCAATACCTGTAACAGCGCGTTTGCCATGTTTGGTAGCAACGGGACAATAGAATCTGAGATTTAAATCCATAACAAGCGAAAGAAATCCCGTAACATAAATCTATTTCACGTTTTCAATGCAAATGAAAAATCATTTTTTTTTACATGAAGAACTTACACGATTCTACTGAGCTAAAAAGCCTATCAGAATGTCCATGCCATACAAGGTTTGATCGAATGAAAAAGGTGAGTTTTGAATTTTTTCGAAAAGAATTCATTTATTCATCAATTTCCATTTTGTCCCATTCGAAGTTATCCCCTCACTTAATGCATTTATGCCAGCGCTTCTTTCAATCCTAGGATCACTTCTGAAATGCGCTTTTGGCCAAAAAATCATGTTGATGTGTGAGCTGGTGCATTATCGTGATGCAAAATCCACGATTGGTTTTTCTACAATTCCGATCGTTTGAGTCACATTGCTTCACGAAAACATTTTTCATAACTTCGTTGCAGTGCTCCTTATTAACCGTACGACCTGTTGGCAAGAACTCATGATGCGCCACGCCGTTGTGATCGAAGAAAACATTGAGCAAAACCTGCACATTTTATCGAACGTGACATGCCTTTTTCGGTCTTGGCTCTTCTGGTCGCTTTGAGCAGTATGGATTCACGTAAACGAATAAATTCATTGTAGTATTCTTTGTTATTCGTACCTCCAGTTGGCAAGAACTCATGGTGCATCACGTCGTTGTAATCGAACAAAAGAGTGAGCAAAACCTTCGCATTTGATCGAACTTGGCGTGCCTTTTTCGATCTTGGCTCTTCTGGTCACTTCCATTGGGATGATTGGACCTTGGTTTCGATGTCATAACCATACACTCTTGTTTCGCCACCAGTTATGATCTTTTTGAGCAAATCTTGATCGTCATTCAACAACTCCTGAGCGATACTAATGCGGCGTTGCTTTTGCTCAAAATTTAGCAATTTCGGAACAAACTTCGCTGCCACAAGCTTCATGCGCAAAACATACGAGAAATTGCATGGCATGAGCCGATTTATATAACATCCTCTGCAACTTCCCTAATAGCAGTTCGACTAATTTCCAAAACAATTATCTTCCCTATTTCCGATGTTTCCTTCGCTTGTTGAAATGGTTGCAACTCCAGGGCGGCCATCGTCACCAACATCTTCTCGGCCTTCTGTAAAGCGCTTGTACCACTTATATACACTTTTTTTGAGGCAAAGTAGACTCGCCGAATGCCACAGTCAGCATTTAGTGCGTTGGAGAAATATTTGCATTTATAAAATATTGCATTTTTAACGCAAAATTTAATAAGATTGTTTGATCCATTTTTTTCAAAAGTACGAAATCGAAGAACACACAAAAACTTGACTAACCTTTTCAGTTGTCAAAAACAAACGACTGATCGAAAACGGCTGATAATTTCAACATATAAGAAACGTATGTGTACCAACATAACGAAAAAAAATTTCGATAATCGAATATGCACAGCCCGCGAAACCCCAAAATTCACATTCTCAATTCTGAAGGTTCTGTTCAAAATTTTCTTTTGAACAGACCTCGTACAGTCAAATACAAAGTCAAATACGAAAACTATTTAGTATCATGTAGTTCAGTACCTATGCTAGTGAATTTACGGAATCAGGATTTACTTTCGACCTAAAACTCTCATTTTTGACACATCATATCAATAATGTAATTTGCGAGGCATCAAGAACATGTGGTTTTATCTTGCGCTGAACTAGATAACAGTACGAAATTGTTTCTCTTTTATATTGAACCTACGTAGGATCTAAATGGGAATATGCTCCAGTAATATGGTCTCCTAAATACAGTGTATACATTAACATGGAAGGTCAGCGCAAGTTTTTTGAATATCTTCATGACAGGTTTTGTTTTTTATCTTTTTATATGTATGTATATATCATATTTTATCAGCTCAATTTTTTGAATATTTAAGTATTTTCTGTTCCAATTATAATTATCACTTGTTCGATTTACACTTATACTAAATTTGAAATTAAAAATTTAATTGTTTCATAAGTTTTAATTATAAAATTTAATTGTAAAAAACAGAATAATTATTTTAAGTCCTATAAGTTTTGGAATATGGGAGTGACATATAAATCTGCGACTGAATTATTTCCTTCAGGATATTAAATTTTACCATATTCGTGAAGTTTCAAAGCTTTCGCAGTGGAAACGCAAAATTGACATTTATCATTCACGATAAAAGATGATTCACAATTATATTGAAGATGTTGATTCAAATCTAACAAATTTACTGATTAAATTAGCGGAATTTCTACGATGTTCGATGACTAATTTTTATTAGTAATTATCTGAAAACAAACGCACCGAATATCGAGTTTCAAAACAGTTATTCCATCAGAGAGTAATGTTACGCGAAACTGAAAATGAAAATAAAAAACGAAGGATGTAAAAATAGCCCGTTCCTTCACAATTTCAATGAGATAAAATGAGGACGTTTGATGTTAATTTAATTTTATATCGCAAGTAGAAAATGATCTTTTAATGGGCATTATTATTCACTCGAGAGTTTGAAATGCTAGCACGACACAGCTCGCTTGTAATAACTATTAGGTGACATTAGGCCGAACCAGGCTGCGAAGACTCATGAAATTTTCTGGGCCTACAAAATAGGAGGCGCGATAATTTTAGAAAAATATATATAAAATTGAACTTATGGAGTAAGTTATGAAATTCAAGTTCACAGAAATAAATTACACTCACAACTTTAGCATGTTTCCAGTTGATTCGAAAGTTTTCGTGGATACTTTTATCGATCAAATTCAGTTGACAAACAATGAAAAAGCAGAATTCACTCACTTGTCATGTTACTCTTCAATAAAACATGAATTTTAGACCAGACCTCTGAATGAGTTTCGGTTGAAATCATGTGCAAAATACTCAGATACGAAGCAATGAAATCACTGCTACCTTGACTTCCTGCTGCATTAGATGCTATGAAATCAGGTATTGAAAAAAACAAAATAAGTGAAAGAGTAAAAAGGGAGTAAATTTTTAAATTAAACACCAAAATCTGATTATCTTTCCGCAACTATCCACTAACCTGTAGTGGACCCACCGTTTACTATTCTTTGAATTGTGCTTCTATGTGTGTTTCATTCGTGTGATAAATTTCAGAAACGTGCTCAAATGTTTGTCTAAATTTTATTAAATAGATGGAAAACTTAATAAAACAGGTGAATCTTCAAGGGATTAGTAGTAACATTAACATGCGAAACTTCTGCTTAAACTGTCAATCTGAGCCAGCCACTTGCAGACATTTATCGAGTGAAAATTCGTATTTTTCAATTGCAATTTCACGGTCACGATATCGTGGAGAAATCGGTGAATTTTGTCAATACAATTATATCTAATACTTTCTTCGGTTCGAGGAAGCAATCCGTTGCGTAATTTGAAACCTTCCGCAATCGTACACGAAAAAACTATCGCTTTTAGCATTATTTAATAGCATGTCTGATTAACAATGAATCTTATAATTAGAAAAATCCTGAGAAATATGAAAACGGGTTGCTAGGTGCAGTTTTCCAGTTTTTTCTCTGCTCCTTTTCAGTCGAAGTTCGTTCGCAATAATTGTACCGTAATTATTTAATATGCTGTGATATAGTATTCAAAATTATATACTTTATACGCATCAGGGATTAGTAATTCCTTCAGAATACACTTCGCAGAGTACTTCGAATAATGAGGTTTGAGATGCGAAGTGCACTAAATTACCAATTGAGTAATCTTTAACGTATTTGGGAGTAGTGTACAACGCATCCATGCTTACAATCGATATACGAAAACGGATGCCGTATCATTGAAAAAAGCAGTTCTGTCGATAAAGTCGCACTACTGCCTTTAAGGCTCTCCTACCATCAAAGTGTTTTCTGAAAATAATATCTTCACTTTTGTTTGATAGAAAAATATATGATTCTAAGAAGGTATCACATGATTTTCCATACAGAACTTACTGAAATCTGACGAATTTTCTTCAGATTAATTGAAATTGTCATTCAAATTCTTTCATTAATTTTTTAAATTAAAGCAAAATGAAAAACATAGCAAACGGTATAATTCGTTAAAATAGTGTTCTACATTTTATATAAAGTTTTTTCTATTTAGAATATGTAGGCTTTGAAAGACGAAGCAATAAAACAGAATATAAAAACGAATATCTCAAACCGAAAACTGACCGTTATAATATCGAAACTAATTTTAATGAAACAATTTTCATAGCTGAAATAGTAAATATTAAGTTACGGCGGAACGAGGGCAACGTGAAATAATATAATTCGAACAAAAAGAACACTCGCGCCAAACAACAATTTCACTGACAACAATTCTCGGATCACGATGCAGGCAGAAAATAGTAAACATGGATATTGTTACGAACACAAAAAAAACCGTACCGCATCGTGTAACGAGGTTCTCTTCCTCGAATAATGGAAAACGAGATTGGTCTTCTAACCGCAGGATTAGCTTCGGTTATGGAAAAAATTTCGCTATAGAAATACTTCGTGAAATAACCTAATCATTTTTCGTTCCGACCGTCTCAAACTTCCTGGTAGCTTTCAATCCAGATAGTAATTGTTGACTCAAATAATAACAATAATTACTCACTTCAGATGAGAGAGCATAACATGTTGGCTACAATCGTAGTAATCTAAATTAACCGATTAAATAAGCTTACTGCGTCCATTCCTACAATTCGTCCGTTAGCTAAATGGAGCAATTAATTTTGACACTTATATATTGATCGATTGGGTCTATGATGAACCATAATGGCTGAAATGATTTTTTGCTACATTGTTAGGATAATAGGACGATAGGAATTGATAATATACAATCAACAGTCAAATGTAGAATGATGTAAGCAATACTAATTGGAGAGTTGCGATTAGAATGTATGTCATTGAAATGAAACTAATGGAACAGTTATGTGGACAGAACCCAATATGAATTCAATAACTCCATACGCGCCCTGCAAGGTTTTTCTTTTTTGATATTTTGACTAAGGTTTAAAGCGGCTAGAGGAGTTGCAAAATCTATTTCGAACTCGTACACACTTGCTACATAAAGGATGCGAAAACGGCATAACTGCGTCCAAAACCTTTACTAAATCACGTGATACATGCAAGATCTTAACGGCGTTAATAACGTACGTAATTGTAATTATCCCTAATGTTGATGATAGGCGTAATTTTTCGATAGTCGAAAATGTTTTTACAATACATGGATTGCCGCAAAAAGGAAATAAGCACAATATACATTGGAAAATGTCCCAAATTTGGGCAACTATCGAAATCTTTAGTAGCGAAGATATAAAAAAATGTATTCAATGTTTTTCTTGGAGCTGCAGGTTCATCGGCAGAATCGAAATCGACAGCTGTAAAATTTTATTTCAGTCAAAAAATTATGTTTATCATATCTGATAATTGATCTCCAATTTATGAGACATGTAGCATTCTGGAAAAAATAGAAACACCAGTCCGATATTGTTCTAATATATGTACCGATATATGTTACTAATCGAATGGTGCGAATTTGTCACAAAATCGTGTCGAGTTTCGCGATGAATTGACGCAAATAAAGCAATTTAATCAATCAAACGAACATAATCAAATTTTGTTGATCTAAACTGAAATTTCTACGTTTCTCCCAGAACAATAGTATCTTCGGCAGTGACAAAATCAATAGCTGTAGAATTTTATTTCAGTCAAAAATTATATTTATCATATCTGATCATTGATCTCCAATTTCTGGCACGTTTAGACTACAAGCAAAAGTGGAAATACCAGTCTGATACTGCTGTTGTTAATCGAATGGTTTTAATTTGTCACAAAACCATAGCTACTTTTGCAACAAATAACTAGACGCAAATAAAGCAATTCAAGCAATCAATCAAAAACAATTAAAATTTATTAGTCTGAACTAAAAGACAGCAGGGGTATGAAAGATAGAATCGTTAACGAGAAAAAATAATCGAAAGTGATCAACTAACTGGAATCATTCACTATATCAATATATAGTGACACTCACATATCACTGAAATAAACTAAAGTAGAACCAATTGAAAATTAAGAAGAAAAAGTGTTCTATACTAGGAAGAGCCTATGCTGACAAATTAACGATTGTCAGCAGGAATGAAATTACGTCATCGACGAATGAACTTATCCAGATATAGGATGTTGACTTTTAGAAATTGATCACTCATATATCAAGAATTTTAGACGTATAACTTCCGTTAGTTCGAAAAAACCTTTCAAATGAGCATATTATTAATTATTTGGAGTTTATATTTTTTCACCACTGATGCTATTGTTTCCAAGAAAAACGAAACTGACTCCATAACCAGATATAAGAGAGAATAGACCATTTGAAAATATTCAATAAAAAAAATTACCTCTACATGTAACAGAACCATCTAAAGCCATTGACCATATCGATAAAAACTAGCCACATCGAGGATCATTCCGCGTTCAATCGATCTTTTGTAATGCAAATCGCAAATTTCCCGATTCTAGCTAATGATTCCGGGAATTCGTGAAGCTTAATGACGATTTCCATATAAACCGATTCAGATGTACGGTTTATTGAACGAACACAAATGAATGACTCTCAAAATATCCCCGGCACATCCGTGGAACCCACTGAGATTCTACTCACGGTCGAGTAACAACATATGCCAACGATATCGTTTTTTTATAATTGAGAAATTCATGTGCTTCCTGAAGATGAGTAGTTCAAAATCGGAACAAAAGCTCTCTCTGAAACATATATGCATATGGACGATGAGATGTGGTCTCAACCTGTCAGGGATGTCCAATAAACTAGTTCGATAATCGATAACAGATTGCAAGGTCATTTGAGATTACGTTTACATAAAAAATCATATAACGTAATCGTTTGCCTTCATTGAACAACATGATGAAGACGAAAGGGACAGCTGAAAAGAGGTGAACACGCGCTTTCAATAAGTAAAAAAACAAAACGAAACTATCGAAACCAAAAATCGATCGGGATAATAAAAAATGTTGATATGCACTGAAAGACATTGTCTTCACTCTAATACATCACAATATAAACATTAGATACAATTGTAATGTTAAAAATGAAACTACACCGAGTAAAAAACTGGAGTTTATAAATTTAGCTCTAGAGCAGTGTTTCCCCATATTTTTTGTGCCATGCCGCATCTACTTCCCATGTCCCTCGAAAAGGGCGAAAAAGTTATAATTGAGAAGAGCGAAATGGTTGAACTCGTGACAAGTCTGTTCGAATTGCCCCCCTCAATAATGGAATTGTCCCCTCTGTGGGTCCAGGCCCCACGTTGGGAAACACTGGTATACTTAGGACCACGAAGTATAGATATAAGGAGTCCGAACGGTATAGGTTTTCCCGTAGCATTCATGTACACAATATCAAACCCAGAACATAGTTCTCTTTTCTAACACTGGCTGCGCAAATGTTCAGGACGTACCGATGTTATTATTATTATCAGACGCAAATACTCGCAATGTTAAAATTATTTAAAATTATAATTAAATATAAATTTTTATTTCACAGTTGTCAATAGCAACCAGACTGTCGGGTAAAGATTTAAACGAGTACGTCTTAAAAAGTGGCGCTCCCTGCCGGCAAAAGATCTGTTTCTTAAATTGATGCCATTCTTTCAACATTTCGTTCGGACTCCTTATATCTATACTTCGTGCGACAAACTGACAGCAGACCTTCAGGCTAACGACAACTCGAATTTTGCCTAACGTTTTCTAGACTTAGGGCATACTTTTCTAGATACAAATAATTTGAAGATATTACAGCTTCGAAAGACAAGAAAGATATTTTAGAATCCATGGAAATCTATAAATAAAAATATCACCGTCAGTTTTTTCAATGATCAAATAGATATCAGGATTTCACTACTTTATGAAGCACTTGCAAAAAAAGAATACATAGCGAAGACAATACTCAGAAGAAAAAAAAATGCAAACTCCATGGCTGCTCAGCTCTGTACTCCTTCTCGAATAATACAAATTATAATATTTTTCTCAATACTCATCTCAATATAGTTTCTACTGAATGAGTACCATATTTATACGTCCACCACTGAATCTCTCAGCGACAAGATTTTCTTTTGCATTTTATTTGTAGCAATTACATATGCTGAAAGGTTTTTGGTGGGCAGTTGCCGCATATCATATACACACATAAATAATAATATAATGTCGGCATCTGAACATACAGGCACACTCTTATTCGCTGTGTCGTTAACTCTTGCAGAACACACTTCCTTCATTGCACATGCTGCAGTCGTAGGTGAGTGAAAGATGTTTGTCATTCGACAATCTGTGCATTGCCATATTTGAATAGGCCGTAAACAATGGTCGACCGAAAGCGATTAGTTAATCCGTTAGATTTCAGCCTCCCTGATGCCTGTCTCGCTGAATAAGCGGATCCTTCGCGGCGAAAAAATGTCCACTACGATACAAATTGTATGCACGATGGTAAAAGAAAGCCTTCAATAAATCACCGGCGATTCCTTGCGTCAACTCGATGCGTGGGCAAGACACAACATTATTTGTCATAGGTTTGAGATACGATTTTCTACGATTTCACCAACTGACGAGATGTAGGTAGTGAAGAGCAAATTGTATATGTTGCAAATGAGACCAGAAATTTGATAAGCTTCAAATAAGTGAACTGCAAATCGAGAACCTCAATATTAGAAACAAAATCAAACTGGAAAACAAAAAGATAACATATACTTGCTTTTGTAGTTATCACTTGATTACCATAATCCACTATAATATGAATTTAAACACTTGAACTTTTGATTTACACTTTTATTGAATAAATAACGTGAGACGTTTCGTCGAATTACCGAGTTTTTCAGACGCTTACATAATATAAGTTAATAACAAATGTGACATTGCCTATGGTCAAACAGGAAATTTTGACCATAGAATTTATGACGAATTCGGTTCAGAACACCCCCTGTGTGTTTATAAGTACACGTACAGTTAAATTTGTTATTTGGTCGGTCTCCGAGGCTTAGTCGGGAGAACACCTAACTGTAGTGCGGTAGGATTCGGGTTCGAGCCCCGGCGAAGACATGGTTGTATGTGTCTATAATTTCAGTAGTTTAATAATTGTTGGGTAATCTACATTACCCAAGCCCATTGGCCGTTCGGAACCGGCTGTAGGTCCACTGAATTAAAAAAAAATCTGTTATTACCTTATGTTATGTAAGGGTCTGAAAAAATAGCCCAAGTGTAAATAGGCGGGTCAATTTAGACATAAAAATAGTGGTGAAATAACAAAAATTCCCTGAAAGCCAAATATTGGTGGGGAGGTGGGGTTTGTCATTACAAATAAAGTTTTAAAAATCCACAGTGATCGTATGTGTGCTACAAAAGTTATTTGGGGTCAAAGGTCAAAATTTGAGTTTTTTTGGATTTTGTTCGAAAACGGTAACTTTTATAGAAAATGAAACCTCAAACGAAACTCTACAAAAATGGTCTTATATTTAATATATTTAAGATAATACGATTCTAGACCATATCACGTGTCGAGACCATTTTTGTAGAGAATTAGATCTACAACTTTATTTTGAGGTTTTTTTTTGAGAAGACTTACAGTTTTCGGGAAAATCAAAAAAAATCTCATGTTTTGACCTTTCACCCCGAATAACTTTTGTAGCACACACATCATCGATGGGGATTTTTAAAACTTTATTTGTAATGGTAAACCACAGCTCTCCACCAATATTTGGCTTTCCGGGAATTTTTGTTATTTCAAATGTCTATTTTGATCGGACTAAAATCAAAAGTCCAAGTATTTCATTTTGTACAATTCCTTAAAAACCATCCGCGTCTCTAACATTTTTTCGTAGTATTGACTGACTAATATTATACAATTCACCTTTTTTTTTAATTTGTTTTTGGATTCGTCATCTTTGGACATTACCCATTCATATCATTTATTTATTTAACCGCTGAAACTCATTTACATACACCAAAGTCCATGTCTTACCCGGGATTCGAACCCAGATATCCCTGGTGAGGGTCCGTCACTCTCTCACTACGCTACAAAGACAACAATTTGTTCTACATATGTATCTGCAGTCATAATTTTTCAAATTTCCAAAATATTTCTCTGTTCAGAGGATGAAAGAATTACCATTTTGAACAATGTTTCTTGCAATGGAAAACTGTCAATCACTTTCAATTACAACTTCATTAAAAAAACCTCAAAAATATAGTTGCAGATACTGAAGAAATAATTGATGTTCTTCAATTGTTACAAATTTGAGTGAATTGAATCTTTATCATAATACTCGTTCGAAAGTTCAGTTCCGATTCGAATCGATCGCATCTATAAAATAATTATTGGAGATTCTCTTTCAACTCCACCGACCGATATCCTGGCGGAACTTGAAGCTATACTAAAAATGGGAGCGTTATTAACTTCTAGTCGAGAAAAAATGAATGATGAGTTCACTAATTACGGCCAGATTCATTAGGCAAATTTCACGATTTCAACTAGGTTTCATTAAAACATCTCGAACAGAATGATCGATACGATCGCCTTGTCTGTGAGAACTGAACGTTATATAAATAAATAACGAGTTCGATTTTCTTTCAAATTTCAAAATGACGCTACAAAAACGGAAATAATGCGCGAACGCACAATTCGGAATTAACTGACTAAAGAGTTATTTGAATTTCACACAAAACGAGCTATGAATGGCAGTTAATGTATCGGTTTGATCGCGCAAGTTCTCAGTTCGTCTAATATGGGAGGCAGCGTAGGAAAATCTCCTTTTAATGATCCTTTGTTTGCACATACATCAGCACGTTCATCAATCAATCCGCAGTTATAACATTCGTCAGAATAGCAGGCAAATTTTTCTAGAATGTGTTCCTTGTCCGTTAATTCGTGTAACACTCCAATCATGACACAAGGCCGACTACGAGAACATTCTGAATTGAAGTGACCTCGTTGTTAGTTCATTCAAAACTAACAACCGCATTGAAACGTTAAAAAGTATCGTTTCACAATTATTTCTCATTTTGATCGGAACCTGACGACGAAATGAATAGGTGAATTTAGTTGAAATATCTATTATGTACATATCCGTACCTCAGAATGAAACTGTAACAAGTCACAAATCATTAATTTTAACGGACAGCGAATATAAACCTCATTTGAAGGTTTTTTCGAATACTTGAATTAGATTTATTTCAACAAAATAACGAAAAAAAACACTATTGTTCACATCTACACACATTCCGTTGAAATTGTAAACTGCCATGTACGTTTTTACATTGTAATTGTTTCATCGGACACTGACCAGAAAGAGGCATTGTAATGGTTAAGCGTACACGTCAATTCGTTGTTGTTCAATTTCAAATAATAGTGTGAAAATAAGAAGAACAGACTTCTTTTTTTTTGTTATTATTTTGTTAAGATGAATTTTTTAGAATATATTATTATCCTTCCAACTTGAGATTATATAATAATACTATACAATATGGATATCAATTATCGTGATGTGAGAATAAAATATTTCTCAACGACAATACTTTCAACCAGAAAATGAATTCACTTACTAAATTGTAGGTATTCTTATAAATTTTGCAAGAAATTTCATTGAATATAAACTTAAATTAAAACACTTGAACTTATGATCTACACTTTATTGGCTACATAGCATGACGCGTTTCGTCGTTAAAAACGACTTCTTCAGATGCTAACAGAATAATAATAACAAATTTGAAAAAACAGGTTTTACCTAAGATAATCCATTCTTTCAAAAATATAATTGACTACTTTTTGGGAAATAGTGGAAATAAATCGGCATAAAAATTCTAGAAAATTTGCTCAATGAACAGATAGAATTAAACAATTCACCAACATTGTTAAACCTTTTCAGGTAATAAAAGTTAGTTTTCAGAATGGAATATCTTAGGTAAAACCCAAATTCATAGAATCTCAAATTCACTGATATTTATACCTGTTTTTTCAAATGTAAATTATAAAGTTCAAGTGCACATCAAGTAAACGCCAACACTATGAAATATTTAAATAGAAATAAATAAAGAAATTTCATGACAAAGCTGGAGCTTCATTAGGAACAGTTCTTTCAACTTGACAAAAGCGAAGTTGGAAGTTTTGATAAATAAATTCTTGGTATAAGAAATGATGAAATATCAACTTTAAAAATCAAATCAAAACTATGAAAACTTATACAATTCTTTCAAGAGAGCTAATCTTTTGATTTGGAATAACAACTCTCCTTGAAATAATATTTTGTAAAAAATCATCTGAAACTAAATTCTCAGAAAAGATTTAAAATGATAAAAATGTTATCATGAACTATACGAATATGTATAAGTCGTCTTCAAAAGGGCCCTTTTATTATGATAAAAATTATTCCAACACTAGTGTTCATATTGATTATATATTTATCAACGGAGCATCAAATAGTTACACAAGAAACGTGGCATAACGTAATCCAACACCGAATGACCGCTGTTGTATTCTGATATAGGTACTTTGAATGTCACTTCGAAACAATTTTTAAGGAATAGGAACAGCCATGTGAGAAGGAGTTTATGTTCCACTTGGAAGTAGTCAATTGAAACGTACCTATCAGTAACATACGCCGAATAACAATTACTGATAATATGGAATGTTCAATCCGTTTGAATTTTTGCAACACTTTTCACTGTATACCAACGAATATTCGAAAAACGGACGCTGAATGATGAAATTGTTTCACTAAAGCATTATGAGGACTGGCAAAATAATTCATTATTAGAGGTTTCACTAAAGCATTATGAGGACTGGCAAAATAATTCATTATTAGAGATAGGTATGACAATTTCTCAATGAAGAAACATTATGTTACCTATAACTATATATAACAAATGGAAACACTGTGTATTAGTTATTCAACTCGAGAACAAACATAATCTTTTCGAGCGAAAATAGGTTGCTATATGAAAAATAAACTAATCATTATACGAAGTTTCATCAATAGAAAAGGTGAATTTTGAATTTTTTAGTAAGTATTTCTTTATTCATCAATATCCACTTCGTCCCCTTCAACGTAATCCCCTCAGAATGCACTTATGCCAGCGCTTCTCCCAATCCTCGAATCACTTGTGAAATGCGATTATCGGTACGGCCATCAGGTCGTTCGTCGATACCCACTGTGGCAAAACGCTTTACTTTCATTGGTCTCTTCAGTTTTTGGAATGGGAAAAAGTTGCAGGGAACCAAATCTGGTGAATACGGTGGTTGAGCCATGATTACAATGTTGTTTTTGACCAAAACCTCACGAACAAGCATTGATGTGTGAGATGGTGCATTATCGTGATGCAGAATCCATGACTTGTTTTTCCCCAATTCCGATCGTTTGAGCGGTATTGCTTCACGCAAACGTTACATAAATTCCTTGTTATATTCCTTATTAACCGTACTACCTGTCGGCAAAAGCTTATGGTGCACCACGCCGTTGTAATCGAAGAAAAGAGTGAGAAAAACCTTCACATTTGATCGAACTTGGCGTGCTCTTTTCGGTCTGGGCTCTTCCTGCCGCTATCATTGAGATTACTGGGCCATGGTTTCGACGTCATACCCACGTTTCGTCACCAGTTATGACCTCTTTGAGCAAATCTGAGCGATACTAATTCGACGTGGTTTCGACGACATAATACCCAGGTTTCGTCGCCAGTTAGGAACTTATTGAGCAAATATGGATCGTCGTAGACGTTATTCAACAACTCCTGTGCGATAGATACCAATGCGACGTTGCTCCCGCTCAAAATCTAGCAATTTCGGAACAAACCTCGCTGCCACACGTTTCACCTCCAACACATCCTAGAACATTGCATTGCATGAGGCGATTGATACGCCAAATTCCTCTGCAACTTCCCTTATCGTCATTAACATCTTCTCGGCCTTCTGTAAAGCGCTTGTACCACTTACAAACACTTCTTTCAGACAAAATAGACTCGCCGAATGCCACAGACAACATTTTAAGTACGTCGGAGCACCTTATTCCATTTTTAACGTAAAATTCAATACAGATTCTTTGATACATTTTTATCAAAATTAAAATATCGATGGACACACAAAAAGGTGCTAACCTTTTCAGTTGTCAAAAACAAACTAGCAATCCAAAATTGCTAATAATGTCAACATTTGAGAAACGTACCTGTACCAACATAACAAAAAAACAATTTCGACAATCGAATGTGCACTGCCCGCGAAGATTCAAATTTCACCTTTTACAGCATTATCAAGAATTCTTGATAATGCTGTAAAAGGCGAAACTAGTCGAATAAAGAATTGTTCAGTCAGTGATTTTTAGACAAGTTTTTATTATTACCTCTCATTTAAATATGAACTATCACAGAGTAGATTCATCGTCCATTGAATTTATTAAAAACAAAAATGTCCAATAAATATATACAATTTTCATTGTCAACAATAACATTACAATAAAATTACAATAGAAATGGACAAAAATGTCCATTATATGTATATCAACAGTTCAATGTCCATTAAATGTAGGTATATCAACAGTTGAAAAATCTCATTCACCAGTAATTATCATAGTGAAAACAACGTTCGCATGTTACATGTTAGTAAAATCTCAGTGTTAATAGACACTGTGTATCATTCCGATCGATTATGTTGATCAGATTGCAAATAGAAACGTTCTCTAGTTTCCAACACGATTGATAAGAATCACTATTTAAACCGAAATGTGGCAATGGCACATACACTTATTACGTTCTACAATGAAAACACGAAACCTTATCGCAATCATTGAGTTAATTCACGATCTGAATCAGTTGGAAGATAGATGATAGGCGGGATTTGATTGAAAAATACCGTTATACAAGCTGATCGCCATATCAACTAGTAAGCGAATTCTTCCAAATCCTCCAAAAATACAATTTTTATATAAAAATTAAATACATTGGAAGGACCTATGAGGGACATAAATGCCCGTAAATAGGTTGGTACTTGAACTTACATCTACATATGGAAAAAAAAATAATGAAAAAAAAAACAACATATTCATCCAAGTAAACAGAATACAATAGAAATATATAAAACAAAATATCTAATGGTTGAATTCAATTTAAATTTCAACATTAAACAAATCTCTTTTCTTTACTACCGCCATTGACAATTTCAACAATAACAAAACAGGGGTTTCGTAGTCAACAATATGTTCCTACTTGAACTAAGTAAGTAAACTATACAACTATAATTTTCATACATCTCAATATACACGTTGAGGAGTAACCACATCATAATGTTAGCCTGAATATAAAGAATACACACTATGATTATACTTACTACACATAAATATGATAAATAGTTCATTTTATGAAATAGTATTTCTTGACAAAGTTACATATTTTTTTCTTCATCTTTAATTTCAATTATGTCTATTTATAATCGATTTAAAGTGTTTAATAATTATATTGAAGTATATATCTTAAACATTTAAATGTGTCCTTATTGAAAAAAAATTTACGATTGAATCTATATGATCACAAATTTTTCAAATTAATTTAGCTTGCTGTAATACATTAATCATATCTACATATTATTTACTTATGTTTATATATTTTAATATTTCTGAACATTGAGAGATTTCAGGTTATCAGCATCAATTTTTTCTGATATTGTCTACGTGATCTGCAGAACGTAAGTATTTAATCGATTTGTGTTGTAATAAGATAAAATTTTCAATCACCTCAAATTACCGTAAAATAAGTACTTACATATATTCCTTTAAGTAATTTGAAGGAAGATCATACATTAAAATAAATAAAATTAAAAATGTGGAAGCGCTGCAAGAAGCGAGTTTCTTGTTGTTATTTAAAAAAGATCATTTAACACGCTATATATATCAAAGAACTCCTCGTGTTAGACGTTTCCTTATTTTTTCTTAATGAAATACGTTTCCAATTCTGCTTGATAATCAACATGTCACTTCTTTATGAGTTTATTCCTGACAACTGAAGTGAAATGAAATTTTGGATATGTTGTAGCAAGAATGACAGATGGGCGAGTCACTTTGGCAATTCCTAGATTCAGAAATGTACGTCATATATGAGTAATTTAATTAGCTAACAAACTAGTTGGTCGATGAAATTCATGTTCAAAAAATATGTTCAACCAATTAATTCGACAACGTAAAGTTGTTAATTAAAAATAACGCTATTCACGTGAAGATATGTGTAACGTTAAGTTATATTTCAACAGAATGGCCATCTTTCTCTTTGAATAACGACGAATTCAGAACGTCCAGGTACGCATTTTAATCAGAAAAACATTAAGGAGAACGAAACTATTTAGGTACATCAGAAAACGACCGTTTTCATAAAAATCCATCTTCTAATTGTTTTTCAATTTAATATAGCGTACCTTTCGCGCTCAACGCCCTTACTTTCGAAGGCAAATTCTCGTTCGAGTCGAACTTTTTTAATAGGTGTGTAAATTTGAAAAGGATTTTTTCACTTTCCAAATCATAGGTCGAAATACATTTGTTATATAAGCTGCAGGAGGAACGTTCTACTTAAAATACATACGTCTATAATACAAAAATAAAATATGTACCACTTCAAATATTTTTATATAATATTTTTTTGTTTGCGCATTAATGGTATTATTTCTAGTTTATTCTACATAAGTTGTAAACTATATGGTATCTTTGCCACTTAGTAATTCGCTCACGGTGTTGAATGGTGCATTTGTAAATAAAATAAAATATGGATGAATGAAAAATTTATGATGAAGATTTCGAGCATATTGTGGAATACAAGCAAATATAGTTTAATGAAATTCGAGTACAAATTAATCAATAATTCATAATTTCAAGGAGATGAGCTAACTCTTAAGATCCTAGAGGAAAAGGAACAGGAAAAATGGAGATGAGTGAAGATCGAACATACCAGATTTTAAATTAGCCGTTTGAATAATTGTTAACAAAAAGATTGATTGACATCGTATCAAAAGGAGAAGTCTATTTTTTATAGGGAACCTGAGGTCTCAAAGAATGGACTTAAATTATAAATTAGTTAATGTGGAAATGGACGACACAAAAAGGATTCAAATCAAGTAACAGCACCCAATATTTCTCATCCATTTGCATGATAATTCAGAAAAGCTAAGTTGTTTATTACACATTTAACAAAAATAAACTATTTCGTGCATAGAAATTGTTTTCCACTCCCAATTTTAATATAATCTCTATCAGCTCTAGATGAAAAAATCTTGTCTTGTGTCTTCATCAACGTTGATCATGTAAAAGTTCACCTGAGAAACCCAAACTTTTTCAACATATTCTCAATTAGGTAGTAAGATCGTTCTTATGTATCAAGTGCATTTATTTCGAGTCAAGTGAATTTCCGAAATGCGTAAACAAAAATAAATAGTCCTTTCTTATTATCGCACGTGCCAGTGAAAAGCATTGTTGTCAGTATATTTAGTGACTTCACTTTCGGACAACAGGGATGCAAGGTGTAAGAGGCAACACAAAAACGAAAGATTTAATGACCAGTCAACCTGTATCATAAAACTGGTCGTTTTTGGAAGCCGCAGGTAAGATCGTTCAAAGCAGAGGTTCGAACAAAGGTCCGTATAGAAAGAGTCGAAAACTAGGTACCATTGAATTGGCAAATCTTAGAAATATGCAATTGCATACTAACCAGAAATGATAACTTTTGACACGGCTAATTTGAATGAGCGTTCCGCGAAATTTAAACGACAAAAATACAATTATAACGGATCGAGATTGCCTTTTTTGATCGAGGATCAAATTGAATTTCAAATTAATTCCGCGATTTTACCAACGTTCAGTTTCATTAGTCAAGTTACCTATTTTATAATTTGCTATTTAATCATTTTATACAAAAGAAATTATAAATTAACCGTAGCCATTTCATGGTACTCGATCTGTAAACGACTACATCAAAATAAAACTGCGAGTAGCGATCTGGCAGCTTTTGTAATACTTATACTATCAACGCCTAGAAAAAGAATATATAAAAGTATAATAAGAAATCTTTTCATTTCTAAAGAAAAAAGGGATATTATTAACAACCAACATTAAACTTTTCAATTGTTATTGGACATTGTACATTAGTGTGATATTTTTTAAATTTTATTCATCAATTCAACAATAAAGTAAAGATTCACCAACACATTGTTGTTTCCTTGTGATGATAAACGATTAGAAACAAAATATTTCTATTAATAAAATTTGAAAATGAAGAATTAAAAATAAATATTCTGATATTTAATATGTACATGTACAGCTGTATGGAAAAAAGTCAAGAATATGCGGTGTATTATTAGCGATATAAACACTCCAAAGAAACATGAAGCATCAATAATGTTAATCATGAAAAATTAATTAATTCCATGGCGAACAAAAACATATTTTCCAAAAATTTAAACTTTAAATTCAGTTGAAAAACAATACAAATACAGATCAAATTTAATTTCAGATAGATGATATGAAATCAAGATAAAAATGGCTCTGTAATATTATCATTTTTAAACTTGGAATTGTTATATCTATGCCATGAAGCACTCATTAAAATTAATTTACTGGAATAAATCAAATTATATCAATTAAAATTTGAAGCTGTGCATTCATTAAGATAACCATTCTCTACTGCCAAGGAAGCGTTGTCATTCAGTAAGGTGTAAATGAAGGGGAAAACAAATAGGTCGTTATAATTCCCTATTCCTGGAACACCTGAATTTGTAGTGTTTCTTTTACAAGTGGAACAGACAGAACGGATGTTAATGTCAAGAGCAAGAATTAATGTTAGTAGCGCTGCACTGTGCACGTTACCTAACCTCAAATATTCGAAGATATAAATAAAGCACAATATGCACATAAAAACGGTTTTTATGAATAACTGAATGCATCTGTGGAAAATAGAAAATGTTAGTATGTCCTAACAATCGATCATACGGGGTTGTCTTCGATTTTCTGCGAAATATAAGCATCGGACACATATATTTCAACAATGTGAAAAGTGTATTCCAGTATAGGAATGCCGAAAGTTGTCGGCAGAGCCAAAAGTAACTCACTTAATTTTTGTTGCTACGGAATGATTTTTCGGAGTTCTGCGTCAGGTTCGTTTCTAGAAGCATCTGCAAGAATCACGGAGCATAACAGCCATGCACCCGCACTTAAAACATTGCACACGGAATGGAACTCGAAAGCGCCACGGACGGATAGCATACGACAACGTTCGTGAGCAAACTGGTTGGTTACTGGTTTTGTTGTCCGTACTGTGTATAAACTACAGATGGTATCCACAATAAGTTTGAAGTCGGCGATGGAAACCGATCCGCGCCGAGCTATAGTCGTTCAGTCAAGCTAGTCTGCACTCACCGGCTGAAAGCTTATAAATGACATCATCAGAACGTCTAAAAATAACGCTTATGTCGCGTTCAGTCGAGATACTGAATCCGATTTAGTTGACAGTCCGAATGTGTATGTTCCTGTTCGAAATCCGGTGCAACTTCCACCACTCGGGGTGATTTCCGCGATTTCGAAATTAACTCAACTATCAGAACACATCAAGTGTGGCCATATACGCATGCCTGACATTATCCGCCAAAAATGGTGAATGCGTTGGGAAAACATATAACATATGACATATAACAACAATTATTCTGCATATTTTAACGTAATGGAAAGCGACGTTTTTCAAACCTTTTTGCCCACCGAATCTTATTGAAACTCGTAAATTGTTGACGGATCCCAAAAAAAAAAATTTTAACCTACGTTGTTTTTCTCAAGAAGAAACCAGAATTTTCGCGGAGCCCCACAGTGGCTTTGAACTTTGAAAGAAGCGGTGCCCACTCTGAGTATCCTAGAGTATTGCCCTAAAGATACCGTCATTTGTGTGTTATTCACTGAATGAATTCTTGTGAATTCTCAACTGATTCTTTCTTCTCGATAAAATGATATTTCAACTTACTTTCCATCAGTTTTAGAAACAAACGGCAAAATCGAAAACTTTCGATAACACTGAAGTAGCATTTCTTTTTATGTCCGACTCGGGAATTATAGTGATAATATTTACTTTATCAATTAGTCAGAACACCCATTCATAACTTATAATTAGATTTAGTTCTTCACAAATATAGACTGTGTTATTCATACATATAAAACACTCACAGATTCACTACTCAGAGATATTAAAACTGTAGATGTAGAAAATGTGGAAACAAATACTATCAAAATATTGCACCATATTCTATTACATATTTACTTACTTTTTCAGGCCAAGGTCGCAAGTTCGAAAACAAAACCGCCGAAAAAAATTGAATAAATTCTATAATTTATGAATATATTTGTTTTCTTTCTCATGAATATTTTTTGGTCAGTTATAGTCAACAATTTCGAGACCTTGATAACAGAGAACTGTCGAGGATCTTGGCAAAAATAGCAGAAACACTGATGAAAATTTGCTTGTCTTTCAAAATGGATAATTGCAAATGAACTTAGACATTTTTTATTCTTAATAGAGTTTTAATAACGTTTATTCTGTAAGGAAGTTAAAATGATTATGCAATACAATATATTGAACTGATATGCACCGGAAAAAAAAATCCCCTCAATGATTGAACACTAGTTTTTAATAGATGGCACGGAGGTTTCGCTTATCTCATTTTTGTATCTGAAATTAAATATCTGGGAGTGACTATTGATCCCCAATTGAATCTGTCTCAACATGTGTCTGTCTTATGCAAAAAACTTGGGAAAAAAATCGGTTATTTTTATAGAGTGTGTAAAGAACTTTCACTCTGGAGCAGAAGAATTGTATATAATTGTATGATATTTCCTAGTTTCAATTAATGTGCTTCTCTTTTGAGTGTTTGTGATAAGAAAGATATTCAACAGTTACAGTTCCTTCAGAACAAGTGTATGAGATTTTTGTTATCATGTAATAGGCGCACCTCTATAAATTTTATGCTTGAAGAACTGAATTTCCTGAGCGTTCGGCAGCTTGTGACTCAATCTTGTCTGGTTCTTATTTACAAAACAGTAAACAAAAAAACACCTTTGTATTTGCAAAAGTTTCTAAAACGAAGATTAGAGTCAGTGTGTTACGGGTTGCGCGGCGCGCAGGATTTTCAAATTGAGAGATATGCCACAACTGCCATGGAAAGGTCACTTTTTATTGAGGGTCTGAAAGCTTATAATGCGTTACCACTTTTTGTTAAATCATCTAGCCAGGATCTTCAAAGTTAGATTGAAGAAAATGTTTTTTTGTTCTTAGAATTATCTTTTCGAAATTTTTGCTGATTTTTTTCATGTAATATATGTGATGAATAGCAGATTGCTAAATAAATAAATATTATTATTATTATTATTATCTCTTGGTGAAACATTATGTTGAAAACTATAAATCAAAATTAACACGCTTGGCTTAAGTTTCACTTAATATATTAAAAACTCTACATATGTTTCGGATGGTCAACCCATTATCAAGAGTATACAATATTGCATACTCAAGAAAATGGGTTAACCACCCGAAACATATGTAGAGTTTTTAATATATTTAGTGAAACTCAAGCGAAGTGTGTTAATTTTAATTTATTGTTTCTAGCTTTTAATGCCTATCTCATTACTGAAAGATGTTCATTTATGTTTACTTTTTCATTTCGGCACGACAAATTTTCCAAAAAAAACTTCTATATGTAAATATGAATTCAAAATCATTCGAAATCCAGTCAGAAATATTATTCGCAATGACTTATTTGTAAGCGTAACTAAATACATCGAAACACTCAAGGTACAGGAAATACACCCAATCAAAGCTTCATAAACATTAAAAACGTATATTAAAAAAAAACACGCATCTGCTATCTTGAAGAGTCAGTATTACGTGCCATTCTTTGATTAGCTTCATTAAAAGAGTGAAAGTCACTTACTACTGAATAACCAATTATTTTTTTACCAAAGTATTTTCAATTTCATTATGCATATAAAAAAATGTTTGATATATCTTCGAAATTTGAATCAACGTGCTATTTTATTATTAATATTTTGTTAAAACCAAATGACGTTTCACTCGGTGGGATACCGTCGAAAATTATAATAACACAACTGAAAAATTTGTTAAAAATTGAACACATAAAATCTTTAGAGACTCAATTAGCAAGCAGTTACAACAAGTCGAGAGATTCAATTAATTTTTGTAATTTAAGTGAAATATTTCCAATTGTTCCAATAAATACTTCACTCTTTTTTATTATAAATAAAATTTGCAAGTTAGTTTTATATGTTTGGAAACTTTAATGAAAATTTATAATTAACCAGATTCGAATTACACTAACATTGCTTTCAATTCGTTTATCATGTATGCGTTTCCATTGTTTCTCTGAATAACAATTATTTATTATATCACTAAAAATGCCTCAGCAACTTTCACTTGGCATGTACGTTTCCCAGAAGATACGGGTAGTTAATCAAAAATGAGTTTGACATTTGAATTTGTAAGATCACGTAAACACTCCCAGCAACTCATTATATTTTGACAAATTCGTTTATTCCTCTAAGAGAAAATCATCGCCATAGCACAGATAGACTTTATTGTTATCCCCTACATGTAAAAACGTCATAGTTTGCGTACTGGCCTCGCTTTCACGATGTTATTTTGAGATAATTTTAGAAAATAAATGCGAATAGGAACTGAATTTCTAATGGTCGAACGGAATGTTATAAGATATTATTGATTGGCACGTTTTAGCTGTAGGCTGAGTGCATTTAAAGTGGTTGTAAACTCTTCATTTCGATTCTTTTGCCAAAACGATATCTGATATTGCTTACATCAGGAATGACATTTTATAAGCTAGTTACAGAGCTTATAAAAATATGACGAACGAAAGGAGTCAACAATTAGCAGTATTCAATTCATGTTTGTTTCCGGTACTTTAAAACTAGTTGACGACAAGTTTCAACAATTTTCCGAGGTAGGGCAGTGTTTTGAAGGTTAGTCAGAAACCCAGTACGAGGGGAGTTAAGCCCCCCTTGCATAAAACATCATATTATGCGAACAGTGGTGCAGTGGGACAAGAGCGCAAGGGTGTATCACCCCTCAGTTTTTTTGGAAATTTGGATCTAATATGAAATATCCAAATCCTTTCATAATATTTGTTTCACTGATTATATTTTGCATTGTGATAAAAAAAAAGTATTTTCTGATGAATTATTATGTGGTTACATTTCTTCATCGCAAATTTTATTTGAATTCAGTCCAGTAAGTCCAATTTTCGTCATTTGTTCAAAGAATGTAATATTTGTGCTCCATACATACGAGGTCTGTTCAAAAGAAAAGGTGAATTTTCACTTTTCGCGAGCTGTGCGCATTTGATTATCGAAATGTTTTCGTTATATTGGTACACATAAGTTCCGTTTCTCATATGTTGAAATTATCAGTCATTTTGGATCAGTAGTTACTGTCAATGATCCTGTGATAGTCACTGAGTTAAAACGTAAAGTTTCTTCATTTCTTTTTAGGAAGAAGTTGAAGGGCAGATTCGTGAACATGCAGGGTGGCATTACGATGGGGAAGTGACTAGACGGGACCGCATTAATTAATTTTTATATTGTTTTTTGAGAAATTGAAAATTTTTTTCAGCTCCTTTTTGCATTCAACTCAGAATTTGATATGTATATGTACTTTTTCAATGTATCTATTTGTTTCTTGAATGTGAATAAAGATTATCATTATTATTATTATTATTATTATATCTGAAGTGAATTAATTTGAAGGCGACAAAATGGATATTGATGAATAAATAAATACTGTCGAAAGAAATCAAAATCCACATTTTCTTTTGAACAAACCTCGTTTCTATGAAATGGTTATTTCGATAATGCTTCAATGCTCTGCTAACGTCCCTGCTTCATAAGATCGAGTTTTTGTGTTATTTCTCCGTTATCTACAGTTTCCATAAACTACTACAGAACTATGCAAAACAGACCAAAATCAACCCGTTGATTTTTTAAAATATTTTTTATAAAGTAAATAATTTAAATTCCTTCATTTAATTACTTTTCATTCTCACTACATTGAATTCGTTAAGATGGCTTAGGTATCATTATTTTTCAACATTCAAGTACGTTTCAACTTCAAATTTAGTTTTTAAATATTCAATTAAAACAATTTGACAAAATATCCCAACACGGAATCAACGTCAATGCTATGCAGGAATAGTATACTGCACTTGATTACTTCCATAACGAGGTTTCCTAATATTTTTTTGTAGAAAACAAAGGGAAAAGTTTCACATCGCCTGATTCGACTTTTAAAAACAACTTCGAATGATAGAGATAGGAAGAAAGAGAGAGAGAGAGATATGAAGAAACATAGCACTCGATTTCAGGCCAAAGACAAAACCCGGAAAATTCACCATTTCGTAAATACTAATATTTACAAAATAATAATAAAAAAAACAAAATATTAACAATGTAATAACAAGGACATATGAGAAGGATATGATGAATAGTTTACAATAAACGTAAACACCAGAGATTAGGGTAAATAATTGGAGGAGCGAGCGTCTAGGATTATACCCTTGAGAAAATTATATATAATAACAACCGAAATTCAATGCTAACAATCTATTATGAATATAGAGTGATATATTATGTGAATAGTAACATATATAAATGAATAAACGTACACGTTTCAACTCAAATATTCAACAATGACAATTCATCTCGCAGGTCAAAATATTTTGAGGCCTATTATATAGACCTGTTCTATTGTGTATTATAGAATCTATGGTAGATCGATCAATAGTTCTATTCAGACGGAATTTCACATAAACATATGTCTGGAGTTATTGTAAGTGCTTGTTTTTTAATGTAGAATTCATAACTTACTTTGTGCAGTAAAAGCTCTTTATTCGCGGCGTATACGTTCCGAAAATATGCTGCGAATACAGAAACCGTGAGTATGGAATGATAATAATTTATATGAGATTATAGGGGATACGTTCCTGGGTGACAAAATTCAAAAACGTATATAAAAAATTAATTTCAATGAAGTTTTTGATCATATTGCTTAATTATTATGTTCAGGCTTAGGCAATGGTTTAAAGAATTTTTCAATTTTTTTTAGCTTGGCAGTTTTTTAAGGTTCCTCCAATTCAGACTGATATTAAGCAATAACTTTAGAAATTTGCCTATAAAATATGACTTCGTTCCATAGATGGGTCATTTTTCATAAATAAAATCACAATGCTTATTAGCCATTCTTACACCTTCTCTAAGAATTCTCAAATTAAATATCACGTTTCCCGTGCTCGTTGAAGCCTCTTCCTCAATAGGCTGTGAGTTTAACATTTCCTCCAAGTTGCTTTCAGTCAAATATTCATCTTGCCATTGAAGTAACATCTAAATGTCACTTGATTCTATCCGTTAAAACCCATCTCGTCCTATTGTATTCGCAACTTCATCCATGTTTGCAGTCAAAGTTTGAATGTGTACAGATTCTTCGTCATTTACTGCAGTCAGAGTAGGCCACAGTTTTTCAAGATATGGCTTCATTTCTTCCGAAGATTCCTTTATGTTTACTATGCATTTGGTTATGTCAAAATCCTTCCAGCATTACATAACATTCATATCAAGATCACATTCCACACCATCGAATATGATTTTGAAGGTTCGTCTAATGTAATAGAGCTTCAAGGCCTGGATTATACCTTGCTCCATAGGTTGAAGCAAGCCGTCATGTTTCGAGGAAAAAATGTCACTTTATATTTGGATGCATAATTTCAAGTTCGCGAGGTTGACCTGGTGCATTATCCGAAACTAGATCTGCTGAAAGTCTATAGTCTAAAGTCTAAAAGTCTCTTTTTTTTAATGAGTTTCAATTTCCGAAACAAAAAATTCCGGAACCACTTACAAAAAATAGCTATTAGATCTGCGAATAAAGAAATCTATTGCCGCAAATATAGAAAATGGGTTGCATTTTATCAACCCGCGAATAGTGAAAACGCGAATAAGGAGTTAACTGTTTTTCATTGACGTGGATCGGTTTTCATAATTCCTTCAAAAAATATATATAATTTGAAATTAGAGTCAAGTAATTTTAAATTAACCTCACTCATGCGCTTTTATACTCTTGTGAGTAAAATATGTTTATTGTTCTTCATTTCTCAAATTTAAATAAAGATTGAATTTATGTAGTTTTCCGAATGAACGTCATCTATCTATCTATACTGTGTAGTCTCACAAAATATATAGATAATAGATCATAAATACAATAATGAGAAAAAGAAAAATTCAGATTCAAGAAAAATTCAGATCAGAAAAAGAGATTACAGAATGGATGATTTAATACTGACAATGCTAATAATTATCATACGACTCAACTTAGAGAGGAAATACGCCACTCATGTCAATTGTGCATTTGCCATGACATGTATGTATGAAGGCATACGATTTTCTTAATATTTTTCTCGGCTGTCTGAAGTGGGCCACCCCGATGATTTTGGTTAAAGTAACTGAAGAAGCACAGACATGTTTATCCGACATGTCACGAAATATAAACGGTTTCAAATTTCGATAGGGGGTAGTAGCAAAGCACGGATGTGCCTACCACCAGCAGACGATAATTATGAACATGATTTCTACTCATGAGATATCCATTTACCAAATTACATTTCGCAGTTGAATGTTCTCTCAAGCAATATTAAAATTTTGATAAAGCGAAAAAATATTCATTCAATTGTTTCAGAGTTCAATCCTCGAGTTATTAATATTGTTGTCAAATTTCAATTAGAACAGTTTTGTGGCGATTCGCTAAAATTTCGATAAGTGTTATCATTGCATCAATAACGAAAAATTCATGAAATATAAAAAATTTTGATATACCTACATGAAATAAACTCTTAATAATACATTATACTGATAGCTTCAAGCAATGTTAAACGGATTTTGAAGAGTAGGTAACAAATACTCTTTATTTTTCGTCAAGCTTTTCATTAACTTTGTAATCATGTATATATATATATATATATATATATATATATATATATATATATATATATATATATATATACGCATACTACGGATGAAACGAAGCCCGGTACACACTGAAGGTGAAGTGAAGCCCGGTTGAAGGAGCGAGGGTGTGTGAAGCGGTATATGTTTGTTGTATACGTCTTTCCGCTTTTATGCAGACCGCGTTTTTACACTTGATATAGATTTCCCATTAGATGAAGCCCGGCGATGTTGTCGGCGTTAACTAAGATTTAGTTGAGTGATTTGTTTTTAAAATGAGGAATATTATCTTTGGGTATTGCATTTCGGTTATTTCATTCGTAATTTTGTAGGTAAATAATATTTTAAAATTGGCGTTACAAGATAAATCGGTTATTGTTTCTGACGAGCAAAGTTTCTGACGAAAAAAGCTCATTGAAAACTGGGTAAAAATAAAAATTTCTTTCATAATTCTTTCAGAAAAAATTGAATAATTTTTGTACAATTCAAGAAATAAATAATTTTTATTTCTTAAATTGAATGAGCCTTTTGTTTCAGTAAATCTATTTCTTACATATTTCAAACACTAAATGACAATTAAGAAATTAGTAAAAGACATATCATTATTATCACCTATCATTATTATCTCTGGATATTGCATTTCGGTTATTATTTCATTCGTAATTTGGCATTTAAATAATATTTTGAAATTGGAGTTACAAGATACAGCGGTTATTGTTTCCGACGACCAAAGTTTATGTGCGAAATTAACAGATTTTCTTGAATCAGAAGCGAAACATTCGACGAAAAAATAAGAATACTGCGAAAAAGGTACGTATGTGTTTACTGAATATTTTGATTTGGATTGAGAATCCTGTAAAGACTTGCAATTGAGTTCTGAATATTCCTCATATATTTTCGAAATTTTCAATGAAACCAAAATAATTATGAGCTGGATAACTTCGAAGTGTCAATACTAGACACGTTGTATAAAGTGGATAGATGTTCTTCGGTTAAAAAAAAAATGATTAACAATATTCAGTGTTTTCACTCACGTATTCTGAAACAATAATACAAAAAAATTGTTCATTTACAGCTGCTGTGTAGTCTTATCGCAATTATAGGAAAACGTTTCCTTTCAATATTGAACATTGAAATTGTTGTGTTTGAAATCCAAACATAAAATCGTAAGTGAAAGTTTAACTGAAGTCAAATCTTCTGTATGTTATCATTGAGAAAAAAATGCTTGTTGACAAAAAAATCGAAAATCGTCTTGAGACGGACAATCTGAAATTACATCATCAAACTTAGATTTTCTGAGTTTTCATTATGAAACAAATTGAATGAACTGTTTTATGCAATGGTAATGATTTTGACATAAGTTGTTTGTATGTGTTTTTGTTTTATATTTTCCATCTTAAAAGTAAATTATTCTTTTTGTTTTAATTAAATTCATAACCGTTTTGAACTCTGAAGATCTTACAATAGTTTATCAAAAATTTCTTCGAAATGTGATGAATTTTTTTTTGAAATATACAAAAAGTGTTTCAAATGTTAGGCGCGTTTTTCATGTTTTACATTACTTTCATATTTCGTTCTTAATTGAACACATTCAAATCTATAATGTTAGAATTTTTCGGTTATCATCAACACAATAATTTTAATACTCTGGGGTCTTCTCTGGTCAATATAACAAGTCGATGCTTATCATATTGTTGTTAACTATTTTTGCCAAGAATGAAATTGAAACAACTAGGTACGTTTCGGTCTCCACCATAACGGCATTTCTTACAAATACATAATATATGAATGAAATGTGTCAGAAATTTAGAAGTCAGTAATATGTTTTCACATCTGTTGCAATTTACATCATTTTTAAACTGAATTGAAGAACGTGATTCGGCGGAAAATGCCTATTCTGATGATTGTATACTATATCAAAAGAATCTAGTTCAATTACAACATTGGCCTTGAATTTTTAATGCATCATTTCTAAATTTTCAAGGTTCTCTTGATTATGAGTTCACCTATCATTCAAAAAACATGTGATTTTTCGAATCTTGAAAATGCATAAAATTTTTGCTACCATTTATTATATTTGAATAGTCGGTCAACAGATTTATTTAAACAGTTTTACTTGCTGACTATTGCAGTTATCCAGTAATATCAACTTATCATAATAACACATGATTTTTTCTAATCCTTTTTTATATATCAAACAGCAAAAGTTGCAAAGGTACTTCTTCTATAAGAGAAAGGAAAAGGCAGTGAATTCAAGGGCAAAAACTTGAACGAAATAGAAATAGAAGGCGATGTTTTCCTCTCTTCAGAATCGGATGTAGAGAAAGACACTACAGGAATTGAAGAACTAGAAATAGAGGAGAACATTTTAGAAAATGATACTAATGATTGGCTCCACCTTCTGGCATATTGAAAAAAATTGAACTAATAATAAAAAACAATTTTCTAGAGCTGGTTGGTTCAACGAAAAGAAGAAAGTTGTGATGAACTACTTCAGAGAACATATAAATAAACTAACTCCGAAAAAGCACGAATGGGAGGAATTTTTGAGCACACATCAAAAATAAACTATAAAAACTGGATGAAAATCCAAATTTTTTTCATAATGCTTTCAGAAAAAAGTGAATAATTTTTGTACAATTTAAGTAATAAATATTGAATGAGTTTTTTTTTCGGTGAATCTATTTCTCACTTATTTCAATCACTAAATGAAAATTAGGAAATTAGAAAAAGACATATCATTATTATCATCTGTCATGAAGAATCATCCTTTCAGAGACTTTAGTTTCAAATTTAGACTAAGTTGGAAGTATTTGATTTATTTGATTGTAATAACTAAATTAATTAAAAAAATATAATGTTTCACTGTAAAAGGCGAAACTTGTCCAATAAAGAAATGTTCAGTTAGTGATTTTCAGACAAGTTTTTCTTATTACCTCTCGTAATATGAACTATCACAGAGTTGATTCATCGCTATTGAATTTATTGAAAAACATTATTTCTTTATTCTATTTCATTTACAGAAGATATATAATGTTGTATTACAGATATCATTCAGATATTCAAATCATTCAGATTTTGTGGATAAAAGAGTTTACGTCTAGGGATTAAAAGAGAACGTCTACGAAGCACATGTACTGAGTTCGAATAGCAGGTGTGTGTACGTCTGGATTTATGAGTTAATATGATGAATAACACAAACAAAAATAAATGTGTTCCTTCATTCAGGAGTATAAATCGCCGTCATATCTGTTCTTTTTCTGAAAGAAGTACTCCAACAGATTTACCGGTTGCAAACAAATTTTTTCGTATTTATTAAGTCGTTCATTCCGACGCAAAATCGCACCCTCAGTTTTTTTTTAAAATTGACAGCACTATTTTATATTTTTCCAATGAAAAAAAATTATTTTAAGATTTCTCAATTTTTCATCCATTGTTGTATCCGACTTTTCATCTTCTTTGATATAAATTATCTGAGACAGAGATACTATATTTTTTTGATAATATATATATATATTTTTGTGTTCGTCATCTTTGGACATTACCCATTCATATCATTTATTTATTTCACCGCTGAAACTCATTAACATACACAAAAGTCCATGTCTTAGCTGGGATTCGAACCCACATCTCCCTCGTGAGGGCCTGTCACTCTCTCACTACGCTACACAGACGACATCTACTATATTTTTGAAATGACATCTACTATATTCCTTATCACTCCCTTCAAAAACTGATCTATTGAACTAGAGCCTCAATTACTTTAGTGAAACTGTTAGAAATTAGTATTTTTGTCATAAATATCATAGATAATTTCTTATGTACATCTAGGTAGGTAATGAAAATCTCCTATATTTATATACCGCGAGTTTTATTTCACTTTTATTTATAGGTAATACCTACTTACGATTTGAGGAATATGTATGTTTAGTTCATTGAAATGCTGAATTCTACCTACTTTCGATATTTTATACTGAAGTGCAATGTTGCCGATTCATAGCGCTTATTAAATCTGTGGCGATAAGAACTTGCTGACGATAAGAACGGGCCTCCTAGCGCTGGATATGGAGTACTAACCAGTGTATATGTACAGACGTAGCGCGGCATTAAGACGCCCATAGCGATTTTGAATAACGATTGTTTTCACAATATCTAACTCATGTTTTTGAAATATTCTAGCATTTTCTGATGAATCAGTGGCTACGTTATCATCGATAGTTTTTAAACCGCTATCATGAAAGGATTTCAACCATAATAATGCGATATACACACAAAAAATTAGGAAGCCCGTTTTGGGCTTCCTAAAATTGCAACGGGCTTCGTATAATCTGCAGAACGTACAATTTCGGGCTTCTTAATGATGGATTATATATATATATATATATATATATATATTAAATTTTTAAGAAAATCATATTCCCAGATCTAGGCTAGGTTAAGATATAAATTTTGATTACATACTCTTGTCACTTGTGACAGGAGTGTTCTGTATTGGCTTTTCTTATGTAATTTGATTAACTTTTGTATATTTTTGAATTTTTGAATAAATTTGAATTTGAATTTTTTTTGAATAAATTTGAATTTGAGAATTTGATATATATATCAAAGTATAAATTATTCAAAAGAACAATATAGCAGGGCTGGCTAAGTGAAATATTAACAATGAAATGTCTCCATTATCCTTCTAGGGATAAATATTAGAGAATATTAAAATCGATGCCTACATTTATTGAAAGCGTAAGACTGTAAGCGTTACTGTTTGGTACTACAAGGTACTCATCAGTTCAAAGAAATAAAGGCAAGGACTTCGATCCTCACATACCCTTCTATTGATTGTAGGACAGAAATATAAAGTTAGTCGTATACATATATATAATGCATAGATTAATGTACATATCAAATCTTAGGAATCAATGAAAAGCACATGAATACATCTAACATTTAAAGTATCACACGTCCTTAACAATTCAGATACATTTTACAACTCTAGTTTTCTGAAAAATTTCATATAATTTGATGAAGTAATGCGCCATCTTGGTTGCGGTTGTAGAAACGCTCGTTGTCGTTTCTCAAAATATATATTTTTTTATTATAATATTAATCACAAGCAATCAGAATACATATGTTCTATAAGCTTATTTGCTGGCTTTAAATGTCATGATTGGAGTCCTGTCCGGTGACAGTTCCGCTTCAATTCTCTTTCAGATCTTCAGGCCATTTTCTTTTGAATCGACAAATTCCTTGCACCTCAGTCAGCGGCTTAAGTAAAGCATTCATATGACCTTTCAGCCTTGTCTGATGTTATTCACTTCTTTCCTTGATGACGTCCCTATGGCACTTTCAGGTCTTCGTGCAGTGTTTGATTCGAAACATAAAATGGTGCATTTGTTACCATTCTTAGGATTTTGGACTGGCTTCTTTAAATTATTGCCATGTTTGACTTGCTGGTGCATCCCCAGAGCTCGATTCCATATATCCAGATTGGCTTGATGATGGCTTTATAGATGAGGAGATTAGGAGTTTTAAGCCAGTGCAGTTATCTGACTTTTAGGTCCATTTGCTTCCGCTTCTTAGTAACATGCTCTTTCCATGTTAATTTTGTATCCATGTGCATACCCAGGTATTTAACTGTATGAGATGCAGGTATTTCAACTTGATTTATATAGACTGGGGAACATTCGCCCTCTCGTAGAGTGAAGTTGACCAGTAAGGATTTAGCTCATTAATCTTGATTCTCCATTTTTACAACCATGTTTGTATTTGATCCAAATGGTTCTGTAAGAGGTGAGAAGCTTCTACTGAGTCCTCACCGCTAGCTAAAATAGCAGTGTCGTCTGCAAATGTACCCATTGCCGTTCGTGGATTAGAAGGTAAGTCTGCTGTGTATAACAGATACAGCACGGAGCCCAGAACACTTCCTTGCGGAACTCCAGATGATATCGGATAATTTACGGTTATTTTATCGTTTACTCGTTGTCAAAATACATATCAAAGAATTATCGAAAGAAAGTTATAGTATAGAAAGATAGTATACTTTGATATCGAATATCTACAAGTTCGATAGTATAGCACGAGAACTACAGAATTCTTTTACTTGTAGTGAATTTCTTTTTATATATATATATATATATATATATATATATATATATATATATATATATATATATATATATATATATATATATATATATATATACATATAACACATTCCAACTAAAATAAAATTATAAATATCATAAGAAGCAGGCAAATTTCCGCATCAGAGATTATCCACACATTCTAAAAGTTGCTTATTTCTACAATGTGCAAATACGAATTTCCTTCCTACGTGCAGTCGTGCACGTCAGAGGAGTTTGGCAGAGTTAGATAATACTTCATAATTGCCTAAATGATTGAATTTCTCATTCGCGGTAAAATGGAAATTAATTTAACTAAGTTACGCTAATATACAACTACTTGAACATCACAAAGATGTGAATTTCATGACGTCAATTTCTTCCGCAAATGCATTAAATACATATACATATTCATATACACATGCAAGAGTACTTTGCAAGTGCAAGAGTACTTTGCAGTACAAAACAGTGAACTCAGTGAACTGTCTTACACTTCCTATAAAAGTAGACACCGATTTCAAAATTCTACATTCATCCCTAGAAAGATAATGGAGACTTCACATTGTTCATGTTCCATATATATATATATATATATATATATATATATATATATATATATATATATATATATATATATATATATATATACAGTGTTTAATTGGTATTGCAGTCCAGGACGGGAAAATAAGTTACCGCTTTAGTATTTTCCAAGCTTTCGAAAATGTTCATTTTCTTCTTCAGGGCTAAAATAGTACAATATTAACAGTTTATATAACAAGGCACTATTGAAAATTGTTTCTTACAATTACTGTGAAGTTAGTACGAAAGTAACTACATTTGTTTCTTGAATTTTGAAAATAAGTACGAGTATTCCCAAATGTATTGAGTTCGAATTTTATTGCATTCTACGTGTTTAGTAGTCGGAAGAAGCAACGACACTTACTGTATTTTTCAATTCTCCTTTTCAAGTGGATTGTTTCCAGATGTTTCCAAGGGCGTTTCATAAACTGCATAACGTTGGCCGAAGTTTTGTAACAACGAAAAGAGAATGAATTTATTTTGTGTATTTGGAGAGAATTTTTCGGTGAAAAGGATATCAGAATATGAGCCATTAATCAGAAAAACCAATCAGATTTATATATAGATGTTGCTTAGATTATCTATTTCAGATTTTTTATTAATACAATTTCCTGTTTTCTGGCATTGTAATTCATATTGTGATCAGTGGCTTGTACGTGTTGAGTTAATGAAAAATGAAAAAGAAAATAAACATTTTCGAAAGCTTGAAAAAACTAAAGAGGTAACTTATTTTCTCGGTCTGAACTGCAATCCCAATTAAACACTGTAAATACATATCTACAGTCGTGAAACATTGTAAACGAAAATGAAGTTTTTAACATTGAAATAAGCCTGTTATTGCTGAAAACATTGAAAATAAACTATATTAAACAGGCAATAAATCAATTTTCAATATATATATCAATATAAATTTTAAAAATTAACTATTTTACAAAAGCACCGGGACAATAAAAAATGTCAATGTTTAATGGCAAATAGAATACGTAGAGAAGCAGTAAGAAAGAACAAGCATTAAAGTACAAGATAATTTCATCGTCGATGATGAGGTTAACCTTTTATGTACATATTATTGTGAAACATAATTGTTGCAAGCGAAGGTTGAAAGATGAAGATTATTCATTGAGAATATAATGTATATGCATTTTATTCTGTAGTGGAAAATTATTTTTTTACTATATCGGTACTTTTTTACTAGCTCTTCGAAGTGGAAGGTTTTCTTGCGCCACTCTGTACAATATATTCAAAAGACTCAACGAAAATAGTATCTGGAGTAGGAATCTGAATTTCTCTAAATATTTTTGCTGAGAAATGAACTGTGGTATCCCACATTTTGACGACATTATATTATTGAATACATTATGCTCGAGAAATCCACTAAATGGGAACATGAACTCCTATCTGCCTCTCCGTATCTCACAATTGACTGTTAGACAAGAGCTCTGAAATTATTACGTTGTATTAAATGCCCACATCACGCTACTGTATATCTAATGAACTTGGTCACGTTCGCGTCGTATAGAATTTATTATATTTTGTTTAAGCTACTCTATCTGTTCCGTATCCATCTAATAACTCAATTTAATGACTTTCGTTAAGTAAAAAAGAACGAACTGTCGATATCAAACGGTGAACTAACAAGGTTGCTGTTCAGTCCCACAAACTACACGGGACCATTTCAGCAAAGTCACCGGGAGATATTGAATGCTTTAAACATGTCTTGGGGAAGTGTCCGATCGCGGTAACACTGATTTATATTTGAGAATTGCAAATTGGCATAACTCTATGCAGTTGCGTATGCGGAAGTGATTTATTGTCACTTTTAAAATATTTATTCAGCATTCTCAAACTCCGTTTTTTTTTAAGAAAAAATATTCTACTTTCTCTGATCCAATTTCGAATTAACATTTTTGGTTTGCTGATGAGTATGGGTAATTCGTCGAAAAGCCAATAAACAACGGGAACCATTTTAGACAAATGTAATTGTGATATTTTCAAAACTACTGATAAAACTTAATTTAAATTTGAAAAAAAAGGGAAATTTGAAACATAAAGAATATTATCCGAATGTTTACGTCTGTAACTTGATGTAAATCCATTTCAAGAACAAAATTTCAAATGAAACACCATTTCTAGTTGTGAACATTCTCATTTCTGACAAATGTGGTACGTTCCGCTATTACGTCACAATCGTTTGACAGAAGAATGTAAATATAAAAAACAGTATTTTCTTCACAATTTCGATACATAATAACAAGCATTCGTTCTGACAAGATCGATCCTATTTATTTCGATCTTTTTCGCAGATAATAACGGAAACTTTTTTGCTCGACGCGTTCCTCTGCTCTGCACAAATCGATGACCTTGGAAATGATGACGGTCGAAAACACAACGAGTAATTCGAAACGATTCACGGAATTTCTTCATTCTTAATCACATCCAAATAAAGACAATTACGACGGCTGCTCAGCCAAGTGTAGAGGTCAATGGAACACCTAATGGAAAAAGAATCTAATAATGCGTTCTCACCTGTGAAATTATTATAATTCATCAATTTTGGACAACTGCCATCGTCTACTACCGTATACATATTCGCCATTTGGGCCAGGAGTGAATTCGTAATATAAAGAGTATCTATTTGGGATGGCACACCTCCGTTTTCAACAAAAAAACATTCGGAGATTCGACTCTCCGTTTTCAAATAAAGGCGTTAAAAATCATCGTAATTCTTAGGAAGCACGCCTAATAACACTTCAATAGCATAACGAAGGAATAAGTCAGGAGAATATTTTCACGGTTAATCCAGTTTCAATGATTTGCCTCAGCGGTGCATTCCGAGAATACATTATGTAAATTCTTCTCTACTCTACTCTAAAGTGATCGAAATATTCCCTGAAGTCTGGTACGACTTTCATATATCACATAACACACTTACACACACACACACACACACACACACACACACACACACACACACACACAATAGTAATAGAGTATAGTATACACACTAGTACCATTAGTACATGAATACATTCGCAGCAAGGGAATTGTTACGAAATAGTTCATAGAAGGATGGTAATTGTGAGATATCCCACATTACAAATAAGAAACCCCTTCTAATATACATTTCAAAATGTGTCAAATGTATGCCTGATAAGCTCTAAATCTCTTGTTCCAATCGAAGAACCATAAAAATATAAAATTGAAACAAGTTCTCCCTCCAAATTTCTTTCAATTATTTCTTTTCGAAGCCTATTTTCCGAATTTAAAAGGAGAGTACTGCCTCGTGCTCCTTCATAATCCTATTTAAAACAAGTTCTCCCTACAAATTTCTTTCAATTATTTCTTTTCGAAGCTTATTACCGAATATATTGCTAGATTTTGAGGCTCTAATAAAAATTCTAACTTGAATTATAATTAAAATGGAGAATTCTGTCTCGTGCTCCTTCATAATCCTCTTTATAAAATTAAAACAATTTATCCCTCCAAATTTCTTTCAATTATTCCTTTTCGAAGCTTATTGCCGAACATATTGCTAATTTTTGACTCTAATAAAAATTCTAACTTGAATTATAATTTAAATGGAGAATACTGTCTCGTGCTCCTTCATAATCCTATTTAAAACAATTTCTCCCTTCAAATTTCTCTCAATTATTTCTTTTCGAAGCTTATTATCGAATATATTGCTAATTTTTGAGGCTCTAATAAAAATTCCAACTTGAATTATAATTCAAATATAGAATTCTCCTCGTGCTCCTTCATAATCCTATTTATAAAATTCAAACAATTTCTCCCTCCAAATTTCTTTCAATTATTTCTTTTCGAAGCTTATTACCGAATATATTGCTAATTTTCGAGGCTCTAATAAAAATTCTAACTTGAATTATAATTTAAGTGTAGAATTCTATCTTGTGCTCCTTCATAATCCTATTTATAAAATTCAAACAATTTCTCCCTCCAAATTTCTTTCAATTATTTCTTTTCGAAGCTTATTACCGAATATATTGCTAATTTTTGAGGCTCTAATAAAAATTCTAACTTGAATTATAATTTAAGTGTAGAATTCTATCTTGTGCTCCTTCATAATCCTATTTATAAAATTCAAACAATTTCTCCCTCCAAATTTCTTTCAATTATTTCTTTTCGAATCTTATTAACGAACATATTGCTAATTTTTGAGACTGTAATAAAAATTCTAAATTGAGTTATAATTCAAATGGAGAATACTGTCTAGTGCTAATTCATAATCCTATTCAATATACACGAAAGAGAATTCGCAACTGCCACCCACACACGCTGCTGAATAAACCAAAGATATATTATTTTCATTTATGAGCTCTAAAACTCTTGTTCCCATCAAAGAACCATAAAAATATGAAACAATTTCTCCCTCCAAATTTCTTTCAATTATTTCTTTTCGAAGCTTATTACCGAATTTATTGCTAATTTTTGAGACTAATAAAAATTGTAACGAATTATAATTTAAATTGAGAATACTGTCTCGTGCTTCATAATCCTATTCAATATACACGAAAAAGAATTCGCAACTGCCACCCACAGACACACAGCTGAATAAACAAAGGCTATATTATTTCCATTTATATACAAAAACAATGTACACCATCTTGAGATAAGTGCTATAATGTAATCATAGTGTATTGTGAAATGAAATTTCCTGCAATTACCATTCAAAAACTACGTATGTGTTATTACAATATGTCAGGAAACTGCGAACAGCTAACGGAATACAAGTAATGAAGTATTGATAGTATCTATAGATGGCGCTTTTTCAAGCGCAACGCGAACATATCTCAGCTTTATGGAAATCGAGTATAACTAAACGCTCACAGATGGCTCTGTTTGAAATCGATTCAAAACGAAACTTCAATTATCTTTCAATTTAGGCAAATTACATTGATTGCTTTGAACGCAAAAAGCTAGCTTCTAAATTTTGTCAACTCCGTTTTGAACACAAACATTTTATTACGCATCAATAGATATTCAAAAAAAAATCTACATTTTCGATAATAGAAATTGTACCAATTATAGTGAGAATACAAAATGCCAACCAAATAAATCTATCAGGCTGTAACATCCAAAAATGTATCAATCTTAATATGCCAGATGAAAAAGATTGTAAATGAGTTTAAACGTGAAATTTTTTTACTTGGACATCTCTCCAAGATAATTCTTACACTATTCATAACTACTCATGCAAATATTAATGAAGGAAGCTATCCTTCTCTTCTCTCGCATTGCTAACTACAAACACAGATATGATGAAGAACGATGCTTCCGTCTCAAGTTTAAGTCGAAATTTCTGACTCCCTCTTTGTTTTAAATAGCCATTATTAAATAGTTCGAAAGTCACTTAGATTACTTAATAAGTATCGAAATTTATACTTGATATATATTGAGTATCAAGGATACAAAACAACTTATAACAATCAACAAAGAACCTCAAAATGTAAATTGCCATAAAATTAGAATCAATATCAAGAACAGATTACAAATCTTTGATACATAATTTCACTTGCTAGAACAACTGATAACAAGTTCAATGTTCCTTATCCTTACAACTAATTGTATAGTTGTACGAGTTGAATTTTTAACAGTTTCGGTTATTTAACCTTTCCCTTTTATTTTCTATCCAATTTGCTACTAAACTTGATATTTTTAAATTCTACTCATTTTTCAGCAATAATTTCAATTTATCACCTTCAATCAATATATATTTCCATTTGTCTTGGGCACCACAACTCAATATTACATGCTCGAATTTAGGTATTTTGGTTGATATAAATTGAATTTGCATCAGATTCATAAATTCTCAGTTAACTCTTTTTCAATCAAGATTTAGTGTTGTTTCAGATTTTTCAGTTTCTTCAGAAATGACGAGTCTTTTTGATGATTGATTTTATTCTATATAATATAGTATTCTATAGTATAATATATATATATATATATATATATATATATATATATATATATATATATATATATATATATATATATATATATATATATATATATATATATATATATATATATATATATATATATATATATATATATATATATATATATATATATATATATATATATATATATATATATATATATATATATATATATACTTAATGCTGTTATTATTATTTAAAGCCATTATTTGTCGTAAAAAGTAAATGACAAAAAAATGTTACTGTGGGATATCCATAAGAGATAGACATACACCATAGGGAAGTTTTTTGTAGACCTTTTCAATGTGTACAATAATTAGTAAATTCTTTTGATAAATCTCGTAGGGTTCAGCCTGTGTTTGCAATGCAAGCGGAGGCATCAATGCAAGACATCACATTAGAAACCGCAAAAATAACAGTATTTCTCTACTATTAAATGGATGTTATTATTCGTATAAACCTTCCTCTTCAATCACCCTATCTATTAAAAAAACTGCATCAAAATTCGTTGCGTAGTTTTGAATATTTAAGCATAACATAGGGAAATAGAGACAGAGAAAGCGACTTTGTTTTATACTATGTACTGATAGTTGAAGTGATGAGTTAACAAATTACTAGATAAATTACATTGTTCAATCAATGAAATTCAATATTGTATGTTCATTATTAAGTTTGCTATTTTTCAATGTGCTTTCTTTTTCTGACAGATTTAACCGTTTTAATTTTAACAAATTTTCAATTCCTTATACATTCCTTCAAAGTATTTGTGATTTGTTAATTAATTTATTTTCAACTTCACTTCAATTTCACAAAAGGTTTACTGCCATTTCAGAATTTTAAATATTTAATAGTGTTGGCGTTTACTTGATGTAAATCCATTATAATTGAATATAAACTTAAATTCAAAGACTTGAACTTATGATTTACACTTTATTGACTACATGGCATGACTTGAATATCATAATGGCAAAGTGTAAATCATAAGTTCAAGTCTTTGAATTTAAGTTTATATTCAATCAGAATTTTAATTGGAAATTCCATAAACTACCGAACTGAAAATATTGTACTCTTACACCAAAGATGGCATTTGGGCAATTCATAATATTGAATTTTGTTGAAATCCAATCTTTAAATAAAAACTTCACACGCGGAAATGGTTTATAAGAACCTGATGGAACGGTCTGAAATCTCTAAACCTCATCCCCATTATTAATGGCGATATATTTCCACTTTGTTTTTTGTTGTTGAAGTGTTCTTCAACGATAAAATAGGTTATTCAAAGTAGAGTTGACGTACATTACTCTTCAAGTCATAACTCATAAACACGTTTTGTTTACGTGATTAAGTAATTAAAGAAAATTAATAGTCAAAACACAGTCAAGTGACACCTACCTTAAGTTCTAATGCCTTTGCTTCAATTTCAGTCTTTGAATATTTGGTTTTCAGATCTAACGGCTGGAGAGCTTGCTCCATAGTTTTGATCCATTTTCTTAAACACTTAATCTCGTGATCAAGATCTGGAAAAAGAACATTCCAAATTCAAAATTAAATAGTCACAAATCCACAGAAAGTGTGTCGACAGTTAGGAAGGCTTATGGATACATTTCTTCTCGCAGTATGTCGAGTTAAGAATAAGTACAGATAAATAAATCACAGAAAATTTTAACAAAATGGGATCAAAAGTGCAACTGGATCTTCATAACAATCAACAGAACCTGTGAATCTCTTTCTAAAAGGTTATTTTCGCTGAAAGTTATCCAATGCATATGAACTTATTCATTAATTTATATGTCAATTATGAAATATAAATAAATAATACTTGTTCAATGCTTTTCGATTCATAATTTTGATTTCAAATGGAAACAAACTGACATTAATAAACCTTGTGAAACACATATACAATGAATATAAACTTGAATAAGACTGCTTTCTGCTCGTATTTCCTTGAAAATATATTCATCACAAAGTATTATTGCAACTATTGTTGCTTATAGGAGGCCATCAAAAAGAAACATTACATTGAATCAACAGGTGTAAAACTATTGTACCTTTCTCAGAATAATGGAGTGATAAATATAAATTCCTATGTATGTGATGAAATACACACAGCAATACATTTTGTGAGGCCACTTATCAGAATTGCTTTTGATTAAAATCTACGAGTAATGACATACGAGTATCAAGCACTTCATATTCAAATATTAGCGGTATGAAAATATAATCATATTTGATACCACTAACAGGAATATATCTATTGTTAAAAATGAAAATATAGTTTACTGTATGATGGCATGTCTCTATTTTGAATACATATAATGATTAAGAGAATTATTTAACTCAAATTTGGTATTCAAAAGTTAAGGTCTTGGCTCAATGCCCACTAAGTAGCTTAACGTCAACATGCTAGACAATAACAACTCGACATCATTTGGACGTGGATATTCTTGGATATCAGGTTGAAAAAGAATTGAAATACCATGCTGGTCAACGTGCCAAGGTTAAATCTATCTTTGTTTCTTTAATTCGTACCCGATATGTCATCAACACATTAAGTAAACTGACATAATAACAAAATACTTTTGAAAAATTTTCAGGATGAAATCACAAAGACATTTTTCAACAATTATAACAGGATCGTCATTGTTAAAATGTTTACATGTTAAGAAAATAACGTATTAAATCAGACTATAACAATTTAAAAATGTTTTCTTTTATTGTAATTTTGATATCTACCAACTCTTTGTTTCATCCACCAAATTGTATTGAAATATGCCTTTCAATATAAAAGAATGGGATTAAATAGTGGTAAATAAACTAACTTTTAAATTATAATTTTGATTTTAAACTATAAGTCGAAAATTAATTATGTAACTATTGTTTCGACAATACATTGACATTATTAGATGTCATCATCAGATCAAGATCAGATCGCATTAATCATAACATGTTTACTAATATAGTGAAACTTCCAACAAGGCTAATTTAATTTTTGCAGTATAGTCTTGTAGCTTCGAAATATAATTATGTAACTATTGTTTCGCCAATACATTGACATTATTAGATGTTATCGTCAGATCAAGATCAGATCAATCATAACATGATTACTACTATAGTTAAAATCCCAACGAGGTTAGTTTTATTTACAGTATAGTCTTGGATCTTCATCAAATATCGGAAAAACATCTAGCGGATTAGAATAGAAGGTTCGATTTGGAATTGTTATGAACCAATGTCAGTTCAGAACATTACCTGTCATAATTGGTTCTCTTCTGGACAATTTTAGTTCTTGTATTGAATTGTATTGACATTTTTTTTGCAAATCCATTATAATTATAATAATTCAAATATTTGAATTTGATTTATAGTGTCACAACGTGACGCGTTTCTTGACCGACTTCTTCAGACCTCAATAGAATATGATTTTAGAGTAGATAGGAATCATGTTCTGTTAACGTCTGAAGAAGTCGGATATACCGACGAAACGAGGCTCGTTATGACAATAAAAGTGTACATCAAATTCAAGTGTTTGAGTTATCCTATAGTTAATTGGAGTTCGGCTGTATGTATCCTAATATTTTTTTGGTTTCTGAAGTACACAGCCACAGTTCAGCTAAAATGTATGCACTTTTACTGCAACTAAATATTGCAAAATGTTCTGCTTTACTAATGAAATGGAAGAATGGGATGAGCAATACGAGAATTATTTCTCAAATGTCAAATCTGAATAATTGAATACATATATAAATTGAATTTATAAAATGTAAACCAGTTGACTAAATTCAAAATTGTCACTTGCAAAACGGTGATAGAAATTGAAAATATTAAAAAATATATATAATGAACAATCAGCACATGCCCTTACATAGACATTGATACTATTGCAGTAACTATAATTATTAGTTACTCGGAAAAAACTATACAAATGACAATATTGTGCTCTTTCTCTATCTGAACAATATTGTGCTCTTTCTATATCTGAACAATATTGTGCTCTTTCTATAATCTGAGCCGCAGAATGCTGAGTGTTGAATGCCTTTCTGTATCAATGCCGCCCAATGCTGAGAGTTGAATATTCCAGGACATTACACCCACTACACCCACCTAAACAAGTATCTTGCTCGCACAGACCACAATCCATTCCACCTAATATGTTCGAAATGGTATCCCATTTTGAGTTTAGATGTCCCAGGCGCCATGTCACCTCGTCTTGAACCTCCGGATGTGATTGCACTAGCTGACCAGCAGTCTCGTTCAGTAAGTTCATCACCGGACTGTGTTCCAAAACGAGGCTTTGACATTGCTGGAAAAGAAATTGAATATTAAGATAACCACATACTAGGATTATGAATGTAACATAAATTAATTTAGAAAGGATTACCAGTAAAGTGAGTTAATATGATTCTGCATGCGATGAAGAGCTACAAAACTTTTACATAGACCATTGTGTGGATAAAATGGTAAATAACGTTATTATTGAGTAAAGTTATTCTATCTCTAATTGTATACACACAATATATAGATCCAATATAGGAGTGACATTGAATCTGTATCCACTGAAATACATAGCCTCCGAAAACTTCATCAGAGACCAATCAACCCAATCAGAGGATAAAATCTAGGATTTCCTAATCAGTATTACCAGTATTAATTTCGACATTAAATAGAAGATATTTCCATAAACTTCAAATACTAATCGCAGTACGGCTAAAAAGATACATTTCTTTACTTTAAGATACATATCGTCGATATTTCTGATCACAGTTTGCCTCAAATGATACCTTTCCTTACTTTGAGAAAAATCCTCAATGTATCTCATTGTTAAATGTGTATTCACTAAATATACAATTTTAAAGATATTGGATTTCTTCAGCAGATAAATTACAAAACTTGTTCGAGGATGCCTATGAACTGATCAAGTATCTCATTGTTAAATGTACTCACTGAATATACATTTATGTAACCCACATTTCCTTGTTACAAAGTTCATCAATGTGATCATAGATGGCGGCACTTGGATGGTATATAACTATTCTCTCTCTCTTCTCGTTCGAGAGGTTAGTCAGAGTTCTTCCGTTAGCGGTTGGAGTACTATTATTTTTCAGATTTAATGATAATCAATAGTAAGTATGCTGTGAACTTGAAGATACTATTCCTTAACTTCCTGGCTCTGGTCGAATTTCAGAGGTTCTGACTTCGGGTAAACCCATTTGCTCCCAACATGCTGTATGAATTTACTGATACTTTACTAAAGTGAAAATATGTCATCACGTAAGGGTTCTGGTCTATGATATGTCATTGTAGGTATTTAGTGTTTACTAAGCAGAGATATTCGTGGTCAGCACCAAGTTTTTTTTCGGCGTATTAAATAAAATATCAATCACATACGATATTAGAATTTTTTTTGGATTAAGTAATCGTGTTTTTGAAAATCTGATACTTTGGCTCACCTGAATCGAATGAAAGTATGAAAACAAAAAATTAAACTTATATGGAAAACAAATGACACGGAGGTTTCGCTTATCTCTTGGTGAAACATTATGTTAAAAACAAATTAAAAATTGAAACACTTGACTTAAGTTTCACTGAATGAATGAATGAAAAGAAGTTTTATTGAAATTTTTGTTTACTTTAAAATTCATTGTAATTTTCAATTACAAGGTGGAAGATTATAAGGTCTCGCGACCTTCTTCAACCCTGTGCTACTTTATTATATTATTACATATGTTTCGGGTGGTTAACCCATTATCAAGAGTATACAATATTACTATATAAAGTAATATGATAATGAAACTTCAGTGAAGTGTTTTTAATTTTTAATTTATTGTTTATATTGAAAAGTATAAAGTGTCGAAAGCAATGACATCGACATTTTTGATAAACTTACCAGTCTGATGGCTTTATCTGTAATATTCTCTTCTTTGCCGTATATCATCTCCTGAACGCTATCGACCAGAGTATAGAGTTTGGAGTATTCGGCAATGAAATCATCTAATGTTTGTTCCCTCTCGTTCCTGTCTAATGCTATATCGTGTTTGACTTCCTGAAATTGAACAGCATTAGTAAAATATCAAGGAGCGGACAAACTTATTTGAAATTTTGAACAGTTTCACAAAACACTTCACAAAAATGTTGATAAAATAACGATAAGAAAATCGTGATTTTACCGACAACCTTAGAATATAATTACTGATACAAGTTGAAGAGTGAAAATAAGTTCTCGGAAAAACGAGCATAAAAAAATGTACATGTGACATACTGTATGTATGTCACTATCAAGCGTCGAGAACAATATTTTAAATGCAAGAAGGCCGTGGCGTAGTCACTAGTGAAATCCTGAGTAAACAATTGTTCCAGAAGTTTTACATTTTTTTTTGAGTTTAATAAAGATTCTTGAATTTGTTCAAAAAACATGATATTGAATATTTGAGAGCAATTTCATAAATATATAAACCTGTATAAACTGATATATAGAAATCGGTAAGGTCGTATATCTCATCATTTTTCAAAAACTGCTATTGAGATATTTTATGACAGCTTTGCAATCAACCACAAGTTTATTTTTGCGAATAGAATTATGAATATCAGTAGGCCCTACTCTTAACAACAATTAAAATAAAATGGTTTATTAGCATTAGTTGTTTAAAATGTTGAACATGAATGAAAAAGTGAATTTTGTTTTGGTAAATTGTGAATTGGGGTAGACCCTTTATAGAAATTGTGACGTCTTTATAATCATAAATGTTCTCTTAAAGAAAATTAAATAATTCTCAAAAATTACCAGCAAATAAAATACAACATGCATAGTTTAAAAATAAAAATTCTTGCCTTTGAATAAATACATAATGTGTTTCATTAAAATATGATAATCTAATTTACCTTCAAAGACTTAGTGGTCCATAGCGAATAAAGATTTTGTCAAGTGGCCCCTCAACACTAAGAGGTTACGTACCACACTACATTAGAAAGAACAACTTCTCACGCCAATAAATGATAAATATTATATGTTACTTACTTGGCACTTATCGATTAGGTGATTATCCATTATGTAATTGTAGTTTTCTTGTAACGACGACCAGAAATCGTCCCTGTGGTCGCTAGATGTGGTACTGCCCCATGATTTTCGAACGTTCGGCGATTTGACCCTTTTCTTTGTTAAACTATTGAACTGTCTCGATTTGATTTCCCTCTCTGGCGTTGTTATATCGGGGGCTTGAAGCGACGACAGCGAAAAGCTGGTCTTCATGGCTGAGTACTCGAAACCTAGGAAAATCAACAATTTAACCACATGTCAACAGTTATTTTACTGGTGTTACAAAATTCAGGAAAAAGTTTTTCTATGATCAAAGAGATGGAATTCAAGAGATCATTTATCAATGACCTAAGAATGTCAGATGAACGATTTCTTAACGTGAGTATACACCGACGAGTATAAACAACATTCTCATCTCTTTTAATTTTGCAACAACACTAGTCAACAGTTCATAATAACTCAACTGGAATTTTGAACCAGCTTTTAGAGCCACTACGAGAAAGATACATTTCATTGTTGAAATACAAATCTTCTCGTCGAAACGAAAATTTCACGAATTTCTAGATTTACGAACGATGGCTACCACGAAACAACTTAAAACCCTACCTATTATATACCTGCATTAAATGACAACTGATTTCGGGTTGCTTCTAAATCACAGTTTCGAGTCAAAAATAGTTACAACCAACATTCATCTTCTTCAGCTTTTCGACGAATAAAATGAAAATAAAAACGTTCTGCCAATATCAAAGTTCACACATTATAACTAATCTTTAATTCATGCCTTCAACGACCAATTAAAGATGACATTGATTCTCTCGAATCAATATTATCGCTTTCATTACAAAAACAAAATTTCGTATTCTTTGGGTTAATGCACTTGAACTCTCGATTCAAATTTAGATAAACGACCGAAGAGTTATAAATCAGATAGAAATCTATTTTTACACCTTGGCATCACAATGCAGATGGAGGCATACAATAAAAATGTTTGAAGCAAAGTTGTAAAAATAAATCATCAGATGAAAGTAGGCACTATTATACAGTCGGAGCAATTAGTCGAAAGAACCGATTCGGTTTCGTAATATCCCTCAAGAGGAACGGAACGTTTTAACATTTTAAATTTTATTATCTATTTTATCAACGGCCTACGGTTACTGCTGGCTTGTAGGCTGCTGCGAATATATGTATATACGCAGTGCAGATAACGCAAGTGTTCGTTCCATTCCAGGACATTTGTACATGTACTCAATTTCACGTAACAGCCACCATTCCTTGGATTTTTCATATGCATTTATACAAAGAAATACGAGATTTCCGACTGGTTTCCAATATTATTTCTATCAATATTAAACATTAGCACCAACTTTATTATAAGATTTATTTTCATTGACGTTTCGTTGTATATCACAACTTTGTAAAAACTAATGAATAATTGAATTTTATGAATTACTATAGATATCAAAACGTCAAACTTATTAAAAAAAAAATCGAATCGGCTTTTTTGTATTCTCACATTCATTTTTAGTATTCAGAGGAATATTTCTGGCTTAGTATTCGCTTCGGAAGTTTTAGTCTTCTTCACCATGAAGAAACCTCTGAATAACTAACTCATGGTAAGCCAGGTGAATCTTATAGAGTATGATTTATACATAAATATAATAACACATAGTTGAGTTTTATATACTTATCCAGAATATGTATATCGATTGGTTAATGTGTGTGAAATTGATGGGAGATTAGGAAAGAACGAGTATATTTTGAGATATGATGTTTGGTGATTTTTGTGCATTCATTTTATGAGTGTTATTTGTAATGTTTAACAAATCGTTGCATATAGAATTAAGATGTTTTATGTATGTTCTTTCATTTACTGTGTTATCCCAATTTTTTCGATTGTGTAACATTTCTAAAATTTCTCTTCATTTTTGTCTTTTTCATATGCTAAAATCTTTGTATTGTTGTAATCAAAATAGTGTTTTTCAGTTATTTCATGTTTATGTAAGCCTGTTATTTGAGTTTTGTTTGAAAACAGTAAGAGTTTCTTTTTTTTTTCTGAGTTATTGTTACACTCTTTAATTTGGTAATTTAATTTTTAATTTAAGCAAGAAAGATTCCTCTGAATACTAACTGTTGAAAACAATTGTCAAGAATATATAATTATTTGTATAATTTTGTGGAACTAAACCAAGTGTGTTATTCATTCAAGTTATTGGAATTATTAATCGATGTTTCACCACGAGATCAACGAATATTCAATCAACAAATTTGAGTTATTTCCGATCATATGAACTATTTTAGAGTAAACTGCATTCATATGTTCTGCAATATTCGAGTCAGATTCACGAATCCTTCATAGTTAGTCCATACTGAGACTTAATCGAAATATCGAAATATTTCAAATGAAACTCTCAGGGTACTCATCACTGAAGATTCCTAATACGGATGAAACAATTGTATGGTATCTCCATTCAACAAATTCGATGATTTTTCGGAACGGACTGCTTTCACTTCCGAAAGTGATACGTTGTGTTTTCGTTGACAACATTTGGGTAGACAGCTCCCTGCGAGTTTATTTTGAAATAATACACAATTTTAGACGTTCAGTTTTTTGATACTCAAATAGTCCAACATCAAAACAGTTTCAGCACTTCGTATTAGAATGAGAATCAATTGATACAAACAAAAATAATTAAAATTGGCACATTTGAGTTAGTGGAACTAACACGAGTCGCGAAACTGATAAGTGTGTCCTCTTTTATATATATCAGGAAACGAATACCGCTCACGTTCTCAGACCAAGTCGTCAATCGAGGGCTCTTTGTTTATCATTCGGCCCAATTCAAGTGCTAAAGAAAGAATTATGTCGAATTACCTACTAAACGGACAACTACTACTCGACTCGGAAATGTTCTTCGATAAAAAAGAGGAACAATTAGTATAATACCGTCTGCAAGAAAGGCTCGGCAGCTTGTTAAACAAACGATATATTGCATTACGTGTCGCAAGTAGGTTAAATGCTGTATTGTAGATAATGTTCAACGGCGAAAATTTCAACCTGCCTACGAGACATGTTGCAAAAAGTTAGCGATATAAAAATGAGAACCACGCAGGGTCACATTTAAATGAATAACCTACATATTTATACGCCTTATTCAAATGGGACCACACATTACTATGGTAGACGGAAGAACTTCTTTGACGAGTTACTTCTGAAATACCACAAACACGCCATTAGTAATCAGAAAAATATTAACATGAGAAAAGTACCAATAAGGATCAAAATGTGATTTTTTTCTACATCCACTAAAGACTGTTTTGTCTCTAGTGGATACTCTAGGTAAGTAAGCGTAAATTTAAGTCAACCTCGAGATGAATCTCAGAGCAATTCCAGTTCAGATTGCTTTCGCTATCGAGACGGGCGAGATTTGACAACCACAACAATCTCGGGATTTTGTGACTGTCAAATATTGGTGGGTTGACCCTTGCCTGATCGTGTAGTTTTCTTTTTTGAAATGGAATAACTCAAGTGTTAGCTTCTACCATAGCATAAAAGTGCCATCACAAAGCAACTAAAATAGGAACTTCGACTCTGTCACAGTTTTCAAATTTTGTAGCGAATTCCTGGAATTTTCTCTTTTTTATTGCAATTACTATAAAACTATTTTTTTACGTTCATATGAACTCTTCTGCCTCATATAAATGGACTAACTCTATCATTTCCTTTGTCCATCAGCAGGCATTCAGTAAATATTCGAATTAATTGAAAAAGAACTCTAGAGGAAGGCTTCGATATCTGGAGAATTCTTCCATTTAGTATTTCGAAAGTAATCATAATACAGTAACAAGGCAAGCATCGATATCTGAAGAAATCTCAAAACACGGACTGAAAATAGCGACACTAGTCGCAATATTGTGACAAAAGCACTATCGAAACAAGTCTTCGGGAGTACTCTTGTCACAATATTGCGTCCAGTTTTCGATACTGCTCTCACACTGTCGTCAATTCGTGAATTGTCAAAATGTGAACCTACCCTGTAGGCTGTTTGCTCCAAGATGGCCAGTTACCTTTAGACGAATTTGCAACAGTACGAATGCTTTCAGGATCGTTAAGTTTCAAACTTTACGAGTTTGACACAACTTACATCTAATGTGGACCAATAGGACAGAATAATAGGCACTCCTCAGCATCGAAGAAATCGCAGTGGATTTGAAGAACCGATAATCATGCAAAACAACGTTATCACCAAATTACATAAATATGAACCGGTTTGCTCATATGAGAAGACGTCGCAAGTTGTACGTACTGGTTTGTTAATTTGCCGCAGCCTAAGAGCGAATATTGAAAACAAGATTGCAGGCAGGAATGTCGGAACTGCACGCTCGCGGCAATGACGTTTCTTTTCCGTAGTAACCGACGAAATATTCTACACTTTCATCGAAACGATTGTATCGATAGGACAGTAATCCAAAATCGGAGCAACTTCGCAATTACGTAAAATAGTTGCAGAGCGATAAGCTGAAAACTGAAAAACTGACTGAATAATCGCTAAATTTCAGAGAGCTGCGTGAAAAACAAAAGATTCTACTTTTATTCATTGTATTAACACAAAAATTACAATTTCTACTGCGATTGTTAATTTTTTGGTTCATAATTTCAGTGATAATTAACGGGGGAAAATAAAAGCTCTTTTTTCATCATAATAAACCATCACTTGATTTCACGCGCAAAACTTTTTTAGAATCAGCATGAAAACATATTTTTTCGATTCACTACGAAAAATACCATTCTGCTGAAAACTGAAATTGCAGGAACATGAAGCACATCTGAAATAGTTTTATACAAGTTTTTGTATTCTTGTGTGGTATTGACTAGCAAATGACTCAATTTTCACCAGTCTTTATATCAAGAAAATCTGGGTTCTCAGATATTTTTCATACATCTTGAAAACCTTTCCAAAATGAAGAAATTTCCATATAATATGATGTAATGTCCACGGGACGAAGTTCCAAATATTCTATTGAAAAAGTACCCTGATTAACTTAGCATCCGACAACTTTCTATTCCTCTTACTGAAATTGCCGGACTTTCCGAAAAGGGTGAATGCAGTCAGTAAGTCTCCAAACTTGCGAAATTTCTAAAAAAAAATTAAAAATGGAAGTAAACAAGGATTCGACATGATTCAAAACAAATGTCGACAGTTTACTTCTTCTCTCAATGTTTTTAGCTTTAAGTTGGACAATTTCACATGTTTCGAAGGAAATGTGACTGAAGAAAAATATTAAAACAACCCTTAAGATACGAATGAATGAATAAAAATACGTTTATTGAATTAATTTAGCATTTTACATTAATTTATAGTTAATAAATGTAAGAGAGGGAAGTTATAAGGTCGTTCGACCTTCTTCAACCCTAGTTACTTAGATACAGTACGATAGTAAAGGCCAAAGACATGTTTTAACTTTTGATCACAATAAATCGAAGAAATGAACATTGGAACAAGGTTTCGATAAGTTTCAAAACAATTGTCGACGATTACTTTTTCTCTTGATCTTTTTAGCTTGAAGTTGGAAAATTTTACATATTTCGAAGGAAATGTGACTAAAGATAAAAATATTAAAACAACCCTTAAGATACGAATGAATGAATAAAAATACGTTTATTGAATTAATTTAGCATTTTACATTAATTTATAGTTAATAAATGTAAGAGAGGGAAGTTATAAGGTCGTTCGACCTTCTTCAACCCTAGTTACTTAGATACAGTACGATAGTAAAGGCCAAAAGACATGTTTTAACTTTTGATCACATCACAATAAATCGAAGAAATGAACATTGGAAGCAAACAAGGTTTCGATAAGTTTCAAAACAATTGTCGACAGTTTACTTTTTCTCTTGATGTTTTTAGCTTGAAGTTGGAAAATTTCACTAGTTACTTAGATACAGTACGATAGTAAAGGCCAAAAGACATGTTTGAACTTATGATCACATTAAATCACCACTAAACAAACCAAATCCCTAAGCGAAAATTAATCAGATGCATGTTGACTCAAAATATCCACGGAATTCACGAATAATGTGCCACATAAAAACACAAACTTGTGTAAACAAACAATGACCTTCGAGCATCAGTAACAAACTAAAGTATGTGCTTCATTGTCGGCAATGTTCATTCGTATTAATGAAAATATTGACACGACCTTTTTTGAGCCTGCATAGTCGAAGGTGGATATTTCTTCAACTACAAAAAGATCGAAATGCATTTGTTAAAAGCTGCAGCAAAAACGTTCTACGAAAGATACGTGCGTCTATAATACAAAAATGAAATATTAATAAATGAAAAATTTATAATGAAGTTTTCGAGGATATCGTGGACTACAAATCTTGATTAATGAAATTCAAGTACAAATTATTCGAGCACCAACAGCGTGTTCCATAATTTCAAGAAAATGAGCTATCCCTTGGGATCCTGAAGGGAAAAGAACAGTAAAAGTGGAGACGAAAAGATTGATTGACATCCTACTAAAAGAAAAAATCCCTTTTCTCACAGGGAACCTGAGGTATCAAAGAACGGACTTAAATTATAAATTATATAATGTTGAAATGAGGGACAAAAAAAATCAGCTTTCTCAGCATTCGAGCCAGTTTCAGGAATAAAGTGCAAGTTTATTAGCATCTGGTACTCGATGTCCCCCAATTAAACACGATTTCGTCATCAAACTCTCGGTCGTAAGCAAATGACTCACCCGCCCCATCGAAGAGAACAGACAAGGGGTGGCAAGATACACAAAAAGGGGCCGAACCCTACGCGAAGAGCGGAAGCTTCGTTTTGCAATTATTCGTTTGTATTGTCTCACTTTCGAGCTCAGCCCGCTGATTAAATATATCATTCATTAGTCAATTATTTGCGAGTAATTGTGTCCTTTTTTTTTCTCTCTGAAATTATATATCGCTAATATTATTTATCCGTAAACAAGGAATATAAATTTTAAGTGCGGCATCGCCAGCGGAGCGTGAAAAGTCAATGATTGAAAAACACAAACCTACCGGTAATCGTGAAAAAGATACTCACCGGTTCCTACAGGCATTTTGTTGAATATTGTGGATAGATTCGCAGCAGTGTCAGATTACAGCGTGATTAGTTTCTCCATTTCTGCAAAAAAAAATAGTTGAATTATATCACAGAACTGGATAATGCTAGAGGAACGATTCAAGTTTTTAATGAAATGGAGCCAAGATGAAATCGACGACACTTATGTATAAGGAAAATAAATATAGGAAATAGTCGGAGATATAGATACATACATAATTCGTATGGCGTTTTTGTACTTCTCGTCTTGTTTACGAACCAAGTTGAGAATTTCTTTGAGAAAATGAGAGTGTGAAAGCGGATTTTCTTTAATTAAGCGTCTCCTGAATTCAAAACTAAACCACTGATGTTCAACATCTGAATTATAAAGTTTCAAGGTGCAATTCGTATGTTATGGTATGAAAAAGTTGTTGAAACCTATACCCTCAAAATTTTATTAATTGCAATTGAAATAAATAAAACGAAAAATAAAATTCTACAACATACAGTAATTTAACATATAAGTCCGCCGCACAATGAATTAACGTCCTTATTCCTAGTCAAAACAGAAATAGCTAAAAATATAGACATATGTTTCGATAGAGCCATACCCTAGTTGTGGAAGTGACGATACACTACTAGAGAGATCTGGGATCGAATCCCGGCTATGACATGGACGTTTGTGTGTGGATATGAGTTGAGTGTATATTACGCAACACTAGTTACTGTGAATTATTAGATTCAATCAACATCACGCAACACTAGTTAATGTCTCTTGTTAGATTCAATCAATATTACGCAGTTCAGATGAAATCACAAACATGCATTGACTAAGAACGACAAGTAGTTGTTACCCCTCATCATCACCCAACTTATTTCATTTGCTCCGAAAATATATGGATTCGTTATACGTAATGGCAAATATTTAAATAATTCCTCAACATTCATAGGACTATTTGATACCCTAATCCGTAGCAAGTTGGAGTAGGCAGCACGATCTGGCATCCCATTTACAATTCGATCAACGCCATCTTGAGGCTATTCAGAGAAGGTTCTTGAAATTCTTAGTTTATAGGGAGGATAACGTTTATCCACAGAGAGGAGTCAATCATAACGAATTATTGAGTCGATTTAGTTTAATCTCATTGCAGAGCAGGAGAGAAACTTTATCGCTCAAATTTTTGTACAAATTACTGCACAATAGTATTGATTGTCCTCCCCTCTTGTCCGCTTTGAAATTTCGTGTTCCTAGGCAAAATTCTCGTAATACAGAATTATTCCACCTAGAGACTCCGTGAACCCACTCGCTAATACAATCCCCCATTTGGTTTATGGAGACTACATTCAATAGAGTTGCCAATAATTGTGACATTCACTTTGACTCCATAGAATTTATTATCAGGAGTTATGTGAACAACGAAAATTGACTAAAATTAATTGATTTAGATTGAGTTATTTGTAATATTTCATTGAATGCTATAATGTAGTTATAAGTTACTATTTTTTTTAGATTAGATTGAGCTCTTTGTTAAATCTTTTTTTTCAATTATTTAGTTATGTATTCAACATTGTTATTATTTTCTGTAATTGGGTGTTATACCTGTTGAGAATAAAGAACTAATTATAAGCTAGCCATCAGTGAAAGTGTCGTAGTTTAAACTCACGTCACGACTATTTTGAGAATCTCCTACATTAGGTAAAGAACCCGAACGATATCGCCGGAGGATATCTTTGGAAGGTATATATCGCCGATTTATTTGTGGCAGTAATAGGTTAATTAAGTCTAGATTTGAAGATCTCACGTCGTTACTTTCTAACATCCCTGTATCTGTAGAAGCCGACACGCATCTTTATACCAATAAGGCAAGGCGCAAAAGAGGCATTCATCAATTCATTCGGAGACTTATTATCTTACTACTTGTCAGACAATTGTATCTAGCTGATAATTGCCGACCATATAAGATCTAACATCATTTTAATCAGCGAACGACCATACACTGGACTTTTTCACCGAACTTTCTACTATTATCACCCTCATTATACATATTTTACGTTTAGCTATTGTTGTTCAACTCAACAAGATAAAATGTCGATTTTAATGGATTATAAGCCGAATCATCAGGCCTGTGAAAATCCGAAGTTAATCCAACGTAATCATAATGCAAAAACGTCATAAATGATCTGTCAAATAAGGCGTTTGCAATTTTATGTATATACCAACAGTTATCAATATATGATCTGAAGGGTATTTTTCATCGATTCTTGTGAATGAAATTTCGATGTAGCTACGTATGAGTTACTTGACAATTTAATTTTAGGACAAATTATTTGCCAAATTTATTATTTAAGACACTTGCAGATGGACGTACCACGGCTGATTTGAGCATTGTAGACAAAAGCGGTCAGCTTGGTGTTTCCTTTCAGTGTGGTATCGTTTTTCATGTTCTCTAACATAACTTATCGGAGGATAGATGTGTCACGTCGTACATCTTCACTATCTTCAAAAGATTGGGCAGCGAAGTCAAAAAATGTCCAATTTGGCTATTCGTGATGAGCTACTAGGCAACGAGTCATGACACAAACTTTCAATATTACCAAGGAGGTTATGATTGAGGGCACTGCGTACTAAGTTGTAACTGATGTTTATAAATACTCGTGCCAATCAATGTAAACACGAAATCACCAAGAGGTAATATTACTAAAGAAAAACTATAGTAATGACATAAATAATAGAAATCTTTTGTGACTAAAGAAACTAATGATTTACGGAAAATGATTAGTAAAGTTATCGACTTTTGTCAATGAGTGAACTGAAACAGGTTTCAATTATCAATAATTCGCATGATGACAGTTGCCTACGAGAAAAGTTTTTAAATATTGACTTCGACAACAATCTCGTTGCTTAAATATGTAACATGAAAACTTATTACTTATCCAAATACGTTTGAAGCTTGACCGTTGACGTACGCTATTAAAAGTGCGACGATGCCTAACGGTAAAAAATCAAAATGATGTTTCTAACGCCTCTATCTTAATTTTCTCTAGTTATATTACTGCCCAACAAAGAAAATATTCTGAGGGGCTCATTAATGGGACAGTCAAAAGCAAATAAGGGAGTGTACGTAACAACGTCTGATCAAATATCGGCTTAATAACTTACAACTCGTCGTCTAGATTTCTATTTACGTATTTACGACAGTAAAAGTAGAGAATAATAATTCACGTGTTTACCCATTGTATATTTCATAACTTGGCACACGAATTCTCGTTGTAAATATTGCATGGAGGAGGATGATCAGCACTAATGATGAGGAATGTGTGCCGTGAAAACAGTACCCCCAATTGATGTTCGACCGCAAAGTCAATTTGCATAGTAGGTACGTCATTTTCGTATTATTGACATTTCCCACAACCGCATCAATTAACTTTATCGCGGAAAATTCGAAAAATTATCTACGCGCTATGAACATAAAACTGTAAAATGGTTTGGAAAAAACGAGAACGCGGTTGATTAGGAACTAATATTCATCACCACTAGACCAATAAAAAATCAGAGAATTGCAGAAGAGTCTTAGTAACAGTTACTGCATTTCATTCTCAACTCAAGGATTAACAAACGTCAAAATAATAAAGATTGGATCAATATCAACAAATAAACAATTAAATCGCTATAAACTCAGAAAGACTCTATCCCTCGATGAATTATAACCCAAACGCCTTTGATAAAGAAAAACAGAGAATGGCACGTTTCACTGGCATCTTTGGTTATGAAAACGGTTATAAAAAAAATCAATGTTTAGACTATATATTCCCCACTATCTATTCATAATTATAGTTATTCTTCTTCTATGCACAACACGATGCTCAAGAAAAATGCACAGAAGTTTGACGAAAAGACATAGATCTATTCAACATTACAGTTATTCTCCGTCTTTGCACAACACGATGCTCAAGAAAAATCCACAGAAGTTTGACGTGAAGGTATAGAAAGAACTGTCATCATTAGAATCATTTTACCGCATTTGTATGGCATTTTTGCGGTTCTAATTTCTGATAGATGAAAGCTTCACCGGACAACCATCACCCTTATGAACTTTCGATATCGCTTTGATCGGTTTTATTTTACAGACACGTCATTTTTTAAAACGTAAGTATCGCAAAAATTGGATTATTTTCGTATCCATTCCCTATACTGGAAAATATGAATGAATTGTGTTAAACTAAATTGACAGGTCATTTTGAATGGAAATATTATGAGCATTTCCTAAACGTTAATTATTATCGCTTCAATAATCGCACTATCTAACTAACAATCTTTCTCCTAGAAGAAACTGGCTCTTCCTAGAAAAACTGAAACAGAAGAAGCTGGATCGTTCGCAGAGTTGTAGCAATAAATAAATTACAATTATAGGTAATCATAATTGAAATTTATGATTAATTCTGAGGTCTTAATATCATTGTCTTATTGTATAGTACAACATGAATGGCGATTAAATCTAAAGGGTGATTTTTTAAGAGTTAAGTTTTTCAGGTTGGCGGCACTGGTTGGTAATGGCATCCAAACGTCATCTGTCGAAGAGAAAAGTTTTCTGTATACTGTGCTATTTCATCATGGAAAGACTTACAAGCGAACAACGATAGCAAATTGTTGAAATTTACTATCAAAATTCGTGCTATCTGTGAAAAATGTGTATCGTTTGTTACGACCTTATTCGACCTAGTGAATCAACAGTTCGTGATGTTACCACCAAATTTCGCACCAAGTTTACTTTGTTGGACATTATACCATTGTCTCGCATGCGTACAGTGCGTACTGGTGAGAATATTGCAGCCGTAGCGTACAGTTTTAATGAGGATCGTGAAATGTCAATTCGTAGCCGTTCTCAGCAATTGGGCATGTGTCAAATTGGACCTTCCGAATGGACCATCTGATACGGAGCCGCGGACAACATTTACATGAAGTTGTCTCTAAAATCTAAATGGCAAAGGCCAAGTTATCAATTTCGATAATAATTTTGAACATATGATGCAAATTGAGTGTTTTATTCGATTTAAAAAATTACTACGCTAAAGAAATCGAAAATACATTACAAAAGGTTTCAACCTCGACTGGCATACGAACCTAGGTCTCTCAGGTTTACGCCCTGTTTCTTTACCAACTAAGCTACCGAGGTCTACACTTCGCGATGCAATTTCGACTATATCTAATTACTCTTTTATTCGCAAGCTAGTCGTCGACAGTCGGGTTATCGTCTTTCAAACTGCACGAAAGTGAGTAAACACCTACCCATCCTCCCAGATGTATTTTTAATTTTTTCGTTACTGAACATGATATTAAAGTAAAGTAAATATTATTCGCGCTAACCAGGCACGTACGGATCATATTGTATATGAAGCAATATTTATATGTAAATTTGAAATCGAAATTACACCACAAAAGCTTTCAACCTGGACTGGGATACGAACTCAGGTCTATCAGGTTTACGCCCTGTTGTTTTACCAACTAAGCTAAGGAGGTCTACACTTAGATATAGTCGAAATTGCATCGCGAAGTGTAGACCTCGGTAGCTTAGTTGGTAAAGCAACAGGGCGTTAACCTGAGAGACCTGGGTTCGTATCCCAGTCGAGGTTGAAAGCTTTTGTGGTGTATTTTCGATTTCAAATTCACATATGAATATTTCTTCATATACAATATGATCCGTACGTGCGTGGTTAGCGCGAATAATATTTAATTTACTATATATATATATATATATATATATATATATATATATATATATATATATATATATATATATATATATATATATATATATATGTGTGTGTGTGGGGTAACTTATCCTTTTATCGACCATACTTAAACTCACAAGAATAAGAACTCACGAACCATCTACCAGCAGAACCTCACGTTATCAAGCAACAAAGATTAGAAACAGAAAACATTACAATTACTTCATTACAAAAATCCCCTGATGATTCAAAGCGCACTCTTTGTTATCCACTTATTTCAATTGTTATTTGTTGCATGTTGAGAGAGTTTTCAACTCAAAACGTTCAATCCGCGAAAACGACACCCCTAGGCACACACAAATTATCTCACAAACGGACAGGTTGAATAAACGATTCGATAAATATAGTGGTGTATTAAACGAGCGGCCACATCGTTCACAACTAGTTCGCGTAACTCAAATATCACTTAGATAACAAAACGAAAGAAAAACACGAAGCGAGTGCGGCAAAGTTACTGTGTACATGCATTTTTACTAATTCCCTCCGACCTGAACCATTCAGAAAATTACTAGTCACGTACAATGGAATATATTCAACGATAAGCTGAGCATAAAATTATTTGCATCCCGCGATAATGGTACCGCAGTAACAAAAAAGAAAAACAGATGGGCGGTCACGGTTAATTTAGCGGTAAACTGGTCGCCCTGTACGATATGCACAGGTGAGAGACATTATCAACGGAATCTGATAAAATCAACACTGTGTCCAATATTGTAATTTTCCCCCGATACATTGTATGTTATACATGTTCGGTATCAAATAGCGCGGCGTTGTGTACCTAGAGGAAAGCCGTACCTACGCCCCACGCACATAAGCGATTTTTCCAGCAGAAAGGCCATAATATGAAAATTAGGTATGGACAAGAACAACACGTTCATTAATTTAGTTCGTGTCGTATTTTAATTACTCCGTTCGCCGCTCTTGTACGAAGGGTTTGTTAGCCATCCTATTGTATAGGCTGTGCTATGTAAAACGTCTTGAACGAAACTAAAAACAAATTTCGTAAAAACGAAACAGTTACCAATTTAAACTAGAACACATATATAAATATTCTGACAATTATAGTCTTCTTCTTACCGAAACCTTTCACAACTAATTAAACTCAATGTCTCTTTCGAGAAGAGCTTTCTGTTCTGAAAAATACATTTTCAGAAAATAAAAAATCGCATCAGGAATGCAGTTGGTAATTTCAACATTATTCTCGCTCGCATAAACCAGTTGTATAATTACACTGTTTTTAGTATCATAAATGCATGGGGCAAAGTTTATATTTCGCCATTGAAAAAAATTGTGCGAATTTTAAGTATTATGAAATTAAGAATCACAAGTGACGAAACACTGACGTACTAATTATTATTGTCAGGAAATCATCATATGAATAGAGAGCTAAGCTTATTCAAATGGATATACAAAAATCTTATAAATAACGGGTGTTTTTTTTGGAGGTATAGAACTTTAAATTGCAATAAAACAACGATGGATAATTCGATTGACAAGAATTTCTTTTATTCGAAAGATAATCTTGTGGCATTACATTTTAAATATGATTTCTGGCATATGACCGCCACGGCTGGCTCGGATGTAGTCCAATCTGGAAGTCCAATTTTCGATGACTTTCAGAAACGAATTTTGTTTAGCGATGATTTAGCACTTCCGGTTGAATGGCTACGTCAACAAACAAAACTGCAGCATTTGGAGTGAAGATAATCCTCAAGTGTATGTCAAAACACCGTTACATCCAGAAAAACTGGCTGTTTGGTGCGCTTCATGGGCTGGTGGAATCATTGGTCCGTATTTCTTCAAAACCGATGATGGCCAGAACGTTACAGTCAATGGTGATCGGTATAGAGCCATGATTACTAACTTTTTCATTCCTGAATTGAACAACCATGATGTCCAGGAGCTGTGGTTTCAACAAGACGGCGCAAAATGTCACACAGCTCGTGCCACAATCGATTTATTGAAAGACACGTTTGGTGACCGCCTAATTTCACGTTTTGGACCTGTGAATTGGCCTCCAAGATCTTGTGATTTAACACCACTAGACTACTTTCTGTGGGGCTATGTAAAGTAATTGGTCTATGCGGATAAGCCACAAACGCTTGACCATTTGGAAGACAATATTCGCCATGTTATTGCCAATATACGGCTACAAATGTTGGAAAAAGTCATCGAAAATTGGACGTCCAGATTGGACTACATCCGAGCCAGCCGTGGCGGTCATATGCCAGAAATCATATTCAAAATGTAATGCCACAAGATTATCTTTCGAATAAAAAAAATTCTTGTCAATCGAATGATCCATCGTTGTTTTATTGCCATTTAAAGTTCAATAGCTCTAAAAAAAACACCCTTTATGTGGGAATATCCGTGAAAAATTCATTTTCAATCCTCAGCTTAGTTAATCCTGAGCTCAAATTTTATTTATATTCTACAATTCAATGAATTCATAACAAGAATTTTCAAATTTTCTTTTTCGAACGAGAGGATATAATAATTGTAGTATAGAAATGTGCAGGTTGATCAATCAAACTCTGCACAAGAGAATGATTAGTTGACAGATAAAACCATCGGATTTATTAATAGAAGGTCTATTAAAAAGTTAATGAAAGAGCTATTTTCATAGTGTAGCAAAACTATACTTTTGAGTAGAGGCAATCAACTGCCTCTCCAAAATTTTCATATTATAAATTAGATACCGTCAGAGTGGAATGAACTTCCTGATCACATGTTCATATTACTCAATCTCAAGTATAATGGTAATATTTGAAAATAGAAACGGAAGATTTTCAGGATTCTACCTCTTCTCTATAAATCCTAATACACCCTGTCTTCCATAAAATTCTTTTTGTTTGTTTTAATTCACGTTGTCGTTTGTAAGGATGAATCTGGCCAGTTAATAAAGCAGTCTTCCTATGCAAATGCTAAGCTGCAACAACTGACACGCTTTTAACATGGATTCTAAGAATTACCTTTTAATTTAACGAGACCACTGTATCCTTTTCAAAGGACCTCATTCATGTACTTGTACGGCACACAAATAGATCAAACTCCAGTAAAGGAACTAGACCAGATGATCTATTACGGTCAGGAAAAATTATGTCGCGTAAAAAGGCGTTACGAATCTATACAGGATGTTAAAGAAACGCAGCATTCTCTTCGAAACCTATACAATGCTGTCAATGAAGTTGCTACCTCGAAATGGAGGCGACATCCTTCTTAATGTTAGCAAGGCAGGCAGAACGAAGCGACACGAATATCACCATAATTAGTCGAATTTATTACGAATGAAAAGCGTCAACAATTGCTCGTTTATAAATCGACAATTCCAAATGATTCATCGTCTCGAAAATCGGATTAACATCCAAACGACCTTAAAATTGAGTTCAGATTCAGTTCATTGTCGCTATAAAGCCCATCTTGATTTATGTCTCATTTATAGAACGGCGATGATTTATCCACGAAATCGTCTTTCTACCTCGTTTCGGATATATAAAAATAAAATTTCATTCGGACAGCTGACATTTTTCAAACTCTTTCCGATAGGTTTGAGTCGATCTATTTTTATGCGGACCTAGAGACGAAATACTAATGCATATTCAAACATATTTAATTGCCTCGTTCGAAAAATGTCTGCGTTTCACTCGCAGAGGACGCTAACTCCAATCCGACTGGAACTTCCAATGCGAACACACGATGTTGCATTATAAAAAAATCGTGTAGACCTTCAGCTGAAACGAATTCAAATTTCGTTAGATCTAACCGCATTGCACCTAGATTTTGACCTCGAACTTTGTTCGCATAACGTATCGCAAAAAAATTGCAACTTACACAATTCGAGTAAAACGACGAGGCAGTTTAACCGAGTTTGTGGTGTTTGTGATAATTCAACACTGCCTTATTTCAACGGATTAAAGTGGACTGCTTACATTCGTGACTTTTTATCGTTGGAATAGAAATTGAAAAAAGCGGATCTGCTCCGTCTCCGGTTTTGCAGCTAGCATGTCTATTCTCGTGTGATCTACCTTCAGGTCGTGTAAATTGAATCAAGTTCAGTTCTGGTCAGGATTAACCGCGTTTAGCCTACTCATTGCCACATTTCTGGATCGAAAGAAATATAATCGGCAATTGTGAACTCATTTATGACAGTGGCCAACAAATAAATGTCAATTTTTCAAAGTGAACTAAATTTTCATTTTTGTAATATAGAATATACGATTAAATTATGAGCAAAACCACACATTTTAATAACTCCAATAACTCGTGCACACAACGATATATAGTTAGTTACGTTGTGATTTTTATTACGTTGTGATTTTTACCAACTCATTATTCTCATCAAATACGCTGAACACTTCATTTCGACGACGCACCGCAATTATTTCAAATAATTCAAATAATTTAATGAAAACAAGGATCACCCCTGTCTCCGCTGCTTTACAATATATACTGCCCGGATATTCGCCCTCAAGTCAGCGAAAGTCAGTATGTCCTACAATATGCAGTTGACACTTTGTTGGTAGCACGTGAAAAAACAATGAAAAATGCACTAGCAAAATAGAGGAACTAATGGACAAAACAAATGAATGCTTTTCAAAGTGGCGACTAAAACAAAACCTTAATAAGTGTCAATATATTACACTGGGGAACAGCAATTTTGTTGTATTAGATCTGACTTCTTTTTGAATAAATTTTGTTCTCTGAATTCAAAAAATCAATTTTTCTCTATTGCGTGAAGTTTTTAAACCACAGGATCCCCTCTCTTCACCCTAAAAGTCATACAAAATGGGCATACCAAGGAAAATAAAGTGGGTACTAACCAAACATATTAGAATATTTTATTCATCCAGAGGTTATTATAATATTAAAAGTTAAATTGTGTTTATACAAAAAATAAAAAAAAATAGGGTAAACATTTTCGCTTTTAACTTTTCCTAGAATGTTCAATCTGGGGACATTCTCGCTGAATGCAAGAGTAGTCAGCCAGCATACTGACATCCCATCTACCTTGATACCTTGCCTCCATTACCTTCAAATCTTGGTGGAATCGCTCACCCTGTTCATCACTGACAGCGCCAAGATTTTCTGGAAAGTTAGCACGATGGCTATGTAAGAAATGCAGTTTGATACATATGTTACAGCCACGCTTTTTAAAGGTTTCTACGAGTTGTTGAACAATTTCGGCGTAATTTTGGGCTGGTGTGTTTCCAAGAAAGTCCTTGACAATACTTTTGAATGCCAACCAAGTCATGCTCATGCTCAGAAATGCCATTCCTTTCAAGTTCGGTCATTGTTTCAATGAAACGTTCATCTTTAATAAGCTGCCGAATCTGTGGCCCATCAAAGAGACCAGCCTTTATCTTCTCATATGACAAGCTAGGAAATGCCGAAATGATGTACTTATAACAGTCCGCTTGAGTTGACAAAGTTTTAACAAATTGATTCATGAGACCTAGTTTTATATGCAAAGGCGGAAATATAATTTTTTTTCTGTCGACAAGTGTCCGATTTGGAATTTTTGGATTACTAGGTTTCAGGTCAGATCTTGGCGGCCATTTGACCGCACCCGATGCTTCTCACGAGCTCTGCTGTCCCACATAAATAGAAAACAGGGATTCTTGGTATATCCGCGTTGCTGGCCAAGAAGGTGTAAAAAAATCTTGTGTATTTACACAAGATTTTTTACCAATACGAATCTAAACCTATTGCGCCGCGTCATTATCTCCTCCAGTCGTTACTGGAAAAAGTTCATCCGACAGGAGTGCAGTAGGGCTTTCTGTAATTCGCGTGCAGTTTAGCGAAGCGTAATAGTATGCGCACCAACTGTAGAAAAAAAAACTTGACGCGATAGAAAAACACTGATTGAAGTTTTGGAATCAGCATGTCAATTTACCTCTGAAACAGCCTGAAAATCATAAACCACAAGATCACACAAAATTCACCAACAGTAATTAATAAACGGAATGAATACAGCACCATCATCATCCATGAAATATTTGGGGGTACTGTTCGGCAATTAATTAAATTTTAACCTTCACTCACAGTCAACGAAGAAGAAGACAATAACAAGAGCAAAACATTTCAGATGCCTCACGTATGGAAACAGAGGAATAAGTATTGAGGGTGCAGTTAAAATATACAAAACCATATGTAAACCTATGCTAGAATATGCACACACAATTTATGCAAACTGAAAAACGCCAAATGAGATCATCACTGCCTACCATTACAAGAACATTACAACACCCCCACTGAACAGACTAGACAACACATCAATGACCTGCCGAATTCAAGAACAACTATAGAACCAATAAAAAACCGATGTTCCGTAATACCTACAACAGGAATTGTGTACGAAGATAATTCCCAATCAAATGCTACTCAAAGCACTAAGCATGATATAAACTAGGGGTGGCCAACCAGTCGATCGCGACTGTTAGTCCAGTCGATCGTGGCCAGGCAAAAATATAAATAAGACCAGACTGCGCAACGTAATTATCAACTACTGCAGCATTATCTTGTATCATTTTCAATCGATGTTCGTCGGGATATTTCTCCTCTATTCTACGCAGTATAGTGATTTGATTCGGCACGCAATGGCGAATAAGCGGAAAGCGTGTGGGATATGGGGGATATCCTGTTTCAAGTGTCAATCCGAAAACAAAATTTTAAATAAAAACAAACGGGATTCAAAGTATATATTTGCCATATTAAGCTACCCTTGTATAATCTCGTATCAATGGCAACAGATAGAGCTCCTGCAATGACAAGTACTCATAATGATTTTATTGCTTTTTGTCACACAGACGAATATTTTTCAGACTTCATTAGGTACCACTGCATAATTCATCAACAAGTACTGGCTAGTAAGAGATTAAACACGAAATATTTGATGAATATTTCTTTCAAAATTGTAAATTGCATAAAGGAAAAATCCCTCCAAAGGCGGCTCTTTAAACAGCAATTAGATGATAAGGAACCAGAGTTGGAATTGCACACTGACGTAAGGTGGTTGACCCGACGCAATACGATTTTACTGGAAAACTGAGTGGATAATATCTGAATCTACAAGGCTAGAATAAAACATTAACAGAAATGATGAGTTCTATTGCAGCATTTCAAAGTCAATTAGAATCTATGATAGTTGACACAGAGAAAAAAAAATTTGAACTATGTATTTGTAAACATCAAGGATCATATGGAAAATATCCTATCTACAATTTCATTTCTGAGAAGTACACGACAGAAATTAGGGCAGTGATAGCAGACTTCCAATTCGCTTTAGTGATTTCAGAAAAATTGAGAAGTTGGTTCAATTCATAAGTTATCCGTTTAATGATGCCATTGATCATAGTGATATCTATGAATTGGCTACAAAAGTTGCAGATACATTTCAAATGGAGCACATGATGTTACAAAACGAAATTATTACTCTGCGCGACAGATTTCTAAAAGCAAAATCATCCGCAAGTCAAGATTTCTGGGCATTGGTTTCCAACGAAAAATATCCAAATTTGAAAAAATGTGTTGAACAACTTCATTCGTGTTTTGGTTCAACATATTTATGTGAGTCAGCAGTTTCGTAGTTTAAATAAACAAAACATAAACACCGTTCTCGCTTGACAGATGTTCATACATTGGATTCATTAAGGTTGGCAATTTCCAACTACGAACCTGATTATGGTAAACTAGTGGAAAATGCTCAGGCGCAATTCTCACACTAATATAAAGGACCCATTTAATGTTAAGTAAATTCAAGGAAACGATCTCACATCTGATATGAAAAGAAACTACTAAGACTGGTCAATAAAAATACATGATTTACAGCATATTAAACTATGCTGTTTCATTGAAGATTTTCCAGAAGTATGTACTTGGTAGATCGCACAGGGTTCCGTTAGTAAACAGTAGATCTTAGGCCTAATCAAGTTGGCCACCCCTGATATAAACGACTGAAATTAAAATAAACACTATATATTAAAATGACTAAAGGACCTAATGTCAATAGAGTTTTGCATAAATTTTTAATATAAGTACTATTTCTATTATTTAAATAGCCAGTTAAATAGTGAAGGGTAGAAGAAGAAAATAACATACGGGTTCCACGGAAAAAATAATTCAACTTCATTTCTATATCGCCGTTTATTGACATTTCGAATATAGAGTTACAATTGTAACGAATGTTCAAACATTATACTAAAATTCGAACGATCATTCAACTTCACTTACAAAAGTGCGCTCAAAGATAAATGACCTCGAAAATGTTGACCTTATTCGCGGTGAAATAATCGCGAAGAAAACTTATTTCCACACCTCGAATGTGAACTAATTGCTGCTCGTTACTCCTTCCGGATCGTTTGTTCAAAATTTCGACGACGCTTCCGCACTTTCGTACGATTGTATTGTGTGTGTTTTACACTATTAACAATTAGAGTATTACATCGAGAAGCACGACTGAGAAAGTTCAAATAAATGCGCACTCGACAATCCAAACAAAGAACGACAAAATCCATCCGTGACTTTGTTTCCGTGTATTTTCGATTCATTTTTTTCATATGGATCACTTAACACAAGTTTCACGTGATGATAGGTGTCAAGAACTTAGCACACAAATCTTCTGAAAGAGGAAACCACACTGAGTTAGATTTGACACTTCTAGAAAATCGGAAAGAACGACTTCAATTCAAATGTGGTAATCTTTCATCCGATAATTGACCCCAATGGAACTTCTTTTATTCGTTTGCACGTGGAAAATGAAAGAATGAGCTAGTTTAATCAACACTTCCCACTCTTGCAAAGATTTTATTACGATTGAGAAGTAGTATATTAATGGTATTTGTTTTAATAAGGAAATGCGTAAGAAATATCGAATCGATGAATGAGTGCAAGATTCTACTATATTCAATTAAATTAAAGATAGATAATCCTCAAGTTAATAACTTTATTTATTGCAAATGTAACAGCGCGAAAGCGAGGATTAGATTTAATTATAATCTTGTTCAATCCAATATAGGCCATTTCCTATGGACGATCACCTTAGCTTCTGCAATAAAATCAGCGATCATGAATGAGTGGAATAATTTACAAATCACAATTTTTAGACAAATTCAGTTATTAGGAGACTAAATGTCCTCGACTTACGTCGTTTCAAGTTACGTCGAACATGTGTTAATACTATTCCTCAAGCATACGTCAATTGTTTCATTTTCTGGCATAGGAAAATTCACTTGTCGCGAGGTCAGAAAAACTGACTGATGAAGATCTTATTGAATTAGAGGCACAAGTACAAATGGAAGCAATCGAGTCATAACAAAATAGCTTCTTCTATTAGTAACTCTGAAAAAGGACTTACACTAAAAAAAATTTCCGTAGCATTTGCAAATTTGGACAATGTATGAACATTTTTGAAGAAAATGATCCTAATTTTGAGAAAAGTGTTAATGTTAATAACATTTGTGCAGCATATCAGTGTTATCAAGACCTATATAATAGCAAGAAGAAAAAAGCGAAGTAATCTAAAATTAATAGTTTCTTCAGGGAGACGTTTAATTTATTACTTTTCATTACATATTTTGATTACATATAAAAGTTTTATCATTATTATTGAAATTAATAACACACAAATACCAAGAATAACTAGCAATTATTTCAAGAACTAACTTTTGATAATAAAAGATTATTTGTTATGAATGCAGTTTTTTTAAATTTTGAGTCTGTTTAGATCCTACCATTTGAATTTCACATGTAAACATATGACAAAATATGTCTTGACTAGCGTCGTTTCGATTTACGTCGCGTGCTTCGAGAACCAAACATGTAAGTACGATGACTGCCTGTATTTCGAACATTTTGACCAATTCGAAGTTTAAATTCCTTGCATAATACAACACAACGGACAGTCTAGTCGAATGAATAGAATATTACTACATTTCGACTTCTTTTCGTTTCCATTCTTCTCTGAAACTTTCGATCTAACATATAAAATCGGAACAAACATCATTTAAATGACACGGAGGTTTCGCTTATCTCTTGGTGAAACATTATGTTAAAAACAATAAATTAAAATTAACACAAGTGGCTAAGTTTCACTAAATATATTAAAAACTCTACATATGTTTCGGGTGGTGATTAACCCATTATCAAGAAATACAAGTAGTAACATAGTTTGAAGTAGTAACAGTGTAGAAGTAGTACCATTGTATACTCTTGATAATGGGTTAACCACCCGAAACATATTTTTAATATATTCAATGAAACTTAAGCCAAATGTGTTAATTTTTATTTTTTTAATGTTTTTAAACATTATTATCATTATACCCTCCAAGGCGAAATTGCCCCTTTGTTCACATAGAGGAATATTCGTACTAATAACCCTGTTGTGATATCAAGAGGTAGCCTCAAGAGCCCAGAACATCTTGAAATTATTGCAAGAAAGCACCTAAAAATGCCAGAAGTGTCAAGTAGCTTTTTGAAAAACCAACTGGCATGAATTTTCGACTCAGAAGATGTTGAAAAAAAAGATGCTATGAGAAAGAAAATAGGATTCGACTTATGCAACACAACTTTAAAAAAAAAATATTTTCAGAAAGTAAATTCGAAATTGCATACAGGAGATGACGAGTACTCAATTTCTTAGAAATCATGGAGATCACGAAGAAATCCAAATACGAGTATTTATGATACGACCAACTTTCAATGAACAATACTTGATTATTAAATTCATTTCGGCAGTTCAACATGGCAGTTGAACATCTGTAATTCGCGCATGTTCTATTGACATCATTCACCAAAATCTCCATCTGTAGCCCTGAGCAGGCATTTGTTCATAGAGTAAAATTTCAATATTCTTCTTACTCTTCATTCTTCCAGTGAACAGTAGTTCTTTCTTTTACATTGTATAAACTGGGTGAACCATTTACACTCGAAAAATTAACTTTATAACGAAACAATATTGATATGTTCGATAAAATACAGCCACGAATACGAAATTGTTGCTGCTTCGCTTTTTCGAGAGCGTATGATTTATTTCATGTCTAATATGCTCATAACTACTCAATTTTGTGTACTAAAATCAATATCAATACCAAAACAAAGTGATTTCGTATATCAAAACCAATAACTGAAGGCGTTTGTGGAAATATGGTAAACATTTTCCATATTTTTAATAATGTTTTTATCTTATTCAAATAAGTTTTTTGTTGTTATAGATTACCACAATAATACGAAACGTAGTCGATTATGACGTTAAACATTAAATTTCGGACCCACCAAAGTTCAACTGAATATATTACATTTCAAATTAATCGTACCCATCTACCTGTACGTAGGTAACTGGTTTTAAGATAAGTAGGTGTGTGTTACAAATAGTCGACAACGATTACTATTGTGTATATTACTTAGTTTGCTCTCGGTTATAATTATTAAATATTTGCTTTTTTCAACAGGAAAAACTTCCTGGAATTTGTCGGGTAATTTCGAGTAGTGTTAGATGGTATATTAACACGAAAAGATAACGCATTTTCAGTACATATAACACGAAAAAACTGATAAGATAAGACTCTGATGATGAAGTAATTCTTGTCGAAATAATGTGATTGAGCAACCAAAGAAATTAATTTTTACCATTGAGTTACAACAAAAAAGTCCAAATAATTTGTTCGCAATCAATTTTGTATGAACGCTAAGTAGGGCCACTTTTCCGCAGATGACCCTAAATTGATTTCTTGACATTTGTATCAACTACGTGAATTTACGTATCTTGAGAGGCATAGGTAGTATGTTTTGTCCGTTTTCATCAAGGATTTTGAATTGAATGTTTCGCAAGCTCACAGCTAATAGTGTTTTTCCCGTATTACTCGGAATAGAATTCGATCATCATTATGGTTCATGTCGCATATGATGAAGAAAATGAAAATCGGCAGTTTTATAACAACAGTTTTTCAAGATTTCAAGCAAGTTCAGAATATGTTGAACATATTACATCAGACGATGCCATCCATCATACGCAAATAATTTGCCGATGTCGAATATCAAATGAAACTTTCTATAGATACTGGAAATTTCGTTCTACTTTATAAAGTTGAACATTTCAAACTCAGATTAATTCCAAATGGCAGATGGGAAAAAATTAGGACTCACGTTCTTCTTCTTCTACTTTTATTCTACGATGGCATAGTTAACGCAATAAGGATATTATCGCAAACGTTCACAGAAATTCAACCAAAGCAGTAATAAGATATTTAGAGAAAGCAAGATCGTAACTGATAATGATTCGACATAATGTTATGTATGCGAATGAAAGTCATCGATAGTATATCACCTCCAATTATATTGATACTGCGGGGGCGAATGAAAAAAGCTAACACAGAAAAAAAAACAAACATTAATGAATGAAACGATTAACTAAAAAAAAACAAACATTAATGAATGAAACGATTAACTATAAATGAAACTCAATGCCGAAAAAATGAATGGATACTGCAGATAACTTTCCTCCATCGTATCTCAAAAACGGCTTGACCGAATGTTTCGAAACTTATAGGGCACACTCAACACATGTAACCGCATGAAATGAACTATTATCAATCGAAAATTTCCAAAATTCGATTTTTTATAGAAAGAAAAAGCAAAATTCGCAACTTTCATTTCAAATGTCTACCAAAAGTCCAATTTTTTGTATAGTCATTTGATAATAGTTCATCTGTAGAACTCAAGTTCTACACATTATTTTTAGCTTAAAATTTATATTTATACTGTCGAAATATATGTTAATAAATGATAATAAACTTAAAGCTCTATCTATTTACTGGTCGTAGAAAAAAATCCTATAAAATCCCTAAAAAACAGGCCGTCACATGGGATGACCCCCTAGAATTACGAGTCAAAACGCTGTTTGGAACTGTCAATGATGGACTGCCTAAGTCCTGACATCACAGAAGAGGGCGGGTCGAAAAATTGGCTCGAAACAATAAAGCTTTCAACGGTAACGTCCCATAAAAATATTAAATTCAGCGTTTTGTCATTTTTTGCGATAAAATAAGATTTCTCCTTTATATATTTCGTTTTGAAACCTGTGTTTTGAACGAAAAGTTTTCAAGTCGAATTATTTAATTACATAAACTCAAATTTGATGAAAATGGATATGATTTTCTCAAACGGCAGGCTGATCAAACAATACACAAATTGAATTTACTTTTCTCTATCACTTAAAATGAGAGAACGCAAAATTAACATATTTTTATGAGATTTTGTACTGATAAACTCATTTGTTAGAAGTGAATATGACGTTAGCCTTAGGTGGTCCATTATAGCAAAATTTTGCCTACGAATTTCAACAAACAAATAAGGAAAACTAATATTACGCAACACAAATTTAATGTTTAATTTCTTTTTATCAAAATTTAACTAATTTCTCATCAATATAATCGCGGTTTCACAATATAGCAAGGCGTGTTTCTATCAAAACGTGAACTCAAGATAAAACTTCGGAATACAATTCATTATCTATTATTTATGCGTGGGTGCGTTTGAAACAAAAGTGGAATAATCTTCACGTGATCTTAGGCCAACCTATTTGTTCGAGAACATGATAGACGGACGATTTAGTGAAATTTCATATTTTATTCAGGTTATCATGCTTTGCAACATGACGAATAGACCCATGTAAACTATTCTTTATTCGACTAACAACGCTGACGAAAGAGAGATTTATTACAAACACCCGATCATTAAAAGTTTCTTGAAGGGGCCCGAAAGCAGATTGTTTTTTCTGGAAATCGTGACTCCTCTTGCGGTGTATACTGCAATTAACACGGCCAAATATGACGTACTCACAAACCTGGTGTATTTCTACAAGCAGATAAAAATTATTTCGACCAAAATAGGCACAGTACGTGGTGAATATCGATATAATTGAGTAACTCACTCGGCGCTATCGACAAGAACCATCTCGATTTTCTCAAACTGCAGCAGCAGAAACAATTTAACGGTATTGTTGTGAAATTCTGTAGCGTCAAGTTCCACTTATCATCTGTCGTATCTGTTCGTAAGTGCAACGTGGATTTTCCCATGACCTTTCACCAGGATGATTATTAAAACCATTCATAAAATAAATGCGATTCTTGGCTTAATTGCGAATTTACAAAAATGTGCTGCTTCATGCGCGGACAAGTGCCGCGCTGCTTTGGAGTAGTAATTATTAAGGTTCGGTCTCCGAAGACGTCGTTCTCTATCATTTCGAGCCGAACTTCGTGGCGCACAACTGCGATTGAGTTATAATAGAAGAGATAAATATCTTCGATTTCTCAATCGAATGATGCGTACGAAGCGATAATTGATCAACTCATTATCGTATTTTGTATGATCAATGCTGGTATCTTCGAAAATTCACGGGTAATTTCAAATCTTGTCGACCAGGGATGTCCAAAGCACGACCCTCCTTTCGGCACGCGTCATATATTGCGTGACTTGCGAAAGATTTTGATTCATAAAATACCAAATTTTTTTCTTTATATAAACTTTGAACTTATTATTCAACTATTGTGACTGATAAAATAAGCAGATTGCAGTTATCTAGAATATGGCCTCTTTGAAGAAACGACAGAAACTGAAAACATGAAAAGTTCGGAAAGTACGTATTAATTTTAGAAATCTAAATTTAGGTTGTCATTGACAGAAAAGTCACTCCAACGACTAATAGGAAAGCACCATACGACTAATATTAAAGCTGCTAGTGGAAGAATTAAATAAATGAATGAAGATAGAAATAAATATAATGAAACAATTGTTGAACTGATTTACATACACATATATTAAAAAGAATACTGCATGACGTACGTTTCGATGAGATTCACCTTTTTCAAATGCTACGTGCAGACTAATGAAACTATGTAGACTCATCGAAACGTACGTCATGCAGTATTCTTTTTAATATATGTGTAAATCAGTTTAACAATTGTTTTATTATGTTTATCGATTTACATCAAGTATCGGCCTCATCAATTATTAAATAGAAATAAATGAATGAAGATAGAAATAAATGAATGAAGACAGAAATAAATGAATGAAGCACTGATAAAATTTGTTTTATGTTTCGATCGTTTTAAATATGTATTGGTTTTTGTACACATTATTACACACTATTTAGTACTTCGCATCGACCCTGGATCATATTCGATATGGACAGCCCCGTTGTAGACCTATCTAGTAGAGGCTTAAATGTCAAGCGTACAGCGAGTCTCGTCCACACTTTCATTACGTGAATACTCTGTGGTCGCTCGATTAATTATTATTCATTGGTTTGGAATACGTACTCCAGGCAAACTTCGAAATTATCGAGTGTGGTAACAATTTTGTAGGAAGATTTATCGCAGAGTGGACGGGTATCGTTGAAATTGATCGATATCGAAATATTAAAGTCGCGGCGCGGTCGCATTCCTGAATTTCTAATTGGAATTGCATGAATGAGTGGAACAATGAATGACGACTTATCTTAGGAAGAGATTGGATAGATTATATCACAGTTTTAGATATATTGAATCCTAAATTTTGTAAGTTGTCGACGGTATATGAAAAAAAAGCTTAATAATAACATTAAGGATTACAGAATTCGATTAGTTTGTGAATTTAGGAGATACTGTAAAGTGTATATGAATTTGAAGATTATTATTATTATTATTATTATATATCTGCAACTTCTTGAATAAATTCCACAAAATTGTTTTGACATGTTTCGGGCTACTAACCAATTATCAAGAATTCAATACAAAATCTGTATCGAATTTTCGAAAGAACTGTGTGAAATTATTATTAATTATATCATATAATTTATTCTGTGCCCCTAAGGGGTTGCGCGAGGAATCAATTGATACTATATATTAATAAATTGGAACACATTTTGAAAATTTCAAAAATATTTCATATATTGTCGAATTTAATATTGTTTCGGTATACAACACCTTCATCAGGTGGATGAAAACTGATGATGTGTTTCATTTATAAATGAGTTGACATGGAATTTCGACACGTATCTCTCTCCTCAATCAACTATTTGATATTATATAATTTATAATACCAATTGATCGAATTCTCGTTTATTACCAGCATTTTAATTTTTACAAAGTCTCTCCTTCGATAAAAAATTCGAAATGTAAATTCGAGTCCAATATCAACCATATAAATTATTCGGCTCCTTCACCATTTATATGGATAACAATGTTATTTTACAGATAATTTTTCGAATGCAGAGTAATTTATCAACACGAAATACCAAAATTGTTTCCTAATTTACATAAAAATTGATTTATTGAAAAGTGAGTGTATCAGACATATAACGGTATAAATAAGGAGAATATACGTCGATTTAAAAAGTGAATAAAAGGTACACTCACGCGATGTTTTACAGTCCAGTAACATTGTCCCATTTCCCAGTGTAAAGGTACATTTGAGGGAAAATAGATTATAGAAAAAATTTTAGTATCGATCAATTCCTCACACAACAATCCTATTGAACTCTTGATAGTCGACAAGTTGCCAGGAACATATCGCACGTCCAGAATGAAAAAGGCACAACTCAAAAAGTGCCATTTTTGAGATAGTATTTCTTGTCGTTGAAAAAAATTATAGAAGGTCCGATAATATTAAACTAGAGTTACTAAGAAACGAAATAAAAAATAACAAATTCGTAAAAAAAGTCCAAAGCATGCTAAATAATGAGTTCAAGAAAGTATGAAACTTAAACAGGATTTCCTGAAAACATCACTTTTTGAGTTGTGCCTTTTCCATTCTGGACGTGCAATATATATTGAAGAATGTCGAGGAATTTAATCATAAGAATTGATTTAAATTGATAAACATGACTCAATTTTGCATCGTGAATTCCAAACGTATAACTCAAATGATACATATTTTTTCTGACGCGTCATGACTCATCATATAACGAATATTGAAGGATCTCGAAATAAAACGTATTTATCCTAATCGATGGATGATGAAACGAGGCGGTCCCAAATATCACTTGGACAGCGAATTAGCGAAATAGAAAATAACGTTGTAAACAAAAAGGACTAGACATAGAGTCAAAATATTGATATAAAAATGTTCAACTACTATTGTTGTAGTTATATGAATACTGATACTATATGAATATACATATAATAAACTCAGTTTTTTTTATTTTATTATAGTTCAAAATAGGAAAGTAGTCAAAAATATTGTAACATTTTGACCATTCATAAACCAATGTTGTCAATACCATTGCCATATGAGTGAAGCTACATTCTGAACTTCCCACTAACATTGTAGACAAAAAAAAAAGCTACTCCAAAGGTGGAATGCAAATGAATATGAACTGAAGAGCACTGAGATGTTTTAAATATGTCACTGTATGCTGGTCCTTCGTATTGTAAGTATTTCCAAGGATGAATCGGATATCGGCTAAATAGAACCAGCTTCTGGCTGAATGGTGTTGAGGTATTCAATAAATGCATCACAACTATTTTTCTCAAACAGTTTCTGTTCCATGTGAAGAAATGAAAATTAAAGTTAAACTTACCAACTGGAGTATATAAAACATTGACATTTCACCATAAGTTTGTGATACAAAATTACTTAAACATTTTTAAAGGTTTATTAGAGGCTTCTATCAGCGATAGCTATACGTTCAAATCGTCACCGATGATATCCACAATAACAACTTGCTGATACATTGAGCTGAGGGTGATAAAGTACAAATTTCAGCGTGCCTATGAAATATTCAGCTTCATCAAACCGGTTACATTCCGCCGATCGCATAAGGAAACCTTGGTCAGACTCGATAAATGCGCATCTTCAATTAATGTATTAACGTTTCGAATTACCAAAAGTCCATGAGAATATACTCGAATACGGTTACATAAAAAATTGAAATTTTACGAATGTGTATGCTGTAACGAATGGGATCTCGAATACATTATCAACGGTTTTCTCTGTGATGTAATGTCCACTTTTAGAAAATCTCGAGATACCAGAGGAAACATCTCTAGATTTGAACACTGATCTCGACTTGAGGCCATTCACGCTTTTGAGACATCTGATAGTCAATATCCGAGTAGTCATCAGGAAAATTTAATCTCAACTTGACCATTCAACTCTTGCGGTGATTCGTGTGATTGACTTATAATTTTTTTTCCGAATGAATTCGTGCCAGGCTTCAACTTTTATAATCGCATAATTAACTGCGAAAAATCGGAAAGTCACAGCTCAGAAGTTTTATTCGGTTGGATGCGGTGCATTTTAAATTGTCCTTTATTTATTCAAACGCCAGATGCAAGATAACACATAACGTTATATAATTAATTTCTCTTCGCGGCACACGCAGTTTTCGTTTTCATATGAGGTGCTATTTCAACTATTTTTTCACATTTTTTTTTTGGGTCATTTTGACTAAAATATTTGGGGTGGAATGAGAATTCGTAAATTTCAATGAAAGACCTTTAGGCCTCAACAGCAACTCACAGCTCTCTATGATTACTTTTAAATTTATGTTTCACGCACCATGTCAATTCTTCTGCCGCCTACAAACTAATCAACTCGATCACTCATCGTCAGACCATTTTTTTCGACTCTCTCGAACAGCACTTTGAAATTATTCACAACATGCAAAAATGATCGAAATACATAGCATGTCTCTGATAACTGTAGAAATCTTCCGACATACTTCTTTTTTGAGTACCAATATGTTTCATATTACCTCTAAATCGCTATGAACTCAACTTATACAAATGATAATTGTGACACTGAAAATGTCCGAAGTCACAATTAACTTTAGTCAGAGCTTAAGCTATAATAGAAATATAAATATAACTGGACTTGAAATATAATTGGCTTCATTATTACTTCTGGTCTAATCGAAGCATCAATCTGGACCACTGGTGTTTCCATCTCACGTCTTTTTCGCAGTCTCCTAGGGTGTATATTAGAGGGTTCGGGTCGACTCGAATGGCTGCATTTTCGCTGCAGTCGCTCTAATTCTCTTCGTAACACTCGAAATTCCGAGGTCTCTGTGAATTTGCGACTTTTTCACATACCAGGGGGCGTCTATGGACACCGTAGTGATTCATTCTGCACAACTTGAAGCCTTTCTGATATGGCTTCTGGCTGCGTATCTCCAGGACTGTTGAGGCATAGGTTATGGTTGGAAGAATGATCATTTGTAGCATTTAATCATTTTGAGCACTGAGTTTACCTCGTCTGTTGATTAGCGAGTGAACCTGACTCTACGATTCTTTGGCTTAGACGTGCAATGATCAATACGGGACTTCCACGTTAGCTTACCGCCTATGAGGACTCCGCAGAATTTTTCAGACGGACCGAAGATTGGCGACCTAGTTGTCAAAGCTTCAATGTACGTATGTCCACTTGTAATATGAGCAATCTAGGTGATTTATTTAGCCTTGTTTACCTCTTGGGATATTCAGCCGGGTTATGGACTGAAGGCACTTTGTTCATTTTGGACGGCGATTACATTTATTTGAGGTGTTGGGGCTTAGCTGGAGAGGAGAGATCATTAACTTCTCGCGCTACGATAACAAGGGTAACGATTTACAAAATGAACTGATTAGCAGCACGACAAGAATTAATCTCCGTCGTCTAATGTATTTAGACGACGGAGAAACGCAATAACAACTAACAGACAACGTTGCGTAGGTGGCAAACAACGGAATGAAATTATAGGAGTTAGAAATTGCCGCTATTATAATGGTAAACTCAGACAGGTATGAAATGTGTAGATAATTAATTGATTTGCAGCGTCGTATCAACGCGGTTTAATTGCATTCCGAAAATAAGTTGACATTCGATTGGAAACGTTTTGACCGACTTGATAAATGATATACGAAGTAAAATGACACAACTAACGACGTATAAAATATAGATTGCACAAAATTAACGTTTTAAGATAATTATGTTTTCTTTAGTACCAGTAATTAAAAGACGTTTTTATTGGATTCATTTTTTCAACTGAATTTTCTTCGAGTCTGTAGTAACTTACTACTTCATGAGTTTTCCATTCATTATATTATGATAAGAAGCGACATCCAAGTGTTTTCATGACCCACATATATTACATAACAGCTATATTTCTCAAACCATTTAACGAAATGGAACTAGGCTTTGTGTATCATGTTCTATAGGTCCTTAAGTCTTACCATTTTAAAATATTCAAGTTTCAATGTTAACAATGACGTTCGCGGGTTAAATTTTGAGAACAGTTCAATTTATTAATTCAAACATTCTATTTAAAGCATTAATTAGATAAGAAAATAGCCATCCATGATTCACAGAATTATATAAATTTTTTTTAAGACATTTTTCTCAAGAAGAGTGTTACGATTTTTCAACGGTTTAACGGAGTTCAACTTTTCACTTTCAGACGCTTTTTGTCGAGCAAAAATTTGCACAGATTCTCTATCTGCAATACTCTCACTTCAGAGAATGTAAAGCAACAATGACATAGTGATTGAGACCAATAACCTACGTTAACAAATTGAAAATTCTTGCAGTAGAATCATTTCATTTACACTCCCTCACATAGCGGAATTGATGGAAACTTTGAGGCAAATGTTGCAGCAAAACGGGCGTCAAAGAATGCAGACAGACAGCCTCAGATTCATACAACGGAAAAAATATATATAAATATGAAAAATATGTTTGAGAAATATATATAAAAATATCGGCATCACATAAAGTTGAATTTTTATGGAAACCAGATTGGCTACAAAAAAAAACGTTTTTGAGGCAAATGAAACCTGATCCACCTCAAGTGATAACTCTACCCAAAAATCGACTACACCAAGTCAAAATAGACTTCGACTAGGCTCTACCAGTTCGACACACGCTCATTTGCTTGAAAAAGAAAACCCCCAATGTGCAGGGAATGGATCAAAGTATAAACGTCAATTCAACTCCTGAACTGTCGAAAATACCAACTTCAACGGAAAAAAACTGGTATGATGACCACCCTACAACAGGCTCTAGGATAAGAATCCGAAAAACTGAAATCCACTGTCAAATTTCTAGAAAGCATTAATCTTTTCAACTCAACCTGAATGTGATATATAATACTCTTGTTTTTCATGAAATAATATGTGAAATGTAATGTAAAAATGCACGGTAGTGCTAATGATTTATCGAATGTTATCGAAGCACACTCAGCTTTTAAAAAATATATATGATTCTGTGAAATTAGGCCAAGTGTTTTTCATTCAATTTAACTTATTACTGTGTTTTTGTATACCATTTATATAACATGTTTCACCAAGAGATCAGCGGATATTCAATCGAATATCCTTGAAACAATTCCAAAGAGTCGAAATTGAGAACAAAATAATCTAATTTCCAGGGAGTCTGCGTTTACTTACGCCTATTGAACAACAAATTAATTTCCATTGTTATCTTAACCCATTTGCCGCCATAACTCATCTGAATGCGTTCGATGAGAACGTTTTACTTTTGTTTTTAGTTAATTGCGCCAAATTTTTATTGGCCGCCATCATTAGTGAAAGGAATCCGGTGAAAATGACCTCCTAATAGAGTAGTTTTGCAGTATTCCAAATAGAACTGTAACACGAAAACATTCATTCATAACAACCAAAGTCGATAGCTCCACATTACAACGATATTAGCGTGAGAACAATGGATATTCTGTTTGTTGAAGCCCTTATCCGTGTTGTAAAGTCAGAACGAAATATCTGCAGAAAAATTCTCACTAAAAAATCTTAAATGAACAATTCCTCTTATACGACAAAAAACAAGAGTAGAGGCAGGTAGATAACATTTTATGTTAATGATAAATTTACTTCATGGAAATTGTTTACTTATGAAAAACGCGACCATTCAATTTTTTCAACAGAGCGGGATAACTGCAGCATTTTACGATGAAAAGTTTCGACGCATATCTTTTTACAACAAAAGCTTGAATTTTACATGCAGGTAATGGACGATTTGGGGAGGGAAAATCATGTTCTCTTTCAATGCCAGGTTCTCTGGAAGATAATTAATTCCGTGGACTGATTCTACGGCACACATATTTCGCTTTTCGATTGTGTTGAGTCGCCGTGTCAGGCATTTCGATCGGGAAAAATACATTTCAACTTCTCGTTTGGTCTGTTTGCAAAAGCGGGATTACGTAGCCCTCGTTGGGGACACCGGAACAGACTGCCTGAAAGCGGCATGATCCCGTTATAATAATACGAGGTGTGTTCAAAAGAAAAGGTGAATTTTGAATTTTCTCGAAGACTATTTATTAATTCATCATTATCCATTTAACCCCTCCAAAGTAATCCCCCTCACATATAATGCACTTATGCCAGCACTTCTTCCAATCCTCGAAGCACTTCTGAAATGCGCTTTTCAGTATGGCCATCAGCTCGTTCTTTGATTCCGACTTTATCCCATAGAATCAGGCAATGAGCATTGATCTCTTCAGTTTTGGGAATTGGAAAGTCGCACGGAGCCAAACCTGGTGAATACAGTGTTAAGGCATGATTACGATGTTATTTGTGGGCAAAAAATCACGAACAAGCATTGATGTGTGACCTGGTGCATTATCGTGCTGTAGAATCCACGACTTCTTTTTCCACAATTCCGATCGTTTGCTTCAAGCAAACGTTGCATAACTTCCTTGCCATGTTTCTTATTAACCGTACGACCTGTTGGCAAGAACTCATGGTGCACAACTCCGTGGTAATCAGAAAAGAGAGCAAAAAACAGTGAGCAAAACCTTCACATCTGATCGAAGTTGGCGCCTCTTTTTCGGTCTTGGCTGTTTTGTCCGCTTCCATTGGGATGATAGTGCCTTGGTTTCGACGCCATAACTATATACCCACGTTTCGTCACCAGTTGTCACCCCTTTGAGCAAATCTGGATAGTCGTTGACGTCTTTCTACAACTCCTGAGCGATACTAATGCGACGGTGCTTTTGCTCAAAATTTTGCAATTTCGGAACAAACTTGGCTGCCACACATTTCATGCCCAGAACTTCCGAGAAAATTGTATTGCATGAGCCGATTGATATGACAACATCCTCTGCAACTTCCTTAGTAGTAGTTCGACGATTTTCCAAAACCATTTTCCTCACTGTTTCGATGTTTTCTTCGCTTATAGGCGTAGATGCACCTTCAAGACGCTCATCGTCATCAACATCTCCCGGCCTTCTGTATAGCGCTTGTACCGATTTTTCGAGTCAAAATAGACTTGCCGAATGCCTCAGTCAACATTTAAAGTGCGTTGGAGCACTTTATTCCTTTTGACAGCAACATTTAATACAGTTCCTTTGATCCATTTTTTTCATTTCCTACTAATTCAAAATGGCTGATAACTTCAACATATCAGAAGCGTATCAACATAACGAAAAATTTTCGATAATGGAATGGGCACAGACCACGTATGATACTTACGGCATGATCACGTTAATAGTGATCATGCCATAATAAGTGCGAATTAGACTTTGTCTTTAATTATTACAACTACATATGATGATTTGTTGAACAATCGTATTTTCCATGCTAGGAGTTCATCAAATGTTGATGAATAAATTATTATGTCAGATATTGCAAAATGAAATAAAAATAACATATTTCGATAAAGTACATATAAGTGAAGAATATGATTGAAGTAGTGTTCAATACTAGCTTTTAACTGCCGAAATGTTTCAAAGTCGTTTCAGTTACTGAACTTATTCGAAATCAACGTCTTTCACCTGCTGTCAACGACACCGACCGACCTTTGAAATTTTTTCAAATTATGAGATATGTTAAAGTATGTACAACTGGCACATTGCACTCCTCATCAAATGAAAAGAACACTTAAATAGTAATAAACAGAGAGTCGGAAGGCATGAGTATTTCTCACATTTACATTTAATCGCGAACCAACTGTCTTGGGGTATGCGATAATGATATTTCATCATTTATTATAGATAAATAAACATAATTTCCATTTTCAAGCGTTTCCATTTAATCGCCGACGATAATCGAATCAAACCGTTACCGCTTCTCAGAGCTACGCAAAAATATCCATATTTAGAGTGATAATCGAAATAATAAACCCAATTATATCGATAATATCCATTTCCTCACCGAACGACGGATACGTTTTCGCGTTTTACCTGGGGCAATTTCTTGGTCGATCGGGACCGATCCTCCAGTACTTTCCTCACGGGATTCTAGACCGAATCGAGCGTAATTGAATTACTGCAAATTATCGTTCGGTTGGCATCACGAGCCCACAACTTACACATGAAAGTGAAGAAAGGTGTAAAAGACAAATTGATAGGACGACGATATGTATAGATTGTATGGAATTTATGCAAGGGTCGCATGAGATAGTATTTAGCACATTGGAAAAGGATAAATCGTCGATTAAATCTTTCCAATCAGTGTAATGGAATTGAACAGAGGAAAAATGGTCAACAGATTACACAAGGTTTATACACGGCCGACTTTAAACAGGCCATGAAATGAGTATATGGCAATAGTGGAGATGGTGGTCTATTGGAATTTTACACCCCCGGAGTGAGCTTGTACGAGAATACTAATGCAAATAAGAAGCTTCTCAAACTTTCTCAGTTTGAAGTTAATTAGTTTGAGGTTTTAGTTTAAATTCTATATTTCAAAATTGTGTATAGTGTAATACATGCGTTGTTGTTGATAATTTATTCGATATCACACATGAAACTTCAAAAAACAAACTGTTTAGTGTGCTTACCGATTTCAATAAAACGAAATCAATTTGATGTTGTTTAAGACTTTGGAAGTTTGAAGTTGAATATTTTTCGGTTTCAGTATTAATCCTCTATTCGTCAATTTTGTATACTGTAATATAGGTGCTAGTGATGATAGTTTATAGATAACATAACCTCAAATTATAAAAACGAAGTGTTGTGTGTGTTCCGATTTCATCGAATCGAAATCAAATTTGTATTGAGTAAGGATTACTTATAAATATATTTTTTTGTGAAATATAGCGAGGATGGTAGGTGTTCCGTAGGTGATTTACTAAGTTTCAAGCTTGGAATAGGTAAGTTTCTAATAAGTATATTCTCTTGAAGTGGTGAAAACTTGTTGCATTCCTGGTTGTAAATCGAATTTTAAAAGCGCCCTGAAGACCGGTGACAACTAGTATCGACACTTAGTTTCTTTAAAAATGAATTTTTAAAAGTAAATGGATGACACGTGATAATTGGGCTGCAACAAAATAGTAAGTTGTTTGTGCCTTGCACTTTCCTGAAACTATTATCTCATCAGGGAAGAGAAATTTGTTTCATCTGGAGGGATTGTAAGCATACCTAAAACAACAAGATTAGTCCCTCACGCAGTTCCTTCTATTTTTTCCATTATTTGTCAAAAAATGTACCCTCACCTAGGAAAAGACCAGAGGCCGAGAAATAATTTAGCTCGCAATGATGATTGGAATACATTGTTGAACAGTCAGATTTAATTGACTATTTTCAAGTTGTAATTCTGCATTACTCCCGTAAAATAAATATTCTGATTTTTGGAATTTTAAAATCGGTTCAGTTAACAACAAAATTCCTTTTTATCTTAATTTAAGTGAAGAAGTTATTGCCATAAGTAACCAAATTACTTACCAAGTTAGTAACAGAATTTTTACAAGGAAAAAAAAGTTGTTGTGCATTGATTTAGGTTGAATTTTACCTATTAACTTCAAATTTGCAATTTTTTATGTGAATAAGTCCCACTGACTAATAGAACTATTTTTTACGCAGTGGGGCTTTATTGAAAACATCGTAAATTTCTTGCATATGTTTTACATTTTTCTGTTACAGAAATATGTGCTCAGGAACAATATTTAGTGTGTTATAAATACCAATATATTTCATCCGTTCGGAATATACAAAAAGAGTTGAAATAATGCTTGAAACTTTGGGAACAACCGATTAGGAGAGTAGACCACCGACTCGATATTGTCAACACTGCCGGACGACCCTCTTGATGGCCTGTTTAAAGTCGGCCGTGATTCATATCTAGCGCCTTCTGGTGACTCATGCTGTTCGTTGTCCTTTACTAAATACGCCATTAAATGTCTTCGAGGTGACAACTTCAGTCAAATCTACAACCAGTTCTTCGACTTCCGTTAAGATATTGTCTAAGAAGGGATGAACTTGCAATCATTTTTCTGGCTTCAAAATGGGCAAATCTTAATATTTACATACTCACGATGCCCAGTGAACTGTTCAATTGCTTATTCTCTGGCGGAGAAATAGTCTGAATGTAAATTTCGTATTATATTTTTGGATTCTACACAATTTGTAAAATGTATCAAGTAATGGCAATAACCTTTAGAAACAGTTACTGAGCCCTTATTTATTGAATAACCGAGACATTTACTGTACAAACAACTCCAGAAATATTCCGGGTTCGACCGCGAGTTCGATAACCAATCTGCAAAGGTCGAGAAGGGCACTTTTATGGGGCACCATTATCACATTTTTATATATTTGAATAATGAGAATGACATCATTCAATTTCTATCTTATCACTAAAAATATTCGTAATTGGTACTGTTTTATTTATTACCGTATTACTTTGAGATTGTACATATCATGAACAGATAACAACACTATCAATTACTGCAATAAAGTTATTATAACTGCCTTTAATTAATCAAACATTGTTGAAATTGAGGGCGATTAGCCTTAATCCAGATTACTAGCAAATGTTTACCTATTTCTACACGAAATGTTCAAACATATACAAGAAATCCTTTCTCAGAGATATCGAATCAATTCATAACCAGGAATTGAATCTCTTAACACAAAAAACTGGACAATCCCATAGTTCCTTTCAACTTTGTCTCATTACTTCTCATGTGACTTAGTTGTTACAGTACGTGCTAGCTTTATAAGTTCTCCAATTATAAAGAAAATTCATCTCTTGGAAACACGATTGAACAAGATTGGCATACTTCATGGCTGTAACTGTGGAACACGAAATGTTTAACGTATTCAGTGAATAGAAAAAAATTCATAAGCGACGATTCAGAAAGACAGAGATACAGTGTCATGCAGACCGACCAGCTACTTGAACCACTATTTTCTTGACCTGAAAATGTTTTCCGGATAAAATAGTCGGCATGATAACAATCCTCATATTGGAGTGAAAAACGGAAGGTTTTCAAATGCTATACCCCTACTCGTATTCAGTAAAAAACAACTCAGTTGTATTAAACTCTTGATGATGGGAGTAGCCTGGAACATATTCTACTCGACATAGCCTGGATGTCGAGTGTATTGAAGTATTGTAGTAGTGGGATTAAACCAAATATTTTTGAATATACGATACATTTCGAATGTTCCACCAAGTCTGTGCGATAAAACGATGAACCTAATACATACATCCAAAAAACTCAGACCCCCGATATTCATGAAAAAAAGAATAAAATAATATCAATAAAAAATTGTCTTTATTGCAATGTAGAAGTGAAAAAGGCGAAGTCTTGCTACAATCTTCTCCACTGAACCTCTATATATGTATAAAAATAATACATGAAATTCCCAATAAATGAATGACAAAAGAAGCGAAAATGAAACACAAAAACAAGATATTTAACAAGTTATTTAAAAACACAATATTATAAAAAAAGAATAGTCAAAAACAAGAAAACAACATAAGTAAAGAAAAACAAGAAATAAGGATAAAAATTAATATTGAAAGAATGCAAAAATTAATTCCGATTGCCAAGGAGAAATGCCTGATATGTACGCTTAAACTTAGCCAAGCCACCTGCTTTAACGTCCAATGGAATGGAGTTGCAGATATGAACAGCATTGAACGAGAAACATTTACGTAAGCCTGATCGATAAAAACGCGTCTAGGATGTCTCAAATCGCTGCTGTGCATTGCGCTTCTATAAACGAATTTATTTCAGAGGTTAGGACAAAAAGAAGATGACAGAATACGAAATACGTTTAACTTCATATGATACCGGAATAGATTTTCCAACTTCAACCAAGCAAGTTATATAAGAAGACACTCTTGTATATATATTTACGTAGTCCATATATGAATATACAACAAGAATTAATTCAAATTGATGATTGATCAGGCCGATACTTAATATTAATAATGAAACAATATTTAGAATTTTCTCATATTTAATAAATACGCATAACGCGTTTCGAAGTACCACTTCTTTATCAAACGCTGAATTAACAATGAATTCAATGTTAATTCAGTGTTAATTCAGCATTTGATAAAGAAGTAGTACTTCGAAACGCGTCATGCGTATTTATTAAATATGAGAAAATTCTGAATATTGTTTCATTAAAGAATTTATTCTTCTGCAACCAACGCCTAGCGAGTGACTAGAGGCAAAAATAGTAGAGGATAAAACCATAATTAAAAATCGACAAGACGAGGCTTTCATAAAGGTTCTTTCCTCAGACCCAAGCTTAAGAAGTTGTCTAGGAACCAAATATAATTTTTTTATCAGCATACAACCCTACAACCCTACATTCTTCGCCAAACGAAGACGACAATCGAAGATTATTCCCAAATTTTTAGCACTTCTTGCACCATTCAGAGGCTCATCTCCAACAGATATATTCTTCATGTCTAGTCCAATGTGGAGACCCAAACTGACGACAAAGTTATTACAATTAGATGGATTCAATCCTAAATTATGGCTATCACAGAAACTCTTCAAGGCAAATAAGTCTCAATTAATATGGCAGCAAGCTTCATCAATCAGGAGTATGGCAGGAGTATCATCAGCAAAAAGTTGGATCTCTACTATGAATGAATTCTACTTTTAGATCGGAAGGAACAGATTATATTTTACCTTCGACGCTTATTGCAACCAGAAGAAATCGTGATTTGAATATCAGTAGAGTAATTAGCAGAACATGCCACGAAAGACGATAGGAGAGTTTATTCGATCGATGTCACTTCTACAGGCATATAAATTTGTTTCCTTCAAGCAACACTGGTCATTTTCCGCTTCATTACACAGGTTCATATTTTCTCGCGCAAAGATGTATTTCAGATAAGAGAGACCCGACTTATGTGAGAGGTTAATGAATATTCGCAACGTAGACAACAGCCGGTGTTTTACGATCTGTTCAACTTTGGACGCATCGAGTGTGTTCGACACAACAGAAATATAGAAAAGATCCCCGGAAAGTGAAGCGCTCCAATGATACAATGAAAACTTTTGAGGGCGCACAAACCAAGAAATTATGGAAATTATTGAGGATATTGCAAGGCGAGGACGAAAAAATAAGGACAGATCATCAGATTGCAGGATAGATTTGAATCGAGGTCGAAAAGAATTCATCAGCGTAACATCTTTTTGATTGAATTCAATCTTCATAACATCAATAATTATAAGATGAATTCAATGGACGGTGAATCAACTCTGTGATAGTTCATATTTAAAAGAGAGGTAATAAGATATAAAGTGTGTTATTTTAGAGGTATAGAACTTTAAATTGCAATAAAACAACGATGAATCATTCGATTGACAAGAATTTTTTATTCGAAACATAATCTTGTGGCATTACATTTTAAATATGACTTCTGGCATATGGCCGCCACGGATGGTTTGAATGTAGTCCAATCTGGAAGCCCAATTTTCGATGAATTTTTCCAACATTTGTGGCCGTATATCGGCAATAACACGGCGAATATTGTGTTCCAAATGGTCAAGCGTTTGTGGCTTATCCGCATAGACCAATGACTTTACATAGCCCCACAGAAAGTAGTCTAGCGGTGTTAAATCACAAGATCTTGGAGGCCAATTCACATGTCCAAAACGTGAAATTAGGCGGTCACCAAATGTGCCTTTCAATAAATCGATTGGGGCACGAGCTGTGTGACATGTTGCGCCGTCTTGTTGAAACCATTCAGCCCATAAAGCGCACCAAACAGTAAGTTTTTCTGGATGTAACGGTGTTTTGACATACACTTGAGGATTATCTTCACTCCAAATGCGGCAGTTTTGTTTGTTGACGTAGCCATTCAACCAGAAGTGCGCTTCATCGCTAAACAAAATTCTTAGACGTAGTGCGCGATACGTATTCCGCACAGAACCATTATTTTCAAAATAAAATTGCACTATTCGCAAGCGTTGTTCAGGCGTGAGTCTATTCATGATGAATTGAAACAAAAAAACACCCGTTACTTGTCTGAAAATCACTAACTGAAGAATTCTTCATACGACTAGTTTCGCCTTTTACGGTATTATCAAGAATTCTTGATAATGCCGACATTCTTGATTATGCCGTAAAAGGCGAAACTAGTCGAATAAAGAATTGTTCATTTAGCGATTTTCAGACAAGTATATCTTTTGACCTCTTTTTTTTATTAATAATTATATTATTGATATTAATATACATATTAATATGAGGAATTAGATAGGATTTAGAACATCTCAACCCGCAAATATTAATATGAATTTTCTGTCGATTCAAGCATATTCATTTTATATCAGTCGGTCTCTGTAGCTTAGTCGGTAGAACTCTGTTTGTGTTTGTCTATGATTTAAGTAGTTTGAATAATGAAATATGCTGGGTAATGTACACCGATTACAAGCCTAATGGCTTAAAAAAAAAGTTTTCAAACGAAATCTTAACCTCACTGCGAACTTTCATTCTACCTGACACAAATTCGCAATAAATATGCCATTCACATTTTTAACAGCCAACCTTTCAACTTTACTTTTCACAGAATTTTACTAGGAATATATAAATACTTCAATTATTAATGTTGATGTTCTCACCAAAAAAACGTAGAAGAATGTTTAGGTACATATAAATTATCTACTTTATAACCGTACAAAATATTTGTTGAGACTTCCATCACATGTTGACACAATAACTTAACAAAAAATTCTACCACTTTTCTTGCAATTGAATAACAGTGTTGACAAACTGTAAGTGATTGAAAACACACATATTTTTCTGGCGTGCTCTTTGTTTAAAGCCGCATGTATATTACACTATCGCAAATATTTAATGACCAACTTTACGGCACGGCAACTGTCTATAACGTGATATTAGCCATTTTACGAGGCTGTTGTCCCAGTTGGAACAAAGATATGCATTATCGGGATCATATAATAATTTTAATTCAATTCAGGGGATCTACAGTTTAACGCCGATTCCGAACGTCCAATTGGCTTGTAATCAATGTAAAGGGTGTTTTTTTTAGAGGTATAGAACTTTGAATTGCAATAAAACAACGATGGATCATTCGATTGGCAAGAATTTTTTTTTATTCGAAAGATAATCTTGTGGCATTACATTTTAAATATGATTTCTGGCATATGACCGCCACGGCTGGCTCGGATGTAGTCCAATCTTGACGTCCAATTTTCGATGACTTTTTCCAACATTTGTGGCCGTATATCGGCAATAACACGGCGAATATTGTCTTCCAAATGGTCAAGCGTTTGTGGCTTATCCGCATACACCAATGACTTTACATAGCCCCGCAGAAAGTAGTCTAGCGGTGTTGAATCACAAGATCTTGGAGGCCAATTCACATGTCCAAAACGTGAAATTAGGCGGTCACCAAATGTGCCTTTCAATAAATCGATTGGGGCACGAGCTGTGTGACAGGTTGCGCCGTCTTGTTCTAACCACAGCTCCTGGACATCATGGATGTTCAATCATGGTTGTAGTAGGTAATCATAGCTCTATACCGATCACCATTGACTGTAACTTTCTGGCCATCATCGTTTTTGAAGAAGTTCGGACCAATGATTCCACCAGCCCATAAAGCGCACCAAACAGTCAGCTTTTCTGGATGTAACGGTGTTTTGACATACACTTGAGGATTATCTTCACTCCAAATGCGGCAGTTTTGTTTGTTGACGTAGCCATTCAACCAGAAGTGCGCTCCATCGCTAAACAAAATTTGCGGCGATACGTATTCCGCACAGAACCATTGTTTTTGAAATAAAATTGCACTATTTGCAAGCGTTGTTTAGGCGTGAGTCTGTTCATGATGAATTGCCAAACCAAACTGAGAATAAATCACTCCTCAGCTGTTAAATCGGTCGCCATCTTCAACAGTAATGCCAACTTAAAGTTCTATACCTCTAAAAAAACACCCGTTACATTACCCAACAATTATCATCATGTACTTAAATCTTGGACAAACACATACACCCTATCATCACCGGGGCTCGAACACGAATCCTACCGCATCTTAGTGGGGTGTTCTCCCCACTAAGCCACGGAAATCTGTGATATATTGTAGAACTGATTCAAGAGTGCAAGTTTTAACAAAACATGTGGTCGCCTCAAATGCTTAGTCGAGAAAACATACGACTATGGCGCGGTAGGATTCGGGTTCGAACCCCGGTGGAAACATGGGTGTTTATGTTTGTCTATGATTTAAGTACCTAGTTTAATGATAATATTTGTTGGGCAATGTACATTTATTATAAGCCTAGTCGTTAGGAACCGGCGTTAAACTGTATAGGTCCACTGAATAAAAAAAAAACATGTGTTGAGTTACTAATCGAATGGAACAAAATCACAATACCGATACTGAAGGTTGCGTTGTGATAGAAAAAATACGAGAAAGATTACTCTTCAATACAAGAAGCAATCAAACTGAATGGAAAATGGGTCACGGACCAAAACATTCTTGAAAAATATCAATGAAGCTAGGGATATAGTGGTTGAAAAACTTATTATACAAACGGGCAAAACTCTGCGTTTCATGTTAGTATAATAAGGAAAGAAGTTTAATTTAAATGAAACTAAGCAGTTTTTCGATTTTCACTATAATTAAATTCAAAACATGACAATATCGTTTCGCCAACACAGTGGCTTCATCAGATGTTGATGATGAACTGAGCTATTACATTGTGGACTGTGTATATTTATCCTGAAGTGCGTGGGGTGGGAATGAACTTAGAACACTGTTCTTCTTTTACAGGGGGATGACCATAAAATACTTTTCTTCGATTGCATTTTTACTGGAATGAATTTAATAACGGAGAATTATTGATTAAAACTTGATAATTTAATGGACTGTACGACTTCTTCCTCTTATTGATTTCCATGGCTTCTAACAGGTTTAGTTTATAACCTTTTCGTTCTGTATGCAATATTTTAAAGTTGTTGTCGAAGACATGGTTCTCTTCTAAAAGATGCGATGCATACGTAGAATCGGTTTCATTTTTTGCAGAGCATATTTGGTGTTCAGCTAATCTAAGGTTGAAATTCCTGCCAGTTCAGCCAACATATACTTTGGGACAAATACCGCAACTCAACTCATAAATATCGGATTTATCATCAGGCGAAATTTTATCTTTCGCATTTCTGATGTGTCTACCCCACGGTATTCTGGGTTTTGAAAGCTTTTTATTTTAAATTTTAATAACTGAACAATTGATGAACACCTTTTCCGGAGATCCAAGGAAACGAAAACAGAATGAACGGCCGCTTCCGATGCTTCTGATAGTTTGAAGATCTTCTTCACAGTTTCATTGTAACTTTTTAATTTGAGTGAATTTTTTTCATATTGCATGTGTAAAAGATGAATGAAACAATAAAAATTCCGACCTTTTCTCTACTCATCGTACTTTTCTTCATGGTTTTACTGTAAGGAATGCAGTGATTTGGAAGATCAAAATACATATGTATTGTGTGCGCACCAAATAAAAGAACGAACCTCATGCAAAAGTCGAATATCATCCTAGAGGATAGTCGTAATGAGTTTTCAAAGACAACAAAATGAGGATCAAGCCCGAAATATTTAAATATCAATTCCGGCATAGAGCGCAGATCCATTCATAATATATAGCTTGTAACGGTTCCTTAATATGAGCGCAAATAACCGATACGGCATTTGTATGGTCGTAAGGTCGATTTCGATGCCTCCATAGGCGATGCTCTGAATAAGGTTATGTTCTTCGACTGCCGAGGAAGTCCTTTTTTGAAAACACTATTATAATTTCCTTCGACAAGCCATAGAAGCAACCTTGATCTTATTATCCGCTGTCACTTGTTTAATTATCAGAATAATTAGATTTTACGTATAAAAGTTACTTGTTGCATAATTATGGTGAACATATGCCATTGGACAATTTCTCAAGATAGAAACAATATTCAACTTACTTGAGATTGTAATAGTGGTACCTATAAATAGCTATACAGAGTGAGCATCCAAGTCAATGATCTGTAATTCTATGAGAGCCTTCAAGTTAGGTAATTCAACTTCATAGGCAATGCCGCTAGAAATGAACCTTTTTTTTTTCTATGAAATTTATTGTCCCTACAACCAAGTATTATGATGGTCGCATACGTGGCTTAGTGGAGAAAACTCCCGACTATGATCCGATAGGATTCGGGTTCGAGTCCCGGGAAGGTATCGGTGTTTGTGTTTGTTTAAGATTTAGGTAGTTCAATGATGATAATGGTTGGGTAATATACAGCCCATTGGCCTGTACACCTGCGTTATACTGTAGGTATTGTAATGTTATCGAATTTGAATATATATTTCAATCAATTCAATTTAACAAAGTTCTGTCTCAATTCTTATATGCACAACGTAGATGAAAATAACAGTATAACATAAAAACTGAAGTGATTTCCATTCTGAATTTCTAAAATTCAAACGAAAGAATTAAAATCAAAATGAATAATACAGGGTCTACTTCAATTACAATACATAAAAATAAGATGAGTTTACATATGTTCAACTAATCCTCAAGATAAATAACTGAAAACTTGAGAATATACTGAAATCCAAAACGCACCATGTTCAACTACATTAAAAATTACTAAAAATTCAACCATTGTCGTCAAAAATTGTAAACAAAACTTCGAATTGATTGAAAATTACCAATCATCACAATGTGTGGGTGATTATCTCAACACTAGAATCAACCGATTTGGAAACGTCAATCATAACGAATTATTGAGTCGATTTAGTGTAATCTTATTGCAGGACAGTAGAGAAAGTTTTTCACTCAAATTTTTGTACAAATCACTGCACAACATTATTGATTGCCTCCTCTCTTGTCCGCTTTGAAACTTCGCGTTCCTAGGTAAAATTCTAGTACAACAGAATTATTCCAAATAGAGACTCCAAGGACCAAATCACTAATACAATCCCCCATTTGGTTTATTTCTACATTCAATAGAGTTGCAAATAATTGTGACATTCACTTTGAATCCGTAGAAGTTATTATTAGGAGTTATGTGAACAGATGAAATTGACTAAAATGAATTGATTTAGATTGACTTATTTGTAATATTTCATTGAATTCTATTATTTAGTTATTAGTTACTAGTTTGTTTCTTTTCAGATTAGATTGAGCTATTTGTTATATTTCTTTCATTTTATTCATTTTTTATTATTCAACATTATGTTATTATTTTCTGTAATTGGGTATTATACCTGTTGATAATAAAGAACTTATTATTATTATCCATCGTTTTTTTTTGAAAAGGGACTTGTCCAAAAAATGTAAATTGACTCACTTATATCCATAATTATAATAAATATTATTATTATTTCGTATATTAGACGAGAAGTTCGAAGGACGTTCTATTCGTAAGTGGTACGTACTATCCGAAGACATAAGTCGTTAACGCCTGACGAACGGGCACGATGTTCAAATGGGAGAGGAATTCGGTACAACGACGAGTTGAATTTATTAGTAAAAGCTATTATTGTATTTCCCGTTTACCTTATATGAAAATGCGCGGAATGTGTTCCCCATTGACAGACGAAAATTTATCGCCCATTCGCGAAACAGATCTCGCAAAACATTGTGAAAAAAACACCGGCAGCAACTAGAAGTGAACGAAACAATTCCATCGCATCGCCGTGTCCGATATCGAACTAAGAGAAAACGCCCTCTCACATTCTAATGGCAGTCGCTCCTATTAGCGGAAGGAATTCGTTTGTAATTTACGAATTAGAAGAACATGCATGATTATAAGAAATTTCTTTTACATCATTAGAATGAACATTGAACCAATAAAATACAAATTCTCACGATCACTGATAAAGAATCCACCAGATTCAAATGCAATTTCGATATTAAATCCGACTGAGAATTTTGAGTTATCTAAGAACAAACAAATATCTTACACAAAAAAAATTTATTTCCCTCGATACAATGTTCAATGTCTTCCTCCAATACAGTGGTGCTGAGCTTATATCGCAGTCCTTGCAACAAATGTGAGATCATTGCGATGTAAGTTACAAAACTCAGGTGTGGAACTTGAGATTAGGTTGTTTAGTATTTTCTCGTTAGTTATAGATAGTGAATGATGTCAGTTACTTGTTGATATTGAAAAATCGTTGAAGTGTAAAATTGAGAAAGCAGAAATTGAATGAGGCATTACGCACTTACAAGGCCAACATCCCATTAAATGCTTAGTACCGAACGGTACAGTTCTTGGTCCGTTCGGAATTGGAGTTAAACTGAAGATCCAATTTTCGTAGAAGCAGTGAGTGCTGCTGAAAGAAAAACTAGGCACTGAACCTGATGCGACAGATTGGAGTAGTTGACCAGACAGTCAAGAGACTGTTGACTGAAAGTACTCAAGCCTGCAGGCACGACAAGGATTTCAACAAAAATAAGCTCATATTATATAAACCGAAAATTCTGTTATAAGAATGTTGCCGTGCAGAAGGCGGCTCAGGAAAGAACAGAAACCTCGGCGAGAGAATATTTCAATCCAGTATATAGGGATATTTCACGAGGACAAAGTCTCTTGCTCATTAACCTCTCCTGACGATTTATAGCAAGATCACTGATGAGATCTGGAACAATTGATTCGAAGTTGAGACGAGCTAGAGGAAAAGTATCAGTTCAACAGGAAACTGAAACAACTCCATGCCATACTATCAGGTTCTATGTTGTAATTTTTATCGATTATGATGACAAAATGAAACGAAGCCTAACGGTTCAGTTCTTGGTCCATTTGGAATCGGCGCTAAACTGAAGATCCAATTTTCGTAGAAGCAGTGAGTGCTGCTGAAAGAAAAACTAGGTACTGAACCTGATACGATAGATTGGAGTAGTTGACCAGACAGTCAGGAGACTGTTGACTGAAAGTACTCAAGCCTGCAAGCACGACAATGAAGTGCAGCAGGCGTTAGCTCAGGAAAGAATAGAATCCTCGGCGAGAGGATATTCCAATCCAATATAATTATGAGGATATTTCACAAGGACAAAGTCTCCTGCTCATTCAACTATCCTGACAATTTACAGCAAGAACATTGATGAGTTCTGGAACGATTGCTTCGAAGTTGAGACGAGTTAGAGGAAAAGTATCAGTTCCACAGGAAACTGAAACAACTCAATGCCATACTATCAGGTTCTTTGTTGTAATTTTCATCGATTATGATGACGAAATGAAACGAAGACTAACGGTACAGTTCTTGGTCCGTTTGGAATCGGCGTTAAACAGTAGGTCCAATTTTCTTAGAAGCAGTGAGTGCTTCTGATAGAAAAACCAGGCACTGAACCGGATACGATAGATTGGAGTAGTTGACCAGACAGTCAAGAGACTGTTGACTGAAATTACTCAAGCCTGCAGGCACGACAAGGATTTCAACTAATAAGCTCATATTATATAGACAGAAAATTCTGTTATAAGAATGTTGACGTGCAGAAGGCGTTAGCTCAGGAAAGAATAGAAACCTCGTCGAGAGGATATTTCAATACAGTATTTGAGGATATTTCACAAGGAAAAACTCCCCTGCTCATTAATCTCTCTGACAATTTATAGCTCATTGATGAGATCTGGAACAATTGCTTCGAAGTTGAGACGAGTTAGAGGAAAAGTAACAGTTCCACAGGAAACTGAAACAACTCCATGTCATACTGTCAGGTTTTATGTTGTAATTTTTATCGATTATGATGACAAAATGAAACGAAGACTAACGGTACAGTTCTTGGTCCGTTTGGAATCGGCGTTGAACTGAAGATCCAATTTCCGTAGAAGCAGTGAGTTCTGCTGAAAGAAAAACTAAGTACTGAACCTGATGCGATAGATTGGAGTAGTTGACCAGATAGTCAGGACACTGTTGACTGAAAGTACTCAAGTCTGCAAGCACGACAATGATTTCAACTAAGAAGTTCATATCATATAAACGCAAAATTCTGTTATAAGAATGTTGACTTGCAGAAGGCGTTAGCTCAGGAAAGAATAGAAACCTCGGCGAGAGGACATTCCAATCCAATATATGAGGATATTTCACAAGGACAAAGTCTCCTTCCACAGAAAACTGAAACAACCCCATAATACTACCGTTACCACATAGTTCAAACTGAAAACCATCCAACTTTAGACCACTCAAATTACTCATCTGGAAATTTATTATGGGTGGCAAATATTTGATAAAAACGAAAAGTCGACGACGAGGTAATTGAGAAGCCGATAGGTTGATAATGTTGACATGTTGATGAATACATGATTCGTATTTTCTTTGTTACTTCGAATGCGGCGAGACTATTCTGATGAAAAAAACGTGTTTCGAACATCTACAAGTTAGAGCTTCTGCTTAATAACCAAATGATCGTCTGATACTTCCAGTCACTGCCAAAGTATTTACCTTACTCAAAGTTGGTTTTATCTAAATGCCTGATACAACAATTCAGTAAGATAACTGGTGGATAATTTGTAATGTTATCAGTATTTCGAACCTGGAACATACACATGTCAGTGTAGTTTCTCCCATCTTGACAGCGAAAAAAAATCCCAAACACTATCTAGACGTAACTCGCACGAGAAACTGTTACAACAGGAAATAGCAACGACAAATATTCGTACGATTCGAAACGAGTAAATAACGCTACGCCTAACCGACACCTGATTACAAATCTTCTAAGTATGGCTATTTAGGCAATGAAAAAATGCGAATTACCAAGTAGTCCCCGAAGCGACAATTCAATGCTGTAAGTAGTTGGCATACTAAAGAAGTAGCGTGCATTTCTTCCACGGTAAATCCGTTAAGTCCCCATTATGCATATGCACATTTCTCGATTAATAAATACACAAATTACAATTTCAAATGTGCCGGGGTATAGATAAATTAATAACTGCGATAGTTTAATGCCGGCACAATGGAGCATTTTATCGGGTCGGCTCTGCGGGAGATATCGGTATTTTCCCAGTGTGCGCCATTTGCCCGCGGACCTCATGAATTAAGGGCGTTGCTTTGACTTTTTCGTAGCGTTACTTAGGTGACCGGCCTAGGAGTGAACTGGTTCATTGTTTCAATATCTGAAATTTTGATAGATATCGTCTGTCTAACTGAATGGTAAGGAGCGATTGTTCATCAAATTATCACCAAGAGGCCGATCTCGATTACCCGAGGCTAAGAGAGAAACTCCAACGTTATATCGGCAACACAGGAAAACGGTGTGACACTTTTATTTCGAGTGATGCTATCTTCCATATAAAATCAATAATGATCAAAAGGTTTATGAATTGAATGAATTGAGTTCACAAAGTTTCGCCAATACATGGAATAATTCAGATCATGAAAACGTCACAAGCTCACTACAGTCTTATTAGATTAAACTTTTTTTATTAATAAAAGAATGACCTCCAAAAACGTCATTAGCCAACATAATTAAGTCGTTCTGGTAGATTTTATGAAAACAGAAGATGAGTTGATAGTTGATAGATCTTCGATAGAAAAATGATAGTTTAATTCAAATGTTCGACAATATTGAATTAAAATACACAGGGTAATAGACATGGACACATTATGCCACGGGACTCGTCGAGGCGATTTTATTCTTCATACACACACAAAGAATGAGTCACGGAGAGGTTAGGTACACCAAATGGTTAAATACATGGGATTTGCAAAGTATCAAATTTTTAGGCCAATAGAAGTAACGTGATTTAATAAAAGCTTATAGATCTCTAAGTTGTGGAGCGATTATAAAAAGGCTACATTGAAAGGCTGATCGTGATAAAGGCTACTTTATCGTTTTCTGTATATTCTGTAGTAGTGTTATGCATTCATGTCTGTAATTGCTACACAATAGTAGTAAGTGATCTATGTTACCAATTTCTCCACAAATGCACAAATTAATTTTCATAACACAACCAGCTACTAAAGACGTACTAAAGTAGGCAACTATACCGTGCATTGGTTATAATTCAAATTTATATATCGTCCAAATGTTTTACCATTTCACGTTTCAAGCACACGTTTCTGAAATCATGACAACCTAGGAATTTTATGCAGAGAGGGTTCCAAAAAACTTATTAATTTCCTGCAAAAAAGTGTTCAAGGAATTATTAAAACCAAGCGAGGACATATTCCATGCTAAAACATTTTGAATTGTAACAGTTTTTCGATTTAATCCATATATAACAAATAAATGTTAATTTTTTTAAAAATCAATATTTGTGTTAGCTTGCAGGTGCCGGGAAATCCGGGAGTATCCCGACATTTTGCGTCTTCTCTCGTGTCCAGGAGTTGGAGCGTATTGTCCCGGATTTCAAACATACACTATTTTTGTAACAAAATAAACTAACAGCGAATGACACTGATTGTTTTGTTCTTTCTGTTCCAACAAGCAATGCCCTTTGCGAAAGAGTATTTAGAAAACTGAATAGCTAATGGGTTGAAGAGCGAAATTGAATGTCCAAGGATTTAATCAAGGTCGAACTGCAGACTCGATTCAAGTTTGACCCGTCTTCCCCAAAAATTTTATCACTTTTGCAAAGCTCTGAAAGAAAAAAACTGATTAAAATGACACAACCCAGTGAGAAAAATTTTAAAGCCCTTTCTGACAGAAAAAACTAGTGAAAATGACAGAATTCAGTGAGAAACAATTTGAAAAATAATCTGTTCGAGGTTTTATCTTTATCAGAGAATTTATTTATATCATCGTTAAAATAGAACCTGTATATGATTTCCTTTCAAAAGCACATTCTGACAGAAAAAAACTAATATAAATGAAAAAATCCAGTGAGAAATATTTAAATAAATAATCTGTTCCTTTCATTTTTATCAGACAGAGAATTTTTTTGATTACTGTTGAAATAGAATTTGTATATTATTTTATGCCAAAGCACTTCCTGACACAAAAAAACTAATAAAAATGACAAAATCCAATGAGAAATATTTTAAAAAATCATTCTGTTCGCAGTTTTATTTTTATTAGACAGAGAATTTCTTTCTATTGTTAAAATAGAACTTGTATATGATTTCCTATCAAAGCACTTTCTGACAAAAAAAAAACTGATAATAATCACAGAATTCAGTGAGAAGTATTTCGAAAAATAATGTGTTCGCAGTTTTATTTTTATCAGTCAAAGAATTCCTTTCTATTATTGTTAAAATAGAACTCTTATATTATTTGCTATCAAAGCATAAAAATCATGAGGAGAATATGAATTTGGTATGAGTTTCTTTTTTGTAAGTACTACCAAACTTACATCGACAAGATGAAGATATTGTTAATTTCTTCGCGATTTAATTTATAATATAATATTCAGAGATAACCAAAGTTTGAATTCGTTGCTTAAGTGCTCACTTTTAATCATATTTAACGTGTTAATTCACTACCTATATACTTGGAATTCACTACAAAAATTCAGTACTAAACTTATCTTGGAAGTATAACTGTCGTTAATTACCTAATAATTATGTACATACCTATTAATAAAAGTATATATTTCAGAATAAATGTACTTTTTCTTTCCAAATTTAGGTAAAAATCCTTTGAAAATGAGAAAACAGGATATTTTTCAATATGGCCACGAGTCGATACAATTCCTAGAATTGCATCGACTCGTGACTAGAATTGTCCAAAATTTGATTAATTACCTACTAATTATGTACATACCTATTAATGAAAGTATATATTTCAAAATGAATATCCTTTTTCTTTCCAAATTCAAATAAAAATCCTCTGAAAATGAGAAAACAGAATATTTTTCAATATGGCCACGAGTCGATACACATCCTAGAATTGTATCGACTCTTGACTAGAATTGTCCGAAATTTGATTAATCACCTACTAATAATGTACATACCTATTAATGAAACTTATATATTTCAAAATGAATATCCTTTTTCTTTCCAAATTCAAATAAAAATCCTTTGAAAAGGAGAAAACAAGATATTTTTCAATATGGCCACGAGTCGATACAATTCCTAGAATTTCATCGACTCGTGACTAGAATTGTCCAAAATTTGATACGTTCGTATCTTGCAACGATGCTTAATACAATTTTTCTAAAGATTAAGATTTTTTGGAAATTGACGAGGGTAATACAAACACTCCTTTGTATTTATTGCCGATGACTTGAAACGCTCAAGTCTTGAAACAATTCCCATTCCTAACTGTACGTTTGGAGCTAATGAATTAATAATGAATGAGCGATGGAATAAGATTGTGAAGTGGAGATACGCAAAACTCACATATCCAGACGTGTCGTGCGCCGGGCGAAGATGAATAATTAACCCAACGAATCCCACACGAGGAAACGGAAATGTCAAAATCCAACAGTGCTCGCACGAAATTACCAACCAGTCGTTCCAAGGTACAGTTTTACGACTAATTCGTTTTGTATTTATATTTTAGAACTGATGGAATTTTTCCCAAGTGCCGGATGTTATAACTCGCCCGGGTCCTTCGTACACTCGGTGCACGCAATTAATTCACAAATAATTTATTCGGGCAAAAAAGTATTTCCAAAATTAAACAGTTGCCACAATTTGACGATATAATAAAGTACTTAATTAATGGTTCCATGTGCTTTTATTTTCAATTTTTGGACTCGTAATCTTTGTACATTACCAGTTACCTCATTATCCGCTGAAACACATTTTATATACACAAACATTCATGTCTTATCCAGGATTCCAACCCAGGTCTCCTTAGTGAGGGACCTTCACTCTCCCTACTGCACTAACGAAACGACTTCCAGGTTCATTCACGACAATTCGAAAGTTTTTCTATGCTTAAAAAATTCGAAAAAGTCTCGTGAAAAGTTTGAAAAATATCGTACAATTCAGAACACTCGTCATAAAACCACAAAAAACGTCTAATTCACTCGACCAACCAATTATCGAAAATATCAATCAATTAATCTAATAATGATTACACTGGAGGTCTGTAATGATGTAGCAAGTTAATTGAATGTTGTTCTTAATATCATGTCCATTTATTACATATTATATAACGTATAATTATGGCACAACCTTCACTCCACTTTTTTCCAGAAATTAATTTACTTTGAGATTCAGATACGAAACTTCATCAAAAATTAGATGCATAAAGTGAACAAAAGTATTTATTGATAGATATTCAAGTTTTTACAGACACGACACATTGTAATGTAATGTTCAGGGTAATTCATAGACACAATAAATTTCGGAATCGTTTCTACAATCTAATGTCAGCGAAAAATGGCATAACATTGTTTTGTGTCATGTTTACAGCTTAAACAAATATAATAATTCGAAAATAATATTCCACTATCGACAAGATCAGTGAAATTGAGATTCCACTGTAATGAAATTTTTCCAATGAAATTGAGCTTTCGTTAATTTCTTCTAACTGAATTTTTCGAATTTCCTCCTCAAGAAAAAAACCAAATATTACAAGAAAAATTTAAATGAAAAAAAAACTGATATAATCTTCTATTTATATTATTCTATTTTTTCTTCTTCTTTATATTATTTACTGTTATTTCTATTTTTTCAGATTCTTTTAAAATGTCTGACAATCTAAAATAAACCAAAAACTGGTTCCATCTTTCTGACTGAAATAAGAAACTGAAAAACTGTAGAATTTGTGTATTTTTAGCACCGCTGAATAGAAAAAAACAACTCATATTATGTATTGAGAATTGTCATTTTTCTGTGACTATCAATCATATCTATTATTCTGTGAAAATAAACCAAGTATTTTAGTTGAAGGGCCTATTGCTGTAATAAACATTTCACTGTAAGTATTTGGTATTTTTTCAGATTCTTTTAAAATGTCTGACAATCTAAAATAAACCAAAAACTGGTTCCATCTTTCTGACTGAAATAAGAAACTGAAAAACTGTAGAATTTGTGTATTTTTAGCACCGCTGAATAGAAAAAACAACTCATATTATGTATTGAGAATTGTCATTTTTCTGTGACTATCAATCATATCTATTATTCTGTGAAAATAAACCAAGTATTTTAGTTGAAGGGCCTATTGCTGTAATAAACATTTCACTGTAAGTATTTGGCTCACTAGAAATTGGTTTTAATTTCTACAATTTTTCATTGAAATTGCTTCGAAGCATAGACAATTTTGACAGCAAAATCTCAGCATTTCAGAGAAATGTTTAAATAGAATATTTGAACAGTTTTCTGAACACTTTTAATAGAATATATAGAATAGTGAAAATATTCGATATGTGCTTGCTTTATCTAGAACATCTGACGCAAAACACAGAATAATAACAATTTTATCATCGAAAAGACTTCATTAGCATAACTAAGACAGCCATTAGTTTTACGACATTCATAATTAGGCACCCCAAAAAATTGTTTGTGAACATTAAATTAATCGTACACGAAAATATGACTCATATTTTCGTATAAAAAAGCGATTTTTTCGAATATTACGTCTCATTAAAGCGAAATATGTTAATTATCGGACCTCCTTGGACGAATAAGACACCAAAATTGAATGGAAAAATCAGGATGATTCTTGTATCGTGAAGGCCAAACATGTACCTCATATTATTATATGCAACCATATACGTTTTAAGTTGAAAAATAATATTCTGCCATATACGAGTAGCTGGTTTCAGTGGTTTCCGCTATTCCCTCTGTATAATTAACAATATGAATTAATGAGCGGATATTCTTAAATCTGCTTTCCCACTTACTTTTCACTTGCAATCTTACTATACAGACACGCAGACGCAAATATTTATAAATATATATTTTCTGTAATATATAAATATATAAATATTTATATATATATATATATATATATATATATATATATATATATATATATATATATATATATATATATATATAGATATATTATATCGCAACTTACTTGTACTGATTGTGAAGGTGGCAGGGGTCTTTTCTCAAAAGAAATCATCAGTCTGGAAAAAAATAGAAAATAGTTACTCAAATGCAGACATATTCTACGAAAAATATTTGAGAAACTTTTCAAAATTAGGTAATTCAACTTTATATTCACTTGGAAATTGTACAAATAATGAAATAATATCAATTTTCTGAAACCTAACCTCAAATGATATAATTCGAAATATTTTTTCCATTCATTTGAGAGTTGACTTTTTGAGGAAAATTTTCGACTGAATTTTTTCGATGATTTCAAGCTGAAAAACGATAACAACGTTTGTAATATTTTCGTTATTTTCTCAATTTTGAAGCCACGGTTTGAAAGTTATCGAAACAGTTTTAACAATCCAATTTTCAAATGTTATTCGAAATTTTCAGTTAAAAATGAATCAAAAATTCGAGAACTTACTCGGGAAAGCGACGAAGAATTTCATCAATGTAAAACAATTAATTCAACAATGTTTCGTTCGAAAAGAAAACGAAATAAAACAATTAAGTCACTATGAATATGACATATTTTTACTAACTAGTTCTTTGAATTTTTGTCAGTGTCGAAATGAAACGGAACTAATGCATTCTAGGAGAATATTTCAGCGAAACTGAGCGCCCAGCTACGCGGTAGCAAAACAAAAGCTCTGGCTTCGAGAAGTCGCCCACATGGGGGTTCAATTTCAGACAAAACAATCATTGCACAATGGCCAATAACGTGTTATAAAAACGAACAATTTTTCCGAAATTAACAACATCCATTGTTTTCGGTCGCATGAACTATTAGATTATTCTCTAATAATTCATAGAACTCTAGATTATTTGACAGAAATCCAATCATGTTTGTTTATCTATCAGGTCAGAGACTTATCGTGTATAAACTCAAGTGAATGACCTACGAAAATTTTTTTCGAATGCCATATAGACAAGGAGCTGGAGGGAGTTGAGTATGCAAAATATAGGACCGCATTATATGCATTGATTAAGGCTCAGAAAAGCTTTCAAATTACGAATCTCGATGTTGCCGGAAATATTTCTGGTCCAATTTTTTTTATCACCCCCTCTCAGATATGAAGTAAATCCAATTTCAATGATTTTTTTAGCGGTAATATCAAATTTTTCCTAATTATATCAGATATACAGCATGTGGAGGTGAATTGGACCCGGGGGGTCTAATGGGCTAGCCAACAAAAAAATTTTTTGTTGCAATTTTTGTGTTTTGCAGAATGAAGTTGACACTAAGTATTTTATCGATATATCATATATGTTAAACACAATATCTATCCGTTTTACATTTTACTGCAAGAACATATTATTAATTTTTTTTGAAATCTATTTGCTAATTTTTGCTAAATTTGGCTAAATCGCCAAATGTGTTGAAATTTTTCAATTGAATTCGATTAACAAGCGCCGTACCATCAACTATATACATTTTTGAAGAATGCCAAACTAACAAATATACATCTTGTCGCGTGTTTGTAGCATATTAACATTATTTTCAGTTTCTACAACTAGTTCCTATTTTGGAGATTTCATGTAAAATGCTTCTGGTCGGAAAAGTACCTGCAGTAATTCAGAATTTGATAAGATGCTACAATTCTTGATTCAAATCCACTTTGATTAGACGATATGAATGATTGCTGAAAAAGATTTGTATCCATTTCATCTTGGAATGGTTTGTAATTCTTTCATGTACTTTTTGTTCTGAAACAACTTTGATGAACTGTTGCCTTCTTTCGAAGAATTATTCACAAATGTGACAAATACTTTTTATACAATTGGATCGGAAAACTTTTTACATTTCTGCACAAATCGCTAATTTTCGAAAGTACTTAACAGGGCCCCTCATTCTCTACTTTACTCAAGAAATATTGGAGATTTATATGCAAATACATACTTGTAAAAATATCGAAGAGGGTATCATGCTGGTTGTCATTGTGGGAATGCAATCATTAAAATACTTGATGATATTTTGAATATCTCTTTTCCTTTATTGATCCTGATTTGCGTCCATTTATAAGGGTAATCAATGCCACCTGTAGAGTCAGTTTATATTCCGGGGGATGAAAGAAGAGCTGGATTGATACTGTTTCTGAAGGGATATATGAGCGGGCATCTTCGCATTGCATTTTCATTTTGAGTAATATCGATCTCACCTCCAGTCACAGCAGAAGATCGCTTCTGAGACTGCTCTAATGCCAAGTCAAGACCTACAGCATTGGATCTTGAAACAATCGCTTCTATTCAAGTCTGTATTGTTTTTTTTTACCCTTTTTATCACAAAACAAACACGAAATTCCTTCAACTTCTCCATTCTTTATATTTATCCCTTGTAGCCATATTGTTTACGTTTTTTCGAAATGAACCACTGATTAAACACTCAAGTAATAGAAATTTTGAATTATATGGCGTAAATATCAAAAAATGAATTATTTTAAACTATCAGTTATTTTCTACTGGCGATTACACGCGCTATGGCGTGTAGTCGTCATAGTATCAGCGCGCCTTAGGAGGAAGGTGGCCAATAACAGAAAAATGGACCAGCACATGTGCTGGCAACATGTGTTTTCTTGTTATTTGAGGTCTCAGGATCTGGGCATCTGAGCTTAGTTGCAGGTCCTCATATTTTGCGACTACCTTTGGCGCCTGCACTAATAATATATTTATAGATGTTTGTTATATGTTAAAAAAAATGAAGATAGGTTTATTAAATTGAATAGTAATCATGAGTATTCAACAAGGAACAGTGATGTGCTACTTATTCCTATGCATAAAACAGCTAAATTTGTGCACTCTCTCTATTATCAGAGTATTAAAATCTTCAACCATTTACCATCGAATTTGAAGGTACTGAAAGCTCATTTGTTTAAGAGGAGAGTTAAATCTCTGCTCTTAACAAAGGCATACTATAGTGTGGCAGAGTACTTCGATGATTCGAATGTAGGCAATAATGTATGAATCAATTTTTTGTATCATGTTTGTATATTTTTTTTACCACAAATATCCTTCACCATGTAAATTTGTCTCAAATGTTTGATATTTCTGAGGTTATTTTTTTCATTTCTTTTCAAATAAATTTGTATATTATTGTGAATATAAATTTAACCAATATTTTTGTTCGAGCGCTGTATTCAGTATGAGAGTATTTTTCTCAGTTGTAATTATTGTATCAATTGAATGAATGTAATTTTTCATTGTAAGGATTGTTTCTCAATCAATTTTATTCAATTTATAATGGTTCTTCAAGTGATAAGCGATACAGCTGTCCGTTCCACTCCAGGCGAAAGTTCAGGGAAATTCCTATACGATCCACATAAAACTATCAGTCTGGCTCGAATATGTGAACAAAATAAATAATAAACATTTCAACAAAACAGCATATTTTTTACGCAGGAAAAGCATATATATTCAATCGGCATATTAATGAAGTTTCTTGTGTACCTTGTGTGACTGATTTGTCGTTCCTACAAGTAATATTCTGTATTGTGAGTGTAAACTAGAATTATACAAATCCAAAAGATAATCTACATACCGCAAAACCAGTCTGTTATAATAACAATGCGTTCAATGAAGATATTACGTTACCTATTATAAAGAGTTTGAACATGTGTTGTGATTGTGCGTTATCCATTCATTATTTTTCTCAGTCAAGAATTTCCCGAAAGAATCTTGCTTGTCCTTGTACACCGTGTTTCCACTCAATGCTTTGTGCACAAATATTAATTTCGCTACTTGGCTTGCGCAATTCGGCTGTAAATCAATGAATTGTACCCACATGCGCCTAATTAGTACTCTGAAAATATTACATTGTTATACGAAATTAACATCTGTTAATCAGTTACTTGGACATTCATATAAACCTTAGCTGTACATCGGTACCGTTCACCTGCCTAGTTCGTTTCATTCAAATTTTCTGTTCTTTTTTGTTTACAATTCATTCATATAATGCCGCAAGAATTATGGACTGAATGTGTCTCCTTTCTTCTTCGATGCGACAAATTCATTTCAACAATATTACGTACGTATTTACAATGAATAAATATCGTAAAAATTATTCATTCTCATTCATTACTGGAAACTAAAAATTGCTAATAAGTGAGAAAATCGTTCACGAATTTGGATTCTAGGCCTCTTCTCAATTCATTCTTACAATTTCTCGCAAACGATGGAATTAAGAACAGGTGTTCAAATGTTTACATAATTTTGAAAAATTGTGATGTAAAAATATTCTTCCAGAAATTTTCTTCTCTCTATGGAACTCTCTGGATAGTGATAACATACAAACTACATAGCTTAATGCATTCAAGGGTGAAATTATCAATTGAGAAAATGAGAGTCAATTTCGTAGGACCGGTTTTAGGGAACGATAAAAGATACCGTTTCAAATCGTTAAATTTTAACGTCTTATCTTTTACCTGCTGCTGCATTCAGGCTTTAGATACAAAATTATCGCACCGTTCAAATAATGTAATCTAAACTTCAACCGTTTCGATCCATTTTAAGCTTCATATTATTGAAAGATATTCATAAAACAATGGCCAACAATTTTCTTGCCTTCGATTATAATTATCATTTATGTGTACACAAGTTCGTTTTGATAACCGTATCTCATTTTCTTCGAGGTTTTCTTACACGTGCTAAGAATAATAAGAACAACAATAATGTTTAATAGTGTTGGCGTTTACTTGATGTAAATCCATTATAATTGAATATAAACTTAAATTCAAACACTTGAACTTATGATTTACACTTTATTGACTACATAGCATGACGCGTTTCGTCGTTACAAACGACTTCTTCAGATGCTTACAGAATGATAACAACATTTTGAAAAATACAGGTATATATATCAGGGAATTTTGGTGTTCTATAGTTTTGGTTTTACCTAAAATATTCCATTCTGAGAAATAATTTCTATTACCTGAAAAGGTTTAACAAGGGTGAATTGTTTAAACTAAATTAATTATTATAAAAAAACCAAAACTATAGAACACCAAAATTCCTGATATATATACCTGTATTTTTCAAAATGTTGTTATTATTTTGTAAGCATCTGAAGAAGTCGTTTGTAACGACGAAACGCGTCATGCTATGTAGTCAATAAAGTGTAAATCATAAGTTCAAGTGTTTGAATTTAAGTTTATATTCAACAATAATGTTAAATAACGAGTAATAATCTATTTCATTTTGAACAATGATACGTATAAGTCAGTAGCAGCATTGGGTATTCGAAGCTGAAGAAAAATACGCGCATTTGGAATGAGAAAAGGGCTTTCGAGACGTCGTGATATTGAATTAATAACTATTCTCGAATATAGTTTAAGATACTTTGAGTTGAATCTTTCATGTTTCTGAAAATAAATTGAGATTTATTGTCGTCTTGTCTTTCTGTTTCGATTAATAAGGGTAATATCAAAAAGTGTGTTATGTTGTTTGGCTTCCTAAACCTCCCCTAAACATTACTGCTTCTTTCTAACCAGAAATATATGCTTCGAAATTTAATGCTCGAATAATTAACCCATTTTATCTTTAATCTTTGAAAATTAATAGAAGAAATGGTTGAAATTTATTCTTATTTTTAATTTACGTCATTCCTGCTCCAGTTTTGATCTCTTAATGAAATTGGTATTTATCAGTTGGTCCAAGTTAAATTGTTCAAATTAGATGTCGCCGCTTTGACACTAAGCCGAATTATAAACTTTTTCTAATGGTTAAAACAATTTAAAATTATACGTAACAACAAATCTACGAGTCCAATTATTCTATACCTACAATGTTTTAGCCGATTATAGTAGTGAAATTAACAAATTTTTTTATGTGATTCTGCCTGTCTCCTCCTGGCTTAGTCGGTAGAACACCCGATTATGGTGCGGTAGAACTCGGGTTCGAGCCCCGCTGCAGGCATGGATGTTTGTGTATGTCCTGATTTAAGTAGTTTAATAAATGATATATGCTGGGTAATGTACATTGATTACAAGCCCAATGGCCATTCTGGACCGGCGTTAAACTGTAGGTCCACTGAATTAAAAAAAAAAGTTTTTTTATGTCAATCTAAAAAAAATATTGGATCAGTTCATTTAAAACACAACACCTTCCTACTTGCTAATTCATGCGGAATTGGTTAGAATATTCAATTAATTTTATTTTACCTTATATTAAACTATGAACTGATGTGATTCTTTAAGTATCTTCTGCTTAAATAATTTTCTGTTTACTATTGAAATCAGGTCTAAATATTGGTAAGTCTTGCCATTATGCTATTCAATGTTAAATATCCAGTCGATTGTTACAAGTTGTGAAACATCGAGTGAGAAACAAGGAAGAATTTAAATTATCGTCATTTAATTGATGAAAAAGTTTTTGATTATTACTAATATATTGAATCCATCAAGTTATCGTGTACAAGCTGTTGTATTACCTAAATATAAGTTATGTGCTACAATTAGTCAAGTTTGAGATTGAATGTGAACTATTTTAGCTCAATTTAAAAATTCAGCATTTGTTCTCAACTTTTTAACGATTTGTCATTATATTAACTCGAGGATTGATCGAATTTATAGATAGTATTATCTGTTTAAGAAATAATTCCTAATTTTTTTGAGCTCCGAAATATTATTCATCATTTGCAGATTTGAATATAGGTATACTAATTAACAAATCCGATTCTCAACTCCATCCCAGGAGAGAAAGATGAAAATTTTCCATTTTTCATGATCGTCGGCTCAAGTTATTGAAAATATCGATACAAAAGTGGAAAATGAAATTATTCATTGCGAAAAAAAACATCAAAAATACAGGTAACCTGTGCTGTACGTGATGTTACGTCCGATGTTAAAGTCGCCTTTCCAGGAAATCACTTTCAGGAAATTATTGGGTCGATAATTTGAAACGCAAAAAAAGTGAGCAGTATACCGACGAAAAACTTGCCGAAGCAGATAAGTAAATACGACGAACAATAAACGATTCACCTTTCATAGTCGGCGTAGACCTCTCGAAAAACAATTTCAGTGCCATATAAGGATGACTGTACAGGTTCAGCGGATTCCAAACGAAATATTTCATCGTGATTTGGTCGAATTTGGGTCAAGAGAACAGCTCAGAAATTTCCATTAAATGTACGGAGGTCCGCTGCTTGAAGAATTTTCTCGACTCATCGAATATTCAATGGTTTTGCCATCTTTTTAGCTCAGTTTCAAGTGTTCTATCGATACACTTGTCGATAATGGTGGACATTCTACTTCACAAGTATTCCATCAAATGTGGCATATCAAAACGAAAAAATCTTTACAAAATTTTTTCTCTGTTCATTGTTTACACTTCATTCATTATTTTCCTGTATTGAAGCTTTAAAACTCGCGATAAAAATGGTGAACAATTGATTCCCAGTTTTTCTTCATCTAGAAATTTCCTTTTGACGAAATGTGTTTTGCCATGAAAAAATTTGATGAATTCAAACAGCTGCAGTTTCAAGCTGTTTAGCTTGAATAAAACGTTTTTCCACAAAAGCTACGATCCAAAATTTCATGGAAGAAATAAACAAGAAGCGAAAAATTTTACCTGAATGACGTATGTATATCATAATGAGAAATTAAAAATTGAAGACCTATTTAGAAGTACTAATACGTATACGAGGTATCAACATATGCTATGGCCAAACCATAGAATATTTGAATGAAGGATGAATAAACTTTATAACGAACGACTCATCACAAATCCCTTTTGTCAATTTTTGACAAATTTTTTTGACAGTTTGAGTTTTGCAGCTGTCATTCAGAAGGATATGAATTAACATATCTATTGAAGTTATACAAATAACTGCACAGAGTGAGGTTCACAATATGCAGACAAATATCGCAATTTTTTCTATATGCATAACAGAACCAATAAATTCATCACCACTGATTATTATACACTCAAAACACTAGCGACAAGTTTCATAATCAATTTCAAAGTCCGCTTTATATGAAAGCTTACTTCAGCTCCAATTTTTGCAAACTAGGCATAGTAATTTTAGCAGCCAAAGATACTTGCTTCATTGAAGTTTTCAGTTTCTTCGTTGAAGATAATATGCTTTCAAAGTAGGCTTTAGCCTGAAGAATACCTTAAAGTACACTTTGAAGGTTTATTATGCAATATTGCCATAATGTTTTTCGAGCAATTTCGTTTACTCAGTATTTAATAACATCGGATATGAAAATATGATTGAACGTAAGCATGCATTTTTTTTATAATTGATAAATACCCCTCTTTGAAAAATAATCATTTACGTAACAAAAAAATATTCAAAATTAACGTTTTCGTAATGTTAATTTCATAGCTCCTCCTGCTTCCGAATTTTCGAATGTCAAATGTTGAAAAAGTACTGGAAGTAACGTCAAATTGACATGAAAATCATCATATCATAATGCCAAGAATGTTTTAGGAACCCTACCATTTGGTTTGTGGAATGCAGAGTTTTATGATAAAGTTGTTCATAATTGTTTTTGAAATTGAATTTTCAAATCATCGTATTATCTATATTTTTTGTTCGGTGTTTCTCTTGTGGTTGTGGTCTCATCTGGCAAGGTGAGCATAACGTCTCGCATGGAAAAATTTTCGCAGGAAAACTGTTTCAACCTTCTGTTCATCAACAAAAATTTCGCACAGAATACTCATACAGTGTAATTCATTATTTATTTAAACCATGCGCAGGTCAAATTCTTATTTTCGCTATTCATATTGTCAACACCGTATCTGTGAAATGATAATTCCAGGGACTCATTGAAGAAGACACCGAAAATAGAAACGAGTAATCCGTTGTGCAATTATTTGTGGTGAAATAATTAAATGGAGACAATTTCAATTATCGTACCGTAAAATCGCGAATGACGCCGGTGCTCAGTGAAACGATTGCTCGTTTCTCTTGTTAATAATGCATTTCCGTCATTCATTTTCATCCTTAATGGAAATTTTAGTTATTTTTGTAGTAATTGATGAGTCGCCGAATCATCGAATTGATTTGATAATGTTTCATTTTTAACGCTAGAAACTGTTCCTCAAGAATAAGGTCTGACGAATAACTTACTACTCTTCAACAAAGAGCAACACCGATGAGACCTGGAATTATCTAAACAATAAATAAAATATAACGTCGAAGCTGACCAACTCGCAATCAACGCATCATCAGATCGAAATGCTACAACAATTTCACATACTCCAGCGTCTGACATAAAATTGTTAACCAGAGAGCATCTTTTCAAGAAATGGCAAGGAAAGTGGGATGAAACTAATGATAAATTAAAACTTATAGTGAATTCAGTGCGACATATACTTCCGCTTCCGTCAAACCGTATAGACCAAGTGAATTAACCCACGGCTACATATTTGAAAAAGTTCCTCCTTCTTTGTGTGAGAGGTGTCAAGTCCCTCTAACAGTGTATCATATTCTCTGCGTTTGTGAAGACTATAGTGAGGAACGAAAATCTCAAGATCTGAACACTGACTTGAAAACGTCATTGACTGTAAAATGGAAAAATACCATCACGTTTTTGAAAAATTTAGATCTGTTTGAATCCGTTTAACCTCTATTGTTCATCATTAATTTGTTTGTATGTATCTCTGATTGTACCACCGCTAATAACCCTCCGTGATTGATGCGGGTAAATTCAATAAAAAAATAAATAAATAAATGAAAGGCGTCGATCGCAGAATACAAAACTACGATTACAAATTATCCAATAATTATTATCAGAGTTTATGAGTGAGAGCGTTCAGTTTCGACAACAATTAATGATACAAGTTCAATTCACAACATAACTATGACACAGAAGAAGAAAATTCATGAATATGTAGAACCCTTTTCTATTTTCAATAATCGTTAAGTGATTATTGATCTGTGCTTTCAACTCTTTCACTGCACATAAACTGTCGAGGATGGGTCATTAAGAATCCTTGAAATCAATCAATGTGTTCTTAAATATCTTTATTATGCATGGAAAATCAATTAACAACCGAAATAAAAATTTTACTATATTGATTGTACTGTCGAATTCCTTACGGAGAAATCAATTTTTTCACAGTTCAAAATTGCCCTAAAATTTTCGAATAACTGATGTTGATTTGAACGACACGAATTTTGCCTGTTTTATATTCACAAAGTGTTCTCATATAACACCTCGACGATATAGGGGGCTTCTTTATCCTTCATAGACAACTCATATAACTATCCCCTGCAATACGATACTGCAGTTCTATTTAGAATCTATCGGGGAGCTAACCAATTATTCAGGAGACTGCAGAAACGAAAAAATTAAAATACGCAATGCAAACTGCGTAGTACAATCTACTGAAACTACGAAATTCACAATATACGGCACAAGGTTCGTTAATAAAAAAGTAAATCCAGAGTTCCACCGTATTCAAGTTGACCATGCCTTATGAAGGGTGTTCCAAAACTAACTCAACATTTGAATTAAATAGAAAACACAGTTTTAAGTCTTTCGATTGTAATTATTTCATTGAATCATAAAGTATATAGAACGAGGTTATTCATGGAATAACACATCAGGCAAATGGTTGCAAAATGGTCAGGCAAAATCGACAAAACGCACTAGTTTGTCGAAATTTTTTTGTCGAGAGTCCTACAGTACCGGCCAGTCATGGTTTCCGCTATTGTACAATAGATGAGGCCAGTTTCTTAGCACCCTTTTGTGTAGTTTACGCATCTATGTAGAAGCTACGAGCTGTTGACCTGTTGCGACACATTTGTTGCCAGTGCGAAAATTTGTATTTTTATACGAAAATTTTGTATATCTAGTTCTAGGTGAACGTATGACACCTTGATAAAGTTTCGTGGATTTTAACTAGATTTTATTGGGTTATTTCAACAGAAGTCAATCGTGGTATGTATTGAATACTTACTTAGAAAAAATAAAGTGATTTTCAACTCAAATTTTTTACATTTGTATTAATCACAAAACAAAAACATACTTTTTTTCATTTCCTACAGTATCGGCCACAAAAGTGTCTTCCAGTACCGGCCGCTATTTAAAAGTTTATTTTCAATTGGATTTACTTCTTTGTAGATAAACAATGATGTCGGGCAATGATGGGAAGATAAAATAAAGATATAAAGAAAATAAAGATCTAACTGCCACTTCTATTTCTGAACTCAAAGCTTCATCTTCTCAACTAACATTGCCTAAAACTAATGCGAGTAATGACCAGTCAGTTGAAGATTTTGAAGAAATAATTTCAAAAATATCACCGGCTCCTGATGCTTCTGAAAGAAGAACTACCATACGGCGACAAAAAGCTGAAAAAAGTGAAGTATTAACAAATTCGCCGTACAAAAATATTCTATAAGAAAAGCAAAAATGAAATTGATTCTGTAAAGCAAAGAAACATTTTGTTGTCAAGTAAGGAAGTTAGCAAGAAAGGAAAAGTTTTGGTTTCGGAAAAGCAGCTCTGCAAGAAAAGCATCAAACCAATAGAACACCAAAGACTTTCTCAAAATATCGCTAATCAATAAAAGACTACTTGTCCTCTTTGTCTTAAATCTTATGATGAAAATTGGATTCAATGTGGAAACTGCAAGATTTGGGTCCATGAGGCTGGTGCTCACATTTCCGAATTGTCAGGATATTATATTTGTGACTATTGCTTGGAGTAAGCAACATTTCCTGACAATATATTTTCCGGCCGGTACTGGACGCCATTTCTTCAGGAGTCACTTCTTTTATTTTCATATTTAATTAATAAAGTTCATTTTTTCTTAGTAATTTGCTATTTTATTGCTTTTATTATTAGCCTATGAGTTTTTCCATTAAACTCGCGTAATGGAAATTATGTAATCGAAGTGATTTTTTTTAAACCTAAAAAAACCTTAGGGTCACAGACAGTACTGTAGGACTCTCCCCTGCATGAATTTCGTTGATGAAATGTTGAATCTCTTCCTTCAATGCACGCGTGGTTGTGGCCTTGTTGAAATGACCCTGTTATATTAAATAACCCCATAAAAACCTAATGGTGTTAAATCACACGATCTATGAGGCCAATTCTGATCACCGAAAATGCCTCATTGAATAATTGAAGTGTTTCACGGGGTATATGGCATGTGGCACCGTCTAATTGAAACTACATATTGACCAAATTGAATCATCCAAAAAGATCATGTTGCATAAATGGCGGCAAATTGAAACCTTGCGTTGACTTTAGGACAACTTTGTATCTCTTAAATATCGGACAAATTGTTTCTTTCTGTCTATCTTTTGAAGACCCTTCGGAATACTCCGATTATTTCGACAGATATCATCGAAACATTAAAATTCGTCTGTCTTGAGTTATTTGGTACCACTCAAAAATACAAGTATAAAAAATTATTGAAGCAGCTTTGAAAGGAAAAAGGTAGATTATCTAAAAGTTGAACAATCAATTTGATGAGCATTTATAGTTATCAGGCTCGGTCCCACGAATATACGTTCGTTCTTTATATATTCAGAATAATCCCATGTTGTAGATAGATAAAAACGATTATGTCGAGGAAAAAAATTTGAAAGTATTGCTCAACGGTGAATTCTTCATCAAACAATTAAATGTTTGTGTTTTATTATGCTGAACTATCGCGTATTAACAGCCGGGGCGAATTTCGAATTTTCATTCAATTAATTTCAATTACATCGAAACACTTTTACGAGATCGAATTCTACCAACTCGTCGAACGGACAATTAGATACGAATCATTGAATACAGCCTATGTTTATTACTTAATCCGAACTTGACTTATGATGGTTTTCAATAGATCCATGCCTTTAGGTACCTCCGCTTCTCTTATTCGCCTCCGTGAATCACTAACCCGATTCTAATTGACCATTATAACAATTTATGTATGTATGTATTCAGTTTGGTAATCATCCGGCACCCGAGGATACGGCGCATATCGAAAAGCTTCGAACTGTGCGTTAACAAACATGATAAAAATTTTAGGGTGCGTATTTCCCTCTAAAACGTTTCACAAATAGGGTTCGAGAACTGTTCTCCTCGAAGATCCAATGCGTTTAATTTGGTCATCCAAATGGTAAATTCTCTTTTCAGGGCAATATCAAGAATTATTATTAGAATATTATTTCAAGAATCTCCAGTAGATCGTGACCCTTGACAATTTAAATCCATGTATTGAAACGTAGGAAATTATTGGATTTGATGCAATTTTCTGAGAAGTTAGTGTTGCTTTTTTCTGCAGAACTGATTTATTGTCACTGAATTTTCGGCAGCTCAGCACATTCGATTATCGAAAAAAATTTTTGGTTATGTTTGTACAAATACGTTTCTCATGTTGAAATTATCAGCCATTTAAGATCAGTAGTTTGTATGCTTCTGACAACTGAAAAGGCTAGTCACTTTTTTGAGAGTTCTTCGATTTCTTACTTTTGAAACGAATTGATCGACGAATCTGTGTTATATGTTGGGTTAAAAATGGAATAAAGTGCTTCAACGCACTTATTATGTTGACTGTGGCATTCGGCGAGTCTACGTTGTCTTGAAAAAAGTGTTTATATGTGGTATAAGCGCTTTACAGAAGGCCGAGAAGATGTTGATGTCGATGAGCGTCCTGGAGTTGCAACTACGTCAACAAGTGGAGAAAACATCGAAACAGTGAAGAAAATGGTTTGGAAAATCGCCGAATCAGTTTTGGGGAAGTTGCAAAGGATGTTGGCGTATAAATGCCATTCAATTTTCCCGGATGTTTCCGGCATTAAACGTGTGGCAAATTTGGAGCAACAGCAACGTCGCATTGGTATTGCTCTGAAGTTGTTGAATGACATCAACGACGATCCAGATTAGCTTAAAAAGGGCATAATGGTGGCGAAACGTGGGTACATGGTTATGACGTCGACAACAGGTCTCAATCATCAAAAGGGCACGCCAAGTTCGATTAAAAAAGAAGTTTTTGTTCACTGTTTTCTTCGATCGGAATTGTGGAGAAACAAATCATGGATTCTGCATCACGATATTAGGGCAGCTCACACATCAATGCTTGTTTGTGATTTTTTAGCCACAAACAGCCTCATCATGCTTCATTTGCCGTATAAACCAGATTTGGCACATTGGAGAATTTTTCCTGTTCCCAAAACTGAAGAGAACAATGAAAGGAAAGCCTTTTGCCACAATTGATGAGATAAAGTCGGAATAGAAGAACGAGCTCATGGTCATACCGAAAAGCGCATTTCAGAAGAGCTTAAGCTCTGGCATAAGTGCATTATATGTGAGGGGGATTACTTTGAAGGGGATAAAATGGATATTGATGAATAAATAGATTTTTCGGAAAAATTCAAAATTTGCCTCTTCTTCTGAACAAACCTTGTAAAAGCAATACGTAATGGTATTTAATGTGTATCCTCGTTATTCAAACCGTTATCCAAAAATTCACCTTTTCTTTCGAACAAACCTCGTATTTTCATTCCTGTTCGTCCAATATGGAAAAGCATATCATGATAATATGAAATAATAAAAGCAATTCATCGCAAAACATGTTGTAAACACGTTTCCTCATCAATTCGAAGTAAATTTTGCGGAAGAAGCAAAGCTGGCTCCTCCAAACATTGTATGGAATATGATCATTTCAGGATCACTTTTATTTTATCATCAGCTCTATAAAACTGGATTGTAATACTCTCCTTTAACTAGTCATGTTAATGAGCTGAAACTCGAAACATATCGAGAGCTAGTTTTTGTAGAATACATTAATAATTCTAATAAAACTTAAGCCAAGTACGTTTGAATTTTAAAACGAATTCTTCATGATATTTTCCTCAATGCTGTGCGAGTCTTCAATCTCAGTTGCTAAAAATAATTATTTTCTCGATACCTCTATCAGGTAATTGTGCACCTTCACGGTATCACAGTAGGTATTTCTCAAGACAAATATTTGCTCTTCAGGGAATTTTTTTTTCAGCAAAATATGTAGATACAACGCTGATTTAAACATCATTAGATACTTATTCATAGAACATACAAACAAAAGCTAACATAAAAACTGCAAAAACGTTCAAATATTTCGTCAGATTTAACGGCAATCTTTTACGCTTCGCAATTATAGCTATGTTGAAGAATGATCAAACGATAACAAAAGGAATCAAGCCAGTTCGCACATTTGACATTATGATAGTCAAATGTCACAACGCGCCATTTTCATCTCCGATGATGCCGAATTTTTTAGCTCGAAAGATTTATCCGGCGTTATTTCCAGCCAAATTGGAATATCGTGGCTTCTGCAAAAGAGCGCGACCGATGTACGTGAACACGATTTCGAAGCGCTTTTAAAAATCGCGAACCGACTCCTCGCGTAGGGTATTCTTCGGTATCGGCTTCGCCGTCGATTTTTGCGACGAAATTGCTGTTATTGGATCGAATTACCGAAGATACCGCCAATAACAAACGCTCGTTCCGTATGTAAGCGGAACTGTAATAGCGCGGTAGTAACGCAATTAGGAGAAATCCTGCAATTTTGAAGAGATACACGGCGCACTGCGGACTGCATGAAATGAAGAAATTCAGTAACCGCGAAAGGATTACTATTCTAGAGAATTTTTGTAAATTTACAAAAGAGAAACGCCTTCTGTGCCATCGGTTTGAATAACGAGGATACACATTAAATACCATTACGTATTGGTTTTACGAGGTTTGTTCAGAAGAAAAGGCGAATTTTGAATTTATTCGAAAAGCAATTATTTATTTATCAATATCCATCTTGTCTCCTTCAAACTAATTCCCCTCACACATATAATACACTTATGCAAGCACTTCTCCAATCCTCGAAGCATTTCTGAAATACGCTTTTCGGTATGGCCATCAGCTCGTTCTTCGATTCCGACTTTATCTCATCAATTATGGCAAAACGTTTTCGTTTCATTGGTTTCTTCAGTTTTGGGAATAGGAAAACTCGCAGGGAGCCAATTTTGGTGACACGATTACGGTGTCGTTTTTCGCCAAAAAATCACGAACAAGCATTGATGTGTGAGCTGGTGCATTACCGTGATACAGAATCCATGGTTTGTTTTTCCACAATCCCGATTGTTTGAGCCGTATTGCTTCACGCAAACATTGCATAACTTGCTTGTAGTGTTCTTTACTAACCGTAACACCTGTTGGCAAGAACTTTTGGTGCACCACGCCGTTGTAATCGAAGAAAACAGTGAGCAAAACCTTCAGATTTGATCGAACTTGTCGTGCCTTTTTCGGTCTTCGCAGCCGCTTCCATTGGGATGATTGGGCCATGGCAACGATGTCACAACCATATACCTAAGTTTGGTCACCGGTTATGACCTTTTTGAGCAGATCTGGATTGTCGTTGACGTCATTCAACAATTCCTGAGCGATAATAATGCGACTTTGTTTTTGCTCAAAGTTACGCAAATTCTGAACAAACTTCGCTGCTAAACGTTTCACGCCTAAAACATCCGAGAAAATTGCATGGCATGAGCCAATTGGTATGCCAACTTCCTCTATCCTCTGCAACGTCCCTAAGAGTGATAGAAGACAACGATTCTCCAAAACCATTTTCCTCACTGTTTCGATGTTTTCTTCGTTTGTTGGCGTGGTTGCAATTCCAGGACGCTCATCATCATCAACATCTTCTCCGCCTTCTGTGAAGCGCTTATACCCTTGTAAACGCTTTTTTGAGACAAAATAGTCTCTCCCAACGCCACAGTCCACATTTTGAGTTCGTTGGCGCACTTTAATCCATTTTTAACGCAAAACTTCCTTGATCCATTCTTCTCAAAAATTAACACACAAAAACGTGACTCATCTTCTCGGCCTTCTGTAAAGCGCTTGTACTCTTTAACGCAAAACTTCGTTGATCCATTTTCATCAAAAGTTAAAGTTGAAGAACACACAAAAACTTGACTAACCTTTCCAGTTGTCGAAAACAAACTACTAATGCAAAATGGCTAATAATGCCGACATATGAGAAACGTATGTGTACCAACATAACAAACAAAAATTCGATAATCGAATGTGCATAGCCCGTGAAAGTTCAAAATCACCGTTTCTCTTGAAAAGACCTCATATATCACTCTTGACAGAAAAAATATGCAAAGCTGAGGATAAAACATGAAAAAATGTGAAATGTTACATGACTACGTACTACATCCTTCATTGTGAAAAATAATTGAAACAAATTTTATTATTCATTTTAAACTTTCATCGAAATATAATTACATACTATATAGACCGATTTCGGATTTACACTCATCTTCAGCGAATTATTAAATGGAGTAAACAAGTACAGTTTGATGAAGAACGACGCAACGTTTCAATTAGCCTGATCAATGAGGATAAAAAAAGGCATATAGGTGTGTTTATTCAATAGAACAGTTGATTTGTTATAGATAGAGCCATGTGAATTTCCCACCTTTCTAAATCTGAAAGATTTCCATTGTATATAGATGCAAAGATGCATATACCTACAATATTTCCATATGCGACATGTTGGGAAATTGATTTCTTTCAATAATATAATTGACTGCAACAGTGGGATCTGTTTTTCCATTCGTGAAAGACCTTGAATATTCTTTATATCTGATAGCAAAAAACGACCTGTTTGGCCAATATAAAAACTACACTCTGCATGAATTGATTTATTGACTCTAGACTTGTAAATCTAAACATCGTCGTCATCAATAAATAAGCTACATCCCAAAGCTACTTATGTCTGTGGAAATACAAATTACGCGAATGAGGTACTTACATGAAAAAGTTTAATATAAGGCGTACAAGTTTATTCCGGTCGAAAAATTGAGCAAACAAGTCGTTGAGAGCCAGTCCCCATAGCTTAGTCGGTAGAACTCCCGACTATGGTGCGGTAGAACTCGGGTTCGAGCCCCGCTGAAGGCATGGGTGTTTGTGTTTGTCTATGATTTCAGTAGTTTAAATAATGAAATATGCTGGGTAATATACATCGATTACAAGCCCAACGGCCGTTCAGAACAGGCGTTAAACTGTACGTCCACTGAATTTAAAAAAAGTCGTTCGGAGAATAACAAGAAAAACATAAGCCACTTAATCCACATCGATTACTGTTCATGTTGTATTCTGCGTTATCTAAATCAGTTTTCAATAAACCCTTTCGAAAAAGTCCTCAAAAATCAGTTGTTAATGAATTGAATTGGATTTTCGTGCACTTTCCGCATGGAATTTAACGTCTTGATGGGTTTACTTGTTACTTGGAGTTTATAAGAATTTTCATCACCGAAAATTTGAAGCCTTTACCATTTCAGATCGTAATTTGATCTAACTTTAACTTGCAAAAACCAGCTGGAATCTGTTTAAATTTCACTGTTTGATTGCCAGATTTTATATTTACAGTTTTCTCATTTCATTACTAATATTTACTGTGATATTTCCACAAATTCTTAAATCATTAGTGAAATATTTCCCAGCTCATATTTCGTAATTTTCGTGAATTCAAGGATATCGAAAACTCTTTTGAAAATATTTTAATGGGTATTTTTACTGGTATATTTCATTAGAATAAGGAACATGAAATTCAAAAAAAGTACATGAAAAACAATTTCATGTTCTCATATAACAATACTATTAGTTCACAATTAAAGCCTAGAAAATTCATCCTGAAATTTCTGGAAATTTTTCTGTCTACTCAATCTGAATTACTATGCTACAAATAAGATGTTCACAATATAGATTGATAAAAAACCACAGTTGTTATGGAATATGGAATTCAATTCTCGAAAATCTCTATGAATCATTCTATGGAAAACCTATATGTATGTCTATACTGCTGAAAACATGTTAAGACCAACATGAGTTGAGCATTAGAAATACCAAACATTTCTTGCTTTACCCAAATAAGAAATAAATTAAGATAATAAATTGTTCAGAAAAATTCTTCCTGCACAATACGAACCTTTTGATCTTATGGAATATCTTTGTAGTTAGTTGAAAATTCATTTACTCTGCAACAATTTACGCATTATTTCAAAAGAAAATTTCATACCTCCATTCATTTAGGTATTTACTTATAATTCACTCAACAGAAACTCTTTCGAATAATAATTTAGTATCAACTATATATCAGAACGAAAATACATAACTTATCACGTTATTGAATTTTCGAAATTCGTCGTAATTTCGAAAAATCTCAAGATGATCCTACGATATTCAAAATGCATTATTTCGAATGCATCAAGACTAACAGATTCCACTAAAACTTTATGCGGAAATGAATTCATCAATTGCTTAATGACGAACTAAATCCCACAAAATAAAACAAATTGAAATTATGAGAATTAATCCATTTAATTTTCGCGCCAATTAATAGTTGAATTTTTTGCGGAAGAAGATTTATAAATTATCGCTCATGAATATGGAGCGATACGATTGTTGTTCTAGTTTATTTGGATTCCACTAACGCATGGTTCGATATCCACCTACGTTGAATTCAAATAAGTTTATATTATTCGAAATTTGTAGCTCTTTTACGCATCCTTCGCGAGGAAAAATCGAGCGCAAGCCCATTAAGAAACAGAATAGAAAATGCATTGGAAATTTTACATCAAATGTGGGTAATTAAAAATCTAAATGTTTTCGTCTAGAGAAAGTCAACACTTAAAATTATTTTTATTACATTAGATTGTCAACGAGGCTGTCGTATTTTCGACAATCTACGATGAGAAGACGAATGATAACATCTCACTGAGTTGATCTATAACACTACAATAGTGTTATAGGTGGTAATGGTTTATGTCGTTAGGGTATCATCTTTGCATTTACCGCCACCACCCGATCATGTATGCTTTGCTCACAGAGTCGCACAGAGATTTACTGATCGTAACGTTGTGATTACTCTCTTAAAGGCTCAAGCGTAGAGTTGAACGCAATTTTCGAAAACAGCGAACTAAAAACCCAATAAAACTGCCTTTTCCAGTATTAGTTTCAATAAGATTCAGGGGATTCATTTTCGAAAAATAACGAAATACAGTTATTTCGTTATATTTTATTATTTGGTTATATATTTAGTTATTCCTTTATTTTTCGAAGTAGTCAAATTTTTCGAGCAGTAATGTGGGCTCCGCATTGCGATTCCAGAGGTTTTTGTAGGCAAAGAGAAAAGTGAAAACCTACAACAACTGCCCAAGTACCTGGTATTTTAGGTATTGAGAAGTTGTATTTTATATACTCGAGAAATACAAACGCCACTATATAAAAATGACAGCCAATTTGTTAACTTTGTATATATATATGTTACGGTAAAAGTAGATATTGCAAATGTACACATTTTCCGGTAAATGTGCACATTTGACTCCTCGTTTGGGTAATGTGCATTCATATAACATTTACAATTTCAAAGAACGGAAATGTACAATGAATTCACAATGACCATGTCGTTTTGGTAAATGCGAGCATACAAAATACGATGCTCAAAAAAATGCAGTTGCAAAAATGCTGGAATATTTTGGATTTCCAAGTGTCACAAAAGCAATTTTTGCTCAAATAAATAAAACTTTTTTCATTATGAAATTTCTATACGTTCCTTTATAGTTTTATAAAATTTAACTGTTATACTGAAGAAAAGTATATTACTATTATTATTTGTTTGATTCCCATAGTATTGGTCCTGAAAAACTAGGACGAAAATTGTGTTTATGAATATTGGGATCATAACCTACGACATTATATAATATGCAAAGAAAACTATGTTTTGTTTGCCTTTTACATGTTTTAATTAAAATAATTTTCGTTATTAAAGCCTTTTCTGTTTTGTTCATTCAAATAAATATTTTTGTACTGCAACAACATTTTTAATTTATTTGTATTCCAACTTTTCTTAAAAAATGAAGTCAAGAGCACACATTTGCCGGGAAATGTACATATACATTGTATTCAATTCACATACCAAACTTATTGGAAAATGTACACATTTTACAGTAAAAATGTACATTTACCAAAAGTGTACATTTACCGTAACATATACATAGGGAATATACTTTTTTTAAAAGACTGTGTTTGCCATTTTCTAGGTTTCCTATCGATTACTAGGTACACACGCCTATAAACATTGCGTTAAAACTTGAGAAAATTATCCAGTTTATCTGTGAGTTTCGATGTTATTTTAATCATCCATCTATACAACATTCTGTTCATTCAAAAGTCCTGATAAAGGACACCGATAATATTTATTCCAAATATACAGGGTAAAAAATGGGTTTTCATTTTTACATAGTGATCGTTCTATTGTCCCAGAACCCGTAGATTTTACACTTGAAAAACACGACAATATTCCTTTTCTATTGATAAAAGATATTTGATCATGAATCATTCAAGATTAATTATATGAAGTAATTCGAAAAATAGAGGGAAATGGTAGGTACAATTCTCACCATTCATAAATGTTACATATTCTCAACACTATAGTGAAAAATAGCTACAACAACCAATATTGAACAAAAATGACAATATCTAAATGAAGCTTCTGTGAGCTAAATTTGAAAATTGATTTTCTTTAAACATCCTCGAGTACCAATTTCATATTGCTATTTCGTTACTCGCAAAAAATTGTGTTTTTTTTCATAACACGCTTCGTGATATTGGAAATGCATGTTTTTCACTCAAAATACCTCTAATAGTTTTCTTTTATTCGCTTCATTACACAATAACAAACAGACAACCACTCACCAATGAAAAAAAATCCAAACAAACTGAAAACTTTAAAGCGAAACATTCATAATCCGTATACATATGCGAACAGATGAGACACTGAGAAAATATCCGACGAATTGAAAAATCCATAAAGCGATCGTTATGCGTTTGGGGTTTTCATCCAAGAGGCTGCGCGTCCGCACAACGACAACTGCTGAGAGCGTTTTCGCTTTTCAACGGTCCATTCCGGTCGACGATTTGTCACACACTTGAATACGCCACACACTGTATAATAACTACTTTATACCGAGACACGCACGGCGGAGGAAAAGCGATACACGTACGGCCGCTATTGAATGAAGTGGCAAAGTCGAACGGAACGCCAGAGTTCCCGAGACTTGTTTACATGCTCGCACACACACATACACTCGTTCAGAAGGCACACACACTAACAGGTACAACAACTAGCCCCGGTGAATTTATAATTGAGCGAAGCGCGCGTAATCTTCTTGATGTTATTCGTCGGACGAAAATTAAAAAACGGAACTTGCTCGACGACAAAAATCCATCACCAGAGCAGAATTTCATCTAGTTCAAAATGAGGAGAATATTTTCGGTAAAGGCTCAGACAGAGTTCGAGTATCACACTGAATTTTGATTACAACTCCTATGCAAATTAAAACAATACCATTTCGAGATATTAACAATAATTGGTATGATAAGTCACCTATCATTATATTATATCAACTTTAAGTTCACTGAGAAGAGAAATGAAACAAAAATTAACATTTTTTAATGTTTACGGCTGTTACTTGATGTAAATAATAATAATATGCCTTAATTCAAATCATATTTCGCTACAATTTTCGAATGGGGCGAGATTTAGCATCAGCTACTCTTACACCTAACCCCTTACAAATAAAGCAGCCAATACGAAATTTTTCATGGAATTTCAATAATAAAAGGGGAAAAAATGCATGTGCCATTAAAATAAGATTATACACATAAAGTATGTGATAAAAAATTTATAAAAAAGAAATACACAAAAAAAATCGACGGGTTGCACTCTGGGAGTGCCGGCAGAAGTGAAAACTTGAATATTAATGTTGTGCATTTTTGATATTTTGGAATGGTTAGAGAATAATTTGCGAATAATGTGCGAATTGCTTTCATTATCAGTATAAAAGTATTATTATTTATGTGGTGGAATACAATATTAATTTATTGCGCTATCGTACACAAACATGACAATTTATATTACATTAAAAATTTAACACTTCAAAACTATTACAATTATTTTACATTAAAAAGTTTATCTCTTAGGAAAATCAACTTCCATCCATAATTTCAACGACTTTTTCATCATCATCTTTACCAGAACCATGTAAAACTAAAACTGATACGATAGGTTTATGATAGCTGAAGTAAGAAACGAACAGTTTTGATTCGAACCTATTTAAGTGTCTAATAAAGACCGCATCAATAGTAGTTTTGTATTTCGTTGTGCTAAGATTGCGATCATTTGACATAGTTAAACCAAATTCATTATTTAAAAATTCAATTAATAGTTGATTTTTATCGTCTGCAAAGTTTATGTTGAAATCTCCACTCAAAATCATTGGCAATTTATCAAAGCTTTTTCCAATTTTTTTTGAAGCAATGCAGATGCGTCATGAGAATAAATGAATAAATTTTCGTACAAGAAGTCTCGTATAGCACGCAATGACTTATCTGGAGAGATGTAAACGGCAACCATAATAATAAACTGATTATCACCAGAGTGGTAACGACTTATACAAATATCACCGATATCAGAAACAGTAGCATTAAACATGCTGTTGTATTTCACATGCACATCCATATAATTTCTACAATAATGAACTGTGTTCATATTTTGATAAATAGCTACTCCTCCCGCTGGACGATTATTTCTTTTGAAACTCGCAACAAATTTGAAATTCGGAATGTCAATTATTTCATCGTTACCCATATGAGTTTCTGATAAAATTAACACATTCATCTTTTTAACAAGAGCGTCAATTGCTAGATCATTTACAAATACACACGAACATTCGAGCAAGCGCCTTGCGCCGCCTGCCCTCTCTCTATCCGTCTTACGAATTCTCGATCAGGTCACGTGCCCTGACTCGAGTTTAGAAATTTTTACCCACTCCAAAAAAAATACACAGCGCCGCTAAAGAAGTTTTCACTTCAAAAATAAAACTCAAAAAATGAAGTGACTCTAAAAAAAAAAATGAAAGGAACAATGTATCACATCAATTATATATCACTACATCTGTTCTTCCAACAACAAAGCCTCCAAAACTTTTCTAAATGAGGATAAAGACTACACATTCCTGAGTTAATTATTCTGATTATTGTACAACTTGAACCGCGTTATAAGTGAATGATCGATTCAATATTGCACACCGATGAACAGGCATAGTTAATAGCGAGTTGTGACGAACAGACACACCATGTACTGAATCCCTGGAAATAAGCCACTCATGGAGATATGAAGGACTAGATGTTGACATAATTTTACATAAAAAGTAAATTCATTTCAAAATTTAAACGGCAACGATATCTTTTCTAGATTTACACACTTTATTTTGACGTACCACCATTTTTGGTCAAAGTTTGTATATCTAGAAAACAAGGTTCATGTTACCATTTTAATTTATGAATGAATATATAAAACCTATGTTTGCAATTCACATCTTCTAATTTAAATATGGCAAATTTCATTTGTTGGTTTATTTGTTCCTTGAATATATAATTTTAATATTAATTATCATAACAAATACTTTTAAGTATAGGGGAAGTACATCTAAAACGGTTATGATTTATATATAACCAAATATTTTTAGAAAAAAAATCTTTTTTAAAAGCAAAACTTTGAAATAGCACATCCACATTCCTTTTAAAGGATACAAAATACATGAAAACTGAATTTATATACACGCCTAATTTGGATCCACCAAAAACTGTGACAATCCTAACCTGTTTAAAACACTATCGACGAAATGTCTTATTCAATTATACAAAAACATTTATAAATTTACTCAATTTCAATTATATAAGTTCTGAATTTTATTAATGTTTGTTTGTTGATTCATGTGTCTTCATTGTCTCTGTTTCCCGGAGAAATTCAAATTCAATAAAGACCCCAAAAATTACATTCCAGTTATCTCCACTTTGGATGCAAAATACGAGTATTCTCATTTCATTTTTTCGTTGATCACGTTTCGTTTATTCCAGGACTTCGGCTTTTTCTAATACACGCATTATGTAATTCTCCTCAAAATCTAATTGAAATTGAAAGTTTTTATGTATAGATGATTGCTTCTGTGTGAATATCATATTTTCGCATATTCTAGTTCCCATTTTCATGTATAAATTTTCTAGTCGCGTCGGAGTTTTCTAGTTGTACTTTCGGAAAACAATATATCGATTTTTAAGATGTATGCAGTTTCGAAAGATCTTCACATAACAAGCAGTTGAATAAATTTGCTCACCTGCGTTTTTCAAGCAAATAATGTGAAAATTGAAGAAAAGTATTATATTAGTGAAAGACTACGATTTATTATACAAAATATTACTGTTAGCGTCTGAAGAAGTCGGTTACCCAAAGAAACACGTCATGTTATATACAATAAACGCGTAAATCAAATTCAATGTTTAAATTATCCTATATTTATTATAACGGATTTGCACCACGTCAAATGCCAATACTATTCAATATTAAGAACGATATATTATGATGAACATACTTGTGCGATTTCTAGCTGAAATAATCGTTCATAAAATATATTATATTTTGTGTCTATTAGGACAATAGTGCTACGATTACGGCTGCTCATGAAAAAAATAGCTTATACGCTAGCCTTAACAAAGCGTTGAAATTTCAGTTCTGACAGATATCTCCAGTTCTAACCCCATCTCCCAGAAGAAAAAAACATCGACGTCAAACGATTTTCCATAATGCCGAACTTTTTTGAACGTTCAAGTGTTGCCGACATGCCCGCTTATGTGGGGCCGATACTTTCAAAGAGACAACAAGTAGGTCGAAACGGTCACAATATAAACCGTAATTGCTAATTAAAGTAAATGCGTCCAATGGGCTAGACCGAGTTTTTCTAATCAAAACCACCTGACTTTATCTAAGAACATTTAAATAACGTATTTATTGTCGCGCACACATTATTGCGACGCCAATTAAAATATCTTTCGAATAAAAGCGGATTACTTCTGCCCCGTTTCCCGGCGGATAAAAACAACGAAATTCCGTCAGCCAAACCGTCCAATCGGCTAATTATCCAGTCGATCGAACACTTCGCCATTAAGTGTCAAACGTAATATGATAAGTCTATCTAAATTCGCTCTATAATCAATTCATAATTAATTAGTAGTCGAGAAACGTTGTTGTTGACCTGAATGAACCTATTTTCCTCATATGAGAACGTATTTTCCAGAGGGAAGTTGCACAACCTAGGATAGGCTAGGAGGATACGACAAGAAATTATCATCCTTTTTTGTCTTTAAGAGGATAAACTCATTGTCCGAGGCAATTTGGCTCAGTTTCATTTGAAATGTATTCTTACGATATTAAATATGTATTTCCCTTCCAGCAAGCAAAGGACATCTGACTTTGTCATATCATTACTTTCATTGGGAGCTTGTAATACAGGAGAAAAATAGTTTCAAAATGAAATACCCATCACAGGTGTTATATTTCCATTGTTCTTCAGACCTCAAAATAAATAACTGTTTCAAGTAAACCATTCCAACCCTTGTGGACATCAAAAAGAGATGTCACAAAGTATATTACTGGTCCCACGGAGTTAGCTTTAACGACTACAAACTGGAATTAATTTAATTGAATACATATTTCTATTGTCGCAATTAATGATTGAACGAATGATGGACGATAACGAAGTTGATTGAAAGGCTACTTTTTCGAATCATTTCAAATATCCTTCAACGATAATACAATGTCACAATAATCATAGACCACACATAAAACATTGAACTGAATAACTTCTCATATTGGATCTAGAACGGTTAACGAAGTGTCGACTATTATGGCGCAATTTCACTGTACGTTCACCAATATGTTATTACGATAAATTAGACACAAAATGCAAGTATGTCAAAATGAACATAGTGATAATTTTCCTTCAAAAAATGCTTACAATACATTTTCAATAATCAAGTCGAAAGGTAATGCAGAATTCTTCATTTATGACACCACCATCATAGAATATTGATGAATTAAGAGCTATAACAGAACAATCGAAGCAAATGTATTAGAGATAAACGATGATTCAGAATGGTTGGAGATATGGAGGCTATGCATGACCTCAGAGCAGAGAAACTTCAGCATCGTTTCATTTAACAACGGACTTATACATCGGACTTGAAGATGCAGATGATCATTTTGAAGAAATTTTTACTATTTTTCGTTATATCAATCTAAAACCTATGTTTAAAAAGCTTTGAAGTCCATCAGTTAGAATCAAACCGAAAGGTAATGCAGAATTCTTCATTTACGACACTACCATACTACATATTAGAATATTGATAAATTAAGAGCTATAACCGAATCAAATAACAGAACCCACGAAGCAAATGTATTAGAGATAAACGATGATTCAGAATGGTTGGAGATATGGAGGCTATGCATGACCTCAGAGAAGAGGAACTTCAGCATCGTTACATTTAACAACGGACTTATCCATCGGACTTGAAGATGCAGATGATCTTTTTGATGAAATTTTTACTATTTTTCGTTTTATCAAGCTAAAACCTATGTTTAAAAAGCTTTGAAGTCCATCAGTAAGAATCAAACCGAAAGGTTGTGCAGAATTCTTCATTTACGACACCACCATACTACATATTAGAATATTGATAAATTAAGAGCTATAACAGAATCAAATAACAGAACACACGTAGCAAATATATTAGAGATAAACGATGATTCAGAATGGTTGGAGATATGGAGGCTATGCATGACCTCAGAGAAGAGGAACTTCAGCATCGTTACATTTAACAAGGAACTTATCCATCGGACTTGAAGATGCAGATGATCTTTTTGATGAAATTTTTACTATATTTCGTTTTATCAAGCTAAAATCTATGTTTAAAAAGCTTTGAAGTCCATCAGTAAGAATCAAACCGAAAGGTTGTGCAGAATTCTTCATTTACGACACCACCATACTACATATTAGAATATTGATAAATTAAGAGCTATAACAGAATCAAATAACAGAACACACGTAGCAAATATATTAGAGATAAACGATGATTCAGAATAATTGGAGATATGGAGGCTATGCATGACCTCAGAGGAGAAGAACTTCAGCGTCGTTTCATTTAACAACGGACTTATCTAACGGACTTTGAGAAGATGCAGATAATTTTTTGATGAAATTCTTACTGTTTTTCCTTTTATCAAAATGAAATCTATGTTCAAAAAGCTTTGAAGTCCATCAGTTAGAACCCGGCGTTGCCATAAAGTAGCGCATTAAGTAATCTACCTAACTTCTCTTGTATATTATGTGAATAAAAACTATCGATGCGGGTTCAATAAAAAATAGAAAATGTTTCAACCAACCCGCATTGATTAGAGCGAACATTTTGGAACAAAGAGAAAACGGATGAAATCCGTTCATTCGATAATATGCTCGCTGAACTTCGTGCCCATTGATGAAGTCAGAAAGCGGGATGGCAATTCTTGTATTGAATCGGTCGGCGGGTCGGTGAGAAAGAACAAACACTCGATAAATTTCCCCGTCAACAGTTTGCATGCCTTTAATACCGACGAGAAGACACATACTTAATATCTCCCGTTATCATTTCGTTCGCATGCAGGTTGTCATATTCGCCAAAGTGCGGCCGAGTGCTCCGATCGCCTGTTGTAGCCTGTCTTGCCGAACACTACCGTTTCCCCGTTCGAGCGCGAAAACGTGCGAACGAACGTGGCTAAGCCGAGCATGCATCTTAATAAATTGATTGAAACGTCGCTCGGCGCATTATGCACGCCGATGTTTTGCGTCCGCGAAGAATCGTCACGTATTCCTTTTTTCGACGTTTTATTCGACCGTAACACAACTGCCACCATAATTGACGGGCATCTTCGGCGTTAGATTTCGAAGAGCTTATTTATCTATTTGGTATTTGAACGTTCGAACGCTATCACAGCCATACCATTCGGTGAACTCTTACGTGTCGTGTCATCATCTTATTCTGCTTCCGATTGGAAAATTAATCGGAAGTAGAACGCGTATGGATGTCGCCATAATTTATTAACTCTTCGAAACTGTCACCAGGAAATTTCATTCGTGACTTCACCATTTCCTTCATTTCAGAATGGAATTTCCTAAATGAAATTTATATATATATATATATATATATATATATATATATATATATATATATATATATATATATATATATATATATAAATATATATATGCATGTATAAATATGTTATTCTTGAGGTTCTCACGGATAGTGGAAAATGAATTAAAGCCATTTCAGTTCAGGTTTCAATCCGTTTATTAATAGCACACGCGAATATGCAAGAGGAATCTCAAAATTTGGAAATATTCAATATAACCGACACAAGAAATGAAGCACAATCCGACAACCGCGCATATTAGTAAGAACAAGAAAACGTAATGTTGAAGTCGCATAACTACGAGTACAACTTATATAAGGGCCACTCAAAACCTCCCTCGTTAATTAAGTGCCAGAAAAAAATGATGAATGAGTAGAAATTCTGGCCCTATAGCGTTTTTCATAGGTATATTTAGAGGAAAACGCTGGATGCGTATCTGCTGCTAAATTTCATATGAAAGGAAATTATTAGTTATTTTTATGAATTGATTGAAGCCGAATTGTAGATTGATTTCGTGTGAAAGTTACAAGTTTCAAAAAACTATTACCTATATTATCCGTCTTTACCATAAATTTACGGAAATTTTCTAATGGTAAAGAATATGAAATACTATAGAATCGAATGACAGACAACTACTTTTCTCTGAGTAGATCAAGAAAGCTACAGGATTTTTCAATTATTTATCAATCTGATCCCGACACTCGAAACAATAGCAATCAACGATAGTCTTTTTCCATGCAGCTTTAGCAACACTTGGTTGGCCAAAAGAAAATTTTGGCCAACCAAGACTAAACAAAATTTTCAATTTTCCGATTGCGAACTATTCGGCCTTCTTGAACTTCTTACAAAGTTCAGGAAAATTATACAATTATTACAATTATAGAAAATTTCATATCAATTCTAAGTTTATGAAACTAGTAAATCATGCAGATTTACCTGAAGGCAATTACATTTCTTGAAAAACGGAAAAATTCATCAATACGTCGAATAAAGCTAATTTCGATGATACTGAGGAGAAAACATAGGAATCTAATGTATATGAGATGTAGAATCATCGTAACGAGATATTTCATTCCAGTGAACTGGTTCGAATCTTTGAATAAGTTACTGAGAAAAACATGTTTTCCAAGATTTTTTTGTTCAACTATGAATTATTGTACTTTGGCATCCGCATCAATAGTTTATTTTTCCAAAAAAAAAAAACAAAAATAGTTTTCAGAAGAAATTACTACAGGCATAATCTCCGTGAATGGCTACACTTTGACAAAACACCGAACTGGTTTGTACATAATTATATATAATGGAACATGGTGCGAAGCGTGTCAAATGAATGATGATTGATCGTCCAAATTTCGCAACTGAAATTATCGATTCCACGATAATTGTATCAAACTAACACTGAAAAAAACATACTTTTAAACTTGTAGCCCTTTGAATAAAGACCATTACTGAGCAATCACTTATAGCATAATATTGAGCTATAAGTGATTAATTATAATTAATCACTTATAGCTATAAATATAATATAGCTATAAAATATAATTATATTTCATCAATTACTTATTGAAATATGAAATTATACAAAGATACAGTGAAAAACCAACTGTAGATAAATCTGGAAAACCAGCCGTTCCTTTGCGTTCATGAATAGAAAGTCCTACTCGTCAAAACAAAATTAAGTATACTTTGAAAAATTCACTTTCATAGTAACAATATGCAAAATAATGAGTAGAAAGTATGAAAATCTGTGAGGTTTGCGTAGTAAAATCGATTAATACCATCTAGTAACAACATTGAATATTTCTCGAATTCGGAACACGATCGAAGACAAACGATTATCACCGAAGTTGGGAGATATTTAAAGTCGAATTTCACATGTTCTTAAAATCGAAAAAAATTTGAAGCAAGCCATTAAGACGAAAAACGATCATCAAACGATAGAGAAATTTCAGAAAATCATAATTTACATGATGCGGATACTTTTTTTCTATTCTGCCACAAGGAAAAAGCGAAAGGATTGAAAAAAGAAAACGAAGGTGGTGACGCAGGAAGTATTTATACGAAGGAAATAGTTAAAGGTCACATTAAACGACCGGGATGGTCCAAGAATGAGAGAGAAGCATTTTCAACAATGAATTCTAATCTAGAAAGTTCACCTCGATTAACAAAATCGTACGTTTCGCGGCAAATCGTGATTAATTTCTGGGATATTTGACTTTTATAGCAGTGGGGAAAATTTACTATGACTCATATTGAAACTGTTTCTACTTCAACTGCGTTCGTATTATTATACTATCGGAGCCGGTTCCCATGGCTTAGTCGGAAGAACACCCGACTATGGTGCTGCGGGATTCGGGTTCGAGCCCCGGTAAAGACATAATAATAATGAGTTCTTGATTCTCAACAGGTATAATACCAAATTACAGAAAATAATAACATAATGTTGAATACTAACTAAATAATTAAAATGAAAGATATATAACAAAGAGCTCAATATAATCTAAAAAAACTAAAATAGTAACTAATAACTAAATAATAGCATTTGATCAAATATTACAACGAACTCAATCAACATCAATTCATTTTGGTCAATTGCCTTAGTTCACATAACACCTAATAATAGCTTCTATGGAGTCAAAGTGAATGTCACAATTATTTGCAACTCTATTGAATGTAGACTCCATAAACCAAATGGGGGATTGTATTAGGGAGTTGGTCCTCGGAGTATCTAGGTGGAATAATTCTGTATTACGCGAATTATGCCTTGGAACACGAAATTTCAAAGCGGACAAGAGAGGAGGACTATCAATACTATTGTGCAGTAATTTGTACTGAAATTTGAGTGATAAAGTTTCTCTCCTCTTCTGCATGATATTGAACTAAATCGACTCAATAATTTGTTATGATTGACTTCTCTCTGTGAATAAACCTTGTCCTCCTTCCAAAATGAGAATTTCAAGCCTTCTCTGCCTTTGCCTTCTCAAGCCTCTGGTGCCTTCTCTGAATAGCACCAAGATGGCGTTGGTGGTAAGTATAAATAGGATGCCAGATCATGCTGCCATACTCCAACTTGCTACGGATTAGGGTATTAAATAGTCCTATGAATGTTGAGAAATTATTAAAATATTTGTCATTGCGTTTAGCGAATTCATATATTTTCGAAGCAGAAGACATGGCTGTTGTGTTTGTCAATGATAGTAGTTTAATGATGATGATGATTGTTGGGTAATGTACATTGATTACAAGCCCATTGGCTGTTCGGAACCGGCGTTAAACTGTAGGTCCACTAAATTAAAAAAAAATCATAGCTGTTTTCAACGGCTTTAACTGAGAAATATTGGATAATCAGCAATGCTCCTTTAATATAAGGAAAAATATAAGGGAAAACCATCCTCTGTATACTTTGGATTATTGGTGTATAAAAAGCTCTTTAAAATTCGTGAATATAACGAACCATTACAACTATTAGAATTTATGAATAACAGATTCTCTGCTTACTACCAACTTTATACGGATGCTTCATTCATGTTCTTCCTCAGTTGGTATAGCTGCATTTGATCCGTTATGAAAGCGTCTAAACAGCTAACTGAATATAACTTAAATTCAAACACTTGAACTTATGTCATGATGTGACACTTATGTTATGATTTACACTTTATTGACTACACAGCATGACGCGTTTCGTCGTTACAAACGACTTCTTCAGATGCTTACAGAATAATCAGATTATTTTTATTTTTTTTTTAGATCCAAGGTTTTATTAGATCCAAGTGCTGGAGTTGTGGTGGAACGAGTGGAGCCGACGACGATGTTTCAACGGAATAACAAACATCTGAAAAAGGTTTCAGTTGCAAGGAATTTTGTGACGGAGGTACCTAAGTGGTTGCCCAAAATTGATAAACATCGGACTGCAGGACCAATTCGTCGAAAACGGGATGCCAGGAATGCACCATATAAAAACCTGAGGCTTTGATTGGATTATGACTATAAGTTTTATAGACTTAAGATAAATTTATTGGTTATGGTTTTTGGGTTTGACTAAAAGGCTCTGAACCTGGTTGCTGTGACAACTCTACACTACAAGTTTAGGTAAATCTTCATGTGAAAGCAGATATTTTTTGCTTTTACCAGCATCTTCAATTAAAGCATTATCGCTCAAAATAGTTTGTTATAGTACAAATTTCATTGCGATATTTTATCTTATCATGCAAATTTCTACAATGGGTATGGTTCGAAAACTTGAATTCGAAACACACGTCTAGCCATACCACTCAACTGCAATTTCCGTGATCAAAAAATTATGCAAATGATATTGTCAAAACAATGTGAATTTGTAGTGAATAAATCCTTAAAGCCTAATTAGAATAGGCCTAATCAAACCGAGAATACCTTAAGCAATTTTGCAATGTATTGAAATCCACCAAAAAGCAGTAACAGTATTCTCTTTTTCATATGGTTTATTTCCATTTCTCAATGAGATAATGAAATAAAGTCACTTAAAGCATTAATGCTGCGACTTTTCCAGGATTCTTTGAAATGCGACAGCTGACAGATGTAGACACAAAATGCATAAAAATCCAAGAATTTGATGAACATAGAATATATAAAAATGAGGGTTACAATGGACGAAAATGTTATCGCTACATGTGTTTGATTTACTCTACGTTAATATGTCATTGTCAAGCGGCAGAGTTTTTGCCCTTGTCTTTTCCAGCTAGTAGATGTAATACATCAGGATGTACGATAGAAACAATAGCAACATAAAGAAAGATGTTATCTTGAGTAATCCATTAATTTGGATATTCATTTCATAGTGGTTTTCGCCCAACCTACGAGTACTGCAATTATCTAACATACATTTTTCCAAAGATATTTTTTATGCTTTCACTGATTGGAAATTGTAGCAGTAACATATTTGTTTGGTCATCAAACCACATATTCGACTGATTCCAAATATGCACTCTATTGAGATGGGTGTTCTGATTGGTCGTTACGTCGTATGACGCTGACCAATGGGCATCCACCGTACGCCTTGAACGCATTGACTGGGGGTATAAGAACCCCTTGAATATCGCTCTATAATCAGTTACGGTTTGTGTTTAGTGCTTCAAGATGAATTATCAAGTGTTTCCGTTCACCAGTGTGGGTCAAGTGTCCTTCAGGCTTCTGCCCCCAGAGGTTATCTCTACGATATTCAGGTATGTGTTCATTATTTATTTGTATATTTGTTTTTATTATTTCCATTTGTAGTTTCGCAATTTTAACAGAAAATTGTTTTTTTCAGATGCTTAGATCCGGATTCCCTAATCAACGCCTTCCAAACTTGTACAAGATGGACTGAAATTTGCCGTGGAGATCCAGTTTTGAGAATGAGGATTAGACAGCGAATACTTCAGATCCGCGAGCAAAGGAGGAGGGTTTTATTAGATCCAAGTGCTGGAGTTGTGGTGGAACGAGTGGAGCCGACGACGATGTTTCAACGGAATAACAAACATCTGAAAAAGGTTTCAGTTGCGAGGAATTTTGTGACGGAGGTACCTAAGTGGTTGCCCAAAATTGATAAACATCGGACTGCAGGACCAATTCGTCGAAAACGGAATGCCAGTAATGCACCATATAAAAACCTGAGGCTTTGATTGAATTATGACTACAAGTTTTATAGACTTAAGATGAATTTATTGGTTATGGTTTTTGGGTTTGACTAAAAGGCTCTGAACCTGGTTGCTGTGACAACTCTACACTACAAGTTTAGGTAAACCTTTATGTGAAAGCAGATATTTTTTGCTTTTACCAGCATCTTCAATTAAAGCATTATCGCTCAAAATAGTTTGTTATAGTACAAATTTCAATGCGATATTTTATCTTATCATGCAAATTTCTACAATGGGTATGGTTCGAAAACTTGAATTCGAAACACACGTCTAGCCATACCACTCAACTGCAATTTCCATGATCAAAAAATTATGCAAATGATATTGTCAAAACAATGTGAATTTGTAGTGAATAAATCCTTAAAGCCTAATTAGAATAGGCCTAATCAAACCGAGAATACCTTAAGCAATTTTGCAATGTATTGAAATCCACCAAAAAGCAGTAACAGTATTCTCTTTTTCATATGGTTTATTTCCATTTCTCAATGAGATAATGAAATAAAGTCACTTAAAGCATTAATGCTGCGACTTTTCCAGGATTCTTTGAAATGCGACAGCTGACAGATGTAGACACAAAATGCATAAAAATCCAAGAATTTGATGAACATAGAATATATAAAAATGAGGGTTACAATGGACGAAAATGTTATCGCTACATGTGTTTGATTTACTCTACGTTAATATGTCATTGTCAAGCGGCAGTTTTTGCCCTTGTCTTTTCCAGCTAGTAGATGTAATACATCAGGATGTACGATAGAAACAATAGCAACATAAAGAAAGATGTTATCTTGAGTAATCCATTGATTTGGATATTCATTTCATAGTGGTTTTCGCCCAACCTACGAGTACTGCAATTATCTAACATACATTTTTCCAAAGATATTTTTTATGCTTTCACTGATTGGAAATTGTAGCAGTAACATATTTGTTTGGTCATCAAACCACATATTCGACTGATTCCAAATATGCACTCTATTGAGATGGGTGTGTTGATTGGTCGTTACGTCGTATGACGCTGACCAATGGGCATCTACCGTACGCCTTGAACGCATTGACTGGGGGTATAAGAACCCCTTGAATATCGCTCTATAATAAGTTACGGTTTGTGTTTAGTGCTTCAAGATGAATTATCAAGTGTTTCCGTTCACCAGTGTGGGTCAAGTGTCCTTCAGGCTTCTGCCCCCAGAGGTTATCTCTACGATATTCAGGTATGTGTTCATTATATATTTGTATATTTGTTTTTATTATTTCCATTTGTAGTTTCGCAATTTTAACAGAAAATTGTTTTTTTCAGATGCTTAGATCCGGATTCCCTAATCAACGCCTTCCAAACTTGTACAAGATGGACTGAAATTTGCCGTGGAGATCCAGTTTTGAGAATGAGGATTAGACAGCGAATACTTCAGATCCGCGAGCAGAGGAGGAGGGTTTTATTAGATCCAAGTGCTGGAGTTGTGGTGGAACGAGTGGAGCCGACGACGATGTTTCAACGGAATAACAAACATCTGAAAAAGGTTTCAGTTGCGAGGAATTTTGTGACGGAGGTACCTAAGTGGTTGCCCAAAATTGATAAACATCGGACTGCAGGACCAATTCGTCGAAAACGGGATGCCAGGAATGCACCATATAAAAACCTGAGGCTTTGATTGGATTATGACTACAAGTTTTATAGACTTAAGATAAATTTATTGGTTATGGTTTTTGGGTTTGACTAAAAGGCTCTGAACCTGGTTGCTGTGACAACTCTACACTACAAGTTTAGGTAAATCTTCATGTGAAAGCAGATATTTTTTGCTTTTACCAGCATCTTCAATTAAAGCATTATCGCTCAAAATAGTTTGTTATAGTACAAATTTCATTGCGATATTTTATCTTATCATGCAACTTTCTACAATGGGTATGGTTCGAAAACTTGAATTCGAAACACACGTCTAGCCATACCACTCAACTGCAATTTCCGTGATCAAAAAATTATGCAAATGATATTGTCAAAACAATGTGAATTTGTAGTGAATAAATCCTTAAAGCCTAATTAGAATAGGCCTAATCAAACCGAGAATACCTTAAGCAATTTTGCAATGTATTGAAATCCACCAAAAAGCAGTAACAGTATTCTCTTTTTCATATGGTTTATTTCCATTTCTCAATGAGATAATGAAATAGAGTCACTTAAAGCATTAATGCTGCGACTTTTCCAGGATTCTTTGAAATGCGACAGCTGACAGATGTAGACACAAAATGCATAAAAATCCAAGAATTTGATGAACATAGAATTTATAAAAATGAGGGTTACAATGGACGAAAATGTTATCGCTACATGTGTTTGATTTACTCTACGTTAATATGTCATTGTCAAGCGGCAGAGTTTTTGCCCTTGTCTTTTCCAGCTAGTAGATGTAATACATCAGGATGTACGCTAGAAACAATAGCAACATAAAGAAAGATGTTATCTTGAGTAATCCATTGATTTGGATATTCATTTCATAGTGGTTGTCGCCCAACCTACGAGTACTGCAATTATCTAACATACATTTTTCCAAAGATATTTTGTATGCTTTCACTGATTGGAAATTGAAGCAGTAAGATATTTGTTTGGTCATCAAACCACATATTCGACTGATTCCGAATATGCACTCTATTGAGTGGGTGTTCTGATTGGTCGTTACGTCGTATGACGCTGACCAATGGGCATCCACCGTACGCCTTGAACGCATTGACTGGGGGTATAAGAACCCCTTGCATATCGCTCTATAATCAGTAACGGTTTGTGTTTAGTGCTTCAAGATGAATTATCAAGTGTTTCCGTTCACCAGTGTGGGTCAAGTGTCCTTCAGGCTTCTTCCCCCAGAGGTTATCTCTACGATATTCAGGTATGTGTTCATTATTTATTTGTATATTTGTTTTTATTATTTCCATTTGTAGTTTCGCAATTTTAACAGAAAATTGTTTTTTTCAGATGCTTAGATCCGGATTCCCTAATCAACGCCTTCCAAACTTGTACAAGATGGACTGAAATTTGCCGTGGAGATCCAGTTTTGAGAATGAGGATTAGACAGCGAATAGTTCAGATCCGCGAGCAGAGGAGGAGGGTTTTATCAGATCCAAGTGCTGGAGTTGTGGTGGAACGAGTAGAGCCGACGACGATGTTTCAACGGAATAACAAACATCTGAAAAAGGTTTCAGTTGCGAGGAATTTTGTGACGGAGGTACCTAAGTGGTTGCCCAAAATTGATAAACATCGGACTGCAGGACCAATTCGTCGAAAACGGGATGCCAGGAATGCACCATATAAAAACCTGAGGCTTTGATTGGATTATGACTACAAGTTTTATAGACTTAAGATAAATTTATTGGTTATGGTTTTTGGGTTTGACTAAAAGGCTCTAAACCTGGTTGCTGTGACAACTCTACACTACAAGTTTAGGTAAACCTTCATGTGAAAGCAGATATTTTTTGCTTTTACCAGCATCTTCAATTAAAGCATTATCGCTCAAAATAGTTTGTTATAGTACAAATTTCATTGCGATATTTTATCTTATCATGCAAATTTCTACAATGGGTATGGTTCGAAAACTTGAATTCGAAACACACGTCTAGCCATACCACTCAACTGCAATTTCCGTGATCAAAAAATTATGCAAATGATATTGTCAAAACAATGTGAATTTGTAGTGAATAAATACTTAAAGCCTAATTAGAATAGGCCTAATCAAACCGAGAATACCTTAAGCAATTTTGCAATGTATTGAAATCCACCAAAAAGCAGTAACAGTATTCTCTTTTTCATATGGTTTATTTCCATTTCTCAATGAGATAATGAAATAAAGTCACTTAAAGCATTAATGCTGCGACTTTTCCAGGATTCTTTGAAATGCGACAGCTGACAGATGTAGACACAAAATGCATAAAAATCCAAGAATTTGATGAACATAGAATATATAAAAATGAGGGTTACAATGGACGAAAATGTTATCGCTACATGTGTTTGATTTACTCTACGTTAATATGTCATTGTCAAGCGGCAGAGTTTTTGCCCTTGTCTTTTCCAGCTAGTAGATGTAATACATCAGGATGTACGATAGAAACAATAGCAACATAAAGAAAGATGTTATCTTGAGTAATCCATTGATTTGGATATTCATTTCATAGTGGTTTTCGCCCAACCTACGAGTACTGCAATTATCTAACATACATTTTTCCAAAGATATTTTTTATGCTTTCACTGATTGGAAATTGTAGCAGTAACATATTTGTTTGGTCATCAAACCACATATTCGACTGATTCCAAATATGCACTCTATTGAGATGGGTGTTCTGATTGGTCGTTACGTCGTATGACGCTGACCAATGGGCATCCACCGTACGCCTTGAACGCATTGACTGGGGTATAAGAACCCCTTGAATATCGCTCTATAATCAGTTACGGTTTGTGTTTAGTGCTTCAAGATGAATTATCAAGTGTTTCCGTTCACCAGTGTGGGTCAAGTGTCCTTCAGGCTTCTGCCCCCAGAGGTTATCTCTACGATATTCAGGTATGTGTTCATTATTTATTTGTATATTTGTTTTTATTATTTCCATTTGTAGTTTCGCAATTTTAACAGAAAATTGTTTTTTTCAGATGCTTAGATCCGGATTCCCTAATCAACGCCTTCCAAACTTGTACAAGATGGACTGAAATTTGCCGTGGAGATCCAGTTTTGAGAATGAGGATTAGACAGCGAATACTTCAGATCAGCGAGCAGAGGAGGAGGGTTTTATTAGATCCAAGTGCTGGAGTTGTGGTGGAACGAGTGGAGCCGACGACGATGTTTCAACGGAATAACAAACATCTGAAAAAGGTTTCAGTTGCGAGGAATTTTGTGACGGAGGTACCTAAGTGGTTGCCCAAAATTGATAAACATCGGACTGCAGGACCAATTCGTCGAAAACGGGATGCCAGGAATGCACCATATAAAAACCTGAGGCTTTGATTGGATTATGACTACAAGTTTTATAGACTTAAGATAAATTTATTGGTTATGGTTTTTGGGTTTGACTAAAAGGCTCTAAACCTGGTTGCTGTGACAACTCTACACTACAAGTTTAGGTAAACCTTCATGTGAAAGCAGATATTTTTTGCTTTCACCAGCATCTTCAATTAAAGCATTATCGCTCAAAATAGTTTGTTATAGTACAAATTTCATTGCGATATTTTATCTTATCATGCAAATTTCTACAATGGGTATGGTTCGAAAACTTGAATTCGAAACACACGTCTAGCCATACCACTCAACTGCAATTTCCGTGATCAAAAAATTATGCAAATGATATTGTCAAAACAATGTGAATTTGTAGTGAATAAATCCTTAAAGCCTAATTAGAATAGGCCTAATCAAACCGAGAATACCTTAAGCAATTTTGCAATGTATTGAAATCCACCAAAAAGCAGTAACAGTATTCTCTTTTTCATATGGTTTATTTCCATTTCTCAATGAGATAATGAAATAAAGTCACTTAAAGCATTAATGCTGCGACTTTTCCAGGATTCTTTGAAATGCGACAGCTGACAGATGTAGACACAAAATGCATAAAAATCCAAGAATTTGATGAACATAGAATATATAAAAATGAGGGTTACAATGGACGAAAATGTTATCGCTACATGTGTTTGATTTACTCTACGTTAATATGTCATTGTCAAGCGGCAGTTTTTGCCCTTGTCTTTTCCAGCTAGTAGATGTAATACATCAGGATGTACGATAGAAACAATAGCAACATAAAGAAAGATGTTATCTTGAGTAATCCATTGATTTGGATATTCATTTCATAGTGGTTTTCGCCCAACCTACGAGTACTGCAATTATCTAACATACATTTTTCCAAAGATATTTTTTATGCTTTCACTGATTGGAAATTGTAGCAGTAACATATTTGTTTGGTCATCAAACCACATATTCGACTGATTCCAAATATGCACTCTATTGAGATGGGTGTGTTGATTGGTCGTTACGTCGTATGACGCTGACCAATGGGCATCTACCGTACGCCTTGAACGCATTGACTGGGGGTAGAAGAACCCCTTGAATATCGCTCTATAATAAGTTACGGTTTGTGTTTAGTGCTTCAAGATGAATTATCAAGTGTTTCCGTTCACCAGTGTGGGTCAAGTGTCCTTCAGGCTTCTGCCCCCAGAGGTTATCTCTACGATATTCAGGTATGTGTTCATTATTTATTTGTATATTTGTTTTTATTATTTCCATTTGTAGTTTCGCAATTTTAACAGAAAATTGTTTCTTTCAGATGCTTAGATCCGGATTCCCTAATCAACGCCTTCCAAACTTGTACAAGATGGACTGAAATTTGCCGTGGAGATCCAGTTTTGAGAATGAGGATTAGACAGCGAATACTTCAGATCCGCGAGCAGAGGAGGAGGGTTTTATTAGATCCAAGTGCTGGAGTTGTGGTGGAACGAGTGGAGCCGACGACGATGTTTCAACGGAATAACAAACATCTGAAAAAGGTTTCAGTTGCGAGGAATTTTGTGAGGGAGGTACCTAAGTGGTTGCCCAAAATTGATAAACATCGGACTGCAGGACCAATTCGTCGAAAACGGGATGCCAGGAATGCACCATATAAAAACCTGAGGCTTTGATTGGATTATGACTACAAGTTTTATAGACTTAAGATAAATTTATTGGTTATGGTTTTTGGGTTTGACTAAAAGGCTCTGAACGTGGTTGCTGTGACAACTCTACACTACAAGTTTAGGTAAATCTTCATGTGAAAGCAGATATTTTTTGCTTTTACCAGCATCTTCAATTAAAGCATTATCGCTCAAAATAGTTTGTTATAGTACAAATTTCATTGCGATATTTTATCTTATCATGCAACTTTCTACAATGGGTATGGTTCGAAAACTTGAATTCGAAACACACGTCTAGCCATACCACTCAACTGCAATTTCCGTGATCAAAAAATTATGCAAATGATATTGTCAAAACAATGTGAATTTGTAGTGAATAAATCCTTAAAGCCTAATTAGAATAGGCCTAATCAAACCAAGAATACCTTAAGCAATTTTGCAATGTATTGAAATCCACCAAAAAGCAGTAACAGTATTCTCTTTTTCATATGGTTTATTTCCATTTCTCAATGAGATAATGAAATAGAGTCACTTAAAGCATTGATGCTGCGACTTTTCCAGGATTCTTTGAAATGCGACAGCTGACAGATGTAGACACAAAATGCATAAAAATCCAAGAATTTGATGAACATAGAATATATAAAAATGAGGGTTACAATGGACGAAAATGTTATCGCTACATGTGTTTGATTTACTCTACGTTAATATGTCATTGTCAAGCGGCAGAGTTTTTGCCCTTGTCTTTTCCAGCTAGTAGATGTAATACATCAGGATGTACGCTAGAAACAATAGCAACATAAAGAAAGATGTTATCTTGAGTAATCCATTGATTTGGATATTCATTTCATAGTGGTTGTCGCCCAACCTACGAGTACTGCAATTATCTAACATACATTTTTCCAAAGATATTTTGTATGCTTTCACTGATTGGAAATTGAAGCAGTAAGATATTTGTTTGGTCATCAAACCACATATTCGACTGATTCCGAATATGCACTCTATTGAGGTGGGTGTTCTGATTGGTCGTTACGTCGTATGACGCTGACCAATGGGCATCCACCGTACGCCTTGAACGCATTGACTGGGGGTATAAGAACCCCTTGCATATCGCTCTATAATCAGTTACGGTTTGTGTTTAGTGCTTCAAGATGAATTATCAAGTGTTTCCGTTCACCAGTGTGGGTCAAGTGTCCTTCAGGCTTCTTCCCCCAGAGGTTATCTCTACGATATTCAGGTATGTGTTCATTATTTATTTGTATATTTGTTTTTATTATTTCCATTTGTAGTTTCGCAATTTTAACAGAAAATTGTTTTTTTCAGATGCTTAGATCCGGATTCCCTAATCAACGCCTTCCAAACTTGTACAAGATGGACTGAAATTTGCCGTGGAGATCCAGTTTTGAGAATGAGGATTAGACAGCGAATAGTTCAGATCCGCGAGCAGAGGAGGAGGGTTTTATCAGATCCAAGTGCTGGAGTTGTGGTGGAACGAGTAGAGCCGACGACGATGTTTCAACGGAATAACAAACATCTGAAAAAGGTTTCAGTTGCGAGGAATTTTGTGACGGAGGTACCTAAGTGGTTGCCCAAAATTGATAAACATCGGACTGCAGGACCAATTCGTCGAAAACGGGATGCCAGGAATGCACCATATAAAAACCTGAGGCTTTGATTGGATTATGACTACAAGTTTTATAGACTTAAGATAAATTTATTGGTTATGGTTTTTGGGTTTGACTAAAAGGCTCTAAACCTGGTTGCTGTGACAACTCTACACTACAAGTTTAGGTAAACCTCCATGTGAAAGCAGATATTTTTTGCTTTTACCAGCATCTTCAATTAAAGCATTATCGCTCAAAATAGTTTGTTATAGTACAAATTTCATTGCGATATTTTATCTTATCATGCAAATTTCTACAATGGGTATGGTTCGAAAACTTGAATTCGAAACACACGTCTAGCCATACCACTCAACTGCAATTTCCGTGATCAAAAAATTATGCAAATGATATTGTCAAAACAATGTGAATTTGTAGTGAATAAATACTTAAAGCCTAATTAGAATAGGCCTAATCAAACCGAGAATACCTTAAGCAATTTTGCAATGTATTGAAATCCACCAAAAAGCAGTAACAGTATTCTCTTTTTCATATGGTTTATTTCCATTTCTCAATGAGATAATGAAATAAAGTCACTTAAAGCATTAATGCTGCGACTTTTCCAGGATTCTTTGAAATGCGACAGCTGACAGATGTAGACACAAAATGCATAAAAATCCAAGAATTTGATGAACATAGAATATATAAAAATGAGGGTTACAATGGACGAAAATGTTATCGCTACATGTGTTTGATTTACTCTACGTTAATATGTCATTGTCAAGCGGCAGTTTTTGCCCTTGTCTTTTCCAGCTAGTAGATGTAATACATCAGGATGTACGATAGAAACAAAAGCAACATAAAGAAAGATGTTATCTTGAGTAATCCATTGATTTGGATATTCATTTCATAGTGGTTTTCGCCCAACCTACGAGTACTGCAATTATCTAACATACATTTTTCCAAAGATATTTTTTATGCTTTCACTGATTGGAAATTGTAGCAGTAACATATTTGTTTGGTCATCAAACCACATATTCGACTGATTCCAAATATGCACTCTATTGAGATGGGTGTGTTGATTGGTCGTTACGTCGTATGACGCTGACCAATGGGCATCTACCGTACGCCTTGAACGCATTGACTGGGGGTATAAGAACCCCTTGAATATCGCTCTATAATAAGTTACGGTTTGTGTTTAGTGCTTCAAGATGAATTATCAAGTGTTTCCGTTCACCAGTGTGGGTCAAGTGTCCTTCAGGCTTCTGCCCCCAGAGGTTATCTCTACGATATTCAGGTATGTGTTCATTATTTATTTGTATATTTGTTTTTATTATTTCCATTTGTAGTTTCGCAATTTTAACAGAAAATTGTTTCTTTCAGATGCTTAGATCCGGATTCCCTAATCAACGCCTTCCAAACTTGTACAAGATGGACTGAAATTTGCCGTGGAGATCCAGTTTTGAGAATGAGGATTAGACAGCGAATACTTCAGATCCGCGAGCAGAGGAGGAGGGTTTTATTAGATCCAAGTGCTGGAGTTGTGGTGGAACGAGTGGAGCCGACGACGATGTTTCAACGGAATAACAAACATCTGAAAAAGGTTTCAGTTGCGAGGAATTTTGTGAGGGAGGTACCTAAGTGGTTGCCCAAAATTGATAAACATCGGACTGCAGGACCAATTCGTCGAAAACGGGATGCCAGGAATGCACCATATAAAAACCTGAGGCTTTGATTGGATTATGACTACAAGTTTTATAGACTTAAGATAAATTTATTGGTTATGGTTTTTGGGTTTGACTAAAAGGCTCTGAACGTGGTTGCTGTGACAACTCTACACTACAAGTTTAGGTAAATCTTCATGTGAAAGCAGATATTTTTTGCTTTTACCAGCATCTTCAATTAAAGCATTATCGCTCAAAATAGTTTGTTATAGTACAAATTTCATTGCGATATTTTATCTTATCATGCAACTTTCTACAATGGGTATGGTTCGAAAACTTGAATTCGAAACACACGTCTAGCCATACCACTCAACTGCAATTTCCGTGATCAAAAAATTATGCAAATGATATTGTCAAAACAATGTGAATTTGTAGTGAATAAATCCTTAAAGCCTAATTAGAATAGGCCTAATCAAACCAAGAATACCTTAAGCAATTTTGCAATGTATTGAAATCCACCAAAAAGCAGTAACAGTATTCTCTTTTTCATATGGTTTATTTCCATTTCTCAATGAGATAATGAAATAGAGTCACTTAAAGCATTGATGCTGCGACTTTTCCAGGATTCTTTGAAATGCGACAGCTGACAGATGTAGACACAAAATGCATAAAAATCCAAGAATTTGATGAACATAGAATATATAAAAATGAGGGTTACAATGGACGAAAATGTTATCGCTACATGTGTTTGATTTACTCTACGTTAATATGTCATTGTCAAGCGGCAGAGTTTTTGCCCTTGTCTTTTCCAGCTAGTAGATGTAATACATCAGGATGTACGCTAGAAACAATAGCAACATAAAGAAAGATGTTATCTTGAGTAATCCATTGATTTGGATATTCATTTCATAGTGGTTGTCGCCCAACCTACGAGTACTGCAATTATCTAACATACATTTTTCCAAAGATATTTTGTATGCTTTCACTGATTGGAAATTGAAGCAGTAAGATATTTGTTTGGTCATCAAACCACATATTCGACTGATTCCGAATATGCACTCTATTGAGGTGGGTGTTCTGATTGGTCGTTACGTCGTATGACGCTGACCAATGGGCATCCACCGTACGCCTTGAACGCATTGACTGGGGGTATAAGAACCCCTTGCATATCGCTCTATAATCAGTTACGGTTTGTGTTTAGTGCTTCAAGATGAATTATCAAGTGTTTCCGTTCACCAGTGTGGGTCAAGTGTCCTTCAGGCTTCTTCCCCCAGAGGTTATCTCTACGATATTCAGGTATGTGTTCATTATTTATTTGTATATTTGTTTTTATTATTTCCATTTGTAGTTTCGCAATTTTAACAGAAAATTGTTTTTTTCAGATGCTTAGATCCGGATTCCCTAATCAACGCCTTCCAAACTTGTACAAGATGGACTGAAATTTGCCGTGGAGATCCAGTTTTGAGAATGAGGATTAGACAGCGAATAGTTCAGATCCGCGAGCAGAGGAGGAGGGTTTTATCAGATCCAAGTGCTGGAGTTGTGGTGGAACGAGTAGAGCCGACGACGATGTTTCAACGGAATAACAAACATCTGAAAAAGGTTTCAGTTGCGAGGAATTTTGTGACGGAGGTACCTAAGTGGTTGCCCAAAATTGATAAACATCGGACTGCAGGACCAATTCGTCGAAAACGGGATGCCAGGAATGCACCATATAAAAACCTGAGGCTTTGATTGGATTATGACTACAAGTTTTATAGACTTAAGATAAATTTATTGGTTATGGTTTTTGGGTTTGACTAAAAGGCTCTAAACCTGGTTGCTGTGACAACTCTACACTACAAGTTTAGGTAAACCTCCATGTGAAAGCAGATATTTTTTGCTTTTACCAGCATCTTCAATTAAAGCATTATCGCTCAAAATAGTTTGTTATAGTACAAATTTCATTGCGATATTTTATCTTATCATGCAAATTTCTACAATGGGTATGGTTCGAAAACTTGAATTCGAAACACACGTCTAGCCATACCACTCAACTGCAATTTCCGTGATCAAAAAATTATGCAAATGATATTGTCAAAACAATGTGAATTTGTAGTGAATAAATACTTAAAGCCTAATTAGAATAGGCCTAATCAAACCGAGAATACCTTAAGCAATTTTGCAATGTATTGAAATCCACCAAAAAGCAGTAACAGTATTCTCTTTTTCATATGGTTTATTTCCATTTCTCAATGAGATAATGAAATAAAGTCACTTAAAGCATTAATGCTGCGACTTTTCCAGGATTCTTTGAAATGCGACAGCTGACAGATGTAGACACAAAATGCATAAAAATCCAAGAATTTGATGAACATAGAATATATAAAAATGAGGGTTACAATGGACGAAAATGTTATCGCTACATGTGTTTGATTTACTCTACGTTAATATGTCATTGTCAAGCGGCAGAGTTTTTGCCCTTGTCTTTTCCAGCTAGTAGATGTAATACATCAGGATGTACGATAGAAACAATAGCAACATAAAGAAAGATGTTATCTTGAGTAATCCATTGATTTGGATATTCATTTCATAGTGGTTTTCGCCCAACCTACGAGTACTGCAATTATCTAACATACATTTTTCCAAAGATATTTTTTATGCTTTCACTGATTGGAAATTGTAGCAGTAACATATTTGTTTGGTCATCAAACCACATATTCGACTGATTCCAAATATGCACTCTATTGAGATGGGTGTTCTGATTGGTCGTTACGTCGTATGACGCTGACCAATGGGCATCCACCGTACGCCTTGAACGCATTGACTGGGGGTATAAGAACCCCTTGAATATCGCTCTATAATCAGTTACGGTTTGTGTTTAGTGCTTCAAGATGAATTATCAAGTGTTTCCGTTCACCAGTGTGGGTCAAGTGTCCTTCAGGCTTCTGCCCCCAGAGGTTATCTCTACGATATTCAGGTATGTGTTCATTATTTATTTGTATATTTGTTTTTATTATTTCCATTTGTAGTTTCGCAATTTTAACAGAAAATTGTTTTTTTCAGATGCTTAGATCCGGATTCCCTAATCAACGCCTTCCAAACTTGTACAAGATGGACTGAAATTTGCCGTGGAGATCCAGTTTTGAGAATGAGGATTAGACAGCGAATACTTCAGATCCGCGAGCAGAGGAGGAGGGTTTTATTAGATCCAAGTGCTGGAGTTGTGGTGGAACGAGTGGAGCCGACGACGATGTTTCAACGGAATAACAAACATCTGAAAAAGGTTTCAGTTGCGAGGAATTTTGTGACGGAGGTACCTAAGTGGTTGCCCAAAATTGATAAACATCGGACTGCAGGACCAATTCGTCGAAAACGGGATGCCAGGAATGCACCATATAAAAACCTGAGGCTTTGATTGGATTATGACTACAAGTTTTATAGACTTAAGATAAATTTATTGGTTATGGTTTTTGGGTTTGACTAAAAGGCTCTGAACCTGGTTGCTGTGACAACTCTACACTACAAGTTTAGGTAAATCTTCATGTGAAAGCAGATATTTTTGCTTTTACCAGCATCTTCAATTAAAGCATTATCGCTCAAAATAGTTTGTTATAGTACAAATTTCATTGCGATATTTTATCTTATCATGCAAATTTCTACAATGGGTATGGTTCGAAAACTTGAATTCGAAACACACGTCTAGCCATAACACTCAACTGCAATTTCCGTGATCAAAAAATTATGCAAATGATATTGTCAAAACAATGTGAATTTGTAGTGAATAAATCCTTAAAGCCTAATTAGAATAGGCCTAATCAAACCGAGAATACCTTAAGCAATTTTGCAATGTATTGAAATCCACCAAAAAGCAGTAACAGTATTCTCTTTTTCATATGGTTTATTTCCATTTCTCAATGAGATAATGAAATAGAGTCACTTAAAGCATTGATGCTGCGACTTTTCCAGGATTCTTTGAAATGCGACAGCTGACAGATGTAGACACAAAATGCATAAAAATCCAAGAATTTGATGAACATAGAATATATAAAAATGAGGGTTACAATGGACGAAAATGTTATCGCTACATGTGTTTGATTTACTCTACGTTAATATGTCATTGTCAAGCGGCAGAGTTTTTGCCCTTGTCTTTTCCAGCTAGTAGATGTAATACATCAGGATGTACGCTAGAAACAATAGCAACATAAAGAAAGATGTTATCTTGAGTAATCCATTGATTTGGATATTCATTTCATAGTGGTTGTCGCCCAACCTACGAGTACTGCAATTATCTAACATACATTTTTCCAAAGATATTTTGTATGCTTTCACTGATTGGAAATTGAAGCAGTAACATATTTGTTTGGTCATCAAACCACATATTCGACTGATTCCGAATATGCACTCTATTGAGGTGGGTGTTCTGATTGGTCGTTACGTCGTATGACGCTGACCAATGGGCATCCACCGTACGCCTTGAACGCATTGACTGGGGGTATAAGAACCCCTTGCATATCGCTCTATAATCAGTTACGGTTTGTGTTTAGTGCTTCAAGATGAATTATCAAGTGTTTCCGTTCACAAGTGTGGGTCAAGTGTCCTTCAGGCTTCTTCCCCCAGAGGTTATCTCTACGATATTCAGGTATGTGTTCATTATTTATTTGTATATTTGTTTTTATTATTTCCATTTGTAGTTTCGCAATTTTAACAGAAAATTGTTTTTTTCAGATGCTTAGATCCGGATTCCCTAATCAACGCCTTCCAAACTTGTACAAGATGGACTGAAATTTGCCGTGGAGATCCAGTTTTGAGAATGAGGATTAGACAGCGAATAGTTCAGATCCGCGAGCAGAGGAGGAGGGTTTTATCAGATCCAAGTGCTGGAGTTGTGGTGGAACGAGTAGAGCCGACGACGATGTTTCAACGGAATAACAAACATCTGAAAAAGGTTTCAGTTGCGAGGAATTTTGTGACGGAGGTACCTAAGTGGTTGCCCAAAATTGATAAACATCGGACTGCAGGACCAATTCGTCGAAAACGGGATGCCAGGAATGCACCATATAAAAACCTGAGGCTTTGATTGGATTATGACTACAAGTTTTATAGACTTAAGATAAATTTATTGGTTATGGTTTTTGGGTTTGACTAAAAGGCTCTAAACCTGGTTGCTGTGACAACTCTACACTACAAGTTTAGGTAAACCTCCATGTGAAAGCAGATATTTTTTGCTTTTACCAGCATCTTCAATTAAAGCATTATCGCTCAAAATAGTTTGTTATAGTACAAATTTCATTGCGATATTTTATCTTATCATGCAAATTTCTACAATGGGTATGGTTCGAAAACTTGAATTCGAAACACACGTCTAGCCATACCACTCAACTGCAATTTCCGTGATCAAAAAATTATGCAAATGATATTGTCAAAACAATGTGAATTTGTAGTGAATAAATACTTGAAGCCTAATTAGAATAGGCCTAATCAAACCGAGAATACCTTAAGCAATTTTGCAATGTATTGAAATCCACCAAAAAGCAGTAACAGTATTCTCTTTTTCATATGGTTTATTTCCATTTCTCAATGAGATAATGAAATAGAGTCACTTAAAGCATTAATGCTGCGACTTTTCCAGGATTCTTTGAAATGCGACAGCTGACAGATGTAGACACAAAATGCATAAAAATCCAAGAATTTGATGAACATAGAATATATAAAAATGAGGGTTACAATGGACGAAAATGTTATCGCTACATGTGTTTGATTTACTCTACGTTAATATGTCATTGTCAAGCGGCAGAGTTTTTGCCCTTGTCTTTTCCAGCTAGTAGATGTAATACATCAGGATGTACGATAGAAACAATAGCAACATAAAGAAAGATGTTATCTTGAGTAATCCATTGATTTGGATATTCATTTCATAGTGGTTTTCGCCCAACCTACGAGTACTGCAATTATCTAACATACATTTTTCCAAAGATATTTTTTATGCTTTCACTGATTGGAAATTGTAGCAGTAACATATTTGTTTGGTCATCAAACCACATATTCGACTGATTCCAAATATGCACTCTATTGAGATGGGTGTTCTGATTGGTCGTTACGTCGTATGACGCTGACCAATGGGCATCCACCGTACGCCTTGAACGCATTGACTGGGGGTATAAGAACCCCTTGAATATCGCTCTATAATCAGTAACGGTTTGTGTTTAGTGCTTCAAGATGAATTATCAAGTGTTTCCGTTCACCAGTGTGGGTCAAGTGTCCTTCAGGCTTCTTCCCCCAGAGGTTATCTCTACGATATTCAGGTATGTGTTCATTATTTATTTGTATATTTGTTTTTATTATTTCCATTTGTAGTTTCGCAATTTTAACAGAAAATTGTTTTTTTCAGATGCTTAGATCCGGATTCCCTAATCAACGCCTTCCAAACTTGTACAAGATGGACTGAAATTTGCCGTGGAGATCCAGTTTTGAGAATGAGGATTAGACAGCGAATACTTCAGATCCGCGAGCAGAGGAGGAGGGTTTTATTAGATCCAAGTGCTGGAGTTGTGGTGGAACGAGTGGAGCCGACGACGATGTTTCAACGGAATAACAAACATCTGAAAAAGGTTTCAGTTGCGAGGAATTTTGTGACGGAGGTACCTAAGTGGTTGCCCAAAATTGATAAACATCGGACTGCAGGACCAATTCGTCGAAAACGGGATGCCAGGAATGCACCATATAAAAACCTGAGGCTTTGATTGGATTATGACTACAAGTTTTATAGACTTAAGATAAATTTATTGGTTATGGTTTTTGGGTTTGACTAAAAGGCTCTAAACCTGGTTGCTGTGACAACTCTACACTACAAGTTTAGGTAAACCTTCATGTGAAAGCAGATATTTTTTGCTTTACCAGCATCTTCAATTAAAGCATTATCGCTCAAAATAGTTTGTTATAGTACAAATTTCATTGCGATATTTTATCTTATCATGCAAATTTCTACAATGGGTATGGTTCGAAAACTTGAATTCGAAACACACGTCTAGCCATACCACTCAACTGCAATTTCCGTGATCAAAAAATTATGCAAATGATATTGTCAAAACAATGTGAATTTGTAGTGAATAAATCCTTAAAGCCTAATTAGAATAGGCCTAATCAAACCGAGAATACCTTAAGCAATTTTGCAATGTATTGAAATCCACCAAAAAGCAGTAACAGTATTCTCTTTTTCATATGGTTTATTTCCATTTCTCAATGAGATAATGAAATAGAGTCACTTAAAGCATTAATGCTGCGACTTTTCCAGGATTCTTTGAAATGCGACAGCTGACAGATGTAGACACAAAATGCATAAAAATCCAAGAATTTGATGAACATAGAATATATAAAAATGAGGGTTACAATGGACGAAAATGTTATCGCTACATGTGTTTGATTTACTCTACGTTAATATGTCATTGTCAAGCGGCAGAGTTTTTGCCCTTGTCTTTTCCAGCTAGTAGATGTAATACATCAGGATGTACGATAGAAACAATAGCAACATAAAGAAAGATGTTATCTTGAGTAATCCATTGATTTGGATATTCATTTCATAGTGGTTTTCGCCCAACCTACGAGTACTGCAATTATCTAACATACATTTTTCCAAAGATATTTTTTATGCTTTCACTGATTGGAAATTGTAGCAGTAACATATTTGTTTGGTCATCAAACCACATATTCGACTGATTCCAAATATGCACTCTATTGAGATGGGTGTTCTGATTGGTCGTTACGTCGTATGACGCTGACCAATGGGCATCCACCGTACGCCTTGAACGCATTGACTGGGGGTATAAGAACCCCTTGAATATCGCTCTATAATCAGTAACGGTTTGTGTTTAGTGCTTCAAGATGAATTATCAAGTGTTTCCGTTCACCAGTGTGGGTCAAGTGTCCTTCAGGCTTCTTCCCCCAGAGGTTATCTCTACGATATTCAGGTATGTGTTCATTATTTATTTGTATATTTGTTTTTATTATTTCCATTTGTAGTTTCGCAATTTTAACAGAAAATTGTTTTTTTCAGATGCTTAGATCCGGATTCCCTAATCAACGCCTTCCAAACTTGTACAAGATGGACTGAAATTTGCCGTGGAGATCCAGTTTTGAGAATGAGGATTAGACAGCGAATACTTCAGATCCGCGAGCAGAGGAGGAGGGTTTTATTAGATCCAAGTGCTGGAGTTGTGGTGGAACGAGTGGAGCCGACGACGATGTTTCAACGGAATAACAAACATCTGAAAAAGGTTTCAGTTGCGAGGAATTTTGTGACGGAGGTACCTAAGTGGTTGCCCAAAATTGATAAACATCGGACTGCAGGACCAATTCGTCGAAAACGGGATGCCAGGAATGCACCATATAAAAACCTGAGGCTTTGATTGGATTATGACTACAAGTTTTATAGACTTAAGATAAATTTATTGGTTATGGTTTTTGGGTTTGACTAAAAGGCTCTAAACCTGGTTGCTGTGACAACTCTACACTACAAGTTTAGGTAAACCTTCATGTGAAAGCAGATATTTTTTGCTTTTACCAGCATCTTCAATTAAAGCATTATCGCTCAAAATAGTTTGTTATAGTACAAATTTCATTGCGATATTTTATCTTATCATGCAAATTTCTAGAATTGGTATGGTTCGAAAACTTGAATTCGAAACACACGTCTAGCCATACCACTCAACTGCAATTTCCGTGATCAAAAAATTATGCAAATGATATTGTCAAAACAATGTGAATTTGTAGTGAATAAACCCTTAAAGCCTAATTAGAATAGGCCTAATCAAACCGAGAATACCTTAAGCAATTTTGCAATGTATTGAAATCCACCAGAAAGCAGTAACAGTATTCTCTTTTTCATATGGTTTATTTCCATTTCTCAATGAGATAATGAAATAAAGTCACTTAAAGCATTAATGCTGCGACTTTTTCAGGATTCTTTGAAATGCGACAGCTGACAGATGTAGACACAAAATGCATAAAAATCCAAGAATTTGATGAACATAGAATATATAAAAATGAGGGTTACAATGGACGAAAATGTTATCGCTACATGTGTTTGATTTACTCTACGTTAATATGTCATTGTCAAGCGGCAGAGTTTTTGCCCTTGTCTTTTCCAGCTAGTAGATGTAATACATCAGGATGTACGATAGAAACAATAGCAACATAAAGAAAGATGTTATCTTGAGTAATCCATTGATTTGGATATTCATTTCATAGTGGTTTTCGCCCAACCTACGAGTACTGCAATTATCTAACATACATTTTTCCAAAGATATTTTTTATGCTTTCACTGATTGGAAATTGTAGCAGTAACATATTTGTTTGGTCATCAAACCACATATTCGACTGATTCCAAATATGCACTCTATTGAGATGGGTGTTCTGATTGGTCGTTACGTCGTATGACGCTGACCAATGGGCATCCACCGTACGCCTTGAACGCATTGACTGGGGGTATAAGAACCCCTTGAATATCGCTCTATAATCAGTTACGGTCTGTGTTTAGTGCTTCAAGATGAATTATCAAGTGTTTCCGTTCACCAGTGTGGGTCAAGTGTCCTTCAGGCTTCTGCCCCCAGAGGTTATCTCTACGATATTCAGGTATGTGTTCATTATTTATTTGTATATTTGTTTTTATTATTTCCATTTGTAGTTTCGCAATTTTAACAGAAAATTGTTTTTTTCAGATGCTTAGATCCGGATTCCCTAATCAACGCCTTCCAAACTTGTACAAGATGGACTGAAATTTGCCGTGGAGATCCAGTTTTGAGAATGAGGATTAGACAGCGAATACTTCAGATCCGCGAGCAGAGGAGGAGGGTTTTATTAGATCCAAGTGCTGGAGTTGTGGTGGAACGAGTGGAGTCGACGACGATGTTTCAACGGAATAACAAACATCTGAAAAAGGTTTCAGTTGCGAGGAATTTTGTGACGGAGGTACCTAAGTGGTTGCCCAAAATTGATAAACATCGGACTGCAGGACCAATTCGTCGAAAACGGGATGCCAGGAATGCACCATATAAAAACCTGAGGCTTTGATTGAATTATGACTACAAGTTTTATAGACTTAAGATAAATTTATTGGTTATGGTTTTTGGGTTTGACTAAAAGGCTCTGAACCTGGTTGCTGTGACAACTTTATACTACAAGTTTACGTAAGTCTTCATCTGAAAGCAGATATCTTTTGGTTTAACTATTATCTTCAATTAAACCATTATCGCTCAAAATAGTTTTTATAGTAAAATGGCTTAGAAAATACAGTGAGAATGAGTAAAAGAAATACAACTCGAAACTTCATTCAGTATTTATTAGGATAGTTAATTCGCCAGTGACGGGCCACAAAATATGCAGAAAAATAATACAAAAATTAATTCATATAAGTATACCATAACTCACACGACGTAAAATCATGAAAATATATTATTACTAACTTATATTTTCCTGACTACTTTAAAACTGCTGTTATAAGAACACTCCTCAAGAAAGGCGACTGTAATGATCCTAATAATTTTAGAGCAATGAGCCTTCTAACGACTTTGGAAAATTTTTGAGAAAGTAATAGCGTCAACTTCCTCAGGAAGTTTCAGGTATTTTCATCTTCTCAGCATGGTTATCGCCACAACAGAAATACCGAAACTGCAGTCTTTCGACTTATACCTTGCAGTAATCAATTGCCTATTAGCTTGCCTGGCCTCCTCGTGGACCTTTGAGTGTGTTGTTAAATTCATATTACTTCTCAAGTTGAAAAAATACGGGATTAGAGACAATCAACCCAAATTGATAGATAGTTATCTGACTAACAGAAAGCAATATGTGGAAATTTCTACATTAAAAATATATTATTATCATTAAAGATTGAAAGAATCATTATAAATTTTTTTGTCACATTTTATATGAGCAGTTTTTCTCCCCTTCATGATGTGGTTATTTTTTTCATGAAATTCAGGATTCTGATATCTTCCGATGTTACATCAGGTCCATTCTTCGAAACTACTTAAAAAAAATAAAATTACTATTTATAATATTGACTGAAGAATCATTTTCAACTTTTTCATATCTAATTGATTGAGAACTGCCTTAGTAAAACGAGATGCTAGTTCACTCAATAAGTGCATTGTCAGTTTTTCTTTCACGCCGGTGACATGCTCATTAGCAGAAGATGTAGTCTTTTTCAATTAAATTTTTTATTTTATCAGAAAATTGCTTCACAAACTTGGAGTAATCTAAGTAAAGCACCCTCATCAAATGATTACAATCCACAATTTTGAAATAATTTGAAATAACCGCAGACGGAAAATGGAACGTGGGAAATTAATCGCATCCCGATTTCGATCAAACGTACATTTGTGTAATAAAGCCTCTGAATTGAAATTTATATGTATTTTTTGTACGTTTCAGCTTCATACACATTTATAGAGTTATTACAATATCGTAAGTATGCAATTGTGAGCGATAAACAGAAAATATAAGTTCGAAACAAAAGGAGTCTTATTCCGAATTTGTTAAAAATTGGAAATAGTGGAAGTTGACACTGTTATTACAAAGAATCTATTGAAGTGAGTCTCGGTCGCAAACAGGCGTATCATGCAGAGATATAATTAAAAATAAATAACTGAATACAAAACACTTTAAAAAGTCTGTAAAATAGAAAATCAACATCATCTACTAACGGGTGCTTTTTTTAGAGGTATAGAACTTTAAGTTGGCATTACTTCTGAAGATAGCGACCGATTTAACAGCTGAGAAGTGATTTATTCTCAGGTTGGTTTGGCAATTGCAAGAATTGGAGCCAAACGATCATCAAGCAAGGCGTAGATTCGTCGAATGGGGCCAAACCGAGATTGCCGTTGTTTCCGATTTTCATAAGCGAATTTTGTTTTTCGATGAAGAGCACTTCTGGTTGAATGGCTACGTCAACAAACAAAACTGCCGCATTTGGAGTGAAAATAATCCTCAAGTGTATGTCAAAACACCGTTACATCCAGAAAAACTGACTGTTTGGTGGGCTTTATGGGCTGGTGGAATCATTGGTCCGTATTTCTTCAAAAAAAAAAACGATGATGGCCAGAACGTTACAGTCAATGGTGATCGGTAAAGAGCCATGATTACTTTTTCATTCCTGAATTGAACAAACGTGATGTCCAGGAGCTGTGGTTTCAACAAGACGGCGCAACATGTCACACAGCTCGTGCCACAATCGATTTATTGAAAGACACGTTTGGTGACCGCCTAATTTCACGTTTTAGACCTATGAATTGGCCTCCAAGATCTTGTGATTTAAACACCGCTACTACTTTCTGTGGGGCTATGTAAAATAATTGGTCCATGCGGATAAGCCACAAACGCTTGACCATTTGGAAGACAATATTCGCCGTGTTATTGCCGATATACTGCCACAAATGTTGGAAAAAGTGATCAAAAATTGGACGTTCAGATTGGACTACATCCAAGCTAGCCGTGGCGGTCATATGCCAGAAATCGTATTTAAAATGTACTGCCACAAGATTATCTTTCGAATAAACAAAATTCTTGTCAATGGAATGATCCATCGTTGTTTTATTGCGATTTAAAGTTCTATACCTAAAAAAAACACCCTTTAATTGCAAATCTCCTGTTATGGCCAAGTAATAGGAATGAAGAAATGTTCATATTTTATAGGGCTCCGCATTCCGTCCATTATTATTTGCTCGATAAATCAATGAAAATGTGTATTTTTTTCTTATGAATTGAAAATTTAAGGTTTTAATAAAACCTTTCAATAAAAATTTATGAAATTAATTTAAATTCGGTCATAAAAATTTAAATTTTTTATAACCAATAAAGCATTCGAAATAAATGAACTCATAACTTATCACAGCATTCTTCGAAAAAATCCAGATATCTGTTTTCACTAACTTATGTTTTTTCGAGATCAATATATTACGAATACGAACCCTCTAGTATATTTTGTTGAATTGACCGGCTTTCCGTTAACATATGATGAGTGATTCAATTCAATGCGATCTATTTCACATCATTTTGATCGAAATTTCAAACGTTTTAAGGTAAAATAACCAAAATGTTCGCATAGATGAGGCCGGTCGGAAACTGGTGCCGTTACGTTACACATATTCCCTGGAATTATTTTACAACAATAATCCGCAGACGTGCTAGTATTTGAAATATAACCTGCCTAGAAATAACAATGCTTCTTTTATAATTTACTCGGATACTTTTCTGCAGAAAAATTCAATTGTCTTCACATACTGTATATCTATACCTACATGTTACATTCATCACTTCACTGAAAATGCCAGTGGCATTACTACTATCAAATTTCTATAGGATTTTACTTGAAAATAAATACAATTGATAATATGAAACTGAATATGACAAACGCTGCAATCATGATCAGTGAAAAAATAAGCTACGTACATCATTATTAAATTAATATAGACATTCCTCTTGTTTTTGGTTCGAACAACTTACTTACACGTCGCTGAGGGAAAACCGGAAAAACAGTATGTCAACAAGTGTAAATTGTTTCTATCATCGGATTGGCAAAGTTTAAGTAGGTAATCATTTTAGCAATGTTTTTTGGGAAGTGAGTCATTGTTTCGGTTCAATCACTAGGATCTACATCTTGGTACAGAGCCGATTTCGAACAGCAATTGGGAAATTATAATGTAGGACATCAACCACTATTAATCCCCATTATAACCACTAATTCACAATCACATACACGTCCACGTCTCACCTAGAACTCGGCCACCGATCTTCCATTTAACCTGCTTTACCCTAGCTTGCACCCATGGGGACGAGGGATCGTCCTTCTTAAAGCAGGATGTGAATGTTTATCAGCTTCAAGTTGAAAGTGTTGCCCAAAAAGTCTCGCGGTCTTTCAGTGTTGGTCTTGGTCTTGCATTTTTGCGAGACCAAGACCAAGACTGCCTATTTGAATGCAAGACCAAGACTCACCTTGCAAGACTTACGCAAGAACAAGACTGAGCTGCAAGACTCTTGCAGTATTGCAGTTCAATAAGACTCACATTTGAGCCTTTTCATATGACTTTGTACTATATAATATTTTAAAGTCTACATATCTACATTTCATTAACTTCTGATGACTACCTACGTGTGACTTTGTAATAGATAATATTTTATTTTTAGTTCTATTATTCTATTCTATATATATAGAATATAGTTATTATTTCTTCCTCAACTATGACAACACCGATTTTGCGCTTTTCCTCAAGAATAAATTCTCTACATACTTCATCATATTTCGTCTCGCGGCAAATCCTTGTCCTACGCAACGTCGACTAGTTTATTACATCCGTTGTTGTAAATAACAATTGGCGGAAATCAGGAAAAAAATTAGATTTCGTACTTTTGAACTCGAGTGAGTGATAATCTTTGTATTAGAAATATGAGAAATAAGACTTTTTTTCTTCGTGTTTATTTTAGGAAGCTCTTGTAATGAATTCTGGCGTCAAAGGAAATAAACGAATTATTTTTATCATTCTTTCACATATTATTCAGATATATCTCTTTCACAATTATTCAGTTCATCTTGCAATCAAAGTATTATTGATAACGAAAGGTTGTGCTGACTAATTCGAAGCTAGGTGTAGAAGTTTTTTGAAATTTTTCTGATGTACATGACGGTTGTACTAAAAGGTTGTGATTATTCTCTACTCTGCATGTATTGTGATTTTGTTATTGTGTTTCATCAGTTTCACATTGTGCTCATTTGGTTAAAAAGAAGTATTGTAAGCTATATAACGCTATTTATGTTTGGATCTTTTCGAATTTTTTATAATTCAATTTATTGTTATCATATCATTGTTATTAATTTCAATGTATCAACAGAAAAATTGATTAGGAGTATCAAAGGCTAGTTTTCGCACTGTAAAATCCTTTTCGTTCAAATTTGTGCTTTCAATAAAGACATTTTTATACGTTTTTTTCATTAAGAATTGAAATTTTGTTCCGATTGTCATTATTATCATCATCAGTCATGTCTACATAAGCTATAAATTTCGGCCCTGTTACACTGACCGAAAATCTAAACTGAAATCTTCAATGAAAAGTATAATCTATAAAGTACTTGCAAGACTGCAAGACATTGCAAGACTCTTGCAGCAAGAGCAAGACCAAGACTAAGACCATGTTTGCTCACGCAAGACCAAGACCAAGACTGCCTTAGTCTCGTCTTGATCTTGCTTTGGGCAACACTAGGCCCTCAACGGTTATTTGGGAAAATGTCGGTCAGCACAAGCAGTGGTTAGATTTTTCCAAAGCAATCCTCCCGCATTACCACAGAGGTAATTATTAAACTTACCATTCCAATTACGGTCGAGTCAGAGTGGAGTATTATGCCAGAATCAAGTAGTTATCCTCTAGTAGAAACTCTAACATTAACACAGATTAAAACGTCATCCCAAAATCAAAGTTGAATTTTTGCTATGCTAAAGTTATGGATACACCAAAAATTTTTAACATTCCAAGCATCCGAGAAGGAAGCTCAATCAACAACAGTGTTTCGTGTTTCAATTTTTTTGTTCATAAGAACACTATCAGTTTAGTCTTGAAAATGAGCTAACGCTCGAAACATGTTGACTATACATATTGTTAAATAAATCGTGAAACATTAAGCCAAGAGTTTAATTTATTTTAATATTTTTAATAATGTTCATAAGAACATTCATCGAGAAAGAATCATTTCAACACTTCAACGTGCCCCTTGGTTGAATGTCAATTTACATTCCACCAAGTGGCGCGTGCAATATTTATATTGCACTAGGAGCCTTCGGGGGCATATAGAATCGAAACAGACAATTTTTCCTTCCTCTGTCCTATTGAGATTTTGCGGACGGATTTTTGCATTCGTAATTTTCAATATGCGAAGAAAAAAATTGATATTCGCCCAAGGCAGAATAATTCATAATGTTTCAAAGAGGTAGCAATCGACTGGATGGAATATACACTTCTACGCGAAACTCAAAAGAACCGATTCAAAAGTTTTTAAACCATCAAATTCAGGACTAGACTCACATCGATTAAGCGCTAGTTTATTTTAAAATGATATTCAATATGCATTTCAAATAAACAAAATCAATAAAAAACAAGTTTGTGTGTGTGTGTGTGTGTGTGTGTGTGTGTGTGTGTATGTGTGTGTCAGGCGATTACGAGTACCATGGTTTTTCATGGGTTCCCTCATGGTGAAGAAGACACTATACACTTTCGAAGCAATACATTTTTCAATTATAAAATAGTTTTGACGAAGTTGCAATTCTCATCGAAACGTCAACTGAAATATTTTTCAATCAAACAAGCGTGTTTTCGCTATAAAATATGAAAATTATATGCCTCATCTATTTGAGACCTCGTCTTCTTTTCAAGAAGGCCACCATCCATATCAAGAAATATGGTGAAATAAGATGAATAAGATTGAAAAGATTCTAAAATATTGTGTTTTTTACGTGCGATTTTGATGGTGTTGATTTTACAGAAAATGAAATTTTCTTATACGTTTCATTTCGTTATTAACTATCCCAGTTGTCTTTTATTGCGTTATATGAATTCAAACAAGTATTTGTAATGTCCGTGATGAGGTGTTCTTTCGCGAACTTCATGAATAATGCAGAAGCTGTGGATAATGAATTATTTTATTATAGTACTGGTTTTGACAGTTCCTTGTTAGATAACATAAAAATCTCGCATTCTTCGAAGTTGATATTTATTCATCCTCTCCATAATTTTTAACACTACACTACACGTTCAAAATATTGGATATTTAAATTAGCATCCTTAGTTTTTTCATTCTCTTCATATTTTGGATAACTTTTTATTGTTGAATATTCTTTGATGATATCGGGAGACCACCCGACTATGATGCGGTACTACTTGGGTTCGAGTCCCGCTGTAGGGATGGGTGTTTGTGTTCGTCTGTGATTTAAGTAGTTTAAATAAGGATATATAATAATAAGAAAAATAATAATAATAATAATAAACTTATTGAGAAAGATTTTTTACATTGTAGAATTACATTCATTTCAATTGATACAATAATTACAACTAGGAAGAATGCTCTCAAAAGGACTGATTTCAGTTTTGAGTCTGATCTTCCATTCAGCCCTCGAGCAAAAATATTGGTTCAAACAAAAATATTGGTTAAATTTATATCCATATATATAAAAATGAAACCCGTTTTCCGTTGTCACGACATAACATGAAAACGGCTTGACCGATTTGGCTGATTTTTTTTTGTAGTTTTCTAATACTCTGTACAAGGTTCTTACGGAAAAAAATATAAAGAAAATCTCTCAGAAAGATTGAAAAATATACATTTAGTTTTGCATATTTTAAAAAACGCGCGTAACGAATGTCAACGTCATTCAATTTAAAACAAAAAATCTGTGGTAATCTGTGACACCACATCAATAACCGCGCTAACAAATGTCAACGTCATTCAATTTAAAACAAAAAAATCTGTGACAACACATCCATAACCGCGCTAACAATAATTTTATTAAGTTTTTGATAAAGTTCGTTTTGTTTTAAAGACTAAGAAGTTTTTTGTTTGCTAATAAGTGTTTGTTAATCACGGTAAGTTCACTTCACTTCATACCGATTTTTGTTAACTTTTGGTGACTACACAATATTACAATTTTACATGGTTATACAGAAAATATATTTTCAGTTGGATTTTCGTTTTTAACAATGCCACCAACCAGACGTACAAACTTAGGCCGCAGAACTCGAAATACGCCAAGTCAAGGAAATATAAGAGCAAATCAAACTGATGAGCAACGCGAAGCGCGAATTGAACTTCAACGGAATCGAAATCAACATACAAATGTTGTGTTTAATCCCCACAGAGCTGCATTCAGTTATAATGTGGCAATTGATTACAGTTCAGAGCAAATTGTTGCTATTGGACTTATGAATATTGTGTGTCCACATTGCAATGCATTGAAATTCAAAAATGAAGCCCCTGGATTGTGTTGCGCCAGCGGCCAAGTCAAATTGACGCCATTGGTACCACACCAGAGCCACTACATTCATTGGTTTCCAAAAATGGGCCAGAACCTATTCATTTTTTGACTCATATCCAGCAATACAATAATTGTTTTCAAATGACGTCATTTGGCATCCCTATGATACCGAACGACATGCCATTCAGCTTTAAACGTTTACAGTTTCCAGTGCCGCTTGCATTTGCAATGTCAATAAATAAATCGCAAGGCAGTCGCTAAGTGTATGTGGCATCAACCTAGAAAATCCATGTTTTTCACATGGCCAATTATATGTCACCTGTTCCCGTGTCGGAAAACCATCAACATTATTTATTTACGCGCCAGAACATAAAACTAAAAATATAGTTTATCAAAAAGCATTAGAATAGAGAGAAGCAGTGAAGGGTATAGAGGCTATTACTTGCTTTAAAGAGCGCGCGTGGTGTTGAGCTCAGTGTTTACTTAAAAATGCAAAGTTGTTCAATAGCGATTTGTAAAAATATGAGTGAACTTGAACCCTATGGAATAAACACTATTATGAAAATATATATGTTGTTTTTTATTTAATAAAAATTAGTAAAGTCCTCAGGTATGGCGAGACCAGGGAAATAGGGATTCATTTTTATATGGAGGATATTATAGATTCCAGTTCAAATTGAATAGGTATTCATACATAAGATAGGTCAGCTATACAAAATAAAGTAGTGCATCAAAGCTACGCTAAGGCGGTACGAAGTTCACCGGGTCAGCTAGTTTACAATAATATACAACATTATTTGAAAGGAAAAGAAAAAAGTTACCTCAGAAATATCAAACATTTGAGACAATTTCACATCGTGAAGAACATTTGTGTTGAAAAAATATGAAAACATATGATACAAAAAATTCATTCATACATTATTGCCTACATTCGAATCATCGAAGTACTGTGCCACACTATAGTATGCCTTCGTTAAGAGCAGAGATTTAACTCTCCTCTTAAACAAATGAGCTTTCAGTACTTTCAAATTCGATGGTAAATGCTTGAAAATTTTAATACTCTGATAATAGAGAGAGTGCTCAAATTTAGCTGTTTTATTCATAGGAATAAGTAGTACATCCCTGTTCCTTGTTGAATACTCATGATTACTATTCAATTTAATAAACCTATCTTCATTTTCTTTAACATATAACAAACATCTATAAATATTAGGGTGGGTCGAAAAAAATCGATATTTTTTTTTCGGATCGTAATACCGCGGAAAAGTTGCTAAATGGTATGACTAAATAGGGGAAAAAATATAAAAATTATCGGATGTTATCTTCCGTTCGCGCATGAGCTCTAAAGTTTGATTAAATTTTGAAAAAATTAAAGTTTTTTGGAAATTTTTAATAATTTTTTTTATTACGATATTTAATATGTAATAGGGAAAAATGTCATCTACGACACACTAATGAATTAATATAAAAATACTGGTATTGAGTTTTAACATCTTCCGTTCGCGCATGGGCTGTAAAAATAGCAAAAAAGTGTTGAAAACCTCAAAAATGTGGACTTAGGAAAAATAAATATATACAAGCTTCAACATATTATTGATGTATTATCCAATAATTACAAAGTACATATTTCACTTACGAATAGATTACATGTCTGGTAGTTTGAACTGTCTTTTGTTATCAAAGGCTGGCATCGTGGACCTTGACTGAAGTGTCGTTCTTATGTACCCGTCTCGAGCTGCAGATCCGCAAACCTTAGCAGAAGCCTCGCTCACCAACTTGACGCTTCTCTCCACTGCTTGAGTATGGACTGGCATCTTCTGTGATAGGATTTCCCACTTCGGTACTTCTTCTGTTTTGATGTAGGTTTTCAGTTCATCATCAGTGACATCTTTCAATAGAGGCGGCGAAGAAAATTCACAGTTTGTCCAATAATTTAATTCCGTGTAGTCTGTTGCGGAAAAGTTTAGCTTAGGTGCCACGTACGTTCGAATTGTTTTCCTCTTTTGGTCTCTTTCTCTTGCCTTAATGATGCGGCGGAGGCCCAGTTCTCTTATATGTTTTCTGGGATCTTGAGTCATAGTAATCATAACATGTTCTGGATGCGCAAAGAACCCATTTCTCTCTATAACTGGGTCAATTACAGCTTTGAGTTCATCTTTAAGATATCTTGAGGTTTCAATACATTGGTGCACGAGCTTAGGGCCATCAGTAAAAAGTTTGGTCTTCTTAATACAAAACCACATCGGCATATATGACTTCAGAATGAATATTACTATTTCCTGGAACTCAGCAGTTGGATTTTCTTGACTAATGTAGAGTCTTAAAGCACGGTTAGCTGTTGTTAGCCACCTGGAGTGAGACAAAGGTCCTGGATCCCTGATTGATAAATCTTTTGGGCATTCACCTGATTTAATCGCTTCTGATATTTCCAGCAAATACTTCTGATCCTTACTAAGAGTTTTTTTGTCTATCTCAGGGATTTGGCAATCAATACTTTCAAACTGCACTACTGGAAGTGTTTCACATTTGATCAATTTCCCACCAATCGGTCCTTTCAAAGAATTTGGCCCGGTCGACTTACCATCTAAATACTGAAATAAATGGCGGAAGGGTAGTTCATCAAAATGAAGAAGACAAACTGCCCATTGCAGAGGCTTACCTAAGTGTGTTTCAATACGGCGTATTATACCGTTTTTCAATCCGGTGTTAACATTGGTGCCATCACAGCCAATAACGACTAATTCGTCTTATTATTAGGTATTACATTATTGATATCTGTAACTATACATGAAAAGAAAATAGGACAAAAATCCGATTTTCTTGTATTTTGGCTATATTTGGATGTCCATGCGCGAACGGAAGATGTTGAAGTGCAATACCGGTATTTTTATATTACTTTATTAGTGTGTCGTAGATGAAATTTTTCACTATTACATATTAAATATCGTAAAAAAAAATTATTACAAATTTTCAAAAAAAATTATTTTTTTCAAAACTTTAGAGCTTATGCGCGAACGGAAGATAACATCCGATAATTTTTATATTTTTTCCCCTATTTAGTCATACCATTTAGCAACTTTTCCGCGGTATTACGATCCGAAAAAAAAATATCGATTTTTTTCGACCCACCCTAATAAATATGTAAACACGGTAAGGTGAGTATGTAATTATTAATGAAGATACGTTTTACAAGATGTTCGTTGATGAATATTGAATATTAATCGAAGTATTCTCTTCTGTGTAATAAACACTCTATTTACTTCTGTAGAGCAGCCCCACAGCAGAATATTATAATTGAAATGACTATATACAAGACTGTAATTCACATTCATAACATAATTTCTAGGTACGATGTTCTTGATTCTAGAGATTGCAAAAAATGAGTTACTCAATTTTTCACATAAGACCTCAATTTGTGATATCCATCTCAAATCTCTGTCTACATATATTCCAAGAAACTTTGTTGATCGTGATGATGATATAGTGTTGTCCCCATATTTAACATCCAAGGTACTAATTCCATTGCCCTTCAGACAAAAATGAACACATACAGTTTTGTCAACGTTCATCATCAGATTGTTCATTCGACACCAACTTACAAACTCCCTCACAATGCATTCACATGCCTCCAGAAGTTCTTCAGGAGTCCTGCCAGAAACGACCACCGATGGGATGGTCGTTATATGCTGGGTAATGTACATTGATTACAAACCCAATGGTCGTTCGGAACCGGCGTTAAACTGTGGATCTAAAACTGAATTAAAAAAAAAATAAATAAATGAATAAATTATTGTTTTTCAATTCAGTGGACCTACAGTTTAACGCCATTTCCGAACAGCCAATGGGCTTGTAATCAAAGTACATTACCCAGCATATATCATTATTTTTAACTACTCGATTCATAGACAAACACAAACACCCATGCCTTTATCGGGGCTCGAACCCGAGTTCTACCACACCATAGTCGGATGTTCTGCCGACTAAGCTACGGAGACCCTCATAGAACACCAGAAAATCATTTCGAAACCTTTACCTGATGTCTGTTCAGATGTGAAAACATAATACCACCACAATATCGACAAAAACAAATCTGACTTTTTCAAGCTTCTTTCAGGATGGTTTCTGATTCTCATGAAGCTGAAAAAACTTCAATATCAACGAAGTACTTTTCAGTTCTAGTCAATGCGCAAAGGTAATGATAAATTTTAATCCATTAGTGTAACGATTTACATTCGTATTTTTTGGGCATTTTTTCGTGATATTCATTCTAGGATTATATCGCTTATTGTACATAATGATATGATAAAACGGAAAATATAAATATGAAGATAAATAATGAAATTCATCAAAGTGACTCTTAACGTCGAATGGCGGTGCCTCGAAATTAAAATCACAACATGAGGTTATAAGAAATGTCGTTTCTCATTTGATAGTGCTATCACATTTTTGTGACGTACGAAATCAATGGAAAGACATGGAATAATTGATATCTCATGTTCTGGAATTGGTGAAAGAGTTCTTTCAACTGAGGCATATACGCAGTTAACCGGGGATCTTTCTAAACAAACAGCATAATAATAAGTTCTTCATTCTCAACAGGTATAATACCCAACTACAGAAAGTAATAACATTCATAACATAATAAAAGTAATGTTCAATATTAACAGAATAATTAAAAATAATAAATAAAATAATAATAAAATTATTAATAAAAAACTAAAATAGTAACTAATACCTAAATAATAGCATTTAATGAAATATCACAAAGAACTCAATCTAAATCAATTCATTTTAGTCAATTCCCTTGAATGGGCGGAATTCCAAATGTAAAACGTTTATTATCACAATAGTTAATTAATGAAGTAGTTAACCATAAAGGAGACTGAAATTTCATCAGGCAATTTAAATTGAAAACTAAATATAAGAAATATATCCACATGAACGGCTAAAACTCATCTTGTACTTGCTACATACATGAAAAACACATACACGCAGATCGTTTTGTTTACAATTAAAATTTATAAATTAACACAAAAAATCTCTGGGAACAAAGAAATTTTTTTGAGGCACACCGTCATTTAAAAGGGGTCTTGGTCAAGGAGTGGTCATTACTATATAGAAGAATACGACATACGTATATGTCAAAGCAAATGTAAACATTGGTTCGATAACCGTCTGCTATCATTATTATCACGGCCACTTCTCATCCGGAAAATGAACTTCTCGACAGAAAGATATATAAAATAACCAATAACATTTGCAAGTAGAGACGCAACGGCCGGAGGCCACAGGCAAGTACGGCCGAGAAATAAATAAATGCAATTATTTGAACCCGCAAATTATACGGACGCGCATATCGTAATTCTAGAATTAATCTTAGTTATGACACTTTGAAGAACAACTTTCATAATCTGACGTGCTAATGATGTTTCCTCTCACCCAATGAAATTTTCACTATATTAAATCTGTAATTCTTTAGCGGTGTTAAGTGAGGGGAAATGACTAATGAAGATTTTCATTGTACTTCTCAGGAAGATTACATGTTCAATATGTTGGCAAGTCGACGGTAGATTATGTCTTAATGGTCAACCGTTTCCTGTAATGATAATTATATGAAAGAAGAATGCCTACTGCAAACTGTCGTGTGCGTTTTTACATCGTCCAGAATAAATCCTTTGAGGATTTACTTATATATGGAAAACACCATTTACAAAAGAGAGAAAATCAAATATTACTTAAATTTACATAACTGAGGCGTTTAGTTCAGACCAAAACTGTTTAAGTGAGATACAGAAACATAGGTCAGCATTTAGGTAACGATTACCATACCCAACATTTTTTTTTTTTTTTTAATTCAGTGGACCTACAGTTTAACGCCGGTTCCGAACGGCCATTGGGCTTGTAATCGATGTACATTACCCAGCATATATCATTATTTTAACTTCTCAAATCATAGACAAACACAAACACCCATGCCTTTAGCGGGGCTCGAACCCGAGTTCTACCGCACCAAAGTCGGGATTTCTACCGACTAAGCTACGGAGACAGGCATAACCCAACATTATATTACTAGATGCGTTTTAGTCAAATAATCATTAGGACAGATGGAGCACGAGAACATATTGTCACACCTGGTTCTTCTGAATTGAACGTGAAAGCAAAATTGACCAAGCAAACGTACGAGGTATGTTCAAAAGAAAAGGTGAATTTTGAATTTTCGAGTCATGTGCTCATTCGATTATTGAAATTTCTTTTCGTTATGTTGGTACTCAGACGTTTGTCATAAGTCGAAATTATCAGCCATTTTGCGTTAGTGGTTTGTTTTTGGACACTGAAAAGGTTGATACGTTTTTGTGTGTTCTTCGATTTCTTACTTTTGAAAAAAATGAATCAAAGAATCTCTATTTAATTTTGCGTTAAAAATGGAATAAAGTGTTCCAACGCGTGTTTATAAGTGGAACAAGCGCTTTACAGAAGGCCGAGAAGATGTTGATGACGATGAGCGTATTTGAAACCACGTCAACAAGCGAAGAAAATGTTTCTGGAAAATCGCTATTATGGAAATTGCAGAGCTACAGATTCAGCAACAAACCCCAAAAAGATTACAGTCATGACAAATAAAAATATTGAATGTTTGATCAACAATTTGTTTCACGTTATGACACATGAGCATAATAATATTTAGGACTTAGCATTTAATTCAAGACAACTACGACGTTTTTTCGATGAGATCACAGAAAACAATGTTTCTTCTCGTACAACACCGTTGCCGAGCCGTGGCGCAAGAGTTCGAGTTCAGATTCTCTGAATTAAAAATGCATTATTTTCAATTATTCAATATAGTTGATAGAGCTTTATATACATATCGTTCTTACAATTTCCGTTCCAATTTCTAACAAGACAACAAATTCATAGCGATGAAATTGTGTATACACTAAAAGCTCCTTAGAAAAATGCGATCCAATTCCTATATTCGCGGTAATATATTTCTCAATTCGCAGATCTGATCGCTATTTTTTGTGACTGATTCCGGAATTGTTTTGTATCAGAAGTTGAAACTTATTTACAAAAAAGAATTTAGATTTTAAAGCACACCTGGTTTTGGATAATGCACCAGGTCAACCTAGCGAACTTGAAATTATGCATCCGAATATAAAAGGATCAAATGGACCAAGCCAAGGGATAATCCAGGTCTTTAAGCTATATTATACATTAGACGAACCTTCAAAATGATAGTGGATAATATGGAATGTGATCCTTATATGAATGCTATGGAATGCTGGAAGGATTTTAACATAGCAAAATGCATAGTAAACATAAAAGAATCATTGGAAGAACTGAAGCCATTACACATTGAAATCATGCTGAAAAAAACTGGCCTACTCTGACTGCGGAAAATGACAAAGAATGTGTGCACATTCAAACTTTGACTGCAAACATAGATGAAATTGCGGATGGAATAGGAAAAGATGGTTTCGAACAGAAAGAATCAAGTGACATTCAGATGTTGCTTGAATCGCAAGATGAAGATTTTCCTGAAACCGACTTGGAGGAAATGTTAAATTCACAGCCTATTGGGAAAGAGGCTTCAACGAGCACGGGAAACGTGACATTTAATTTGAAAATTCTTAGTGAAGGTTTAAGAATGGCTAATAAGCATTGTGATATCATTCATGAAAATTGATACGTCTTTGGAACAAAGTCTTATTTTTAAAAGGCACATTGCTAAACTCATGGCTGAATATCATTATGAATTGAAGGAACTTTTAAAAACTGCGAAGTTTTTAAGTTACAACATTCTTTAAACCATTGCCAAAGCCTGAACATAATAATTAACCAATATGATCAAACACTTCATTTAAATTATTTTTTTATATACTTTTTCTCATTTTGTCACCCAGGAAGGTATCCCGTATAATCCCATATAAATTACCATATTCACAGTTTCTGTATTAGCGGCATATTTTCGGAACGCATAGGTACCCCGCGAATAAAGAGCTTTTACTGTAATTATAGTAAAAGTGAATAATTTATTACTCGCTAGGAATATTATTCAAATCAATTGAATGCAAATAAATCTTAGTCTATTCATACGAAGCTAAATCATATAAACACGGTAAAATACCCTTCATATTTCAATGCAATAATCGAATTTTTTTGATTCAGACTTAACATTATTTGTAATGAATCAACGTCGTTATAGGTTTCTGAATAATCATCTTTTGACTCTCCAGAAAATCGTTTCGATTTTAGTTTGCAAGCTGAGGTATATATGAACCTTATTAGCACAAAAATTCAAGAGCGGAAGGTGCATTCATTCGATATTTATAAAATAGAAACGCGAATCTCATTCAAAATTTTACAGCATATTAAGCAAACAAGTGAGCTGATTTTCCGTTTGTTAAGAAGTATCACGATCTCATGTTTTTAAATCAATTTCCGTTTCTCCGTCTAGATAAAAGGTTAAAACGTGATAACTCAATGGCAATATCAAAAACTAAGGCTCAACATTGCATCTAAGAAAGCAAAACAACCACACAGAGTTTTAATAATATTTTGTTGACGGAGAATATCTTGAATTCCAAGAGAGTTCATTTTAGGAAGGAAGTGGTTTATTTTCGAGCTGTGGCGCGACTGCAATGAACGGCAAGCATAATTAGAACTGAGAAAAAGACCAAATCGACTGGACCTGTCTTGTGAAATATTATTTTTAGAGCTAATCGGAGGATGTGGAAGACACATTTCGTTTATGCGATTGTGGTGCAAGTCGCTGCCTGTTCTATTGGCTTGTTCATTACCGATTGCCGAGTGCGTGGTATTTCAGAAGCTTTCTCGCACCGAAAACATCACGTATCTATTATAATGACGTCTCGTTTTCGTCCTGAGGTTGTGTAGATGCACTTGTCCGCGATAGAAATAGAAGCGAAAGAGGTGATGTTCGCATCGAGTATTTCGTGTCGATTCATTAAGAATGAACTTGGACGAAGAGACATAGAGTGCTTAGTTATTCCAATAATAGACGATGTTACATAACCAAATTCTTTCCTATCCGAAATTCATTCACATATTCATAGACCGAGCCTTTTTTTTGTCAACAGAATAATAATCGTGATATTTCCATACGTATGCACAGATCAGAATAGAGTTTGAATTTCGATATATCCGTATGTAATCGCCCGTCAAGAGAATTTCGAGGAAATTTTGTTGGCTAAATCGTCACGAAGACTATTCTTCATACAGTTCATTTTCACAGTTCGAATCTAGACTGCTAATTTATACATACATAATTGCAAGAATCATGATTAATAACATGATCTTCGACCCGGTCTAGCTAGTAATTGTTTGTACGTTTCGACTCGAAAATAACCTCGGAGACACATGTCGACAAGTTTTTCCGTTATGACATTGAGTACCAATTTGTTTATGTTGAGAGGTTCAGCTATTCCATATAATTCTTAGTGTAGCTGTGCCGAGCTTACTTATTCATTATATCAATCATGTGCTGAATAGACGTAGTTCATCGTTTTTGTGTAACAAACTGTGGGCACCATACCTTTACAACACAATACAGTTCAGTTGGATTGTTCAATTTGAGTGCGCCATTGCGCAGAGCGAGCGCAGTGAGCTGAACAAGAATTACTATGCACGACGAAGGAAATTTGTACATTGTTCGCAGTCTTATATTGAAATAATTAAGCGATAGAAATACAAAATCGAATAGTAAAAAACTGTACCAACACAAGTGGTAAATGTTTCAAAAATGAGCAACATGACACAGGTACCGACAACAGAGAGCGACCTTTTCCTTCCGGACGGATTTCAGAAATTATGCGTCAATAGCATTTTCTAGTATTCCAGCAAACATACGAGATCTGCTCAAAAGAGAAGATGAATTTTGAATTTTAGCGGGCTGTGCACATTCGGTTATCGAAATGGTACACATACTTTTCTCATATGTTGAAATTATAAGCAATTTTGGATTAGTACTTTGTTTTTGACAAATGAAAGGTTAATCACGATTTCACTGTATGTTCCCCGATTTTTACTTTAGAAAAAAGTGGGTCAGAAAATCTGTATTAAATTTTGAGTTAAAATGGAATAACGTGCTCCAACGCACTTAAAATGTTGACAGTGGCATTCGGTGAGTATACTTTGATTCAAAACGGTGTTTATAAGCGGTACAAGCGCTTTACAGAAAGCCGAGAAGATGTTGATGACCATGAGCGTCCTGTAGTGGCAACCACGACAACAAGCGAAGAAAACATCGGAACAGTGAAGAAAATGGTTTTGGAAAATCGTCGAATTACTATTAGGGAAGTTGCCGAGATGTTGGCATATCGATCGGCTCATGCCATGTGATTTTCTCGGATGTTTTGGGCATGAAACGTGTGGCAGCGAAGTTTGTTCCAATATTGCTAAATTTTGAGCAAAAGCAACTTCATATGAGTATCGCTCAGGAATTGTTGAATGACGTAAACGACGATCCAGATTTGCTCAAAAAGGTCATAACTGGTGAAAAAACGTAGGTATATGGTTATTACGTCGAAACCAAGGCCCAATCATCCCAATGGAAATGGCCAGAGGAGCTAAGACCGAAAAAAGCATGTCAAGTTCGATCAAATGTGAAGGTTTTGTCCACTGTTTTTCTTCGATTGCAACGGCGTGCTGCGCCATGAGTTCTTGCCAACAGGTCGTACGGTTGATAACGAAGACTACAAGGAAGTTATTTGCAACATTTGCGACAGCTCAAATGATCGGAATTATGGAAAAACAAATCATGGATACTGCATCAGGGTAATGCACCAGATAACATCAATGCTTGTTCGTGATATTTTGGCCAAAAAACTATAAAGTAATAATGCCACAACCACCGTATTCACCCGACATCGCTCTCCGGGATTTTTTCCTATTCCAAAAACTGAAAAGATCAATGAAAGACGCAATTGACGAGAAAAAGTCGGAATCGAAGAACGAGCTGATAGCCATACCGAAAGGCGCATTTCCGAAATGCTTCGAGGATATAAAGAAGTTCCTAGCATAAGTGCATTATATCTGAGGAGGATTACTTTGAAAGGGACCAAACCTCTTACAACATACTAATTCACTTAACGTTTTTTCGTTCATCTCTACTCGAGCAATCAATCGGCAATGTTTCAACATGAATAGCATATGACAAGCAGAAAAGTACCTGGGATCTTTGCTGCACCAAAAGAACATCGTAGTTGATAGCTACAACCGCAGATCGTAGTTATTCGATTGTTAAAAAACCGCAACGGTGATACTCTTCTCAGTAGAATGATTGAAAAACGAAAACCATTATAATAGTTTTTCATTTTCTAAATTAAATATCAAGAAAATTACACTTTAAAGAAGATGCATATAAAGCATGCTAATCGAACAAAAACAGCTGCACAAGTCGGTAAACACCTCGAGAGATGTCCACGAATATTGAGGAATTTTCTTGTGTAGGACAATCAAAATTAGTAGTTTTGAGTGACGTAGCGATTTTCACTCAAAACCCACAAATTCTTGATGATTCCATATAAGTTTGGTGGTGTGCGTATGTTCAATGCCGGTCTAACCTACGTACAACCATTGTTAACAATATTTCGTTCAAGTTGGTGAAGCGTATTAGACGTGAGTGCCGGGAATTATTAAGTACAAGATGAATAATGCCAGATATCCTTCGTCGACAAAAAAGGTAACACTTTCTATATTTAAACATATAATATTTCAGGGCCGAGGCAAGATGACAAATGACATAATTAGACTAGGCGAAACCAGTTTAATTGACATCGTACCTACAACAATCCCGCATTTAACAGTTATTAAATTATAAAAGGAGTTATTTGTCTTCATAACCCAAGAGGAAAATATGATCGCGGTCAACAAAAGGAGCGTGACCAACGCTAAGAATATAATGTTAATGATGGAATGGCGCCTTACCATCGGACCATAAATATTTAATACGTTTCATTGGAAGTGGGCAGTTGATTCAACAGTGCCTTCTTGGCACGTTAATTTGCGATTACGTAATCGCGACATACGCAGGAAGCAATTAGGAAATGTTTCATTAATTAAAATACAATAATATTTTTAACATGCAAGACTGCAGATCGCCGTCGAGACAGAGAAATACTCAATAAATAAGATGGAAACTCCTTGACGAACGGACACGCATTTTCCCGAAGAAATTCCCGTTAATATTCCATTAAGACAACATCAACACAATTTCCATTCGATGTTAATTATTTCGAGCAATCTTTTTCTTTGTCCACACACTCGACAATGCGAGCTTATGATCGATCAATTAAGTATGTGATGTATCCGATATATTTATTGAAAGGAAAAAAATGGATACGCATTGAATCGCTTCGGACATTAGAAATTGTGGGATTGTTCATGACCGTGTCGTATTGTTTTCTGGAATAAAACAACCAATCCGCTCAATAAATCACACGTAACGCGAACAATAGGCCGCCCGTATATGTACTCATTCATAAATATTAATATGAGATCAAATGAGCATATAATAGAAGGTGAATTGAGCTCAATACAAGTTCTCCGTATTATCAGAACTAAATAAATGGTATTAAAAGGAAGCTATAACATTATAAATACTGAAATTTTCTCGAATCAATCGTAAGTAGGTTCGATATTCACCTGCTTTATAACAAGTACATTTTTAGTCGCCGATCGAATGTAAGACCTACCTCGTAACGTACTTCGTTTTCCTTGATGTCAAAGGAAAGATGATGAATCAAATACAAACGAGATATCATTTGAAGGGTACAGGGAAAAAACATGCAATGTCACTAAGTCAATGAACTGAAAAATTTTTAAATAAACATTTTGATCCTTGGTAAAAGGTACATTTAATCCTGAAATGAAACGGAAATATATAATATATAAAGAAAAAATATTTGTTTTGAGTTTACAGTACAAAAAAAAACCTTCTTGGTTGTACTTATTGAGCTAAAAGAAAAAAGTGAACAAAGTCAGAAAATATAGGAATAAAATATGCAATGTCCACAAAATTGTCATAAAATACAGGAAAAAAATATGCAATGTCCACGAAATCGATAATCTTTAAGCATTATTATATTTAATTTGTGAGAAATATTGCTTAGCTCTTGGTCCACAAAACTTTGACAAGGCCCGGATATCCATGAATTTTGCCTTTAAAACTGCTAGGCTCCCATTATTCGATTGTTCTGGCAGTAAAAACTCTGAGACACCAACGGTATGAGAGGAGTTTTTCAATTTTTTTTTAGGTCCCATGAGAACAGATGACGTCCAAGCGGAATTGTAATGTTCTCTATGAAAAATTAATCTACTCTCAAAAATTACTGCGTCCCTTTCAATAGTCAATTTATGAGGGAAAAAAATGGACAAAATACATGTTTTTCAAAAACACCAAAATAAACAATTAAGAATTCATGAATGACAATTATTGCATTTCAATTCAATAGTTCAGTAATAAATTCTTCCTATTCAACTACAACATGTTCCAAATATTTTCTCAATCACTGAAAATCAAAAATGTCCCTTTCATGCCACCCTTACCCTTCCCCCCATGATAATAGTAGGAATTGAATTCCTTTAAAATGAGATACTCGAAATTTGTAACACAACTAAGATTAAGTTGTAAAAGAAAAAACATAATGAGATAATTTTAAAAAACCTTTAGAAGATCGGTGCTCAGACTGCTCTAATGCGAAGTCAGGTCAATTTAGATATCATGAACAATCGTGTTCTAGTGAAGTCTGTATTGTTTTTTTCCTTTTACGAATGTCATGATTTCTTCGATCTGCCGTTCTTTGAATGTTAATGAACTATTTTGATTGTGGTTCTCATCAAATTACCCATTTTATCGCAAAACAAACACGAAATTCCTTCAAGTTTTCCATTCTTTATGGAAATAGCCATATTGTTCAATTTTTTTTCAGTAAAGCACTAATTGAACACGTAAATACAAGAAATTTCAAATTATATTGCGTAAATAATAAAAAATGAATTGTTTTAAACTATCAGTTATTTTCTACTGGCAATTACACACGGTATTGACAGGAAAATACACCAGCACAAATGCTGCAACATCTGTTTTCTTGTTATCTAAAGTTTCTGGATAACGAATCCTATCATAGTTGCCTGTCCTTAAATTTTGCATACTTTATAGGCGCCTGCACTGAATGAACTATGCGAGTAGTGATTAAAGAGTCTCAGTATTTACTATATATTTGTTCATATATCAAGTCGGGTTTATCAACGTCTCTGTCTGCGACGCCACTGTCGAACTATGCCCAAACGGTTTATTTACGATTATTTTAATAAACACCGGAATAGACATCTCAGCTCTCACAAGGCAGTTGGCCCAGAACGAATTCAATACTCTACCTCTGACTCATTCATTCATTCAAGGCACACCTCTTACATAATTTTCAGTCAGCATGATAACTAACTGATCGATGCCATTGTGACGTGGTATAACGTTTGAAATAAACGACGGCCAAAATATTTGGCGGGAAGCGGACACGTTAACTACCGAGTTTTGGCAGAAGGACGTACACACAGAACTAGATATAAAGAACGATTTATTTATACCGTTACACGTTCGTACGGTTTTTTAATTTCGCGAATCGCTGAATGAACGACTGAGTTCGTACCGTTTTGCGTAGTAAAACTGCGATGAAATTATTACAATACAATCGCCAGTCCATTCGAGAAAAGCCGATATCATCAGAAATAAATTTGTACAACCAACAAACCAAGTCTGGCAGCTCAGTTTTTCTACCGTAAAAAGTTGTGAAACCCATGTAATTCCGATTAATTTGTTTATTCCACACTTGAGGGACCTTCCGTCTTGAGTTATTACGTAATTAACTAACCTAATAACATTTTATAATGATACTAGTTGACCCGGCCAACGTTCTTTTGCCATATAAATTATATATATATATATATATATATATATATATATATATATATATATATATATATATATATATATATATATATATATATATATATATATATATATATATAACGAAGTCGCTGTAAGTTCTCTGTAAATATGTAATATAAAATATTCATTTAAATCATATAAATTTAAAGGCCATATAGATCTATATTAAATCGACAATGTATTGAAGGTATTTCATTGGATAAGGATTAATGCTGTATTGCTTAAAATCGCTTCGAAAATTAGCCATTATTTGTCGTTAAATGTAAATGACAAAAAAATGTTATTGTGGAATATCCATAAGAGATAGACATATACCATAGAGGAGTTTTCTGTAGACATTACTTAGTTCATTATTTTGATAAATCTCGTAGGGTTCAGCCTGCGTTTGCAATGTAAGCGGAAAAATGTAATTATTCACATCACATTAGAAACCTCAAAAATAACAGTATTTCTCCACTATTTAATGGATGGTATCTATAAACCTTCCTCTTCAATCACTAATCTATTAAAAAAACCGCGTCAAAATCCGTTGCGTAGTTTTAAAGATTTAAGCATACATAGGGATATAGGGACAGAGAAAGCTACTTTGTTTTATACTACACTAGCGACCCGCCCCGGCTTCGCACGCCGCAAACGCTACGCCCCGCAATTTTTAAATCTGTAATATCTTCGAAAATATTCACTTAAATCATACGGTGTAAAGGGCCATATATATCTATATTAAATGAACCATGTATTCAAGGTATTTAATTGGTTAAGGATTAATGCTGTATGGGTTAAAATCGCTTCGAAAATTAGCCATTATTTGTCGCAAAAAGTAAATGACAAAAAAAAGTTATTGTGGATTATCCATAAGAGATAGACATATACCATCACGGACTTTTCTGTAGACCTTTTCAATGTGTACAATACTTAGTACTTTATTTTGATAAAACTCGTAGGGTTCAGCCTGCGTTTGCAATGTAAGCGGAAAAAATGTAATTATTTACGACATCACATTAGAAACCTCAAAAATAACAGTACTTCTCCACTATTTAGTGGATGTTATTATACATATAAACCTTCCTCTTGAATCACTCTATCTATTAAAAAAAAAACGCATCAAAATCCGTTGCGTAGTTTCAAAGAATAAAGCGTACAAAGGGACAAAGGGACAGAAAAAGCGACTTTGCTTTATACTATGTAGTGATATGTAGTGATTAAAAATCTGTCATGTTTCAAATGAAACTGCTTGTCTTGACAATCGCACTAAACATTCTCATTTGATATAACAATCTACTATATTTAAGGAGTTTTAATATTGTTATGGTCACTATAAAGTGTTGTTAGGTTGGCTAATTACGTAATAACTTACACAAGAGGTCCCTTCAGTAGGGACTGAACAAATTAGCCCACTTTTTACGGTAGAAAAACTGAGTTATGCGCCTTAGTTTTTCTTACAATTTCATCTCATTTCTTTTTGTAGATTTTTACAAATACAGGTACACTGATTCATTAACTGCAAAAGAACAGGGAAATACAAATGGATAAATGTCGGTCTCCGTAGCTTAGCCGGGACAACAACCGACTATGGCGCGGTAGAACTCGGGTTCGAGTCCCGGTGAAAGGCATGGGTGTATGTATTAGTCTATGATTTAAAGTAGTCAAAACAACTCAAAAGTGATCAAAACAAATTCCTTCCATAAATGGCAGCAAACATTTCACAATGAATATACAGGAAAGTTATACAGCTCCATAAAATCCAATCCCCTACAGATAGTATAGTTTCGAAATGTCAGTAGCAACAGAGGCTACTTCATTCGCAGTATATGCTGTTTGAGAAGTGGGCACGCAATGTGCCCACTTACATCGGATTGGTGTCAGACAATATCCCCTCTGTCAGTGCCGGAAATTGGGAACTGTCGAACATATTATTCTCAATTGTAGTCATTTCAGACATCGATGTCAAAATTTGTTATTCAATTTAACCCAATTAATACGATTGAATCAGCCTAACAACTTAGGTTTTTTTATTATCCTTGAATGATATAGAGGTAAATCAAATCATTTTTGATCATATCAAATCGATAGGTTTGAAAACGTTGAGTTTTCAACGATAGGTTTAATACAACGTTGTATTTCCTATGTGCTAAGGGCGCCGTGTTTTGTTTCAGAACTCCTTCCTTATCGTGGCTTTACATGTGTGTTGATTGGTTCACTCTACAAAGCGTATATTGCTACTTCATAGCACTTCATCAATGAAGATCCTAGTAGGTTCTGGTCCTTCATTCAGGATAGAAGGGGATGTACTAGAATTCCAGGAATCATGAACAATCTATTTATAACAAGTCAAATGATATTGTGAACGCATTTGCGGATTACTTCAGTTCTGTGTATTCAGATGCTTCTGCTAATTGTGATATTGTTTCTGAGAATTCTGGAAACACTCTTGTTTTCATAGAGTGTATTACAGAAGACATGATAAAAGTAGCCGCCAGAAAATTTGATAACAAATTGACTAATTTGATTCCAAGCTTCATTGTGAAAGACTGTCTTGACACTGTAATCATGCCGCTAAAGCATATATATGATCTCATTCTGAAGACCAGCATTTTTCCTACAAGATGGAAGGTAGCAAAAGTTATTCCGGTGCTCAAGAAGGGAGACTCATCACATATTGGTAATTACAGGCCAATTTCCATATTGTCGAATTTCTCTGAATTGCTTGAAATTATACTTTTCAATAGCATATATCCTAAGATCACAAACAGTGTTGCAATTGAGCAGCATGGGTTTATGACTAGGAGATCTTGCATTACAAATTTGGCTCAGTTTTCTCAGTTCATATGTGAGGAATTGGACGGAGCAGGGCAGGTCGACGTTGTATATACAGATTTCCAGATGGCTTTCGATAAGATAAATCATAAACTAGTTATAGTTAAAACTAGGAAGCTTTTTGAATTTGCAGATAATTAATCACTTCTCGAGGAGTCCTACTTGAGTAATTGCAGTCAATTCGTACAAATAGAGAATTGCAAATCGAGAAAATTTCGAGTAACTCCGGGAGTGCCGCAGAGATCCAATCTTGGACCCCTACTATTTGTCCTGTTTATAAATTCCTGTTATAATCATGATTTTAATTCAGTTATATTTACCTGTAAAAGCCAGGACGCCGGAGCAACTGGCTGATCAGGAAATTTTAAAAAAGGACCTACTCCATTTCACATTAATAATTTACACAGTTATGGTAGTGTGAAAACATAAACTAATCGTCATCATTCCAAAGTCAATTGAACTTTAAGAAAACGCTTATAGTTCACAAAATATACAACAATTCGATAGGAATACCTAATTCACGTATGAACGTATTGGCCGATTATACGTTGAAAAATTATCAGTCTTGAGTCATCGTACATTATGAAGTTTCAATGTCTCCGAGGAAATTTTCTAACAGTGAATCTAAACAGCAGTTTTCGATCGAATAGATAACAATAAATAATTCCAAAAATGAGAAATATAATTCTGCATAATACATATTTCAACTGAAAATCTAAACCACAAATATTTCGGCTGAAATAATAAAAAATGAGTACATCAATATGAAATGACAAAAATCCAAAAAACGTGATTCGAAAAATATTCATAATTTTCGATTTCTTCAATTAGGATATTCTTCGAAAATTCTTAGGTTAGAACAGCGCAACTCGTCTTCTGTCCGTAAAGCAACAGTGGAACGCAGGTAATTAATAAACACCTTCAATATTCAATGCAATATTCCGCAAATTAATTATCGGCACTTTCCTCTGCCTCTTACCCGACCGAAAAAGAAAAGTGCCAACATCTGATGATTTATACGTATAATCTTCGGTAGTAATTGCTTTCCTTGGTCGTTCATTCATAGCACACCCACACAAAAGAGAAGCGGCAGAGCCAGTCTCTATCTCGAACCGGCTACATGGTAGACACTAAAATTACAGGTGAACAATTATCAATTTTCCCCATTATCGTAAACAGTGTTCTACGTCATTTTGACATAAAACGATTAAATCGAAGTCCTATCCTGAATAGCTGCGATAATAACAGGCTTTATTTTTCAATAGAAACGAAACATGAAGCGAAAATAGATGACGAATTCGAAATTATAAGATTCAAATTTTCTGTCACATTGTACCTAGACGTCAAAACGTAATCAGTTTGCTCCAAGTATTAATTCTTTAAGCGCACAACACACATCCACATCCTTGAAATATTTCACCACATACTACGAGTCAGTGTGAAAGACTCACCCTTTCAACTCCTTATAATAAAAAACTCAAACCACAAACGATAACCATTCGAAAACATAAGGAACTTGTCTGCAAGCCAAAGTCATCAAGGTGTGAGTTTTACGAAGTCAAACGCTGTAGAATGAAAACAACAGATGCTTCTTCCAAAAATCGCTATAAATCAATAAATTTTTAAATAAAAGTTTCATCATGATTTACTCCAACACTTCAAAACTATGGTCCATAAAGACAGCGCATCAGATATGCACCCCATAATACCCTTAAAAAGGTGAACATGTTAACTCTTTCCAATTTAAAAATTTTACTACTTTAAAAACTTCAGCGCTGGTTTAAGACAGCCAATCACTACATAGTATAAAACAAAGTCGCTTTCTCTGTCACTATATTCCCTATGTATGCTTAAATCTTTAAAACTACGCAACGGATTTTGATGCGGTTTTTTTTAATAGATAGAGTGATTGAAGAGGAAGGTTTATATGTATAATAACATCCATAAATAGTGGAGAAATACTGTTATTTTTGAGGTTTCTAATGTGATGTAAATAATTACATTTTTCCGCTTACATTGCAAACGCAGGCTGAACCCTACGAGATTTATCAAAATAATGTACTAAGTATTGTACACATTGAAAAGGTCTACAGAAAACTCCGCTATGGTATATGTCTATCTCTTATGGATATCCCACAATAACATTTTTTTGTCATTTACTTTTTACGACAAATAATGGCTAATTTTCGAAGCGATTTTAACCAATACAGCATTAATCCTTATCCAATTAAATACCTTAAATACATTGTTGATTTAATATAGATCTATATGGCCCTTTACAGCATATGATTTAAATGAATATTTTCGAAGATATTACAGATTTACAGAGAAAGCGACTTTGTTTTATACTATGTAGTGATATACATATATATATATATATATATATATATATATATATATATATATATATATATATATATATATATTAAATACTGACACTTAATTGAAATTTCGAAATATTTCAAATAAAACTCTCAGGGAGCTGTCTACTCAAATGTTGTCAACCAGAACGAACCAATCACTTTTGAGAGTGAATATTAAGTGCGCTTCGAAAAATTCATGTAGCCGCACTAATGTTGTCATGAGTAGGAATCTAGAACGCTAGGGAGAGTTACACGTTTTTTCTTCGACAGAGGGAGCTCACGTGAATTTGCATAAATTGTCGTTCCCCTCATTCGGATCTGGGACCTGTGGACGTTCTAAAAGTCATGGATTCTTCATTGTTTGATTAAATACGGACTGATGATTCATAATAATGATGAAACAATTGTATCCTATTATCATTCAACAAAATCGATGATTTTTTCGAAGCGCACTTAATATTCACTCTCGAAAGTGATAGGTTCGTTCTCGTTGACAACATTTGTGTAGACAGTTCAATTATGAGTCTCAGTATTTACTAATGATTCGTGGATCTGATATATATATATATATATATATATATATATATATTAGAGTCTAATATGTTATACGGCTTATTGTCTAATAATTAGACAATAAGCCGTCGAATATCTGAAAAATGGTTAAATTTTCTTATTTTCTTCTCATAGAGCCAAACATGCTAGACACTTAATTAACTACGTCATCAATATAAAGATCGAATATAAATTGGAAATCAAAAATCACGCCAAGATCCTGAATAGAATTTTGAAAATAAGAAATATTCTATTTGAATTCGGAAATTGATACAAATATCGATTTAGTTTGAATTAAACTAAATAGTTTGAAATTTTCACTTCAATTCAGTCAAACATGACTGGCCACAGTGGCTTCGTCAGATGTAGATGAATGTTTATCATCTACATCTGATGATGCCACTGTGTTGGCGAAACAATATTGTATGTTTTACTGATTAAAAGTGATAATTACAAACTACTTATATTCAGATTATGTTGTTAAATTTTCATCAAGTATCGGCCCAATCGATTAGTGAAATACCGATTTCACGATCTTGACTGCTTGTTTTTTTAATCATTGACGAAACTTTGGAACCTTTTGGAATTTATTTCAAAGAACATATAAACCTCTGAAAACGTAAACATCTGAACCTTCATTCAGAGAACATGTAAATCGTCCCAAAATTAACCCAAGATTCAAATTTGCAGCCATTTATGCGACATGGTAACAGAGTTCTTTTTGCAGAAATTGGATGATAACTATTGATGTGGTCAAATGTGGTTTCAACAAGACGTTGCCGCATGCGTAGAGCCCGTGAAACACTTCAATTGCTGCATGCAACATTTTCGGTGATCAGAACTCGATAGTGTGATTTAACATCATTAGATTTCTTTGTATTGCTAATTCAATATCACAGGTCTACGTCAACAAACTCACAAGCACGCGTGCATTAAAGGAGGAGATTTAACGTTGCATCAACGAAAATCGACCACATTTGTGCAGAATTGTCATGAAAAATTTCGACAAACGAGTGCGTATGTGTATGCAAAGCCTTGGAGGCTATTTGGCCGATAGTTATCCCATAAATAACCTTAGTCTGTGTACTTTATGATTCAAAAAAAAATTACAATCAAAAGACCAAAAACTGTGTTTTCTATCTGATTCAAATCTTTCGTTAGTGTTGGAACAGCCTATATTCGAAAGATAAAGTTCACAAAAAAAATATAATTTGCGAAATTCCGTATCAGGCGTTCATGTGTTGAAAAATATCCAATGGCCTTCTACCAAAAAGTTAATGATTCCCAAGACTTACCTCATTACATTCGGTTAGTTACAACAGCATCGCATGTCAGGATGTGACTTGCTGACATATCGTATCTGAAAATAGAATAATAGTGCATTAGAACCCAATACTAAGAGCTTGACGAATTTCAACTGTCGATCATGGAAAGTAAAAGAAAAGTGCAAGACGTTCGATTTAGCATTGCCTTCGATCAACGATATTGGCAGAACCGCTTCTGGGCACGAAACGGCTTCTTCGAAGCACGAAAGAGCGATAAAAGTACTGTGTACTCTAGTTATTCGCAACTACTATAAACCGGCTTGAATTTATTCAGCAATTCAGATTTTCTTCGACATGAACTTTTTGAGTTGCCAAGGCGATCCGTTTTCTATAATTCTCGATTTGCTCGAAGATGGGTTAGCGGGGATTATTACCAGACAACTTGTGAGTATATTTATCGCACAAAGGTACTGTGTTATCGTGCTGCTAATTATACAGGGTGTGAATTGAATATCAAAAGTTCAAAAATAGGACTATTCCGACAACATATTTTCTCTTCCGATAATTTTCAAATACTTAGTGCTATGTTAAGAGATGCGAGGTATCTATAATGATTTATATCCAATATTCCATAATAATTTAAAACACTTGCTCAAATTCCTTAAACTAGGCTTTCGACATCGCTCATTAAACTTTTCGAATCATACTTGATAGGCAGAAAGCAACGCGTTTTTAGCTGTCGCTATACATCAATTGAATACTGTGCTTCATCTGCAGTGCCCCAAGGTTCCATGCTTGGTCCTCTGCTTTTTAAAATGTTCATAAATGATATAATCGATATCATTGATGTTAAGGGTTTATTGTTCGCAGATGACTTTAAGATTTTTCATTATTTTTCCAGCATCGGTGACTGTGAACGCATTGCAACAAACTTTCGTAATGTTGTAAATTGGTGTGATTTCAACAAATTAAACCTCAACATCTCCAAATGACATGTAATGTCGTTCTCCACAAAATATAATTTATTTAATTTCAAGTATGAAATTCGTAATAATATTTTGAAAAGACCCAATACATTTATTGACCTTGGCGTAACCTTTGATTCTCAACTAACTTTCGTGCCACATATCATGCTACAGTAACCGCTGCCTGTAGAGTATATGCTTTCATTGTTCGTGTTGGAAAGGAATTTAGGGATATATCAACTCTGAAATCATTGTATAGTGCTTTCGTAAGATCTAAACTCGAATACGGATCAACAGTCTGGAATCCTGCTATCAGTAACACATTGATCAACTGGAGTCTATACAACGAAAAAACGTTTCTGAAACTTTTGAGCTTCAGAATTGATGGAATATATCCACCTATAGGCATATAACATGAAACGCTTACAAGTCGACATAATGTGGACACACTTAGTGCGCGAAGGAAATGCCATGCAATAATCTTCTTACATAAAATAATTAACAATAAAGTGAAATGTCAGGAGTTATTGCAAAAGCTTGATTTCATTGTCCCAAAAGTTTCTTCCAGAAGCGCATTCACGTTCTACCTTCCAGCAGCTAGAACGAATGTTCTAAAATTTTCGCCATTGCACACGATGTGTGAACATTGTAATATTTTGGGAGCTAAGGTGGATATTTTGAACTGTTCTGTACTGATATTAAGGCAAGTTTCCTTGATATGCATAATCTCCGATAAAACAATTATTTATATGTATTCACGAACAGAATTCATATTCACTCATATAATTATGTGTGTATAAGTGTTAATATGTGAATGTATATGTATTTGTGTGTTTAAATTCATATGTATGTATAAGTTTGGTCAGCATTTAAATTTTTTTTTACTTCTATAATTATTTTATTTCATTTCATCAGTTGTGATTCATATCACAAACTCTTTCATTTAAAATGAAAATACAAAATTGTGTTGTTTCCTGTTTTGTAATTAGGACTTGTCCTGTAAAACAGTGTACCTATGTCAAATAAATAAATAAATAAAAATTTCGCCACATACATTATGTTAATTTAACTCTACATATGTTTCTCTAGAAGTTACTCTACATATGTTCGGTTCACTAGCCCATTATCAAGGCATATTATGACTGATTTAATATTTTGACATAACATGTTTTTTGCATATTATGCAACCCGTTAGACACAGTACCCCGAATTCAGCCGTAAGAATAGTAACTATTGTTGAAGTGAACTATCCAAGGCATCACTTGACATCGGTTAAAGGTATATTAATTACCGAAACGTCGTGTGTTATTTGAATTTCAGACAGTGCGTTTGTCCATATTTGGAACACTTCTCGAGTTTTGTGTCGGACATGAGTTTTCTTTTCAGAAATTTGTATTCAAATTTATAGACGATGAATGTGCGACAAACTACAGAAAAAACAGATTGTTCCATTCGAAATACACCTCATAATACATATTGAAAACCTTATTGTGAAATGAATCGTGCAATTTTTGGTCACTATTCATTTACATACATCAACAACCATGCGATTCCATATGCAAACACAGGCAAATATCTTGGCATGAACGAAGACGCGAAGCAACGATGGAAAGAGCATATTGAGAAGGCACGGAATCAACTGAATCTTAAATATAAAAAATTATATTATAATTTAAATAAAACTAAGTATTTTTTGATTTTCACTAGAATTTAGTTAAACATAACAATGTTGATTCGCCAACACAGTGGCTTCATCAGATGTAGATGATAAACTGACATAAATTATATTAGCTATTAGGTAGACATTTGGAACTATTAACCTAAAATAAGCTGATGATACACAGACTAATTATATCTACAGCCGTTGTGGACATATAGTATACAACTTTGGGAGTCTGCCTACTTGAGTAATATTGAAATAAAACAAAGATTTCAGAACAAGGTACTTCGACGTATCTCAAGCCCGCTTGGTATGTTAGAAATCGCGACCTTTAGAGAAACCTAGGACTGGATACGGTGGCAGACGGGGCAAGAAATATTTCAAGTCAGCATGAAGAACAGCTACAACATCACGTTAGCTCATGGGTGAAGAGCAGAACAGTGTGTGTTGTGTAGTGAAACCAAAAGCCAACAAAACGGAGGAAACACTAGTGGAAGAAACACTTCAGCTTTAAGATTTTATCAGGATAATACTCTTCGTTGATCTTGTTTCTGGATTAGTTGTAATTGGATGGATCAAACAATATTATTTACATAAAGGGATAAAAAAAAGATGTGAAGAAAAGAAATCACGCTAGATCACGAGATTTCGGGTAAGGTCTACGAGGTTTGTTCGAAAGAAAAGGTGAGTTTTGAATTTTTTCGAAAATTAGTATTTATTCATCAATATCCATTTTGTCCCCTTCAAAGTAATCCTCCTCAGATATAATGCACTTATCCCAGCGTTTCTTCCAATCCTCGAAGTACTTCTGAAATACGCTTTTCGGTATGGCCGAATTGATGTGTGAGTTGGTGCATTATCGTGATGCAGAATCCATGATTTGTTTTTACACAATTCCGATTTAGTCGTATTGCTTCACGCAAACGTTGTACAACTTCCTTATATTTTTCCTTATTAACCGTACGACCTGTTAGCAAGAACTCATGGTGCACCACGTCGTTGTAATCGAAGAAAAGAGTAAGAAAAACCTTCACGTGTGATAGAACTTGGCGTGGTTTTTTCGGTCTTCGCTTTTCTGGCCGCTTCCATTGGGGTCATTTGGCCTTGGTTTCGACGTCATAACCATATACTCACGTTTTGTCACGAGTTATGCCTTTTTTATGCCGACGATCCAGTGCTAATCTGGATCGTCGTTGACGTCATTCAACAACTCCTAATCGATAGTAATTATATAATAGCGTTGCTTTTGCTCAAAATTTAACAATTTCGGAACAAACTTCGCTGCCACACGTTTCGTGTCCAAAACATCCGAGAAAATCGCATTGCATGAGCCCACTGTTTCGATGTTTTATTCTCTTAACCTGGTTGCAACTCCAGGACGTTCATCGTCATCTACATCTTCTGGGCCTTCTATAAAGCGCTTGTACCACTTATTAACACTTTTTCGAGATAAAGTAGACTCGCCGAACGCCACAGTCAACATTTCAAGTGCACTAGAGCACTTAATTCCATTATTAACGCAAAATTTAATACAGATTCTTTGATCCATTTTTTTCAATAGTAAGAAATCGAAGAACACACAAAACGTGACTAACCTTTTCAGTTGTCAAAAACAAACTACTAATCCAAACTTGCTTATAATTTTAACATATGAGAAACGGATGTGTACCAACATAACAAAATTATCGAAAACAAAATTTCGAGAATCGAATGTGCATAGCCCAAGAAAATTCAAAATTCACCTCTTCTTTTTAACAGACCTCTTATATACAGATTCCAATAGAATATACAATGAGTTTCATCAATTCCTGACAATGGATTGATGCTCGAATCATTTGTTGAGTGAACTGAACAGTTTTTATAGACTTAGCAACATATTCTGAATTATTACTATTTATTACACTTTTTAACAGCATTCCACAAAGTGTTGTAAGAGAAGTCAATTAGCATTACCTCTACATTAGGTGAGTTGCTATTGAAAAACGATCCCGACGTTCAAGACAGCTCATGAAGTGCCCGGTTAAGCACGGAATCTCAATCAATGTCAAATTTGAATATATTCCATAAGAATCGAAAGTTTCACAAAAAACGCTCACATTCTAATACAGTGTAATACTTCAAATATAAACTATAATATATAATTAAAGTTGAAGGGTTTTCAACAAAATTCACAAATCACCTTCCATATATTAATCACGGAAAAAGCTCACGATTCCTTTCCTTTCGGCCTATAGAGAACCAACTCCGTCGTCCAAGTTTGCGGTCTATTTTATAAGCGAAAATTATTTCGACGTGTGCCACGATGATCCGAAATATACGGCACATTCTCCGAGCGAACTCTAACAGCGGGATCATTTCCAATTACATTTGACTTCTGGCGATAATTGTCGAAGAAATGCTCGAAATTTTAATTGTCCTTCATCTCGTATCGATTAACCGGCATGGAATATCAACGTCTATTAAATACTGCAAGTTGTACAGGGACAATTAAAATAAAATACGAGCATAATAGAAAGATAATTCAAAGGATCAATTAAATGGACCATTTTGAATTGTCGTCCGGCCTGCGGGCCCAAACTGAAATTGCCAGGTTAGTTAATTGCAAAAACGATATTGAATGTTACACGAAACGTTGTAACGAGAAAGCTCGAGGATGTAGGATATTATGTTCGATCTTGCAGGATTACTTGGAACTCGGCTCGCTTCTGTGAAGAATATTAATTTTATATCGCCACAAACCCGTTCGAATACGTGAATACGCATTACACTCTCACATTTGATGTTGTAAATACGCAGGATTTGTTGTACAATGTGACGTTTTGAACTTGAAGGAGTTCATGCGAACGGATCCACAAAAATACGCAAAACCACGAAATTCAAATAAAGGAATTACACTTCCCAACAAAGAAATAAAACAAACAAATTAAGTCGATAATTGTTAAGTTTGGTTTGAGAAAAAATACCACTGGCCTGTACTATTGATAATAATATAATATAATAATAAAATAAATTTATTGACAAACATTCTTTACATTGTAAAATTATATTCATTTCAATTGATACAAATAATTACAACTGAGAAGAATGCTCTCAAAAGGACTGAATTCAGTTTTGAGTCTGATCTTCCATTCAGCCCTCGAGCAAAAATTTTGGTTCAAACAAAAATATTGGTTGAATTTAAATTTACAAAAATACACAACTTAATTTGAAAAAAAAAGAAAAAAATTACCTCATAAATATTAAAAACTTGAGACAATTTCACATGGTGAAGAACATTTGTGTTTAAAAATTATAAAAACATATGATACAAAAAATTGATTCATACATTATTCGAATCCCTTAATTGTTTTTGAGGAACGAAATATTATCAATAAACCATTTTATTCAAGAGAAAAAATCATCCTTTCGCCATTGCACATAAAATTAGGACTAATGAAGCAATTCGTTAAGGCTCTCGACAGAAATGGTCAATGTTTTCAGTTTATTTCACAGAAATTTCCTGTTTTAGGTACTGAAAAACTGAAAGCAGGTATCTTTGACGGGCCTCCAATACGTCAATTAATGAAAGACACCACTAATTTTGTGATTTCAATGGACGATCTGGAAAGACTTGCGTGGAACTCATTTGTAGCAGTTGCACAAAATTTCCTTGGAAATAATAAGGCTGACAACTATATAGAATTAGCAGAGGAAATGCTAGTTAGTTTCAAAGATTTAGGCTGTAATATAAGCATAAAATTACTCTCTCAATAGTCATATAGATAAATTCCAACACAATTTAGGAGATCTAAGCGAACAGCAAGGAGAACGTTTCCACCAAGATATAAAGACGATGGAGAATAGATACCAAGGAAGGTGGAGCACTCATATGATGGTCGACTGTTGCTGGGGAATCATGCGAGATGATCCTAGTCAGTTTCACTCAAGAAAGGCAACTCAAAAAGGCAATTTCTTGAAGTTTGATGTCAATTAAATTAATTTTTTTGTGAAAAGTGTATTTTTTTATCTCGGGAACTAGAGCTGATAGAAAAAAACCGGTAACATTTTTGATTTCGCCATATAGGACCATATAGGACATACTTGAAATCAGGTCTAAAATCCCCGGCACCAAAATCGTTGTAGGTCTGTGTTAATAGTTTCTTCTTGCAATTCTCCAACAATGCGACTGAGTGGAGGGATATTATCATATTCATATCCTTCATGCAACTTGCATGATAACCAGAAATGGAAGTTAATGAAACAGGAATGAAGTGTCCTAATAAAAATTTTAGTTTTCATGTTATTTTATATTTGCAACACTCATTTACTAATTTTCGATTTTTCTTTCAGACATAACTTTACATTCCAGAAATTTGTATTCAATTCTATCTACAATAGAAGTCCGACATAGAACCCAGGAATGGAAGTTAGACGATTTAAAATATGAAGCGATACAGATTTCAAGTCTTTGAGGAGTCTATGAATCGCATTGAGAAATTCGTGAGGGGTCCGCCTAGGGGCCGAAAAAGTTTTAGAACCTCCGGTTCAATCAGAACGTGCTCTGCCAACGGGGAAAATTTTCTATTCCTATCAAAAAATCTGACACGTTCCGAATACTGAGAGCGATACGTATCGTCGTATCGTCTACGTTCGAATATAACAGACACGTAGAAGAAAGTAATATTGTCCGTAATCTAGTTAATCGTATATCCACGCGACCTTGAGGGAACAAAAGTTGATTGTGAATTGTTGAGTCCGATTGAGATCGAGATCGAAATGAATGACGAACCTGAGAATTTCTCAATATCCTAGACGAGGACAGTAATACGTCCAACATCGGACACTCACTGCCAGGTCGACGGCATCTGTTCGAGTATCTAAAAGGAAGACCTATGTAATCTGATTAACCATTCTACAACACAAGTTCCCGTATTGAACTATATTCGATTTCGGTTTATATGGAACTCCACCCATCAGTAAATACGTGAGCAAACATGACTTATAACTATCCGAATCGGAAGGACCATTATTTGTTGAAAATCATCAACATTTAAATAAAAACAAACAAATGAATTTCCTGCATCAATACAAACGTAAAACAATCATAATTAATTCCATATTAAAATAAATTAAACTCTTGGCTTAATGTTTCACGATTTATTTAACAATATGTATAGTCAACATGTTTCGAGCGTTAGCTCATTTTCAAGACTGAAGAGCGTTAGCTCATTTTCAGTCTTGAAAATGAGCTAACGCTCGAAACATGTTGACTATACATATTGTTAAATAAATCGTGAAACATTAAGCCAAGAGTTTAATTTATTTTAATATTCAATTATGTTTCACCAAGAGTTAAGCGAGAATTCAATCTCAATAATTAATTCCATTTAACGCCCAAGCTAGAGATGGAAAACAAATTGTGAATATTTATAGCAACTTTAGTATCTACAGAAATCTGAAATGCAAAATAATTAAAATACGACTATCAGTTTCTGCGTGAAATAGATCACGAAATTTAATCGAAACCTTCCAACGCAAGACTTCAGCATTAGTGCTGTCACACATATACTATTGTGCTGCTCTAGTTTTTATTGTTATGTCATTATATATGCATTCACATTTCTTTAATGAAAGTGAAGTCACCAGTTCGCGAAATAGTTGTAGACCTAGTTCCAAAGGATGTGATATTCAGCACAATGAAGAACGTTCTTTTCACATAGCTAACTGGGGCCTCTGATATAGAATCAGTTAATAACAATATGTTTAAGTACATAGGTATATAGAAATAGACAACGTAAAAATTATCGGTATATCCGATAATTTAGAAGCAACCGTTGACGTGTTTCGAGTTTGCTGGTTCTCTTCAGTAAGACGAAGCCAAGTTCAAGGTGTACGAACCTGGAGATGGAAACAACAACAAAAGAACACTCCTTCAAAGGAAGTCACCACTGTTGGGCTTTCACATTGTTGCGTCCACACATTTCAACAAGATATTATTATTTCTAGCAAATAACAGACTGCAAAATAGAAAATGTAGTTCAATTCACGCTACAAATTGTGGCTTTCAAAACTTACATAATCATTTCAAATATTTTCATTTATTTGAAGGTTTTGGCAAAGCTACACATTGTCTTGTGGCATTAACCAATCAGTATCGAGTTTTTCATTATCAGTTTGTTATTCTCTAAGATTATCAATTTTAATAAGGATAATAGAGTAGAACAACCCATAATTCATTTGACAACTGATTTCAAGTACTAAAGACTGATCGAAAAAACTATCAAAAATATATGTACCTATATTTGCTATACTGGTAATAATAATAATATACCTATATTATTATTTGATGATTTTCTAATATAAAAAAACTATCGATGTATAACCCTTGGGTATTGTAGAAAAACTGTTATGACAGAACTACACCTAAAAAATAATTGTCACTACTGAAAATTGAATAACATTCGACAGTAACTTGGAAACACTGGGCTCGATTCCTCTAAATGAGATTAATTCACTCGACATATGTTTCCAATTATGAAGAGTTTTTAGAATTGTGCTAATACAAACTCCAGAAAAAGCAAGAAAAAATTAAGGATTGTAATCACAATAAATAGGACTCGATCGAATATGATCAAATCATGGTATTCTGTCTTGAATTTTCAAATTTGTATGCAAGAAAGTAAGACATCGCGCCCCAGATAGTTCAACCAGCTTTTCCGCTACTCATCTAACGCGTCGTGTGGCAACAGAAAAAGTGTCAGTTGTCGAAAGAACCAGTACTGCACGTTCCTTCTCCACGACTGTTTCTTTTCAGTCCTTTTGCTTCCTGTTCAATTTCGCGGAATCACCGTCGCCAACCTGCCGTCTGCATCGCTGCCGTTTTATGGGCAATTGACGCATTTTCTTTTTTTTTCTATAAATCCACATGTACCTAACTGGCTAATCGAGCAACGAGCAACTAGATGTAGGGTGTCTACGTTGAATGCCAAATATCGACGATATCCGAATCACGAGAACTATCGTAACATCAGTTTTTTGTGCACGAATAATCCGATTACAAATTCAAAAAAAATCTTGAAGGAATGTTCTTTTGTTGTTATTGCAGGCTATACCGATAATTTCTTCTTCTGTTTATACTTTCTGACGCATTAAATTCCTCTTCATTTATTGCTCACAGACTTGGTTAGAAATTCCATGAAGGAACGAAATAAACGTCACAAAGGCGAAGCAACGACCAAATTTTCCAAACCGTAGAGTTAATGTCCTAATGTTAATCCTAAAAGTGGTGACTTCCTTTGCAGGAGTGTTCTTTTGTTGTTTTTTTTTTTTCATCTCTAGCTTCGTACACCTTGAATTTTCTGTGACATTATGAAGAGAGCCAACAAAATCAAAACACACGTATAATGTTTCATATATAAAAAAAGTGTTCAGACATCCACTTTCCGAAAGAAGTTAAATCCCATTGCATTCATATTCAAGGTATTGCGATCAGTCACGGTGGTTGATTGATGCTGATCATATTTGGTATAAAAGAAAAAAATAAAAACATTGTTAATATCACACAGTTATACCTTCCATTTACTAGCATATTCTGTAATATTTGTTGTTTTTTTTATGATTTCATTTTACTGTTATTTTGTCTACAATCAAACTCAAACATCTTCATAGGGTTAAGTAGGAGTAGCTTAAGCTAGACTTCGCCCTGTTTAAAAGTCATTGTTGTACGAATTGTACATTCAATAAAGGCATATTATTATCATTTTATATGACATTATGTAACCTGGAGTGTCAACAAGAATTCTTGATGTCTAGGTTTCATAAATGTACATAATAAGCAAAAGAATTGAGTATTGAAGACACGTTTCCGCTATAGATTGAAGGTAATCGATTGCCGTCGAAGAGTAAAAAGGCTTTAGAAAATCATTTTTTTCTGATCTGAAGGTTTCTTTAAAAGTTGTACGATCCATAACGCCGCTTCCAAACGGTCAATGGGCGTTTAAACCACGTAGTACATTGCCCAACATATATTTTTTGATATTTTAGTACCTAACCACTAAAATCATGAACGTATACAATATTGTTTCGTAGTTTTCCGGCAAATAGCTATTATATAAGTTTTTTCGATGATACAATTTAATTTGCACCATCAAGGTTGATCGTTTGATAGATCGGATATATCAATTAACTTCATCGATAGTAAATCCCATTATTGCTCACAGAAACCACTATTGAAATATCAATTCTAGGTATCTATTATGCCATCTGAGGTGAGGTAATTACAGTGCAGAAAATTGCAGGTAGCAAGTACGACCAACACAGACCGTGTGTAGGGACTGCGGCATTTTTTGTCGGTTCTGCAGAGCATTTCGTCCCAAACCAATGCCTACATCTGAGATGTCATTCATTAACACATTCGAAACGCTAAAGAAACCAATTTACGTTTCAGATATCAAGGGGTTCTTGTAACGAAAATAGGCCAACAATATTAACGTCCACAGAGCTTGTAATCTACAAGCATTAGCAAATGATATACAGTAAAAGCTCCTTATTAGCGTTTTCACTATTCGCGAATTAAAAAAATGCGACGCAAATACTATTGTCGCGGCAATAGATTTCTTTATTCGTGGATCTAATCGCTATTTCTTATAACTGGTTCCGGAATATTTTTGTTTCGGAAGTTAAACTTATTTGAAAAAAAAGAATTTAGACTTTGAAGCAGAGCTAGTTTTTTCTTTGAAGTAGAGCGAGTTGACCAGGTCAACCTCGCAAACTTGAAATTATCCAACCAAATATAAAAGTGACGTTTTTACCTCCCAACACGACGGCTTTGCTTCAACCTATAGACAAAGATAATCCAGGCCTTTAAGCTCTATTACATTAAACGAACCTTCAAAATCATATTGGATAATATGGAATTTGATCCTTATATGAATGTTATGGGATGCTGGAAAGATTTTGACATAGCAAAATGCATAGTAAACATAAAAGAATCATTGGAAGATCTGAAGCCATACACATTCAATTCATGCTGAAAAAAATGTGGCTTACTCTGACTGCAGAAAATGACGAAGAATCTGTGCACATTTAAACTTTGACTGCAAACATGGATGAAGTTGCGAATGCAATAGGACGAGATGGGTTTGAAGGGATAGAATCAAGTGACATTCAGATGTTGCTTCAATCGCAAGATGAAGATTTGACTGAAAGCAACTTGGAGGAAATATTAAATTCACAGCCTCTGGCGGAAGAGGCTTCAACGAGCACGGAAAACGTTACATTCAATTTGAAAATTCTTAGTGAAGGTTTAGAATAGCTTTAATAAGCATTGTGATTTTATTTATAAAAATTGATCCATCTATGGAACGAGTCTTATTTTAAAGGCAAATTGCTAAAGTCATTGCTCAATATCAGTCTGAATTGAAGGAACCTTTAAAAACTACCAAGAAAAAAAATTACAAAATTCTTTGAACCATTTCCAAGCCTGAACATAATAATTAATTAATATGATCAAAAACATTTAAACTGATTTTTTTATATACATTTTTTTATTTTGTCACCCAGGAACGTATCCCCTATAATCTCATAAAAATTACCATCCCATATTCACGGTTTCTGTATTCGCGGCATATTTTCGGAACGTATACCCCGCGAATAAAGAGCTTTTACTGTACTCGAAATCACTATACGCTTAGTAATAAAACAGTAAGTCACTATTAATTGAAAGCACATCCATTTACATATGTTCATTCACCAACACATCAGGGTGTGAAAATGAAAACGTCAATGTACGAAGTGTCTAACGTTTTCAGCAGTCATATAAGATGGCACGTGGCGAATTCAATTTTAAATAATGGATCTAATGAATTAACTTCTATTTGAATGTACGCATATTGAAGTTGATAAATATTGTTACCTAATATTCCCTATAACTAAATCAATAGTGACCAGGACTTACAAAGTACTCTATATACGTGCAAAAACAGGAAACACTAAATTTAAAAATCATTCGATGAATATTACGAGGTATATTTCAAGTACAACACTCAATTTTTTGTCGAATCATAATGTTGAACAAGTCATCCTTATATTAGGAAAGATAAAGATGTGTTGTTCTTTCTAGGCATTCGATTTGACATACAACTGACGATTCTTTTCAATGTGATGTAATTGAAAGTAATAAGTATATATGGAGATTTTTGATGTACAATAATTTTTATTTGTACCTCCCTCTTATTCGAAAAAAAATATTCTCACAATTTTTTACTTGAGAAAAAACGGAACCAAAAAATCAAATTTGCCGAATTCATATTAAGAGAGATAAACCACAAACATGCAACACATTTATTTATAATCTGTGGTGTCGCTTTTGGTTGGTTGACGCATGCGTGACAAATTCCGTCCTTGAAGTTTAATGTTGTCGGTTTTTCTTCATGAATACATAATTTTATATTATTTTTTTCCACTGAATTTACTCAAACACCTATTGAAACTGGATCACGTAAGGGGTCAGTCATTAATCACATGATATTTTTTAGCAACTCTTTAACTCCCCTACCCACCATGTCGATATGTGGTAACGTATCTAACCCGCTCATACCCAAAATCGTCTCCTAATAAAATATAATAATATATCTAATATATTCTGATTAAAATTTTAGAAAATTAAGCATCGTGATAAAAATGTCCAGACTTACTTGTAAGCAAACTTAATGTTTACAGGTTATTTTGATTGCCATGAAAATAATAAAGGAAGCTGTAAAACAAGTATGTTTATACTTGAATATATTCAATGGACATTGACAAGTCAAATTGTACATTGACAGCACTAACAAGTGGAAAAGCATTTCGAAACTTGGTGATTTTTTTCCAACCCTTTCCCTCTTTTCGAGCCTAACGTGCTAAATGGAAGTTCCCTAATAGGCCAAGCAACGAGGAACAACTAATAAAGGATTTTTGACATTATTTATTTCAGCAAACCGACTGTGCCATTAGAAGGTAATTCATATTTCATTTTTGTTATACTTTGGACAAGCGAATACAAAAATTTTTTATTGCCGATAGTTATATACCGAAAAATCGCACTTTTTTAGTTTTTCATTTATAACGTCAGAAATAATTATGCAAACTCAACGACTTAGATAAATTGTAGGCGATACAATTACGAACAAAACTCAGGCCCGATCGAATAATTTGAAGCGAAGAAAATTCGGATAAACTCGGAAATTCGTTAATTTTTAACTTACCTGGCTGCGATTTGGTGGAAAGTTAGCGATCTTGGCGCTGTTCAAGTTGAAAAAAAAATGGTCACTGTGGCTTAATAATGTTTGTCGTATTTGCCGGTTTCAATAAATCAATGCGCTTAATTGCAAAATGTCTGGATTCCACACGAATTGTCCAATTTGGTTTGTTAAAACGGCTTTCGAAAACATAAGCAAAATAGACGAAAAAAATAGTGCAAACATGACTACGAACGGCCAAGCGCTCGTAAATGGCGTAGTGGTGGGGGGAGGACTTGGAGAGTAGAAGAGGTAAGTATATATAGTAATACAAGCGCGCAGAGCGCCGTAAATGTTTGATTATTTCGATATGACATCAAACATGATATAATAGCATGTTTGATTATTTCGATATTATATCAAACATGATATAATACACGGCACGCTGCATGAATGAATGAATGAATGAAAGAATGAATAATACGTTTATTGAGATAATTGGTATTCAACATTTCATGCAATTTTACAAATGATTACAGTGGGAAGTTATAAGGACTCGCGACCTTCTTCAACCCTAGATATTTGACATAATATGTAAAAAAGAAAAAAGAAAAAAAAACAGATATGTATAGGATACAATTGTTTTGCGTCTGTGGCTGACTTATTCATTACGTGCCATTTGGTTAAATGTCCGATTTTCAATTCGTCAGACATTTAATGGTAAAGGAAACCACAGAAAACTTTACCCACGTAAGATGTTATATAATATGTGAATAATATATTGATAATAGTGATACATGGTTATATATGTTGATGTACATGATAAAATGATTGTAATGTTAGAAATGAATGATGACATGAATTATTATAGTATCAGATGTTATGAATGAAAGTAGGGGAGAAATGAATTAGAATTGTAGTCTATATTTCACGTTTATCCACCCACGCACATTTGACTTTTAGCACACAGCACATTATCGCGCACTGCGCCACTAATCACGCACGCTAGCGGATACGTAGAGGTATGTTCTCAAGGTGGTCGAGAACTTCGTTTGTTGGCTCCTGTAAAGTCTGTAGAATTCGTGCTGGCGGGAACGGAAATTTATTTCTGGGTTTTCTGCAGAGTGCACCTCGGCGTGTGTACCATGAGGCCATCAGCGTCGCTTGGGCAACCAGATTTGGTCCTTGTAGAGTACGTAGGGCATATCGAGCTTGTAATTTCTTCATATGTTCGAAGATTGGGGGCATATTTGAGTACTCATGAATGAGCCGAGACGGGTATCGATAAGGGAGACGGAATATGCTGCGACAGATTGCTCTTTCGCAGCTTTCGATTTGTTTGACAAATCTTTTTTGGAGCACAGAACAAACATCTATACGAAATTACAGGACGAAGGAATGTCTTGTAAGTGTTCAGCAGAGTATAGGGATTGCATCCCCGTATTCTGCCTTTAAGTGCGTAAAGAAGGTTAGCTCTATTGCGAATTTTTTCCAGAGTTTTCTCCAGGTCGATTTTCCAAGAATTGTGTTTAGAAAAAGTTACACCCAAGTAAGTGATTTCGTCCTGAAGTCTGAGGTTTTCGCCCCAGAGCGTCAGGTGAACATCATTACTTTTGAATTTAGGGGAGTGTGAATAACTGAAGTGAGAAAATAAAATAGACCGAGTTTTACTGGGATTGGGTGTAATTCTCCAGTTGCTACGGCGCGCTTGTATTACTATATGTACTTGACTCTCCTACTCTGCAAGTCCCCCCACCACTGCGTCCTTTACGAGCGCTTGGTCGTTCGGAGTCATATTTAGCACCTTTTTGTCGTCTATTTTTCAATATTTTTTCGATTATTCAAGATATACATTTCGTTGTACTTTCCTTATATTTTCGAAATCTGCTTTAACAAATCAAATTGGACAATTCGTGGAACATCCAGACGTTTTGCAATTAAGTGCATTGATTCATTGAAACCGGCAATTACGCAAAAAATGATTTTGCCGCAGTATCCATTTTTTTCCAACTTGAAGAGCGCCAAGATCGCTACTTTCCCACCAAATCGCAGCCAGGTGAGTTAAAAATTAACGAAGTAATTAATCAGTTGAATAAACAATAAATTCCCGAGTTTATCCGAATTTTTTCTGCTTCTAATTATTCGATCGGATCGAGTGGCGGCTCATTTGTTTCGTTATTGAATCGTTTACAATTTATCTATTGATGTCATTGAGTTTGAATAATTATTTTTAATGTTATAAAAGAAAAACTAGAAAAATTTTTCGGTATATATCGTCAATAAAAAATTTATTATTGGCATTTGCTTGTCCAAATTATAACAAAAATAAAAAAGAAGTACCTCTCTTCTAGTGGCACAGTCGGTTTGCTGAAATAAATAATGTCACAATACATTTTGTTGATCAGTATGGAGACGTATGAAAGTACACGTATTACAACAATTTAATATCGGCCGACAAGTGAGTTTGATGCGATTCGCGATTGTATTCAAACTGAGCTATCGTCCAACTGACAATTCGATCAACCTTTTGTTCGATAAGAGTCTGTTACCTAGTCTACGGTAGCTTTCAACGTTTACTTTTTCTACAATTCTAATACGGTGCGGTTGCGTACCAAACAACGTCTTTGACGGACTATTCCCCATTCATTCCTACATATAAAAACAATAATTCGCGTCGAAAATGATTCAATTTCACGACTTCATGTAGTATTCTAATATAAAAAAGAAGCATAACAGATTTCCCGCCAACTGTTAGAAACTAGCCGATAAGAGCGCACAACAATAGCCGGAAAATAATGACGATCGCTCGGGATGGCGACGAAATTGAAAGGTGTTAAACGGATAATTGAACAGAAAGCGACTGCGTGAGCGTATCATTCAATGAGCGCGAGGAACTTTGAGTTTGTCATTGATACACATCGAATTTAAGCGAGTTCGACAACGTTTCCGGTAGTTATGGCAACGCGGCATTCGATTTGCCCATCACGCTTTCAAATGTGGTTATTAGATTTAATTATATTGATTAGGACTGGAATCTTGTCCAAACAACGCAATCAAAATGAAAGGTCTATACGCAACTCTAAAACCGTGCAGAGCAAACAGCTCGCTCATTCATGTTTACATAATTATAAATAAATAAATTTATATATATATATATATATATATATATATATATATATATATATATATATATATATACATCGGTTTAGAACCGCAACAATTTGAAGCATTTCCTCAAAGATGAATTCATGATAGGTGCGACGTCATGTCGTGACTCAATCTTCTCAATAACTCCATACCAAACTCTGGGAAATACCTGTCTACTGAAAGTTCATTCTATGAGAGAAATAAAATTACTCATACCACCAAATGGCTCTAGGCTTATATCCTACTAAAACAATGGTACTCTCATTATGTTGAAGTACTATCAAAATTAAATTTCCTAATGTTTTCCCAATTCTATTAATCAAGAATGGTGAATCAAACACTATGCTGTTCGAATTAATTGGAACAAAAAAATTTTTTTTTTCGTTTGTTACTGTAGTTAAGTATGCGAGTACCAGGGTGTCCCAAACACCCTCACACCTGCTTGTTCACTACCTGAGGTGCGTGAGGGTTTGATATTTTCTAACCTATTTATAACCGATAACCATCGAATAAACAGATCGCTATTCACAAATGCAACTAATATTAACACATTGTTTCAAAATCCAAACTTTCCTCAAAACAGAATATTTGTTAGCTATGATTTTATTTATAATAGGTATTTATAATATTCATTTGTAACGAGGAGGACTGAATATACCTACAGATTTAATTAAAAATGTCTTATTTCATGTGTGCCATATTTGAAAAAATTATTAATGACATTTCTCTCGAACGGGCCTTTTTGAATAATATACAGCAGAAAGCAATTTTGTGTAATCACACTATTTTGAGCGTGTCATTGGATGAGTCCTTGAAAGATTTTTATTGTTGCTGTTTATGTGGTGAAGACAATAAAAATGTTCTGAACATGCTGTGTTCCATTTTATTGAATGACTACACAAAAAAAATAATGAAGCTGGACACGAGAAAACTTAATCAAAAAACAAACGAATAAAGCTCAATACTTTCATAAATTAGTATAATATTTTTTATACTTGGGTAAATAATTCAATTTGAGTAATGCCTACAGCGTTTCTTTCAAGGTTCCTTTTCTGTCAAATAATTCAATAAATTTGGTTAGGCAACTTTTCATGTAAATAAATCCCACTGACTAATAGAAGTATTTTTTAAGCAGTGAGGCTTTATTGAAAACATCGTTGTTTTCTTGCAATAATAAATGTTTTAGACCTTCCTGTTACAGAAATATGTGCTCGCAATACCCAATATAATATTCTATATGTTATAAATACTGATAATATTTCTTGTTTGTTCGCAATATACAAAAAGAGTTCAACAACCGACTAGGAGAGTATACCACTAAGTCAATTTGGCAACACCGCCGGACTACGCTCTCCATGGCCTGTTCAAAGTTTGCCTTGGCTATGCAGCTATTTTTGATGGGAAGATTTCGTTTCCCGTTGCAGATAATCAATCACTATAGTGAGACAGTTCGATGATAAATAACTATATATCAACAAGTTTGAACAAAATGTCGATCTGTCCAACCAAACGCATTCAGTTCCTTGTTGAAAATTAAGAATTCTCAAACTGCAATGAATGTCATTGTGCTTGAGAAAGTGGCAGATTATATTTCCATACATTGATGATGTCTCTTAACTCGTTGCTAACAACAAAACGTTAAGATCTAGGTAAACATTGAATCGAAGAGATTCATTGAATAATCCGCAGAAACGGTGAAAATGAGATCACGCTGTGTAAAAGTGTCGCTAGAATCGTACCTATCCTACACGCCGGTATGACCGGACCGTTTGTTCTGTTCAAAAAATGTTAATGTACAACACCTACTTAAAACGAGAATGAGTCACTTCCGTCCTATCGGTCGTGAAAATTCTCCAATTTGCATTCAAGAAACAAACCAACCTAACAGAAAAAATGTTGCAAAATTATTAAATCCCAAAAATTTTCCCCTACTTCATGGGGAAGTTAAGAGAAAAAGAAAGGATAATTCAACCACATATACGAGATAAGAATCAATGATCGAACTCCAAACAATTTTAGAACTTTTTTAAAATTTTTTATTAAACCTAGATAACAACTTGTACCAGTATTTTTAATTTTCCTTCACGCTTCGACTCCCCCTAGAATTTATAATTATTACGTGACCCCCTAATCCTGTATGAATTTTATATGCATCGTAAATATTTGTATTATTTGGCTAAATTCTACAAAAATGTTAAATACACTTTACTGTTAGTAGCCAAAAACATATGTTGATTGTTAATCAATTTTTGTTTAATTCGGCCGTGTTTTCAATTATTCGATACATTCGGCAACTTTGGAGTAAGTATTATGCGATGAAGCAATTGACATAATTTAATCGCATTTTAAAATCAGAAGAACCTGAATTAACCACAGAAGATTCGATTTTTTCAAGTGGAAACCTGAAATTAAATGCTTCATGCGAAATAAACAACTCATTATGGGCAACATAAAACAATTTGAAAACTGAGAATAAAATTCGAGTAATTCGTTACACACTCAATTAAGGCATTAAACAGGTTTTGTTTAACACTACAGAACTAAAACAAACAATTAAAGATGACATAACACATTGAAGACTTGCAACAAAACATAATATTCCCAGATTTCTTCGACTTGCTTTACAAACTTTCACATTTCTTACTACTAACCCATTATCAAAAGAACTGGTGTACGAAATCTTTGATAATAGGCTAGAAGTCGGAAACATATGTTGATTATTAATCAATTTTTGTTGAATTCATTCCATTGTTTTTCAATTATTCGATACATTCGACAGTCTTGCAGTAAGTATTGTCCGATGAGGCAATTGACATAATTTAATTACATTATAAAATAAGGAAGATTCAATGTTAATTCAATTAACCTGAAATTAAATGCTTCATGAGAAATAAACAACTCATTATGGGCGACATAAAACAATTTGAAGACTAAGAATAAAACTCAAGCAATTGGTTACATGTTCTACATCTCAGTAAAAGCATTCTACAGGTTTTGTTCAATACAAGAGAAGTAAAACGAACGATTAAAGATGACATAACACCTTGAAGACTTGCAACAAAACATAATACCCCTAAATTTCTTCGATTCACTTTGGAAACTTTCACTAGAACGTGGGACGGCATATTATTTCACGAAGTTCGAAATGAAATCTCAAAATACGGAAGCCAAGAAAATTTTGTACCGGATTAATAATTGCATGGACGATGGTCCCATTTATACCTCACATTTGTACAACAATCTAACTTTACTTACCAGGAAACGAATTCAAGGCTATAATCTTATCGACGTTGGACGATCTTGCGGCAAAATAGGGGAAAATGCGCCGAGTTACTTACGACAGTCGGTGCGGATAAATCATATTTTTACACGAATGAAAAAACCAAACTGATAATTAGAATAATGAATGGCCTTGTTTGGACTGAAACGCCAAGTATGTCGAATAAGGCGATCGGTATATCCACCGGATAATAATATATCATCGCGGATTGTCGATAAATTCTGAAAACGAGATTCAACTCTCCGAGATGAAATTGGCTATCGGACATGATCTTAAGGAAAACAATCGCAGCTCATGAAACGAGCGTATACTTCAATGATAACAACGCGTAGGTGAAATCTTCGAGAGATGCCTTTCGAAGCGAATGTCCGATTTGCATAAATGACATGATATGATACGATACTTGATCGACGACGATCAAGTAAATTTGCGTTAGGTTAAACAGAAGAGTTTCGTCAAACATGAAACATGAGAAACGTCAAAATTCCACCAGTTCAGAAAAATTGAGAGGGGCTGGTCAAATATTACGTCGTAGTGTTGCCCAAAAAGTCTCGCAATCTTGGTCTTGCATTTTCGTGAGACCAAGATCAAGACCAAGACCGCCTAATTGAATGCAAGACCAAGACTCCCTTTGCAAGACTTACGCAAGAACAAGACTGAGCTGCAAGACTCGCGGTCTTGCAGTACAACAGGACTCACATTTGAACTTTTTCATATGACTTTGTAATATAAAATATTTTAGTTTTGTTCCATTTGGTTACTTCATATTACTATTGCAATTGATTTTAATTTTTTATTTTCCTTGACTTCAACTACATTTCATTAACTTCTGTTAACTACATGTGACTTTGTAATAGATAATATTTTATTTTTAGTTTGTTCCATTTAGCTATTGTTTATTACTATTGTTTAATACTCTTTTTCTCTGTGTTCTTCTTTTTCAAATTTTACTTACTTACCTATTATTATTTGTGTAGAATTTGTTATTTATTTCTTGTAATTGAATGTAATATATCTGTTGGGAATACATGTATTATTATTATTATATATATATATATATATATATATATATATATATATATATATATATATATATATATATATATACGTATATATGTAATGCTAACAATGCTGCTTCTATATGAAGACTGCAATAGTGTATGGTATCACTATTGCGTCCTGAATAATGATGAATTTAAGATAAATTTTGTATTTTTGTAATTGAACTCAAGTAAGTGTTATTGTTTGTATTAGAAATATGAGAAATAAGACTTACAATTTTTATGTTCATTTTAGAAGCTCTTGTTGTGAATTGGCGCCAAAGGAAATAAACGAATTGTTATTATCATTCTTTCACATATTATTCAGATATATCTCCTTCACAATTATTCAGTTCATCTTACAATCGAGGTATTATTGATAACGGAAAGGTTGTTTAGACTTATTCAAAGCTAAGTGTAGTGGTTTTTTGAATGTTCTTGAAAATTTTTCTGGTGTACATGGCTGTAGTACTAAAAGGTTGTGATTGTTCCATTCTCTGCACGTATTGTGATTTTGTTATTGTGTTTATAAGTTTCACACTGTGTTCATTTGGTTAAAAAGAAGTAGCGTAAGCTATATACTGCTTTTTACGTTTGGATCTTCTTGAATTCTTTATAATTATTTTTAGAATTTATTGTTATCAAATTATTGTTATTGATTTCAATGTATAAACAGAAAAATTAATTAGGAGTACCATAGGCTAGTTTCCGCACTGTAAAATCTTGTTCATACGGATTTGTGCTTTCAATAAAGACATTTTTATCCGTTAATTCCTATCATAAATTAAAATTTTGTTCCGATTTTTATTATTATCATCATCATTTATAGTTTATGTCTACATAAGCTATAAATTTCGGCCGTGTTGCACTGACCGAAAATCTAAATTCTATATCTATCGGGTACTTGCAAGACTGCAAGACTTTGCAAGACTCTTGCAGCATGGTCATGGTCTTGCTTTGGGCAACACTACGCATAAGCGGCTTATGGTAATCACAATATGGGGACGGGGAAGTCTTTGCTTTGATTTTGGATGACATGGGGGTAGGGCGGTCTGGGGATGACATGGGGGTAGATGATGATTACGTCATCAGTAGTTATTTACTTTTTTACATATATGGCAACCCTCACGTTGTCTTTGCTTGAAAATTAAACCCATTTTCTGGAATTGCCGCAAATAATTCATATGTTTTAGACATTCGCTTAGAACCGAGCAGAGGAATTACCGCGCGCTTGTCGAAATTTCCTCTGACAGTGTATTATTTCGTTTGGATACCATAACGAGTAGACTTATTAAGTGGTGTAGTAAGCATAGCAAAGCAAGTTTACATTGTGTTACCGTTGATTTCATTAGCCAAAGTTTAATGTTTAAATAAGATATGTATTTATAAAAATAAATATCCTAATATTTTAATATGTCACTTCAAATAGACAAATCCAAGTTATACCTACCAGAAATTGTTTTGAAGTTTTAAAAAATCTCATATAAATACGAAACTACAAAATGTACAGAAGTTGGTTAGCGAAGTGTGGCGAAATTATAAATTACATACAAAGTCCGACAAGCAACTAGATATTACTGTATATAAGAGAATTGAAGAAGAATTTCAAGCAGCAACTAAGAATAAATCCAATCTACTACATTTTTTTCCAGGTGAGTGACGAAATCATTTTAGGTAACTATGAGTACTAGAAATATCAGAAATCGCCAAAAACTTTCTCTTTGTTTGTTTTCTTTCATTTTGTAAATAAAACAATAACTTAGACGTTTTATGATTACAAGATATTATGGCCTATTTCAAAGTATAGAGATAATATTCATTGTATAGATTAATTATTTCTTATGATTGACTCCGTCAATTTGTCACAAAATACAGGGTGTTAGTTTTCTTTAAAGAATCTTTACATGTGGTTTTCAATAATTCATACTTTGTATTTATGTAGTTTAATAAGAAATTCTTTAGCAGTACCGATAGAATGTTTTAATTTTTAGGCAACGACTACCTGTAAGTCTGCAGAAAAAACGAAAATATACAACCAGCTTCAAATATTAGGAAACATGAAGATGATAAAATAAAACCATGTGTTGAATCACAACAACAATGCAAAAATAATGAGAATGCAGATAAACAGAGAACAAAACCTTCTCAGGAAGCTATGAAAAATAAGATTGCTCTGCTCGAAAAAAATCTGAATTGAATATAAACTTAAATTCACACTTGAACTTATGATTTACACTTTATTCACTACATAGCATGACGCGTTTCGTCGTTACAAACGACTTCTTCAGATGCTTACAGAATAATTTTGCATCTGAAGAAATACAGCACCTGAAGAAATCGTTTGTAACGACGAAACGCGTCATGCTATGTAGTGAATAAAGTGTAAATCATAAGTTCAAATGTTTGAATTTTAGTTTATATTCAATTATAATGGATTTACATCAAGTAAACGCCAACACTATTAAATAAAAAAAAAATCTGAATGCTTTGTATTCTGTCAGGGATACTATGCCAAGTTGTGAAGTTGATAAACAGATCATTGTTGCGCGAGAAAATAAAAACAACAAAACAGTCTTTGAAAAGGAAGATTGAAAACGCAGTTGCCCAGAAGAAACACAGGGATGGTATGTGTTGGAGATTAAGCAAAAACTATATTCGTTATAATTGTTTATGTTCAACATTCCTAGAAATGAGTCAGTGATACTTCTCACGCTCTCCCTATTTTATGTTATTGTATATGAATATCTGTCATCAGCAGTTTTAGTATGTACCACCGAAACACTTGAATTTCGGAACTTGAGACTGTTGATATTATATTCTTTATATTTAGTCTTATAAGATTCTTCGACTGAACAACACACCATATTACGGCAGTTAAATAAATGATTTCATAAAGAGACGATCACCGTGTTTCACTTAGATCCACCATACCACCTTCCAACAGTATGAAAAGAAAGTTACGTCAAAAATGGTTATGAAAAGAAGATATTTGTCATGAAAATCCAGTAATAAAAAAAGACTATTACTGAGGTTAAAATCCAATCTCTATCCTAAATCTATTTTATTATTTTTAGAATTATAACTTCTGCTCTGAATCATTAAAGAAATCAATATGTATATTAAATTGAAAAATGTTTAAGTATGCATGGGGGAGGGGTTAAGAGGTTTGCTTACCTTTGCTGACAAAGGGCCCCCAGAGAGACATAATTTTTTGACGGCCGCAAATAAACGAGATGAGTATGAAATCAAAAAGTAACGCCATTTGAGTGTATATTGTTCTGAATTGCCGAGTCACTGTTTGTATAAAATGAAGTCGTTTGCAATAGAAGTATAAATATTAGCCTTCGTACCCAACTGGTGCACTGCTTAATATCCTCCATTATTCTTCAAATCCATATTATACTCACAGGTGGCAATGTAAGAAATTGGAAGATTTTCAGATGTGGGTGTACAGGAGAATGTTAAGGTTATCCTTGAGAGACAAATTGAGAAATAGTTCAGAGTATACACAAGCAACTAGAAGTACTGTAAGCAATCAAGAAAGAAAATTAGAGCATCTTGGATATACAAGAGCTGTACGAGCTGATGCAATTGATAGTTCAAGGCAAGATCCAAGAAAAATGCAGATTTGGTTGAAAAAGAACATTCTGCCTCAAGAATTCATGTCAGTGATATAACAGGAGTAGGTAGCCGATCACTATTTCGAGTTGGTGTGTCAAACGTGCAAATCGCTCGTATGATCGCCGACCTTCGTTTGAAGATGATCAAAAACAACTGTTTGTATATAATATGCAATTTCCTTGAAAACGTAGTACTTTTTCTAAAATACACACACGTGACAGTTGGGGCATAAGTTCGCACCCTATTTTATTCAGATCGAGACACTATATAGAAAGATATTTAGGTGTGCAATACTCGTCCCATCCAGAGAGAATATTAACCTTATAAACATAACCGGCAAGGTAAAGAACTAGAGCAGAGATTTAGATAAGGATATATGTACATGACCCACAGTCTATACTAGAAGCGAAAAACCAAACAAATAAGTCAGTAAAGGAACCTAAAACCGTTTTAGTTCCTTCAAAGGAGCATACTGGCATATACCGCAAATTACTCATAGTTATAGTATATTTGTTGACTTCTTGACAATCTACAAAACTTATACAGTATAACAGTAAATAGTCTCAAGGCAGAAATGGAGATTGTTAATACGTATTTTCCAATGTTCAGTGAATTTTTCAAGAGAGATATCCACTTTTCATTTACTACGTTATTTTCCGTAGTTTTTCGAAATATGCGTACTGTGGATTGAGTGTAGAAATTACAGAAAGTAGTCCCGGCTTCTTGTTTGTACTGTGAGAAGCGCATCACATCTCGCCTATGCATATTTCAAATTTCGATTCCATATTTTCAGTCACTTCAATTACACTCTTCAGCCTCACGCTGTACAAATGTAGAAAAAGTGAAAACGCTGATGAAAGTGTAATATGCAAATTGATAATCCACTTAGAAACGTCAATAGCCATCGTATCCTACGTCTCTCGCATGCTGGCAGTAATATAATACGCGAGGGACAATAGAGAGACAGTTTTGTTTGCGTTTCGTTGGAGAGAGTCCACTCGGTAGGAGTAGGTACGCACATAATGTGGGAGTAAACCATTTCGGAAGTCGACCACCATTTGTCGAAGAGAAGGAACTACCACAAGACCATATACGAAGATGAAGAATGAGATGTCACAACTTTGACGCTTGCCTATCGTCTCTATGTGATCATGAATTATGCATATACAGTCGGAGAATATGAGGCGCAATAGTCCGCCCTACTTTTCAAGATGTATGTATTTGTAACTGTTGAACGGTAATGATGCCTGCAGAAAAATAAGGAAATGTTTCCGTAATAAACACTCACGCTTCATATCACCCACTGGAAAAGTTATCGAAAGCATAAAACATAATGCGGCATTCGCAATGAAAACCTCAAGGCCAATACAGCTCGAAAAGAATTGAAGAGGCACAATTTCAGTCGAAAAAAATTATATTCAAATCATACAAGACAACTAATAAGCCACAATTTTCAATCTGATATTGATAATAACATTAAATTTACATAATATAGCCAGAATCTTCAGATACTTATAGATATGGAAAAGGCAAAAAGCTACCAAAAAATACCTGACATCAAATGAGATATATCAATCGCTAAAATATATAAAAAAACCAATATTTTCGAGAAATGAATTGACTACTTGAAATTATCAGAAATGATCGTGAAATTATAATTGTACTTTTCAATTTTTCACCATATGTATTATCCAGATTGAACCTGGCACTTGACTAAATTAATTTTGATATTCCAGAAAAACGCTTTGTACAACTTTAACAAAAAAATTATACCTCATATTCTTCTGGAAAATTAATCGAAATAATCAACCGATATATTTTATAATAGATTGATGATTCGCTGATTCTTGGTGAATGGCTGAAATACATGGTTTAATATGAAGTCAATAAGAAACACCTGGCTCAATTTCATAAGAATTTTATAAAAATGGCTCGACAAATGTTTGAGGGGGTTATTTTTCGAAAATAGGGTGAACACCGAAACATTCGTTAAGCAATTTATATAATTCTGCTAAAATAGGCAATGTGTAAATTTGTGATAAGTACGGCTACAGAATACTATAAAACAAGTCGAGAATATGAACAGGCGTCAATAAAGCATTAAACGTATCAATAGTAATAAAGACTCGGAAATAACTGACGAATCTTCATTGATTTGTAACTATATTCCAATGCAAAAAACTACCGAATAGTGAATAAATTATGAAAAAACACAGTTAAATATTCCAGTTTTAAAAACGATATTGATAGTTAAAGACAAGGAGAAGTTTCTAAAATTTATTCGATTGAATATAAACTTAAATTCAAACACTTGAATTTATGATTTACACTTTATTGACTACATAGCATGACGCGTTTCGTCGTTACAAACGACTTATTCAGATGAATACAGAATAATTATTATTCAATACGTTATTCTGTAAGCATCTGAAGAAGTCGTTTGTAACGATGAAACGCGTCATGCTATGTAGTCAATAAAGTGTAAATCATAAATTCAAGTGTTTGAATCTATGTTTATATTCAATTATAATGGATTTACATCAAGTAAACGCCAACACTATTAAATATTTAAAAATTTTATTCTTTTTAAAATAGTCGCACGTCGTAGTAACGCAAGTTTCTTCGTCCCAAAATTAACGCAAGTTTCTTCGTCCCAAAATTAACGTAAGTTTTTAATTTGCCTCCATTTATGCAGTAAAGTGTTGGCAAACCCTAAAAAAACAAATCTACAGCTGACAGTTTAGGGTTAGTGCAAATGCGCTTCATTTTTTCCAAGTTTCACTTGAAGACGAACAAAAGAGCTTAACTGAAAAATTCCGGGAGACAGGATCCGTTGGAGACGTCAAACACACTGGTCGTCCAAAAAACAAGCTGTTCAAATGTCAATATCGAAGCTATACGTCGGAATGACAATCCAGGAACCTCAATTGGGCGCCGTGGACAAGAATTGCGAATTTCAAGAAGCTCTCTACAACGTATACTCACTAAAGATCTGTGTCTCCTTGCTTACAAAACTTAATTAAGACAACAACTGAAGCCTTATGATCATTCACAGAGAAGAGAGTTTGCAGAATGGATTATTGCAAAATCATTTTAAGCGACGGAGCACATTTTCACCTTGATGGGTTTGTTAATCGCCCTTTGGGATTCTGAGAATTGACAACGATTGTCGAAAAACAAATACATTCACGAAGTGTCACTGGAGTGAATTTTGGGCTGGAGGCTTTTTGAAAATGAGACTTTTCAAGCAGCAACTGTTACTGGTGCTCGATATCGCGACATGATGGCACAGTTCATTCTGCCGAAATTAGATGATATTGATGTGGCCAATATATGGCTTCAACAAGACGTTGCCACATGCCATACAGTCCGTGAAACACTTCAATTAACAAGACATTTTCAGGTCGTGTATTCCTTCTTTTCGGTAACCAGAGTTGGTACCTTAGATTGTGTGATTCAACACCACCCGAATCCTTTTTATGGTGTTATTTAAAATCATAGGTCTATGTCAACGTGCATTAAGGAGATTCAACGCTACATTAACTAAATTCAACCACATTTATACAGAAAGGTCATGAAAATTTTCGACAAACGAGTTCGTATGTGAATGCAAAGCCGTGGAGGTCATTTACCCAATGTGTTATTAGATAAATAACCCTATTCTATGTACTTTATGATTCAATAAAACACTTACAATCAAAAAACTAAAAACTGTGTTCTCTATTCAATTCACTTGAGGACACTCTTCATTTTTGATTCATAATAATCAACCTTTCTTTATAAAGAACCACAAAAGCGCTAATGTTCAGGCGTTAGACGGTAGAGCAGTCATGGGCAAAGTACGGCCCGCGGGCCAAGTGCGGCCTTCGGGCTAGTCTGATCCGGCCCGCGACACGATTTTGACTAACCCCTAAAATTAATTGCACATAGGAAGTGATAACTTTTTTTGTGCAGCTATAATAGTTAATGGGAGTCTTAGGTAAGGTATTAGCGTTGATAGAAGATAATTTCGATGTCTTCCTCTTCCTACATCTGTGAACAGGTGTTTTCTACTATGAAGCTTCGCAAAAACAGTGTTAGAAACCGATTGACAGACCATAGTTTAGCTTCATTACTGCGAATCAGCTCATCTCAGTTTCTACCAGATTATGATCAACTTTTAGAATCTCAGTCACAGTTTCATCTGTCTCATACGCCTTCATGCTCTTCTAAAGATTAATCATTTTCTGTGACTTGTTTGGAAGTTTTTAACATTTTAGTATATAAGTTGTGTATGATGTAAAATTAAACAATAAAAAGGTTTAGGCCTATAACTTGTATTTTTTTGTTTTTTTGGCCCGCCTGTAAATTTTTAAATTTCATCTGGCCCTTGTTTTAAAAAGTTTGCCCATCACTGCGGTAGAGGTATAATTGTGGTGCAAGGTCTCAGGAAGATTTAATGAATTTAAATACTTTCAAAGTTTATATTATTGATGGTATGGCACTTGTTCACAAAATTCAGTCGAATAAGTTTGATACTTCTGGTAATTTCGCCGAAGCTTCTTCAAAAAAATTATGGAATTTTTACTTTGCCTGGTGTTAAGAGAATAGATTTAATATTTGATAGATACAACGATATTTCTATAAAATTTTTTGTAGACAAAATTACGGAGTAAAAACCAGATCATTAAAAATATCATAATTTCCAACCATTCAACAAATATTCCTACTGATTGTAAAGCTTTTTTAACTAACGTGCATAATAAATTGCAACTCGTTCGATTACTTCGAGCTAATGCTCCAAAATATGCACAATTAAAAGAAGAGAAGACTGCGAGATGTATATTTGTGGGGATTCGATGATCCAACTAAATGTTTCAAGTTGCAAGGGTCTTCAATTTCTGCGGTACTTGAATTACAATCAAATCATTTAGAAGCTGATTCAAGAATTTTCGTCCACATATTTCACGTAGTAAGGATTCAATCTGCTCATATTATCATAATCAGCGCTGATACAGATGTATTCGTCTTGGCTGTTCATTTCTGGAAATTGGGGGTCTCGGTCTATGGTTTGACGGTTCACACACAAAGAAAAGTTTTCTAGGATGTCATTTGGCTGCTGAATCACTGGGTGAAAATATATGCAATATTTTGCCAGCATTACTGTAAGTGACTGCGACACTACTAGTAGATTTGGTAGTAAAATGCCATGGTTGAAAGCTGCGTCTGGAGATTTTGTACAAACAGCTCTCATGCCTTTGGTAAACCTACACCTCAATAATCAGCAACTCAAGCAGTTAGAAGCAGTTTGAACATATGTATTCTCTAAAAAACATTATCTGCTGATGAACTGAGATTTATACTGATATCTCCAAATATAGGTTTCAATTTTAATTTGATGAGAGTGATATGCACTTTAGATGCTTTGCATTTGCATTTATTAAGGGTTACAGTACAAACATTTATATGGAAAAATGCTCATTAAACACAATTACCACCCATTGATTATGGTTCATTTGCTTACGAAAAGCTCAAAGGTGACTTATGTCCACGACAAATGTCGAAGCCTTCTTTACTAGAGTCATTAATTCCACCATGTAAATGTACTGCGGATTGTCGCAAAATGTCTTGTAATTATAAAAAATCTAAATTATTTTGTATTTCATTATGTAAATGCATCAATAACAAATGTAAAAATAGGAATGAACAATTTTCTACCTACTTTAAATACATTTATGCTTGAACTCGCTGGTTTTTCATAAATAACTTTCATTTTTTTATGAATGAAAAACATTTATTACCTTCATTATTGTTTTTTATTATTATTTAAGAATCAATCCTGACTTTTACAATTAGAAAAAACTATAAATTATTACAAAAATAATCATTAAAATGATTTTATATCATGTACTCAATACATTACCTTTACGAATAAGAGAAAAGGGGGTGAAAAAAATATGGACCAAAAAATCGACCGGCAAAATTCAATTGTTATTTTTTGACCTTTTCTTCACTCAAATCCGTTGGCGGAATTCGGTATTCACGTTATGCATACTCACTTACCTCTAGCGCCCGGTCTGAATGTTATAAAATTGTTTTCAGCAATGTAAGGTCCCGTTTTGAGCCAAAATAAAATGGTCACGTTATATATTACATATCGCATATAAAAATTCAACAAAGCAGGAGTGTACGAGAGAGAATTCAAGACTGGGCGATTGTAATTTTTATAATTACCGTCGGAATTATCAAGTTACACAACGCGAACTTAAGTCGGCACTATTAACGCCGACGTTATCATTATGGTTTGCATCATGTACTGTGGGTCCGGAATTTGATCCCTTGAACTGATAGTTCAAGATCCCTGGAGCATTTTGGAACTTGATAACTATCAAGTTAATTTTGCGTGGGTAGCTTCATTTTGGTGAGACGCCCTAGAATTTTCTCTACGAAACTCCGGTTGTGGTAGCTAACAGAGATACAGCAAGCATGAAATGTGTTGATTTGATCATTCTGAAAATATGTATTACTACCCGAATTTTTTTTTTGTTGAGTCTCAAGATAATTATCTAAATTATTCGAAAAAATATTTGTGCTACAAAATCTATGGCTTCATCAAAGAGTTCCCTTTTTTGAACATGTATCAATAACGAGGTCATCATAAACGATTACTAACCAGCTGATTTTGTTTTTTTAGTTAGTTAAAATTTATATAATTCAATAATCTTATTGTCCTACAAATTGCGTGGTACGTTATTGCGGTCCTACGCTCAGAAATTGTTAATACTACTAAACCATTTTTCTCATTACTAACTGTAGGACAAAAATATTACATATTAGCTTAGTGTGTTCTCTGCCCAAATAAAACAATGTCCTACAAGAAAACAAGTATGTATCACTAGTCCGACAAGAATTGTCATTTTTTCGTTTTCCTATTTGTAACATATGATACAGTGAAAAAATCTTTATCAAAATTTGAATAATTTTATTCTTTAAAAAATTAGATACAAAAATTACTGTAAGATCAAAGTTTTAAATTATTAAATATTCCCGAAAAGAGTCGAGCATTTCCGAACATACTCGAACTCTCCGATGCTTGATGGAGTAAACAATAAGCACGTGGACATATTTTATAATTGCTACCTCTGTTAGCTACCACAATCCAGAATTTTCGCACAGGAAATTGTTGGGCGTCTCATCGAAACGAAGCTATTCACGAAGATTCAGCTTGATAGTAATTACTTTTACATCGAGGATCGATTCGACTATTTTTGAGCGTAGGACCGGAATAACGTACCACGCAATTTGTAGGACAATAAGATTATTGAATTATATAAATTTCAACTAACTAAAAAAAAACAAAAATCAGCTGGTTAGTAATCGTTTATGATGACCTCGTTATTGATACATTTTCAAAAAAAGGGGACTCTTTGATGAAGCCATAGATTTTGTAGGACAAATATTTTTTCGAATAATTTAGATAATTATCTTGAGACTTAACAAAAAAAAATTCGGGTAGTAATACATATTTTCAGAATGATCAAATCAACACATTTCATGCTTGCTACCTCTGTTAGCTACCACAACCGGAGTTTCGTACAGAAAATTCTTGGGCGTCTCATCAAAATGAAGCTACTCACGGAAAATTAGCTTGATAGTAATCAAGTTCCAAAATGCTTCAGGGATCCTGGACTATATCAAGGAATATTTATTAATTATTGTAGTTGATTTCATATTGTTAATCAGTTCATTCAAGATGGAATCTTTGAATGAGTAACACAATTTCAAATGTCACAAAACCAAGGGTATTTTGTATTTGGAAATGAAGGGTTTGTTATTATTATCATTTAAAGCACCAAGTTTTGTGGGAATGACAATACCTATACAAGTTGTAAAAACTCTTGATAATGGTTGAAAAGCCCGAAACATATACCAAGTGAATTACACAATTTTTAATAACTGAGATTGAATTCTCGCTTGCCTCTTGGTGAAATATGATTAAATAAAAATTTTAATCGAACTCTTGGCTTAATGTTTCACAAATATATTGAATAATAAAATAATATTACAACGTTGAGTCGTCATGTTTCGAGCGGTCAGCTCATCATCAAGACCATTAGTTAGTCTTGATGATGAGCTGACCGCTCGAAACAGGACGACTCAACGTTGTAATATTATTTTATTATTCAATATATTTGTGAAACATTAAGCCAAGAGTTTGATTCAAATTTTTACACAATGTTTGTTAAATTTAATTCAAGTGTCTTAATGTCCCCTCACGAAGTGTTGTGCGAGAAGTCAATTGCCATTATTAAATCGGTTGTAATGAATAGTGACAAATGCATTCCAAAATATCTAATTAAGTTACTAACAACGGAAGTGAAATAAAGAATACGAACATTAATTTTAATGAAATTTTACAATGACATTATTTCCAAGCAATTTTAAGTTATTAGTTCATGATTAGAAACTATGTATGAGTAACTAATGAGAAGCACTATTTACGCTTTGTTGCACAAGCAGAAGCCGAATGAGTTCTCAAGTTTACTTCAAACGAACGTACGCTATTTTAGGGGGGTCCTGATTCAGAAGTTTCAAAAAATCGATCGACAAATTTTATATAGGCCAATTTGAAATACATATGCTCAAAGATTCAGGACTGAACGCAGTGGGGTACCGAATAGGTATACGAGCCGGTCGGCGGTTGGGGCGCGCTCTCCTCCCTCGGTCGAAAACTCCAAACTATTCGTCAAAATTAGAGCTCGGAAAAAAATGCAACTTGCATTTTTTTGCATCTTTTGCATTTTTTTATAATTCTTCCCAAAAAATGCATTTTTGTAAAGATTTGAGCATTTTTTGCATTTAGTGCCAATTATTTTAAAATCCTATTGAACAGGAAGTTTTTATAATGGAATTATTAAATCTGTTTGGGTTTGGAACTACCTGCTACCCCAAAATGAGAAATACCAAATACCATAAACAAGTAACTGTAACCGGGGGATTTCCAAAACATCACAGCCGGAGCGGCCTCCCCCGGTAAATATTAGGTGAACCTTTAATTGAGCAGTATCTTCCAACGAAAGCATTACGATTAGTGAACAGTGAACCTATTTTACTTTCTTTTCATCAGGATACAATATACAAATGTTTGAGTCGAAATGACTATAATGTGGATAAAGTGTCACCGAGAACTTACTTAGGATGGAGACCACCTTTTCTGCAGTGTGTTCAAAAATTGTAAGTATATGTTACATATTGCTATTGGCTTTGGTTTTGAAGTATGTTTTATCTAAAAGTATAAGTAAGCATGTATTCAAGATATAGGTAACATATTATTATTTTTCATTTTTTTCTTTTCACTTATTCGCAACTTATTTTAACATTGTAACCGGATGTTACTATTTTGTTGTTTATTTAATGAGTTTTGAGGGTTTCCATCGATTTTGTAAACTTCTCGTTTATAATAAAGTTAAATGATACTTCACAAAATCATAAAACTGTTAAACCTATTTTAAGAGATAATTATAAAACAAAAGCGTGAATGATATGGTCGGACGTGATTGACACGTTCTTTGTGCCTACCAAGTAAAAAAATTGTCCTTTTGAAACCATACAGGGTGTGGAATTATTTTGCAGTTATATATTCGTTTTTTTTTGCGTAATTTGTCTTGTAAAAATAATCAGTAGTTTTCCGTTCCCATTATAGATCCACTCCGAAAAAAAATTCACTGTGGATCAACACGTGAAATCTGCAAAGCATATTTGCAATATTCAGAAATAATCATCGCAACAAACCTAATGAGGTTGCCTCCAACAACAGAAGCCAAAAAAAAAGACCAAAAAAGAGTTTAATGAGGATTTGTGCAAGGCAATGATTGCCAGTAACATACCGTTGAGCAAGTTAAATAATCCCAACCTGAAGGAATTTTTAGAAAAATATTGTAAACCAAATATTCCTGACGAGTCAACCTTACGTAAAGCAAGTGTCGACTCAATTAATAAACAAACATTAACTTGTATCAAAAACGAAGTCAATTCAAACTATTTCAATATTGTAGTAGACGAAATCACCGATTCGTGCGGTAGATATATCGCACATGCGTTAATAGGTGTATCTACCATAGTAAAATAATGAAATAAAAGTAATATTCAACATTATAATATACATAAATTTTTGCATTTTCTTCTAAAATCTTTGCATTTTTTGTCAATTTGTGATGCATTTAAATGCGCATATTTTTGGCTTTTTCGGTTGCATTTTTTCCGGGCTTTAGTCATAATATTCGTCCAATCTATGAAGAACTTTCAAATTACAGCTCAACAAACGTAGCGTGATCGATGAGATGCGCGACCGGCAAGTAGTATATCCCAACTTAAACAGAGATCGGTAGATTTAGTCCCTCCCACAGTTTACGGCGCATCATGTAGTCATCTATCATGCTACGTTAGGTGACTATGAGATGTGCGCCCGGCAAGTAGTATATCCCAACTTAAACAGAGATCGGTAGATTTAGTCCCTCCCACAGTTTACTGCGCATCATGTCGTCATCGATCATGCTACGTTTGGTGAACTGTACAAACTTCGAACGCGATGCCTAGGCGGGCATACGCAAAATTCGAACGAATCTTTCAACTCTACCGTTTGGCGCATCAACCCAAAACACCTCAATTCTGGCAGAAAAATCGTTTAAATTGCTGCATATATGACTGCAGGAGTGTTCAACGTAGGAGATTCTGCAGTTTTAAATATTATGCAGCTGCTCGATTTGACCAAATTTGCAAGACGTTGGCGGATAACGTCGAGCACAACGGATCGAGAGGGAAAATCGACGTACAATATTTTCCAGCAAGGATGCTCGCACAGCCCGTAGACTCGAGTAACTTCATCAGAACGAGTTTTTTTTATGAGGAAGAAAGTTTATTTTAGGACGCAGTGATCGCTGATTAGCGTTTTATAACCATAATTGGCCGAAAAATATCATTTTTTCTGGCCGAAAACTTTAAAGGCCGTTTTCTCGAGTTTTCGTTTTTAAGATTTTTCTTGAACTGGTGAGCGTGATAAGTGATTAGCGTTTTATAACCATAAGTATCCAAAAAATATCATTTTTCCTGACCGAAAACTTTTCTCGAATTTCCGTTTTTAAGATTTTTCCGAACTGGCGAGCGTGAAAACAAACCAAACGATTGGTCTAGACGATCAATCAAAACAAACCAAAGCTTGTAGCTTCAGTATTGTTTTCTCTTCTATTTGAACTAAAAACATACTCGAAGTTGAAATTATTGTTTTTTCACAAAAAGCACATTTTTTGTTTCAAATCTGAAAGAACATTCGAACTTCATAATTTCTTTTAGTTATTCTAAGTTCATATAAAAGAAAAATATATGAAAATCATAACAGTATTTGGTTTATCAGTTTCAGATGAAAATTACGAACTCCATGTGTCCCGCTGATTGAAACCAGCGGTACATATTTTTCTCTGAAAATTGTTTTTCTCATGTTATCTCTTTCCCTTTTTTCAGAATTCCGCAGAATTAATTAAAAATATTTTTAAGAGATATATTGAAAACTTGCGTACCTACCGCGTCTTGATACATTCAATTACTTTTTTCCAATCAGGATACGAACTTGTTATGTATTTTGATGAATTACATAAACTTTCCAACAATTAGCACTGCTTTATTGAACAAAATCGAAATGAGCGGGGACAAGCCCTTGTTAATTTGAGAACAATAAAATTACTCATTTCGTTGACTATACACCTGAACAATTCTAATTCAGCAGGCATCTTGTAGCCGGTTGTCGCGTACCGTAAATGACTCAGATGCTTCCTCGAACCAATAGCTGTAGATAATAAGTTGAATCAACCGTGACCACCAACGATCAGCGGAATGGATGATTATTGTATGACTTTTATGTGCAACATCTCAAGCTACCAGTGTGAGACATCAATGGTAGTAATTTCGACAATGCACCGAAAAATTTTTTATTACTACTTTATAATAATAAACTCGTTCAACAATATTCGCTGACCTCATGACAAATCATCGTTCAATAGAGAATAAAAAACACTTAGCTTAGTTTCGCAAAATTACACTGGGGGGGCGTTCAAGTATTCCGTAACGCAATTTGAGGGGAGGGGTGTTGTGAAACGTAACTGTGAGTTACAAGGGCGATAAGGGGTTTTATTTAAAAAAAGGCGTTACGTAACATTTTTTAATTTTAGGAAACATCAACATAATTGTGACTTTAATGGCCACTTAAATTTTACGTAGCGTTAAAGAGATTGAAGTGGGTGTACAGAAAAACGCTACGGTGATTTACATGGGGGGAGGGAGGCTCTAAAATATTCAAAAATTGCGTTACGTAATACTTGAACGCTACCTTGGTTGCACGACAATTGTTTCGGCCTGTTAACCCATTTTCTAAGGTTTAACTGAACACTTGTTTTCTACAATAACATTTTTATATATTTCACATATGTATTTACCTTGGTGGCATGGTGGGAGAGAAAATAGGGATGAAGACGATTACGCTTTTTGGTACGGTTGTCTTCGAAAGAAGGTATAACAGGTAGAAGGTAGAACAGAAAGTATAGTACTTTCTGTTTCTGTATACTGAATACCTTTGGCTAGTTACATTCTTTCTAAGACATCCCTATTTTCTCTCCCACCATCAGGGATACCAACTTGGGGGTTTTCCCCCTAAATTTAGAGGGACAAAATGTTTGGTGGGGTTTTTTGGGGGCTTAAAATTTTCAGGGGTAATCTTAGGGGTATTGTTAAGGTAATCCAAAATATTTCATATCATAATTTAAATAACTAAAATTAATTTTGATTTCTATATTGAATAAAAAATCCAATTGAAAGTATAGTAGTTACTTTCTGTTTCTGTATACTGAATACCTTTGGCTAGTTACATTCTTTCTAAGACATCCCTATTTTCTCTCCCACCATCAGGGATACCAACTTGGGGTTTTCCGCCTAAATTCAGAGGGACAAAATGTTTGTTGGGGTTTTTTTGGGGGCTTAAAATGTTCAGGGGTAATCTTAGGGGTATTTTTAAGGTAATCCAAAATATTTCATATCATAATTTAAATAACTAAAATTAATTTTGATTTCTATCTTGAATAAAAAATCCATTTGAAAGTATAGTACTTTCTGTTTCTGTATAGTGAATACCTTTGGCTAGTTACATTCTTTCTAAGACATCCCTATTTTCTCTCCCACCATCAGGGATACCAACTTGGGGTTTTCCGCCTAAATTCAGAGGGACAAAATGTTTGTTGGGGTTTTTTGGGGGCTTAAAATGTTCAGGGGTAATCTTAGGGGTATTTTTAAGGTAATCCAAAATATTTCATATCATAATTTAAATAACTAAAATTAATTTTGATTTCTATCTTGAATAAAAAATCCATTTGAAAGTATAGTACTTTCTGTTTCTGTATAGTGAATACCTTTGGCTAGTTACATTCTTTCTAAGACATCCCTATTTTCTCTCCCACCATCAGGGATACCAACTTGGGGGTTTTCCCCCTAAATATAGGGGGACAAAATGTTTGGTGGGGTTTTTTGGGGGCTTAAAATTTTCAGGGGTAATCTTAGGGGTATTTTTAAGGTAATACAAAATATTTCATATTATAATTTAAATAACTAAAATTAATTTTGATTTCTACATTGAATAAAAAAATCCATTTCATGACGACAATATTCGATACTATTTCTTAATGTAGGTTGGTTAATGAAAAATTTTATAATATAGTAAATAAATGATTTAATTTTTGTGTAAAATAATACCCTATAAACTATTCCGAATATTTTCATTTCCAAAAATGAAATGAAACCTGTCAGTTAACCTTTTAGTTAACCTGTCAGTTAAGCTTTTGAATATGAAGTAAAACCTAGAAATAATTGTCGAGCAATTAACATAATTTTGTGAAGCTACGCAAATTGTTTCTAATCAATATTAAATAAACACATATTGTACAGTTAAACTGATACATTTCAAGATATATGTACACCTGCAATAATCAATTTTTTACTATTGAAATGGCCCAAAACTTTTTCATTTCAATATTCTCCAATAGTTATCTCGGATTGTTGCGGAAAATAGATTGAGGAAGATTGGTTTCAGTATTCATTGAAGCAGCTATAATTCAACACAAAATTAAAACCAACTCTTCAAACAGTGCTTTCAACAAACAACTCAAGAAAATAATATCCGTCTGCAAGAGAATAAGTACATAGATTGCACATAAGTATATACAATAACATTCCATCATATGGAATATCAAAATGAAAGTACCTATAAGTAAAAATGTTGTTCGTTCACACAGACTTCAAGAATCGTTTTTTTTTAACACATAACATACTTATGAGAAATAACATACTTATGAGAAATAACATACTTATTTTACAAGATATTCCCTAGTTACGTGATGAGCGGATAAACATGCCAAGGAAAACTCCAAAAATATCAATTTGAGTTACAAAAATCTATTGGCGTTATAAGTCAGTGTTATCAAATTTTCTTCCTTGAATATCTTCTAAGTACAGAGGTCGGATTTAGGCAGTCACGAGATTATATTAAGTATAAAAGTAGCTGTTGCCTGCGTTTTCGTAAGCGTAGACTTCAGTTTATAATATCATATCTATCCAGTTTTTTTTGTTATTTGTAATTTTCAAAATTGATCGCACACACTATTTCTCATAACTACTATCCGCGTTGGTTTTCAATTCTTAAATAATTATCTGTCCAAATTTCGTAGCGTGACAACCTTTATAGACTTGAAATATCAAAAACAACAAATCTACTAATGATAATTATAATATAATAATAAGTTTTTTATTCCCGACAGGTATAATACCCAATCACAGAAAATAATAACATAATGTTGAAGAATAACTAAATAAATAAAAAGAAAAGAAATATAACAAAGAGATCAATCTAATTTTAAAAAACTAAAAAAATAACCAGTAACAATAAAATTGAATGAAATATTACAAAGAACCCAATCTAATTCATTCATTTTAGTTAATTTCACTTGTTCACATAACTCCTAATAATAACTGATATGGAGTCAAATTGAATGTCGTATTTATTAGCAACGGTATTGAATGAAGACTCCATAAACCAAATGGGGGATTGTATTAGCGAGTTGATCCTCAAGAGTCTCTAGGTGTAATAATTCTGTGGTACGAGAATTTTGCCTAGGAAAACGAAATTTCAAAGCTACAAGAGAGGACAATCGAGCGCATTAATTTGTACAAAATTTGAGTGATAAAGTTTCTTTCGTGCCCTGCAATGAGATGAAACTAAATCGACTAAATAATTCGTCATGATTGACTCCAAGATGACGTTGATGGCAAGCATAATGCCAGATCATGCTGCCAAATTCCAACTTACTACGGATTAGTCATTAAATAGTCTTATAAATGTGATGCGTGGAATGAAGGAAAATTTCTGATCGCGGACTATACCAAGATATATATTAATTTGATAAAAAACAATACTGCAATAATGTGCGTTGACAAAAACATATCAAGTTTTGTAACAAGTACGATTCATTGTTTTGACAATAATTGCGTACGTAGAAGACAGATGGTTAAACCTATGCACTTTTGCTGGCACAGGAAGAGGGAATACGGTGTAAATAAAATAAGTGTAATAAATGTGCATACGTAATACTTTTTTTTTTTTTTTTAATTCAGTGAACCTACAGTTTAACGCCGGTTCCGAACGGCCATTGGGCTTGTAAACGATGTACATTACCCAGCATATTTCATTATTTAAACTACTCAAATCATAGACATACACAAACATCCATGCCTTCAGCGGGGCTCGAACCCGAGTTCTACCGCACCATAGTCGGGTGTTCTCCCGACTAAGCTACGGAGACCGGCTTACGTAATACTTAAATGCTCAAAAGTTTAACATACAATACATTGTAGTATTATTTTTATCGAAAAATTGTTCAAATTGATACACCTGTTTTTATTTCTCACCTGATTGAAATAAAACAAACAGTGAATTTTTATTTAAGCTTTCCAACAGTGGCGTAAATAATGCCAATGCAACCAATGAGGTGCATTGGGGCGCAGGCTTGGGGGGGCGTGAAAAATTGATATTCTGGAAAATGAGTCTACGAATAGGGGAGACCATGAATACCAGCCTTGGGGAGCAGTCAGACTATTTACGCCACTGTTTTCCAAAATACAATAATAAAAACTACACCAAAAGCGATTGGGCCGTTTATGAGAGTAATGCGTACAAACACAGAAAAAAATATATTTTAACAATCATAGTATTGGGTTCTATAAAGTTTATAGGACCTGATAAGAATACTCGTTTTCCTCATACTACTTTGTACTTCTGATCTTCTATGTACTGTGACACCAATCAGTTACATTTTTCTTATATCTATAGAATCGTCCAGATAAAACCCCCTTGAATTTTCGCAATTTGAATGAAAATTATAAATAAAAAAAATTATTCTATTGAAAACAATTTTTTTACCCGTAGCATGTCCAGAATGAGAATGATAAAATATTCATATTTGACAATACCCTTGGCCTGCTGAGATCTCGGGGTGAAATTGTTAGCAGTTAAAAGATATATAAACACGAATTTCACACGGTAATCAATTGGGAAAAGAAGGAATAACAAACCACCCTTACAAATGACTTTATAAAATTTATGGAAACATTAAATACATAAAAAGGTGGACGATAAGCACGAATGTTGGTATCCCAGAAAACAGCCAACTTAGCCCGAATTTAGGTATGCCATAATATAGGTATATTATATATATATATATATATATATATATATATATATATATATATATATATATATATATAAATTAAATCAGCGATTCTCAATTAGAAGCAGGCGTACTTCAAAAGGTATGAGGTTTCTCAAATGAATATGCACACAGGGTCAACACTCGACGAACGTAATTCAATAAGGAGCAATAACTCAATATCCTAACATAAACTTGAAAGCCTCTCAACTTACAATACAACGTTACTTACTTTTATCCACAATGAACGTTATTTCAAGAACAATTGAATTAGACTGAATATAGTTGGAATTTTCACAATTTTTTGGCTGCAAAAATTGATTCAAATAGTGATTAAACAATAACACTAAACTTTGTAGTCAGTATATAGGTATACAAGTACAAGACACAAACACAATTTTACTACTGACCAGGATCAACTATGAGAAATAATTCTTTGGGCATATTTCATTGAGAAGTGTCATATATAAAATGTCATTTGCAAAATCTGTCCACATAGTGAAGCACTTATTAGCATTCATAAATGAAAAAAAACATCTAGATGAACCATAATTGCGCTTTAAAGTAATAATGTACTTAACCCTTACATTAGTTCACAAACAAAATATGAAAAACCAAAATACCTATACTAATATTCATAATGGAAAGATTCCCTACAATCCAATAAATTTCAAAAAACAATTTCCACAGTAACTATACCATTCTTATTAAAGAAACTACAAAAAATTGTTTCACCACTGAGAATAAAATTCTCAATTTATATATTTTCCAAAGCTTAACAAACTATCTAACTATTCATAATTTTATACAAAAAAGAATGTTGCAAGAGTGATTGTTTTGACAGACTAAATAATAGGTGGGTACAGTTCAATAATACGTATTGTTTATATAACAGACAGTAAAATTATTGTAATATATAGATATATATATATATATATATATATATATATATATATATATATATATATATATATATATATATACATATTCAGATATTTAAGTATATTAGGTAAATGTGGCCAGAATGTCAATACTGCTTTGGTCTTGTTCAAATCATGAAACAGAATTTAATAATATGAATTATACATTAAAAACATTATAAATTGAAGAATTATTTTGAATGAAAATATAGAAATTCACTGATAACTTAGTCAAAACAATTGTTATAAATTTTTCTCAGTGAATCTTGAAATGGTAATTGTTTCCAATATCCGCGACATCGATAACTATAAGGTTGGGTTAGGTTAGGTTTAGTTCGGTTGACTTTGAATTCCTGAAATGACGCAAATATTCTAAGTATTTCTCCTTTTAAAAAATATTTTTTTAAGATGTGCTATAATTTTCAGAGGCATAGTTTCATGTTCTTCGAGAGTAAATTATATAGAACATGCAATAACAACAGCCAGTACTTCAACAGGTAATACTCCTGTATTAATAATATAATTATATATATATTTATAATAATGAATTCAGGAATTCAAAGTGAATCAAACTAAAGCTAACCTAACCTAACCCAACCTTATCGTTATCGATGTCGCGGATATTGGAAACAATACCCTTGAAATAATACTTACTGTCTCACAGAAATGAAACAAAAAATATTCCAACTTCTACTCTATTCATACTTTAGCTGGTTTTATAAACATGTTTGAACATTAACGTAATTATCACGGTCAGGAAATTGTTCCCACAATGTATATTAAATGTTTCTATTCCTATAATAGTTATCAGTTATCAAACAATTATTGAATTAACAAAAAGGATATTTAATTCAAACATCTACTTTGAAGATGTATCGAAAATCTACAATATAATGATGCATTGTGAACGTTTTATTTCTAAAATACATGAACAACAGAAATTTTCAGGAAATCACGGCGAATCTTTCATAAAATTAAAAAAATTCAACTCCTCAACGGTACCTTCTTCAAAGCAACTCTGTAAGTAAGCCCGGTAAAGTATAGACATTTTACCTGTTGTTCTAACTGCAAAACTGAAATCCACAAATTCAACGGTTTTCCTTTATAAATCTGAATACCACTTATCACTGCAAACTGAAGAACTTTTTTACCAACGATTTATTTAACACGAAGTTTGGTTATGTTGCAACTTCTTGGACCTGGAAATGTGTAATCATTTCTTCTACTACTTTATGAAACTATTATCTCATTTTTCACAACAGATGTTTCTGCACTTGTTTTTTCAATGATTGGCACGTGTTTTTCTTAGTAAACATATATTAATTTCGTCAACGACGTTTTCTGTCTTTTGACACTGCGCGATGTTGTCATGTGTACGCCACCATTTGTGAACTGACAGAAGAATCGAATACCAACGATCTTATTTCTATTCCACTTGCACGATACGTCGCTCTTCTCTACTCAACTAAAACTACCTTGCGCAAGTTTGCGGACTGCAAAGATGTTAGTTAAAAATATAGATTTCAAAATATAGTAATTTTAAAAAATAAACGTAAAAATGTATTCATATCAGTCATATCACAAATATAAACCTAATACATACTCTTCAGAAATTTATTTCTATTGTGTTCACAGTATTATATAAGGGATAAAGATAAATATCAAATTTAAATCGAAAAACAATTGAGTTTCAAAGGAATATTTTTATGAAATAAAACTTCTCAAAAATACTGGGAAGTTTAGTTTCAAAGAATGAAGGTATTCGGTCCATGTTCCAGGATCATTTGTAAAAAAAATTATTTTAACATTGTATTCCTGGTTGCATACCTTCACAAATTGTATTCATATTCGAATTTCCACAATATCTGGACAGATATTGCACTTTTTATCTGATATAAAATGAAAATTTCCAATTATGACACATAATTTTAAGGAAGATGGAAAATTCATAACCAATGCTTTGTTCGTTATAAATCCACAAAAACTCAATAACGTTCAGAAAACACCACCTGCTCATTAACAACTTTCGAACTGTTTGAGAGATTATGGAAACTACTCCACAAGGAATTCCATATTACTTCCCTCATATTAAAATATATATATATATATATATATATATATATATATATATATATATATATATATATATATAATGTATTTTGTTAATGAGGAAGCGTTAACAAAATGGTTTTGATTAAAGTCAGTCACATCATCCATAATAAAAAATAATTCGCTCAACTAAGTTTGTTTCTAAACTCTTTCAAATAGAAATATTTTAACGAAATATACTGTTGCTTTATCAATATTTGACTTGTATCAAATATTGATCAATATTTTATACAAAAGTAATATTTATCAAATAATCAATACTTAATTTCTTGTTTATGTTTTAGAAACAGAAAAAAAGCATGAATTAATAGTTAACGCCGGTATCAAAACTGGATTGCCGTTATAAATTGAAAAATTCTTAGTTTTCTTCAGATAGTAAGCAATCATAAAATATGGAACATTTCGGAAGTACATTCTCCTTCCTCAGCCTTAAAAACCTTGGTATACATGTGAACCACTTCTAAAAAACAATCTAGCCAAAAATTTTAAATGTTGATTAGATGTTAAGAACTGTAACACCTTTTGATTATATCCCTCCAAGCATCTAAAAGAATGAAAAAACTTTTTAAGGATTCGGTCTGTGACAATATCCTATTTGTTTATCATCTCTATACTTCATTAATGTGTTGGTGATTTCTTCAGAAGGAAGTACAGCAATAAAAGATAAACGTACACTCAATTATTTACACTCCATTTTCAATCAAAACACTCTTGATTGATGCTCCGACCAAATTACTAGAAAGGAATATAAATCCATAAGGGATTATATATATTGTAACCTAAATCCAATGTTTATTGTCTTTTTTTATTTTTGCATTAGTACATGTGATGTCAAATTTAACATTTTACTATCATCCTCCCCTATAGATGAAGAATTTCAATAAAATGATATTGGAATCAACAAATTTTAGTTTCAAACAACTTGTTCATATATTCTCAAAATCTTACATTCATTTATATGACCATCACATATGTTGGTATGGCAAGAGTGGTCAACACAAAAAAACCTGAATGGCTATCTCTGTAGACAGATCTAACATATTATTTCCAGATTCAATTAAATATAGCGCTCATAGCTTAGGAACAGTTATTGCTGCTACAACTCGAGCAATGTTCATCAATACAAATATATTATTATTATTGTTCAAAGTGGAAAACGTGAAGGAGTCCTACACAGATTTGATCTGTGGACATACAATTTAATGCAGATTCTGAAAGACTCAAGAACACAGTTGTAATTGAATCAAACAACATCAGTAAGCCAAAAGTGTTAAAGAAATTAAAATTAAATCAGCATAAAACGATCAGCATGTGAAATCGTTTTTTAGACTGGCTTAATTATATATACACAATATGTTTTGAAAAGACAAGTTTAATCATCACGTGCTGAAGGTTGTTACATATTATGTTAATTATCAATATGTGTTGAGTTACTAATACTCTGAGGTGGCAGCCCAATTGCAGAATGGTTATTTCTCATCCAAAAATATGCTGCTATGGATGTTATAAATCAATTGACGTGTTTTATAGAGCACTTTTTTCTATGTTCAATGTGTTAAAATGGTGACTGCATTGTAATTTCAAAGACTGCTATTCTTTTTCCTGAAACACAGTAACTTATTCTATGAATTTGAAAACTGAATCAATAAGAGAATTTATCTTTATATATTCCCAGAACCTAAAAGAGGATCATTATAGATTGCTCTAAGTTGTTTAGCAAGCTGTCATCTAAGTTGCAAGTGCTATGTTTCAAGTCCTTTAAAAGGTTACCTGCAAGTTATTAGTTAAGACAACTTTGTTAAGACAATGTTAACAAATCCCTGTTGATCTATGATAAACTGTGGTGTTATTATTTCAATACACCTTGATTTAAGTTTAATATTTTGTTCATGACAGTTGTGAATAAAAAATTGGGTGTTAACATATTACAATATAATTATTGTCTATTTTATAAGTGAACTGAGTTGTCTAGTTCTCTGTTTTGAATTAAAAAATTGATAATCTTTTAATTACATAAAATATTAGTCATCATTATAATTCAATTTATTTTTCGATGATTTTTTGTCCCTGAAGAATATGCATCCTGGGAGATATTCTGCTTTCGAAGCCAGCTATCACATCAACATGGTTTCCTATAAAATCAAAAATTATTAAAAATATCAATCTTCATTTCTTTGGTTGTATCACCTTTCTCCTGCAAAAATAATAACCTATCATACAGTATCAATGACTCTATAAGAGGTGCAAAAAATAACCGAAATGAGTAAAAAATAACTACTGACTTCCATTGTTCCAAACACTCTTTTACTTCCTTAGAATTATACTTCATTGGGTCTATTGCATTATGTCCCAATAATTTATATGTAGCCCTTTTGCAATAACTGTAAAAAAAACATTGAAATGTACTTTAAGACTATTTCACCTCAAGAATATTATTTTCTGTTGAAATGTTTAGTTCTTATTTAAAGCTATCAATTCAATATTCTAGGTTAAAAGATCAATATTTTTTATTAAAGAAGACATTATTTTAATATATCAAGAAAATAGAAACTCTTACTTTTCAAAGTCAAGATCTTTTACATATTTCACACCAGCCAAAGGTATATGCTTGTACTGTGTGTCCATTTCAGTCAAAATCTTTTCAATTGTAGCTCGATAGGCATGTATTTTCAGTTTCCAAAACTCACCCTCATGAAGCTTAACAATATAGTTTTCAATTGCATGACATGCTATTTCTCTTGAATGATAACTTAAGTCATTTTTGTTATCTATGCAGAATTTACTAAGAGGAAACCCAGGATTTGAAGAACATAACCTAAAATAGTTTGATATACAAGAGAAAAATAATCTGGGTAAACTTACTCAGGAGTTGATAATTTCATATAACAGCAGCCAACAACATTAATGAATTTAATACTAGAGATTTTCTGATATAAACGCAACAGTGTTGGTCCCAGATCTCCACAAGGATGAAGACCCACAATGCCAAATTCAAAATTATCCTCTTGTACTGAAAATGCTGAGCACACAATCTGGAATTTCAAATGAATTTTTTTTGCAGATCATAATACAGAAACCTTACACTCAAAAAGTCTTCACTGGTAATATTTGGGTCTATCCGCATATTAACCTGTCTAATGGGTCTCCTATATTCATACTTTTTTTGAAATATTGGATCAAATCTTTCATCTAAAATTCTGTAAAATGAACTTTTCTTGAATTGTCCTTGTGTTATATTTGCAATATGAATATACCTTGCTTGTTTAACTAATTCATTATCTGCTTCTATTGTACAAATCTCCAGATTATATCCATAACTAAGCATCCTACTTAAATGACCTAAACCAGAACCTACATCTACTATATAAAAGCAGTTACACTTGACAGCCATTTCATAGCAAAGCTAAAAGTATTTTCATTATATTTTATATAATTACAATGAAATTAAACTTACTTACTTTTGCCATAATAGGGATTTCATGTCTCTTTTTGAGTTTAACATTTTTCCAAAATGTTTTCATCAACTTCTCATCATTCTCAATATTCAAAACTAGTTGTCGATTTTCATTAGTCTTCCTTGGAATATTCAAATTTTGGAAGGCTGCTTTTAATGCCAATATAGATAAGGGAAATAGAAATGTTCTAAATCAATTTTTTTCAATAAAATAAATTATAACAAAAAATACTAACTTAGAATGACTTTCATAATCAAGGAGCTCGGCCAATTGGGAACTAGATATATTTTTCATGGACTTCCAGCTTTCTGGTAACTTAGACCAATGATTTTCAGTGAAGAAATCCTAAGAATATCCAGAAAATATCATATAAACAAGCAAATATACAAAAGAAAGAAACTTACGAGGACATATGAATTAATCAACCACCGATACATATCATAAATTAAAAATCCTTGCTGCAAATTGTTCCTTATGGAAACATTTAAAGCGCTATTTAAAATCATAATATTTAATTACTTTTTTCAACTTAGGTTAGAAATGATCACAAAATATTTTCAATCATTTATTTAGAATAAAATTCCGTTTGAAACCAGTACAATGTATGTTAGATAGAAGCAAAATCATAACAGTAAAGTGAGGTTATGATACACAGAACATACAATATTTTGTAAGTTCTGTGGAGTATATTCACTGTGTTTCATTCAAAACTAACCAGTACCGCACCATATAACCCCTTTAACATCCATCACCTGCCCACACTATAACTATGGCAAACCCACAGAGCATACCAATTCAAAGGATATGTTCAGTACGCCTCCTTTATTTTCCTTGTCAATAACCCAAATCATTATAATTGATAAAAGAATACTTATACTTACGAGTTAGAATAATAGTATCATCATGTAATTGCGAGACAAATGATTGATAGAAATTAACCAGAATGGCATTTGATAGTGTGATCCTATACATTCTCTTCTACAAGAGCCAATTGTTATGCCTATGTTCCCTTTAATATTTTGGTGTCCCCAAATTTCACAGAGAGGTATTTTATTTTTAATTATAGCAACAGTTCGAGGTGAAGTTGATTGAATGTTCCCTGATCTCTTGGTGAACACCCCGAAACAATTGTCAAGTAATTTATTATAAATCTTGTGAAACCAAGCCAAGTGTTTTTATTCAATATAGTTCTAGGTAATTATAAAAAAATTTATATTATGCGATAATATTATACAGTAAACTACTATTCGTCAATAATTCGGTTCACAAATACACATTTATGTCAAACCGATGAAACAAAAAATGTTAAAAAGCTTCATACATGGTAATTTAAAAGCAAATTATGTTGATAAATAGGTATATAAATACCACAACTTGCAAGAAAATGGTCATTCTTTGCGATATGTCCCCATTTCATCCTATAAATATATCTTTTCTTCATTTTATGAGTTCATCTGACAGTATAGTGGAGATTAATTAAAGCCAATTAATCAATTAAACCTAGATTAAGCTTCTGATACCTTGTCTCCCTTTCATCAACAACTTTCTTATATATCCACGCTGTGGTGATATTTTCTTTTTTTGAGTGAGGAATTTATTGGCCATTTCCGCGATTACAAGAACTTAGGAACTTTTTCGATAAACTCCCCAGCTGGTAGCTGATTAGTAATCACGCTTTGTTTTCATTCATATTCCTTTCATGATACGTGTTCAAACTATTTTTCAACTTAAAATCAAATATCTGTTCATTTTTTGACATAGCTATTTTGCTCAAATAATATAATAATGATTTAAATATAATCTCAATATTCAATTGGTCACAGCCTAACTCTACGTAGAGTTATGCCACAGAACATACCAAATTAAGGTATGAAAAAGGAAATTAAGGAAAAAAATTAAGGGCATGTTCTGTGAGTTAGGCTGTGAATTGGTCTGAACACAGGCGTTAATTTGTGGTTCGTCAAGATAAGTATGTAAAATATCGATGACCAGACCAATTTTACGTTGCAGTCCCTAGACAAATAACAGTGACGATATTGCATTTATGTTGATTAGTTTTCTAGACTTTTTGAAAAGGAGAAAAGAAGTTTATGTTGTTTTATTGGTAAGGAATATTGGAAGTCTTCATATATTTGACATGGCTAAGCGGAGATACGGAAGATGATATACCGTTACTCATTTTCTATTTCTGAATTGATTGAAGCAGGCATTTATAGGTACTGCTGGTGATTGAAGGCAGTGGCATCTACATTATTATATACTTCAAGAAAATAAAGAGCCATCCTTTAAAATATAGGATAACATATAGGATATAATAAGTCTGTATGAAATGTATAAAATTCATGTTCACAAGACATTATTAAATGAAGGGGTCTTACGGATTACATGCTCTGTACGATAAGAATCATGGAGTCTTGATTCTTTCAGCGATTTCTTTGAAATATTCTTCCATTTAGAGCAACGTTTTTGTCGAGGAGCTGTTGTACCATTTGAATTTTACTTAATCTTATTCAAAGTGGGCGATCCTTGAATCTAGCCTTCATATTGCGTAGATTAATTTATTTAGTATCAAATAATTGCGGAATTCATTCATCGATCCCTAAATTAGTATGAATATTATATATTTATAGTATACTTACTTCACAGTATATAAATATACTATAAAATATGAAAGTATGTTTGGTTATCAATAATCCCTGTGTTATACTATTAATTTGCTTAACTACAGTTTAATATCAATATTATTGGGGACTCATATGTTACGATTTGAAAACCTACCGTGAATTTAATCAAATGCTGACAATCAATTATGCTATTTGCCATGCGCAGCTCTCTTTAAATTATTTTTGACGGATAAAGCACTTTATAGTTTTGTTTGATTTGTTTGGTTGTTCCCGTATACCCTATGTTGAGCACTGGAACTGGAAGTGTGATTCGTGCTGACTGTTGTTGTGTGTTTGACTATTGAAAATGGCGCTGAAGAGTTGGGATGTTGAAGTTTTTATATTGAATGATGATCATCAAGCAATTCCAAAGTACAATAAAAAATTGAAATTAACTGCTGAATATGATCCCCAAGGAGTTAATGTTAGACTTTTCGATGGTGCGTAACTAATTCAATTGTTTCATACCATAGATTCAGTAGGGTTGATTGTTTTGACTTTTGTTAGCCAAAGTAAAGTATAGTCTTTGTGTTAGCTAAAATGCATATTTATATCAGAATATGGTTTTATTACTATAACCGTTAAGTTTTTCTCAAAAGATGATTCCAAAAATACAATAAAAATGTTTATTTTAAATCGTACTTTTCCAAGTGCGGCTTTATAACATTCAAACGTTTTTGGATTGTTTTCTTAATTTCAACAAATTTTATTATATGTTGACTTTAACGCTTTTTTTTCAATGGTTGTCACTTGTTTTTATGTAGTTGTGTATTGTTTCGTATATAAGTTTGCATAAATTTTATATTGTTGAATAACATAACCTCCAATTTTCAGATCAGGTGCAAGTGGTCGAATTTTCCGTATGTCCAAACACAGAATGTTGTAGTTTCGGAAATTTATCGTATTTATTCTCATTTGATAGTGAAACAGTACTATTTAAATTTAAAAACCAGGAAGGTGAGTAAATAATTAAGTAAAAATACCTGAGATATCTTCTTGAGAGATCTAGAATTCCACATTAATTTCTAAGCTAATTAATATTTTACATTAATGGTATATTTCAAGTTATTTTTAATTTTAATTCATTGATTAATCATTATAAAATAAGTGGTTTTCTATGTTGTATATTTCTAAATCTAAAAGGAAGATGACATGCAATAAATCCATATTGAAATAATGTACTCTATGACATTTGGTTTGATTTTTTTTAAAATTGGTAATCAACCGATTAAATTGTAATTGTTTTATATTTCCATTAGATTGGTGGTTACTTCATTAAATAAATTTAATAAATGTTTAGAAAGAAAAAAGTTGGAGGGTTACAATAACAGTGATAATTGTTGAATACTCTTGATAACTTTTATCAGTATTTTATTTTGAAATACCCTAAAAATCAACCAATTAATTTGTTTACTACTGTAGTTAATTTGATATTTACTACTGTAGTTATATTAATTGATATTGCAATAATTGTACCAATTGTACAAACTAAATTATTGCATCTAATGATTTCTTTCTTTGTGCCATCTAAAAGTGATGTCTTTAATAATGCTTCTTTATATACATATATATACATATATATATATATATATATATATATATATATATATATATATATATATATATATATATTCATTTATTTTTTTTTAGATGCTAGAAATTTCACAATTACTATGACAAAAGCTAAATCTGGGAAAGGTGCCTCGGTTTTTACAGTTCGAACAGAAGATTCTTCAGCGACACAATACTTCCAATTTTATGGTTATTTATCCCAACAACAAAATATGTTACAGGACTTCATTAGAACTTATACTTATCAACGAGCAATATTATGTAATTTAAATGACTTCAAGGTAAGACTAGCTTTCATATGGATTATTGAGAGCAGGGTTGATTCTCTACTTTTCAGGATAAGGTTGTATTAGATGTAGGGGCGGGTTCAGGAATTTTGTCATTTTTTGCTGCCCAAGCTGGTGCTAAACGAATATATGCTGTAGAAGCATCTACAATGGCTCATTTTGCACAGGTAAGTAACGATTTTTGTGGATTCTGTTTGTTATCTTTATTTTCCTTTCAGAAACTAGTTGAAGCTAATAATTTAAAAGATTTAATTAAAGTAGTTCCTGGTAAAATTGAAGAGGTTGAACTTCCTGAAAAAGTAGATGTTATAATTTCTGAACCTATGGGTTACATGTTATATAATGAAAGAATGTTAGAAACATATTTACATGCAAAAAAATGGCTTTTGCCTAATGGAAAAATGTATCCGTCCCGAGGCGATCTACACATTGCTCCATTCACTGATGATTCCCTTTATATGGAGCAATACAGTAAAGCAAATTTTTGGTGAGTATAGATTTTTTCCACATTGCTGTAATGCAGAATCGCTTATTTATATTTTTGTTTTTAAGTAATTACTATTTACATGAAGATGTATGTATTCATGATTTGAATTCCAGGTTCCAAACATGTTTTCATGGAGTAAATTTATCAGCTATTCAAAATAGTGCAGTGAAGGAGTATTTCAGACAACCAGTTGTTGACACATTTGATATTAGGATATGTATGAGTAAATCAATTAGACATATTGTAGATTTTTTAGAAGCTGAAGAAACAGATCTTCATACGATAGGTAGTAAATAGCATACAATCAACCATTAAGAAGATTTATTCATTTTACTTTCAGATATACCATTGGAATTCCATATTTTAGAGTCAGGAACATGTCATGGTTTGGCATTCTGGTTTGATGTAGCCTTTGCAGGATCCCAGCAGACAATATGGCTTAGTACAGGTCCAACAGAACCTCTCACACATTGGTATCAAGTTAGATGCTTGCTGGAACATCCACTGCTTTTAAAACAGGGACAAATACTAACAGGGCGGGTGTTGCTAGTAGCTAATAAAAGGTATGTTTTTGTTTTCTGTTTATATAATATTATGAACTGATTTTCTATTCTAGGCAATCTTATGATGTAACAATAGAATTAACTGTAGAGGGAACTACTCAATGTTCTACTAATACATTGGATCTCAAAAATCCCTACTTCAGGTATACAGGAGCTCCTGTACAACCACCACCAGGTGTGGCGAACATATCTCCCAGTGAAAATTATTGGAGTCAATTGGATGCACAGGGAGTTAGAAATGGTAAGGAAAATTGTCAGACTTAATACAGTGTTTTTTAAAGTAACATTATTGTAGCAGTGAATATGGTAAATGGTATGTCTGTTAATGGCCTAGGAGAAGTTTCAATGGACACTACCCAAACTGTTCTGAACAATAATTTAATGGCAAATAATCTTATTGCATTAGGTAAGAAAAATTGCCGATATTATTATTGTGAACGATACATAGTAATGGTGAGATTGTCCACTCATTATATTAGAAACTGAAACTGTTTGCTCTTGAAAGAGTATCGCAAACACTCCAATGAGCCTAAATTTTTTCTCAACATTCATTTGCTAGAAATGTCACTAATATGGTGAATAATTTTTTCCAATGCACGTATTTATTTTTCAAATCATTTTCTTTATAATTTTTATTTATATCTAATGGTTATCAATATTAGATATATCAATATTGATTTCTTCTCCAAGAAAAAATTTTTCAATTTATTTGAAGTTGTTAAAAGTTAAAATTTTCTTTAGACATGATTAAATTGAAATATCTAAGTACGTTAGATTTAGGTCAATTTGGTCTTTTTTTTAGAAAAAAATTCAAGAGGTTTTTCAGTTTCTTTTCAGCTTTGTGTTCAAGTGTTAAAAAAAAAATCTGTTCTTTTGTATGTGACTATCAGACACCATCACATTATTAGCCAAAGTTTTTACAAATGTTGACTCATAAAACTTTCATGGAATGTTGTATTAGTAACTTTAATTTTTTCCTTCTCTTTTGTTCTGTGTGCTGATTCAAAAATTTCCATTTCTCAGTGGACACATCACAATTAACAGATGGTGCTCCACCTAATATTCATCCTGGGTGTATATCAAGCACAGGAAGAGGAAGAGTGGTAGCTAGTCCTACTTCCACACATACAGCACAGTTAATAGGCGGTGCTATTTCTCCATCGTTATTTACATCTCCAAATGGCCAACAGGTGAGATTCAAGTAGAATTAATCTATAGCTCAATAACCTCTGTCTAAGACAACTAAACTATGGAATGTGAATATATTTGAAATATGTTAGTTTCTAAATGTAAATTAATATCAGTGTTACCGCTAAAATTTGATGAATCGTGATAGTTTGTGTTTTTTTTATGTACTGTCGCTGGTAATTGAAACCAATGACCATTGTACTAATGCAACATCGGAGCCATAAAGTATATACACTAATAATGTCAACGGAACATTCTTATATGTATCATATAAAAAAGCTCTTCTCTAAATTCCTGAAAATTGTTTTAATACACATTCTCAAGTGCTTCTAACAAAGACATCAATAGTTTTATACCACTAACTCAACTCTTACTTTTTCAATTATAAGAGATGTGTTAACACTTTGTTTTTCAATTTGAGATACATACTTAATTTTTATCATAAAGAAGTTAAACGATGAAAATGTTTTTGTTTTGCAGGCAGAATGAATTTTCCAAAAAACAATTTTTTTTAAGTTTTCTCTTTTAAGTATTCTTCTTTCTCTAAAGGGCGGTTCTTGGCAACTATTGTTCACTTTAGTTCACTATTTAACTAAATAATACTATTAAAGTTATTAAGTTGCCAATTGAGTAATTATTTTTTACTTTCTATAGCAAAGAGATAAATTTTTTTACTTTCTGTACATCGGGATAAATTTGGTACATTCTCTTTTTGCTTGAAATATATTTTTGATTTTGGGAGACATTTCGTTATTCATTTCAGTTTCTTCAGGTATATATTTTTCTTATATTTTTATAAACTTTTTGCATTTACTCTTTTTTGTAGCTTCTTCGTCAAGGTTTATTATTGTATAAAATTATTTTTGAGTAGAATCATGTCATTTATGTTTTAAATGAAATTATTCTATTTCAGCAGTCTTTAGTAATGGCAAATTATCCAGTTAGTGCAAATTTAATGATTGGTGACTACGTAACTCCAGGAAACGGAGTTGGAATGCCAGGTTATCGTCAATAATTAATAGGTAGTGACTGTCATGCTCAATAAACTTAACAAGATATTTTAAGGGTGGGAATTGTAAAAATTCATATATCCTCCTCGAGTGACTCCATTTTAAGTTTAATGAGTGATTTTATTAGATTTAATGCTGATATGAAATTTTCCAATTTCTTTCAACTTTGCTGTCCTGTGCGGTAGGAACAAATTTATTGCCTCTGATTTTTGCATCTCAGCCGTATTAATTTTCAACGGTATTATAACTATTATAAGATAAACCTACATTGTAAGAGATCAAACGCTTATTTTACATTACTTTTAAGGACTGTATATTTAGGTTGCACATCACAATTACAGCCTTCAAACGTTTCATTCCTTAAAAAAATTATAACTATGTTTAAAGATCTTTCTCTTCCAATATTTGGAATTTGAACTTCTTTTGTGGATATTCGACATGTAAGTAGATAATTTATTTTATCTAAAAATCTAATTTCTGTTTGATGTACTTGAAACATTCGCCTGTCACTTTTTTTCGTTGATTGACTTAATTGTAGAATGACTGGCTGGGTTAGAATTTCTTACTTTATCTTAGTGTTCTATTGAGTTATTCCACATTTTTATTGATGGTCGTTTCTTGTTTAAGAAATTATTAACGTATTTGGGTAACAAAACTGTAGTTTTAATTTTTGAGAGAAAATTTTAAAATGTCAGGTTGTTTCTCAGACAAGTCACTTACTTGCCATCTCTATTACTGTCGTGATAAAATAATGCTTTACTCGCATTCACCGGAATAATGTCGATGTTTTTAGGTGAATATATGGACAATATATTTCAGTTAAGACTGCTACCACGAATACTCTATTTTTGATTCACAGTAAAGTCGATGTAGACCGTTTAAATAGCACTAAATCATGAAAACCTAAGGTTCATCATCTTATTGAAGTGAAATAAGGAATTGAAAAGAATTAAAAGATGCACTGTTTTTGAATATGCTATATTGTTATATTCTGTAAAGTGCAGTAATTAATCACAGTACTTTGGAAGTCATTATTAGAATGCCAAAAAGTCGGAGTCCAATTTTCATGTTCCTAGTCCTCTCAATCTTTTTTCTTTTAATTCCATTTGTAATATTTTCCTTTTTATAAAATATTGATGTTCTTATTTTATTCAGTAACTAATTTTGTTCAATGCAGAGCTGTGAATATTTCTAATATCTTACCATTTTAATGTATATTTATAATTGCTCATAATAAGCAAATTGAAAATTGGTCAAGCTATTTTTAAAATAATTATGAGTTGTGTTTTAGTAAGATTCCTAGATTTTTGGGTCATCTTAAAAGTCACAGTAATGGCGTTAGTACAGTTAATTTTTTATAGGAACATATACGTTATATTGTAATAGTAGTTGTGAATTTTACACAATACTTAACAGTCCAATTTCAGTTGTATTTGAATATGGAAAATGAACAAATTATGATATATGATTTTAAATAAATTTATCTTTTGATTGAAAATTTTTGACAGTCATCACCGAATGTGGGCCTATGTTGTAGTGGCATCGAATAATGAAATTCAAAGAATTCATGATATTTAGACCGGATGCAGAAACTTTCATTTTTCTGATGAATACGAAATGAATTTTAAAATTGAAAATTGTTATCTAAATTCATGAGTGAAAATTAAAGTCATGAATTCCCATATTTACCTCATCCTTAATCTACGGTGGAACAAATTGATATCATTTTATGGTTTTAATGAAATGTTACATCTCATAATATGATCTTACTGTTTCTCTATTAAATATTTTGTCTGTTGCGCAAGTTAAATGAATAGTTTTTTTACCATCCGGTGTTGATAATTATTTTTGTATTGATAGTTTAGATATAAAACTTGGAGTTTTTCAAAAACACACAATTAGCTAGTTATTCTGTTGTTTATTTCTAATTGTAGTAAGCATTTTGATCATCTGAGAGTGACATCAAACTTTATGTTTGTATGTGTTGCTATTATATCTGTGATATTTTCATTTTGAATCTAACACATTTCATGTAAAATTAAAATAGATAAGGTTCTGCATAGGTTTTCATTTGTTGACCAATATATTATTTATTTGACTATAACATGAGAGAATATGACTCGAATTGTAATCTTCATTGTACAGACTGTTGATTGATGAAGGCCCTAAATATTTATACAATTGCCCAAATATCAATTAATTTTGAGACATTTTATTATTAATGTAATTTCTGTTCTTTGCCTTTGTTATCTTCTATCGATTAATTTTTAATTTATTTATGCTATATTGAATTATATGTATTGTAATTGGTGAATACTATTGTATTATTATTTGTCAACTGATTTGTCATGTGCTGCTTCTTTAATTGAAAAATTATAAAAGAATTGATAACGGCTAATTATGATTCAATATATTTTCACTCCTATAAATCGATAACAAATATTTATATAATTGCCCAAACATCATTTAATTTTGAGACATTTTATGTTTTATGTAATTTCTATTTTTTCCTTTACTTTTGTTATGTTCTATTGATTGGTTAATTTATCATACCATTGTATTGAATTATATATGTATTGTAATTGGTATATCTTATTGTATTATTAATTTTCTACTTATTCAATTGTCATGTGCTGCTTCATTAATTGAAAAATTTATAAAGGAATTGTTAATGCCTAAATATGATTCAATATATTTTCAGTGCTATCATTCAATCTTATAACTATATGAAGTAAGTAATACGAAATTGGTGGTAATTTGCATTCTATCCAATATAATATGATGCCAAGATTTTGTGATTAAAATTTTAATTTTGCTGCGACTTCGAATTTATAGTCTGTATAATAAAGTAGACATTGCTTCATTTAAGATAGCAATGTTTTATGTTCTGCCTCATCTTTCCTATATACATTGGCAGCATTAAGAAATGCCTAGTTACATAATGAGCTTCATGTATACAAGTAGGCATTCATATTTAATAATGTACATTGACGGCGTTGAATAAAAATTGTACAAGTTTGAAATTATCATTATTTTTTGTCCACTTTCAAAAATATACCTGAACATTAGTGTATTCCATCAGTCTACCAAAAAATTAATAAATGCTGCTCAAAATACTGTATTTTCTTTTAAAACGTACATAGAAATGTGTAATACTGAAGTGAGAAACAAATAGTTTATCAACTTCATATAGCATAAGTTTGGTCAAGTTAATATCGTGATATTTAATTTCAAAACATTCTATTGAATGCTATTATCCTTTCATAAGCACTCTGTGTGTGTGTGTGTGGGTGCAGAGGGTGGATCAAACGCGGATTGAATCGAACCTACCAGTACCGGTAAGTCGAAATCGTGTAACTATACAGTCAGCTGCTGAGCCTCTTGATGATTTTCAGAGGTGTTATACCAGGTTGTAGTTTCCCATAACTAGTGCAGTTAAATTCGCCTATCTGTATTCAAGGTATTAAAAACTCTTTCAGCCAAATGTTTTATAACCTGAGTTTTTATAGGTATTTCGTGCAATATAACATAACATTAATATTTATTCGTTTTTTTTTAAATTTCAAATCAGTATTTCCTGGATTCTTTTTTGTAGTTTTTTCTCGAATTTTTGAAAAATTAAATCGTCTTTGGATTCCGTTTGTAGCAGCTTAGTCATTACATCTCTAATCATGGTTTTATTAACCCTCCATCACTCGCGCGGTTTTTTAGCTCGTGAGCACTCGCGGGGTGTTGGGGCCACCCCACATACTCAAAGTACATAAACAAACATAGTAGACGTTAATGAAATTACACCTGCATTTTATTATTTTGTGTTGTATAACGTATGTAAATAACGTAACTAAATTTTATAATCGACTTTATTACTGTTCTACAAAACATTATAATAATCAGCCTTTTTAGTCATAATATTAAGATCATTTCTCAAAAAAAAAAACAAAAACAAAAAACTTCTTCGTTTTAACATATTTTTTTTCATTGAAAAATTTATAATGATGAAATAACAAAATTAAATAAAAATTTCTTAGTTTTCGCAACAAGAACTGCAAATTAACTTCATGTGTTTTTGACACAAGGTTTTTTTTACAAAAATTGCAGTGACTCAATGTTTTGATGTCCTTAGAACGTGGACAAACTATACAGCGCTGCTTTTTTGTTGGCGACATTCCTTCGGTGCTTGATCCAGGAGCATTCAACATCCTCTTGAGTGCTTTCGGTAACCCTGGTTGTGAAGATCTTCTATCAAGGTGACCTTGAAGCATGCTCAAACCCAATGATTCCAAAAACTCGGGCCTTTTCATGTTACATTGCGATTGCACTATATTCCAATTGTAAATAACATAAGCATTGATACCAGAAGTATCTAGCATGTGAAAGAAAAATCTCAGTGGCCAACGTGAACATATCCTTGAAATACTGTAGTTACCGTACATTTGGTCGGCCGTGTCCACACCGCCTTTTGTTTCATTGTAGAATAAAACAATTTCTGGCTTCTGCTCATTTGTAGATGTTGTGATAATGTTATCATTATTGTCATGTAATGTGGATATAAGCAGTACATTTTTTTTCTGTTTCGGACAATAAGACCCAGAGTCAATGGCGATTTGGAATGAAAGCCAAAAATTGACGTTCCAACAACTCGTTGACCAACAAAAGCAGCGGGTATCTCTCTTTTATTTTTTCTTAATGTGCCTACCATTGTGATTTTATTTTTCAACAATTCTTCTGCTAATGGAATGCTAGAATACCAATTATCACAAGTAAGATTCCTTCCAGAACCTAAAATAGATGCACATAATCGCATAACTATGTCGCCGGGTTTATAGCTGACTTTGTAAGGTCCGTCTGGTTGTTGACCAAGATATGGTTCACTTTGGTACGTATAAAAATTCTTTGCATCGCATAAAGCAAAACTTTTCAAACCATACCGCCCTGGCTTACTTGGAATATATTGTCGAAAAATACAACGTCCTCTAAATTTCAGCAACTGTTCATCTATAGTAAAATTCTCATTCAGACTATAGTTGTCACCGCAATGATTGTTGGACTGTATAAAAATGTTTCTAATTGGAGCAAATCTGTCTGTAGATTTTCTCGACTCACGAGTGTTTATATCATCGAACCGTAGACATCTCAGTAGGAAAGAAAATCGGTTATAACTCATTGTTTTGTGGAAAATTGCAATACCTAGTCTAGCCTCATCCCATAAATCTTTCAGCTTTCTGTGGCTGGATTTACACAAAGCAGACAAAATTAGCAAGCCAATGAGAGCTTTCACTTCAATTTCATCGGTTTTGTTGCAATCTCTCTGACGTGCATATTTATGGCTTATTTTTTCGATGTAAGTATTTGTTCAACTAGTTATTTCTGCCATCATGTCGTCAGTAATAAAGAGTTGGAAACATTCAAGTGGAGATTTACAAGTTTTGGCATTACCTTTGGGACCGGGAGCTTCAGTAATTATATTGTGAGCGCGGGTTCTAATTGCAGTACGACCCTTGACTTTGTGCCATTTAGTTACTTTGTCTTTTCCAATGTAATCATCTCGTTGTCGATCCTCAGTTTCAGCCTCTTCTACTTCAGACTCCGATAAAATATCCTGTTCTGATAAAGAATCATGATCAGATTCTTGAATAAAATCTTCATCCAAGCTGGCATCACTTTCCACTGCAACATTATCTTCGTTATCCGATATTATTTTTTCTAACAAAGCTGCCAATCTCGCTTGCTCCTGTTTCCAACTCATCTGAAAAGAAAAAGAATTGAAAAAATATTACATACCTACGAACACAGAAAGGTACCTAATTAGAAGTGTGTGAAAACCAAAAACATTACATATATGCTTAGAAATACATAAATATACATTTATAGTAAATAAAAACACAACTTAATAATTTATGTTTACAAAACACATATGAAATCACATACCTTGATGATAAAGTATCCTCCGCAAAAGTATAACACGAGCACTCGCGGGGTGTCGTGACCACCCCACGCAAACTTTGACACGTCCTCACACTGCGAGCGCGAGCGCCCACTACCCCTCCCGACCCGTTTCGATGCGTTTAAAGGTCATATCATATCACTTGAAGGTACTGAGACGAGCCGATACATAACTCAAGAAATTATTATTCTTTTTTACGTTCAAAAATGCGTGGGGGGCCGATAGCACCCCGCGCGAGTGATGGCGGGTTAAGACTAGACCTACAAGTAATGCACTCCTTTCTAACTTCCCCCGTTTTCTTCTTGATTTCAGCTGCAAAATAATTATAGTCCACATGATCTATATCTATACAAGAAATATAGCTCCACTCTTGGCATCAGAAATTAAGCGCTTATTCGAGTCCGACCCTGCGTCACTTATTTGTAAGGTGTCTTATTTATATAATCTCAGTATTTTATATCTACATCGGACAAAGAAGCCACCGGTTAAACTGGCGGACTGGGGATCTTATCTGTGGTATTTATATTTTCGTTAGTTGTGAATAATCTAATTTAATATTTATTTAGAAACAATTTTCATTAGAACACATTAAAATAACTTGGCACGTTATTTTCTCAATCCAATACTCTTGGAAAAATCACGGAGCGAACAATTCGCCGAGCGTTTTTCGTACTTACAGACTTTCAAAGTTCAGGTGGTATATGATCCAGAAACTACTGCCGTACTCATTTCTGTTAATTTTGGTGCACATGAGTTTTATCTATTTTTGGATAAAATCTTTTCTTTTATCTAATATTCTTTGGTAAAATTTTATGAAACTGTAAATGAAGCGTATTGAAGGCGGAACCACGTCACTCCACTTACATAAGTGAAGAAGTGCTATGGCTGAACATAAATGTTCACTGCAACTGATACAAATTGTAATATCTTCTATTATGATATTTTCTTTACGGTTGATTGGTAGTTCCTGGGATCCCAGTTCAATGGATGATAAAATTGTGCCTCTGTCTGGCAAAAGGGTTGAAAATTAAATAAAAAAAATTTTTTGACGAAACGAACACTAGCAACTTTTTGTGTTTACTATAACTAAGAAACTGTTTACAAACCACGGTTTTTTAAATTTACATTATAATTTCAATCTGATCAGGACTGACCAACGAGAATTTTGAGATTAGTTTTTTTTGTCCAACGGTTTTGAAAAGTAAAAATTGGTTCATGCTAAAAACTCAACTAGTGAATATATGTAAGTAAGCTAAAATATGTCCAAAAGTATGCTTATTTATTAACTGACTTAAAACCATCAAATTTAATTATAAAAATAAACATTACTTGAGCAACAATTAATATTGTAAATTCAATGGACGTTGAATCAACTCTGTGATAGTTCATATTTAAATGAGAGGTAATAATAAATACTTTTCTAAAAAATCACTGACTGAACAATTCCTTATTCGACTAGTTTCGCCTTTTACGGCATTATCAAGAATGAAGAATTCATTCCTCTATTGAATTCTGGTATTAATCAACATTTGATCAATACAAAATTAAAAATCAACAACGAATAATTCTTAAGTAAATCTTAAGTAAACTCGAAATAAGACTCGATAAATATAAAGCAAGTTTTATTCAAATAAAATTTTAACTTCTATATTTACATCCTAGCCTGTTTTAAGGCTAAAAACAGTCTTTTAACTAATTGATTTTCAACTTTTAGGAGGTTCATATAAATATACAAGTTGAAATACTTCTTTCTCTCTATACAAAAGATCTGAGATCACAATTTCAAACTATCCTATATATGTATATATATACGTACTGGACATATGAAGATATAACAGCAGAAAAGCTATAACATGATATAACAAACACAATTAAAAATTTGAATAGAAGTTTTGTATTAAATACATGAATATAACTAACCATCGACACACTTTGTAGTTACGAATTAAAACATTTTGTTAGTGCATTCACATTAGTCACCTCAGTGGTATGTACTTCTAAAAGTTCTATTGCAGAAATGAAAAATAATTAAGACTAGTAATTTATAAGTTATAAGCGTAATAAAAAATTACTCAAGGTTAATGTTCTCATCTTCTTTGAAAGATTGAATATCTACGAAGTTTACTGAATATATTGTATGTGCTTAAAGTATGTTTTAAATACTTGATGTAAAACAGCAAGTTATCAAAAAACAAGATATATGTGGAGTGAATACATGATAAGTTAAATGCATAGAATTGATACATTTAAGATTTGAAAATCATTTTCATCATTTGAAAATGTGAGCCATACAAAATATTTTCTCTTAAATCCACATTCACAGGTACTATTAACTGTTTCATATAACATATTCAGGCATTTATTTAAATCAAGAAAACTATCGAACCTATTATAAATATTTCTCAAAATTAAATCGAATTAAATTCAGGAAATTAAAATCATATTTTTTTATTTTTAATGTTTTACCTCAGTCCATTATTCAATAAAGCTGAAAGACAAAACTTAATATTCCAATCACCATTGCATAAATACTGGAGTAGAGCAACAATAAAGTAACAATATAATATTTCGATTATTCAAGTTTGGATAACTGCAGGTAAAAATTGACTCATCAGAACACATGCAAAATAAATAATCGTTTTATATCAAATTAATTTGAGAAACATTTCTATTGTTCTAATGCTACAATTCTTACCAAGGCTTTCCAAAATGATCAAGATGTCATAATTTTATGAAATAATATGTCAAAATATATGAATAATCAGTAAGACAAAATATATAGAATATAAATAATTTATATTCGACTTTGAATTAAATTAAACTATCTAGATTCACCTTTAACTTGACAGATGTATTGACATACAGCATTAAACCTAATATTAAACTACATTCACATGTACAAGTTAAATATATTAGAACATATATTAACACAGTTAATTTTTTCAATAAATTAACTTATTACATCAAGTGTCTATAAATAGAGGATAATATCCTAATACTTAGGATTATTGTCTGTCAGGAATATCAATATTTGGTTAAATTACTGAAAAGATAAAGCTTTATTTCGGAATTTGGCAGTCTTATTTTTTTGCACTGGGCAACTAAATCTTCAAAGTAAAAAAAAAGTTAGCACTTGGTAAAAAAATGGAAAACCTATGCAGATTTACATTATAAATAAACGGGGTGCACTGATATTAAAAATTTATGCTAATTGAGCTAAGTTACCTAACAATGATTCAGAACTAGTCTTCCAGCTCATCTGTATCTTCATCCTCTTCCTCCAAGTCGTCTTCATTCAAAACTTCATCCCTATTAAATTGTAGCAACTCAATGGGGTAATGAATCGAGTTTGAAATGATTATATCTTCTAACATTTTATCAAAACTGACGCCGTTGTCATGTTTTTCTTCAGAATCTTCAATAGTTGTCGGACCCTTTCCCATTTGTTCCATTCTAATAATAGCAGATTGTTCCTACAAGAAATTGATATTCAAAAATCTCATTTAGCTTCAGAACTCAAATTTAGAGTATTAAACTTACAAAAAAATCCATGTTAACAGCGTGAGTCTGAAGAGAATGATTTTCATCAAGCACAACATCTTTGCAATTTTGCCTTATAACCTCTAATGACCGCTGAGAGTGTTCATCATTGGATATATCAACAGTACAAGACTGTAATCTAGGATCTTTAGAATTTTGTAGTACATGGTAGAATACAGCCATATACTCCGCACAGTGCTTCAATTGATCCCATGTTAAACCTAGAAAGCAAACAAACTTGAGAAAAACTAAAATTTTATTGATCACAGAAAACTAACCTGACACAGATACTGCAGCATGTTTTCCATACATGAAATACATTGCAGCTGCTGCCACTGTGCTGTAACTAAATCTCAAAAACCCTGGATCCAAAGACATCATATCAATAAGAAGGGACGCTCTAGTGAATTGATAACCAGAATATTGTGGGAAAATGAAATCTTTATTAATGTCTTTATGTATTTTTTGTGGGGTTAGTTCATCAGCTTTGGAATGTAGCTGCATATACAAATTCAACCAATCACTTGGTGTCATGAGGCTGAGATCCCATCCTAAACTCTGAAAAAAAAATCTTGAATAGCTAAAAATTCTCTGTGACAAAAATATTTTTATCAGAATAACTTTTTTGACATTGCAGTGATTAAAAGCCTCTAATAAATCTATCTATGCCTAGTTTTTATAAGCCACTGAGACATATTAAGAGAAAATAGAGATGAAATACATTATTTAGCTGGTTTACAAGATCATTCATTGAAGTGATAGTTATTTTATAATATTACTAGTATTACATGAAAGTTGAATTTGAGTGTAATAGGACAACAGGACTTAATTATCATTATACAGAAAGTATTAGTATAAATACTTATCAAGTTTCTTGATCAATCTGGATCTCTGAAATGATTTTTCAAAATAATTCATTTGAAATATATACAAAGGTTATCTAATAATTTCTTTTGTTGAAATGTTTATATGAATAAATGATACGGAGGTTTCGCTTATCTCTCGGTGAAACATGTTAAAATCTATAAAATTAAAAATTAACACACTTGACTTAAGTTTCACTGAATATATTAAAAACTCTACATATGTTTCGGGTGGTTAACCCATTATCAAGAGTATATAATATTACTGATCTGATGTAAGAAAACTTCAAAAAAAAATTCAGTGAAACTTAAGTCAAGTGTGTTAATTTTTAATTTTATAGTATTTATATCAAGCTAAAAAATTCGCCATTTCCTGAAGAGATTTTTTCATAAAATATCATTATCAGAAAATTATATCTTTCGATTATGCCCTGCTATACTCAAGAAAAAGAAGCACATTCTTCATATTCATCATGCCATTCAGATGGTTAAATATTATGATGAATTTATCATCTTTGTATTGTCAAGTATTCTTCGTTTGCAATAGAAAATTTTTAAAAGTATTTGTATTCTTTCATTACTTTCAAACATGGTTGGAACTATACACTTGTGGCCTTCTCATAATAGCTTTCAATTATGCAAGAATACATATTGGAATGTACTTTTGTGCCAAGGCGGAGGGAAGAAGGGAAATATGACAAAAATGGAAAGCTCTTGAGTGTTACAGTAAAAATGAGTAATGATAATATTAGTAAGACTGAATATAAAACAAATAAACCCTGCCTCATAATAATTTTTATACCTTATACTATGCTGTTCGAATTAATTGGGACAAACATTTTTTTTCTTTATTTGAGTTACTGTAATAAGTGTGTGGTACCAGGGTGAACTACCACCCTCACATCTGCATGTTTACTACCTGATGTGACGTGAGGGTTCGACCTTGACCATCATTTACATTCTGACCAGTTTTACCTCGCAGGCAAGTCATTTGTGAGCCTACCGGTGCGACAGTTGGTGCTTTCAATTTTGATACGTGCTGTATTGTCTTGTCCAAAGATGGATATCACTCCAAGAAAGCGTTCCAAAATTATCGCGCTTAATGAACACATCAATGACTGTAAGAGATATAGCTGAAGCTGTTGGTGTGAGAAAGTCCAACGTTTCGAGAATTTTAAAAACATTCGAAGAAAGTGGCTCATCATCTCCAAAAAGAAAAGGAAACTGTGGCCGCAACCGCAAAACTCCTCAAAGAACAAACAAATTGTTGATAAGAAATAGCAAAATTAATCTGAGAAAAACAAGCACTGATCTTCGATGGGATTTAATGGTTTCTGGTGTGGAAGTGAGCACCTCAACTGTGCGAAAACGACTGCTGGAGGTTGACCGTAAGGCAAGAAGACCAAGAAGAAGGCAACTTTTACCCAGAAAATGATGAAGAAACATTTGGCATGGGCCAAAAAGTACCGTGCGTGGACTGTGGATGACTGGAAGAAGGTGGTTTTTAATGATGACACACATTTGTTTTTTCAAGGGTACAAATCAAGTGTTGTTAGACGAAGTGATGGGGAAACTTTGAGGCCTGATCACATCCAGCAAACAGTAAAACATCCTTCAAAACAAATGTTTTGGGTTTTTTTCACAACCAATGGCACTGGACGATTAGCTCCTATAACAGGGACGATGAATTCAGTTAAATATATGGAAATATTGCGCACCAGGATTGTCCCATTTATGGAAACGTTTGATGGAACATTTCAGCACGACCTGGTTCTCTGCCACAATTCCAAACAAGTGCAAGCCTTTATGCGTCAGAATAAAATAAAAGTACTCGATTGGCCGGGGAATTCACCTGATCTCAATCCCATTGAGAATTTATGGAATATTTTAAAGAAACGACTGGCAAAAATGAATTACACTACAAAAGATAAAATGATTATAAGTGCAATCCAGGTGTGATTTCATGATGACGAATTGAAGAAAATTTGCACTACACTAGTGGAATCGATGCTTAGACGAGTTCAAGAAGTTATTTCTGCTAAAGGAGGACATACTTCATATTAATATGAAGAATTTACGCTATCTTGTATGTATTTACTTCATTAAAAGGTAAGATTTTATGAAAACATTGTTTTTTATCCATTGTCCCAATTAATTCAGCAGCATAGTATGTTTTGAAAATATTCCTGTTAATTAACTTTTTACTTATATTTTGCAGATATGAAAGTAATCTTTCTGTAGAAATATGTAATATCACACAAATAATAAATAGTGAAAAAAATTGATTCCAAATCTGTATCATCAAAAATAGTTTCTTTCAGTTTTTAACAGAATTTACTTACATTCAAAATGAGTAGCTCACAATTCAAGATATCATCTGGACTACACGCTCCATCACAAACATATGAGAACTCTGTCACACGAGGAGGATAGATTTCTTCCAATTTTGCTGCTAGGAACAGACAGGTGACTCCAACTAATTGCAGCTGATTTTTAGGTACATCTGGTCTAATTGAGAGAAATCTGTCAAAATAATCAACTCCCAAATAGTAAGTCACCCTTCTCAAGTGATACACTTCACACACTTCCATTATCCAATCCAATAAGATAGCTCTCATCCTGGGCAGAAAATTACTGAAATCCTCAAATAATCTAGGATTTCTCAAATTTAAAGATGCTTCTTCTTTGTACACCATGAAGAGCCATACATCCTTGGCATCTGCCCAGTTCATCAAAGGTAAGGGAGCTGATCGAGAATTTTGTACCATTAAAGCATTAGCCATTTTTCTTCGTTTATTCCTCAATTTACCCTTTTGTCGCTTTTGAGACAAAGGTGTCTTATGGTTCATTTCAGTTATAGATTTAGAACAGCTAGGTTTTTCCTGAAATTCAAAGTAAATGAGAAAATTGTCAATGACAAGTACTGCAAACTTCTCAATAATAGAGGACTTTCATTTAAAAACCATGAAGCCAGCATTTATTTCATACACAAAACAAGAATATTTGAAAAAAGTCTATAAAAATAAGAAGAAAAAAATAGCTAAATCTCTATAAATATATCTATGATACGTAGATATTATATTTAAAATGGTGTAGGATCACCACTAATCATTTCTAACCTTGTCTTGTTCATGTTTTGTTCGAGCAGCCATCATATTTTCCTTAGCTTTCCGCATTATTTCTTCACCAAACCTAAATCCCCAAACAGTTTGTTTATGATGATTTTGTAAAAGCTCTGTGAAAGGTACTTGGTCTGTATCTGCATATTCACCTATTTCATATTTTCCTAAATGATTCACACTGTCCAAATTACATTCTTTGAGACCAGGCTCAAACCTAAAATCAATTCAATATTATAACAATATTGAATTATTACTTAACATAATTATTTCTATAACTTAACTAGACCTCCTCTTATTTCTACACAAAATGTGATTTATTCATAGCAAAATTAATTTCAATCAGGAATTGCAATTTTTCAATATTCAAATTTGAAAATATTGTTCTGTTATAACAAAGTAACTGCCAAAAAGGACAAACTCACAACTAAAGATGAAGTTTAAAATTATGAACAAAATTAAAATTCTACCTGTAGCTGCCTTATGAACATAACATTGATATATAAGTGAAAGATTAAAATGAGATTAATATGTTAAAATATAGTTTTTCTGTATTTACATCGATAACAGAATGAAATAACTTCAAAATAACCACGACAAAGACAACTTTCAACACAATAGAAAAACATTATGTAACATAAATCCTCATCAATTTAAATCCTAACATTTCTACTTCGTTCAATAAATGTTTCCCAGCTCAAAATATTCTGAAACAAAAATATATTAATATAATAAGCTTACATACCCTGGTCTACATTCTTCGTCACATTCAGAATCAGACATTTTCGAGTGTAACCTGAAAATGAAAAAATAAATGAATTAAATACTGTGGAATATATATATATATATATATATATATATATATATATATATATATTCCACAGTAAAACACTTTCATATGAAAGCTAAATACCGAAAAAACATTGGATCAGATAAAAACTTAGTGGAGATCAACGTCAGTAGTTCAACAACCCAACCTAGACCTTTAAATTTTAAATATGGTTTGCTACACATTACAAGCAGTTTAAAATCCATCTACATTATTCCAAAACACAGCCTTTTAATCAGTAATCTAATACAGAATAGTTTAAAGGGTAAAAACTCTAGTAAACCCTAATTTGCCAACACTGACCGCCCCAAAATTTAGGCGCCAATACATAATCCAGTAAGCGATAACACCTACGAAATACCGTCTTTTCAACCACCAGAAATAAACTCTGAATCTCAAAAAATTAACACATAATATGTAAGATATTGGTCAATTGGCCCCAACAAAAATAAGTGAAAAATCTTCAAAAATTTTTAATATATTCTCAATTTGTTAACGTGTCATCAATAGTAAGGTTATGCGCGGCAAAACTATTTCTAAGCCTTTTTAACAGTTAAAAACGTAAAAATAAAATGAAGAAAATAAGGTAATTTGAATAATTGATGTTCGTAGATTAAAAATAATATAACTTAACAGGTGACTTGATTTATAAATCTGCAGAATGAAAGTAAAACTTGAAAAGACCGCGAAATATTTTATAGTCGTAGGAAATTGTACGATTACTATTAAATATGAAGGAGAAAATCATTCAATTCGCAAAAGCCAAGTATTGAAATAATAAGCCAAATGATCTATCAAAAAATATATAACATTAATTGAGTTTTTTTGGTAATTTAAAATTCGAAATACCCCCTGCAACGGCAAAGTGGTTTCAATAAATGAATAATTTACATACCTTACAGAAGAATACTGAAATATCCTTTTTCACTAAATTGCCGAAAACTTGAAGAAATATTACATAACCACTAATTTCTAAATTTTATAAATATTTTATATATTTTCCCAGCACGACGAACGTATCAACATCCAGAAACCGACACAATTAAAATCTAAACACAACAAATATCTCCGTTCTGTCACAGGCTATCTCTGTTTCTAGGGATATCTCTCTCTTCTACAAGTGGTTTGACCGGTACTGCAAACATCACCGCTTTCGTTGCCAGCAAAGAAACTACGCTGTACAGGTTATAGAAAGAAACAAAAGGGCCATAAATTGATATTCTGTGACTGCTGTAATTATTGAGTTGAGTAATTAATTCCCATTAAAAAATTGTCATCTTAGAATTTCTCTTTGAAAATAAGTATGTAGGTCTGTTTACTACCGTCATGTTGGTAATGCACATTCCTCAATTAACCTGCCAGTGAAAGAAACGGTGGAAAACAGCTGATGAATATTGGGATTGCCAGAGCATAAATACAAAAAGCATTTATCATTAAGGTCAATTCGAAAAATTACGAACTCTACTTGAAGAATTCCTTTATAATATCATATTCTTATTACATTTATGTAATGTATTTATCACTCAGTGCGTATTACAACTGCAGCGTTTTCGTTAATCATGTCAAAATGAATTCCATATTTGAAGTTATTTCATTATATAAAATAGATAATTCCTGTAAAAAATCATAACTATAATTTTCTTCAACACTATATGAAATGAATAAATAACAACTCTTCTAGTTCCATGATAATTTATTAATTAACCAGATCGGTTCGAAAAGTTACGTCATAAGCAATTTTCAAAACATGATAAAGGGTAATGCCATGTGTCAGTGCACTGTCTAACAACCGGTCCTTTGTTTTGTAATATCCGATACCTATCTCGTTACGAAGATACTCGGAAATACCCGAATACGTGAGCAACATTTTCAAAACCATTTTGGTTGGGGATACTCATCAATTACACGTACTATTTTTGTGCCAATTTGGATCCATTCATCTTCTTCAGATGTAGTAGAGTCTCCCATTCAACTTTAGGGTCCTCTTATAGAAAAATCTTTGAAAATCATCTAGTTTCATCATTCTAACCCCCTAGTAAGAGACATTAAAAAAATGAGTAATATGTCTAAAATCTCTTAAAGAATTTTACTCGTAAATAAAAGCACATTAGCACCTGGAAATACAGTCAGTTTTGGACCAAATAGGTGAAGAAAAATTTAAGCAGTTATAAGAACGTGTACAGTGCAGTTCACATACTTGATCAACACTGCCTTTAATTTGAGTCCAAAATTTAAGTCCAAAAATTTTTGAACTAAGTCAGGATTTTTTATGAATCCGAAACGAAATACTATCATACTTACCATAATCAGTATAATATATCATTTTTTATATCAAACATGTTTTCGAAAATTTCTGCTGAAAAAATTAAAAACTTTTAAGAGAAAATTTAAAGAAGGAATAAATTCCCGATCAAGTTTGGTTTTAGAAATAACCTCTTCACATTGGATTAAATACACAAAATTTAATAGTAATATTCTGGGACAATAAAACAGTTTAATAATTGAATAATAGACAAAAAAAAAACAGGGAAGTAGAAATAGGGTGTGCAAAGTGTGGCATACGCATTGGCTTGAACTCTCTTAGGGGCCCGACTAGACTCTTTGAGATTCCATGATTGTAAAGTTTCGATAGAATTATCACAATTATTAATTATTGCTCGCAAGTTGTAAAGCAACATAGAGAAAATAGGCATTATCTCTCAAGAGAAAGTTGAAATAATTTGTAAGAGTATTATGATAGTATTGGAATATAACATTTTCTCACCAAAAAAGTCACCAAAGTTGTATCTATTGCTCTTCAGGGTAAGAATTTATGTGATTTGCTGGAAAATATGGGTATAAGAAGTTGAGTGAGCTAGTGTATAGTTGGGCATCGATCCCAATTTCAAGATTCAAAGGCCCGGAAAAGGAAGACACAATTTGGGGAGTTTTCTTGTGACGAACGTCTTTGCAATTCGAAAGAAATTTAGTATCTTCACTCTTAGTTATCTCTGACCATTCTCAGTTATGAAATTAAAAACTGAAAAACTACTTGAAGAGTAGAATATTTCAAACGAGACCATCAAGTTCGGCAATCGTATTTACAGAAAATGCCACCGCAAGAACCTAAGATATGAAAGAAATGATTTTTATATTTAATTTAGTACCTTAATTTTTTAGGAAGTTTTTCTTTATCTTTTTTGTATTCTCTGATTTGTTTTCGTTTTGATTGTATTTTTATATATGCACTTTATTTCTATGTTTATCTATTTCACTTGAATATATTTTAATTTTTTGAGAGACTATTCATTAAAACGATAATTACGGACTACATATTCAATTATTGATTTTTTACTAATGAGCTAATTGGCATGAATTTGTGCATTCATAGCCAAAAATAGAAATAATCATTTGATGCATATTGATACATCCTAAGAGAAGATATAATTTTTAATTCAGAATATTTAGAAGGCTATAAAATATGATACAGAGTACAATACATGAATTATAGAAAATTTCTCTTATTTATATTAATATTTGAATATTAATTTAAATAATATATTATTTACATTAATAATTTGAAAAATTTTCATAGAGAAGATATATTAATACAGCACCATCTAAATAAGCAACGGTTCAAAACTTAGTCCATATTCATCGACTATTTTTAACTATACACAGTTATCTGTATATTTTACCCGTGCAAATAACATGAAATGTTTTCTGCACTCATTTTACAAACTACAGAAAATACTTCTTCATGCGGAGTAGCTCTAGTTCTTTTTATGCTACCAAGAGGAAGATGGCAGCACAAGCGTCATTAAAATGAAGTACAAATGAAGTTCAATTTCGTTGATTTTTCATAGTTTCTATACATAAAGTAAATGTCACTTAAAATGAGTTGAACAGTTTAACTTACAAGTTTTGCTTCATAAGTCAGGCGCCGTTGGGGCATTTCGAATGAAATTTTGGTATTTTAATATTATTCTCATTTTCGTTGGTCATGATAGTTAGATTTATATACCCTGTGCGTTAAACCAGAACTGGGTATATAAATATAAAAAGAAGCACTATAATTTCATTTGAAATTAGTTATCAAATAGACAAACGGCATAATAAATTGCGGTATATACCAGGTAGGTCTAGAAGATACAATTTTTCCTTTCATCTAGAACACAATGTTGAAAAATTGAGCATTTGAGTTGTTATCAGCGCTACAGATGGAAGCACTAGCGTAGTTGCGCTATACGTATACATAGATCAGACGTATCAGTCGATTACGCAAGATAGTTCGTTTCTGGTTTCAACTGAATTTAACTTCATTTCAATATATATATATATATATATATATATATATATATATATATATATCTTTTTTTTTCACTGTATGGATTTATTAAAATCATACATCATACATGTTAATCAGCACAACCGCCTCCCCAGCTTGATTGCTGAGCGGTAGCATTTGCATTCCACTCATCCTGGACTTGAGATGCCCAGTCATCACCAGCAGGAACAAAACTGGCTGGAGCTGCAACTGCTGCAGCAGGAGGAACTGCTTCAGTAGTGGCTTCTTCCCAAGTTTGAAGGTCATTTGTGGGCCATAGATCTGGGACGTCAATTGGTTGCGTCTCTACTTTCGGTGGAGGTGGAAGGGCCTCTCTGGCAGCTTGTTCTTCCTTTTCTGCTTCTTCTAGTTCTCTGAAGAAGAAGAGATCCACAACTACATCCCATTTAACTTGGAAACCCGTTGGATTGTTCCCCTGATACGAAGTACCTCTCGAGCCAACAGCCACCAGATTAGACCAATACTATGTGAAACTTTGTTGTTAGCTGGTATTGCAATATTTACAAACCTCAATGGATAGTCTGTATTGCAGATTGCTATTACAGGAATGTTAACATAGAAAGCTTCAGTGATTGGAGCTGATCGAAAGCTGGATCCGTAACAATCAATAAACGAGGCTCACGAAAAGCAGCTTGAATCTAATTAGTGAAGGCACCAGGAGTAAATCTTCCAGCAAGTGGTGTTGCCCCAGTGTGACTTGCAAATGTCAACACAGCTCTTTGGTCATATGCACGAGAAGATATAACAAATACCTCAGAAGGTATGTTCAAAAGCTACAATAGTTCTCAATAATTCTCAAGTTAATTATGTGAACACCATCAGCTCTGCGCTTATGGTTATATTGTTCCATTTGATAGTCTACATTTGTAGTACCAAGATGAGTATTTGCAGCCAACATCATGGTAACATCATCCTCTTTGAGGGCTAATACATCTAAGCCCCCGACATCTTTACGTTATATTAGCGTAACCAATAACGTGAAGTGTATTTCAAAAGGAAGATCACAAATGTGATAAGAATTTTTTTTTCGTAATTGTTGAAACTACTTAACCTCATAGACCTCACACAAATGTCCATATATTATCCGGGATTCCAACCCAGATCTTTTCAATGGCTTTACTCTCATACTAAGCAATGGAAATAACGACACACAGGTTGTTTACTCTATCTTAATTGATAAGGACCTGTGAATATTACAATGTTAGATGTATTCATGTGCTTTACATTGATTCCTAAGATTTTAGTGTACATTAATCTATGCATTATATATGCATATGACTTACTCTATATTTCTGTCTAACAATCAATAGGAGGGTATGTGAGAATTGAAGTCGTTGCCTTTAATTTGTTGAACGTGGCGTAACTGATAAAATAACATCAGTTAATAATAAAGATTATTATTAATTTGAGATAAATAACTTATACATCATGAAAGTTTTGTAAAAATTTATTGTTATAATTGATAGACGCTGAATAAACAAAATTTTTATTAATTACTTTCGAACAATATGTAACTTTGAATTTTGGCAATATGGAAATATGGACATATATCCTATACCGTTTATCTTTTATAGAATGGGGTTGATTCTCACGGTACCTATAATGTGTTTTCCGTCAATAAATACTGCCTATCACTTGCATAATTGTCCTCGTACTTCGAGAAACTAAACAAAAAAAACTTGAGAAGATACCTTCCAGTGTACAATATGGAAACGGTTCGCCTTTTGTTCGTCGCTGGTTGAACTTACTGCAGAAATATAAATCTGCATACCTACCTCTTCTAGTTTTGTCTTTGTAGCATCTGCGCGGTCCCAATCTTTTGTTTTTGTTTTCGGTACAAAATATGATAATGATCTTATACTGCTACTCATGAGATTTAAACGACCGTTATTAGACGGGGTTATCTAAACCAATTTGAGTACAGACGGTCACACCGTTCCAGTTGCTTCAAAATATGTTCGAATTCCAAGGAAATATTGTCGAAAGCCTCTATTCTTATTTTTTTGTTATCTATTATATAGACGTATCTTAAAAACATTATTTATTTAGCACCAGAAATTACAAAATTATTTATGTTAAAGTCAAAATTTACCTTCAACATCTATTATTATCATAATTTAAATAAAACTACGTAGTTTTTCGATTTTCACTATAATTAATTCAAAACATGACAATATCGTTTCGCCAACACAGTGGCTTCATCAGATGTTGATGATAAACTGAGCTATTACATTGTGGACTGCGTATATTTATCCTGAAGTGCGTGGGGTGGGAATGGCCATAGAACACTGTTCTTTTTTTACAGGGGGATGACTATAGAACATATTTCTTCTGAATTGGGGGGGATGACCATAGAATACTTTTCTTCGATTGCATTTTTACTGGAATAAATTTAATAACGGAGACTTATTGATTAAAACTTGATCATTTAATAAACTGTTCGATTTCTTCCTCTCATTGATTTCCATGGCTTCTAACAGGGTTAGTTACATCAGTTATGCTTTCGCATTTCTGAAGTGTCTACCCACGGTATTCTGGGTTTTGAAAGCTATTTTGAAATGCGAAAGATAAAACTTCGCCTGATGATAAATCGGTTATTTATGAGTTGAGTTGCGGTTCTTGTCCCAAAGTATATGTTGGCCAAACGGCAGGAATTTCAACCTTAGAATATCTGAACACCAAAGATGCTTTGCAAAAAATGAAACCGATTTTACGTATGCAACACATCTTTTAGAAGAGAACCATGTCTTCGACAACAACTTTAAAATATTGCATACAGAGCGAAAAGGTTATAAACTAACCCTGTTAGAAGCCATGGAAATCAATAAGAGGAAGAAATCGAACAGTTTATTAAGTGATCAAGTTTTAATCAATAATTCTCCGTTATTAAATTTATTCCAGTAAAAATGCAATCGAAGAAAAGTATTCTATGGTCATCCCCCACAATTCAGAAGAAATATGTTCTATAGTCATCCCCCTGTAAAATAAGAACAGTGTTCTATGGTCATTCCCACCCCACGCACTTCAGGATAAATATACGCAGTCCACAATGTAATAGCTCAGTTTATCATCAACATCTGAAGAAGCCACTGTGTTGGCGAAACGTTATTGTCATGTTTTGAATTAATTATAGTGAAAATCGAAAAACTACTTTGTTTTATTTAAATTATGTATTTAGATTTTCATCAAGTACCCGCCCAATCGATTAATGATCTATTATTATCATTTAGGTTTTATAATTATTATCTATTATTGTTTAAAATGAACTCGGCTAACTTACGCTCAAATACCTTAAGGCTCTTTAATTTTCAATTTAATTTTATGAAATATTTTACATCTTATGTATTGAATCCTGCATAAAATAAGATGTTTTTAGATTTAGAAAACCTACAAATTTGCATCTGAAACTGTCAGCATTTCTAGTGTTATATCGTCGTCACTAACAGATACGTCGTATCCTTGGGAGATAGTGTGAGAGATTGAAGATCCCTCACTAGGAGATCTGGGTTCGAATCCCAGGCAAGACATGGACGTTTGTATATAATATATTGTATATAAAAATTGAAAATGAAGAGTAAAATACTGTGAATTAAGTAAAGTACCAATATATGTAAATAACATAATAAAGTAGAAAAACAAAAACGTTATACTTAGCACCTAACTAATATTACAGGATAAACATAAATTAGAGTACTAGCAGAAACAAAGCCCAATTGAATTAGAGTGACTTTAAACTGTATTGCATTCGGTTGAGATGAACGTTCTCAAAACTCTTTTAAATTTTCACAGTTTTTTATATGTGCAAGAAGTCCATCAAATTCAATTAAACCTTCATACAAAATAGATTTGAGCTTTGTGTGGTGTTACATTTTCCAAGGATAAAGTCTGTTTTGAATCTCGTATTATAATTATGTACATCTTTAAATAATCGAACTCTAATGTAGGTTGGTAACATATTTCTTTTCAGTTTAAAAATGAACACTTGTACATTAAACACAACTCTTTGGCTAACAGATAACATATTTAACACATTAAGCCTGTCATGGATTTGACAGGTGTATATCTATTACATTTTGATATAGATCTCATAGCCCTATTTTGTATTTTTTCTAATCGACTTATTTGATATTGGGGACAATTAAACAATACGTTAAATGAGTTCACAGAGCTTAAAAACCCAAAAATGAAATTGAAAAAAGTCAGCGTCACATGTTACATTTTCTATTACTTTACATTGGAACAATTTTCATTATTCGTTTTGAATATAAATAAAAGTGTAGCATAAAGTATTCTCTGTTTGAGTGACATAAGTTCTAAGTCATTCAACATTCTTTCGATTGAAGTATATGCTGAACTTTATCGGCATATCCCGAAAGTGGTAGCAGCCGTTGACACATGTTTATAGCTTATTGGCTCCCCTCAAAAGGGACGTAGCCAAGTTCAAGTTGTCAAATTGGAGATAGAAAAAACAATCCACCTTAACAATATATGAAATTTAACAATATTCATATATTGTTGAATTTCTAGGCGTAGAGCATCCGTAAAGGATAAATAGTCGCCTCAAAAGCGAAGTAATTTGTTCAAATCTCACAATGCCAGAAATGTGTCGACTTCTTTAGTAGAATCCCTATTTTTCTTGTTTTTCCATCTCCAGGTTCGTACAACTTGAATTTGTCTATGTCGTTCTGGGGATAGCCAATAAGCTCGAAACATGCGTCATCTGCTGCTATATACGAAGGTTGTCCAAAAGAAAAGGTGATTTTGAATGTTTTCGAAAAGTATTTATTTATATCCAGTTTGTACGCTTCAAAATAATTCCCCTCATGCTTATTATTATATTATATATTATACATTATATTATTATTATTATTATTATTATACCTCCTAATGCACCTATGTCAGCGCTTCTTTCAATCCTCGAAGCAATTCTGAAATGCGGTGTTAGGTATGGCCATGAGCTCGTTCTTCGTTTCCGACTTTATCTCATCAATTGTGGCAAAACCTTTCCTTTCATTGGTCTCTTCAGTTTTGGGAATAGGAAAAAGTCGCAGGGACCAAAATCTGGTGAATACGGAGGTTGAGGAATGATTACACTGTTCCTTTTGGCTCACGATCAAGCATTGATGGGTGAGTTGGTGCATTATCGTGATGCAAAATCCATGATTTGTTTTTCCACAATTCCGATCGCTTGAGTCGTATTGTTGCAAGCAAACGTTGCTGAACTTCCTTGTAGTATACAAGGAAGTTATTAACTGCACGACTTGTTGGCAAGCACTCATGGTGCACCATGCCGTTGTAATAGAAGAAAACAATGAGCAAAACCTTCAAATTTGATAGAATTGGTGTGCTTTTTTCGATCTTGGATCTTCTGGCCTCTTCAATTGGAATGATTGGACCTTGGTTTCAATGTCATAATCATATACCCACCTTTCGTCACCAGCTATGCCCTTCTTGAGCACATGTGGATCGTCGTTGATGTCATTCAACATTTCCTGACCGATACTAATGACACGTTGCTTTTGCTCAAAATTTACCAATTTCGGAACGAACTTCCGAGAAAATTGCATGGCATGAGCCGATTGATATGTCAACATCCTCTGCAATTTCCTTTATAGGGATTCCACGATTTTGCAAAATCATTTTCTCCACTGTATCGATGTTTTCTTCGATTGTCGACGTTGTTGCAACTCCAGGACGCTCATCGTCCAGTAGACTCGCTGAATGCCACAGTCAATATTTTTGACTGTGGCATTTTGAATTTTTTGAACGCAAAATTTAATAGCTCTTGGATCCATTTTCTCCAACCTTTTCAGTTGTCAAAAACAAACTATTGATCTATATTGGCTGATACTGTCAACATATGAGAAACGTATGTGCACCAACATAACAAAAAAAATTAAATTCGATATTGAAATCGACATATATATATATATATATATATATATATATATATATATATATATATATATATATATATATATATATATATATATATGTGGTTTCTATGTGTATATATGTATATATAAAACATTCCTCCTATAATTCCTTGTTGTTATCATTTCTCATAAAAAATTCTTCCAAAATCCGTCTACCTACCTTCTTGACTGACATTTTGCTATTGTATGTCCATAATGACCGAACGGCTCTTAGACTAATAGAGGAAAGTGATCAAATCAATAAATCAACTTCAATTTTTCCTTTCATTGTACCAATCAGACTCAAGACATATGATTTATAGAGTTCATTATGTGAGGTGGTATTTTAGGTGAAAATTTCTGTTACTTCCCTGAGTTAGTAATTAACTTCCCTACATCGGCCAAATCTTCAATATGTATTTGATTTATGTTATATAAATACAGTGAAACAGGTTACGTTATATGCTACAGTCCCATTTATTTAACAATCTATCAAAAGCAGACATAATGTGAAACATCAATTAATTTTTTAAGTTTCGCAAGAACTATGTCTAATAAATTGTAAAATCTAACAAAATTTTCTGCATAACATTGAAAATTTCATATTCTATAAATTAAATCTTATATTATTATGCTATAATGTTCCGAAACAACAAGACAAGCAGAGTCAAATCTTAAAAAGCTTTCATTTCTTAATTAAAGCTTCAAAATTGTTGACAAATCTGTCCATCCAACTGTGAATGAACAATCAATATTCAATATACCATAATTGTTACTATCTTGATTTTTATCTAGCAACTCTTTTTTATCATGTAATTCACATTGTATCACATTTTATATCGTTGTTGTACTTGCTACATCCGTTAGAATATTGTGGGGAAAACCATAACGGAAATAACTTTGGCGGCAACAAATTCCTACTTCCTATTCTCATAAGACCAAGGTGTCTCTCCCCTCGTACCAATAAAGTCAATAAATATCGAATATATGTGGCTCAGTGTCTCAAGGCGTACACTTTCGGAGTTCCCTCTCAATCCACAGATAGATATTGGGTGTCTTATCCCCTACCTCATGTACAGGCTCTTTATATTATAGTGTATTATCACTGGAGGCATTTTTAATGAAACTACTGAGACATTGTATTAGTTATAATTTACCACAAGATTGATTTTTTGGTATAATTAAGAGTGCAAATATTGAAATTGAACCAAGGAAATGTATAATATAATAATTTAATAAATTAAATGCTTTTTAATAAATTTGAAAGCAATTACAAGATATTGGTAAAACCTTAAAGGCAATACTTTACAGACACAGTTTGCCTCTTCGTAACATGAATGATAAACTATTTAGAAGAAAAACAAGGCATAAAAATACATCAAATTGTTACATCAGGAGTTATGTGAAGAACGAAAATTGATTAAAATTGATTATTGATCTAGATTGAGTTATTCGTAATATCTCATTGAATGGTATAATGTAGTTATAAGTTACTATTTTTTTTAGATTAGCTTGAGCTCTTTGTTAAATCTATTTTCAAATTATTTAGTTAAATCATTTTTTCTAATTATTTAGTATTGTTTAGTTATGAATTCAATATTGTTATTATTTTCTATAATTCGGTGTTATACCTGTTGGGAATAAAGAACTTATTATTATTATTATTATTATCGAATGTATCTAATTTTGTAGTAGGTTTTGAATTTTGGGCTTGGAAATTACGTTCTTTTTGATACACACTCAATTTTTAGTGAGAAAATAAAGCGATATTTTGAGAAAATTCGTACTATTATCTAGATCTTACTAGATCATCAAAATGTTTACATGCTCTTAACAAGTATGATGGGCTGAAAGTCATTAATACTCAACATTTTATAGGTTAAAATGAGCACGTTCTAAAATAAATTGATAGATAAGGAGCTCAGCATTAGTGTTATCATCACAGATTTACATTTTTATTTGTTACAAATGATTATTTTCATATATTGTTACATTGAAAATTTTTATCGCATATTGATTTTCAAAAATTTTTTGATCCATATTGCATAATAAATAATCTATACTTAATTTCACATATTTTAAACCTCTTTTGAAGGTTGTCGATCAAAATTATTCTACGTTTTATTGATGTATTAGTTTTACTGTAATTTTTCCAAAAATTTAATAAAAAATTACGCATTAAAAGTAGATATGCATGATTTTTTCGATTAGTTTCGTAAAAAGTTTGGGGGAGTTTTGAATGAGTTGAGGGGAGGTTTGAAAGAGTTGGGGGGCAAATGTAATAGGAACAATTTCATCAAATAATTGTTTAGGAGAGAATGCCTTTGTTAATATATTATTAGGTCTATATAAATTCACAAATAAATTTCACTTGATAGGGTATTTGACTGTTTCCACAGAAATATCTCAAATTATTCGTTATAGCTGATGCATATATCCCATTTGATTAATTCTCTTTACATTTTTTTAATTTTTATGAAAATGACACAGAACCCGCCAAAACACTGCTATACAGGTTACTTAATGTGGTGACGTCACGATGCAATAAACACAGAAACCGTCACATTGTAATACGACTGTCGATTATTAAATTTAGTGATTGTTGACAATTTCATAACTTTACTGCGTTAAAATGTCTTATAAATGGTGCGTAGTGCCACAATGTACTAACACATCTATTAAAACCGGAGAAACTGTTTGTGAACCTCACGACAAACACTAAAATTCGGAAAAAGTGGTTAATTCTCTCTCGTAGAAACCCGAAATATATAGCTGTAAAATCTCACGCTTTCATGTTGAAGATCACTTTAACGTAAGTAAATAATTCCTACTCTATATTTCATACATAAATAACGGGTTGATTTTATTACATATTCGTTATAGTGTTCTATACATTCTACTATATTTTGAGATTATTAATTACGTACGTATTTTATTGTAGATCTTGAACGGAATAAACTGGATTTTATTCCTATCTTTGTATTTTTATACTTGGTATAATAAAATATTTAAAATAATAAAACTTCAATACTTTATTGTATGTGAGTTATATTTTAGCCAGAGGTCAATTAACGTGATAAAATTGTTATTGCAGATGGAAAAAGATATGGCAAACTATACACGATATCAAATGGTTTCAGCAAAGCTAAAATTATGGTTGAAGGGGCTATGCCATCTAAGTTTGAATGTTAGCTTGATCGCAAGAAAAGACTGTCAGACCCTACCATGTTAGGAACAGCCTATATCAAACGGTTAAAAACCAATATTGATGAAGAAACAGCTTTAACAAAATGGCTCTTCATCGTACCTTATCACTACATAGTATAAAGCAAAGTCGCTTTTTCTGTCCCTTTGTACGCTTTAATCTTTGAAACTACGCAACGGATTTTGATGCGGTTTTTTTTAATAGATAGAGTGATTCAAGAGGAAGGTTTATATGTATAATAACATCCACTAAATAGTGGAGAAGTACTGTTATTTTTGAGGTTTCTAATGTGATGTCGTAAATAATTACATTTTTTCCGCTTACATTGCAAACGCAGGCTGAACCCTACGAGTTTTATCAAAATAATGTACTAAGTATTGTACACATTGAAAAGGTCTACAGAAAAGTCCGTGATGGTATATGTCTATCTTATATGGATAACCCACAATAACTTTTTTTTGTCATTTACTTTTTGCGACAAATAATGGCTAATTTTCGAAGCGATTTTAACCCATACAGCATTAATCCTTAACCAATTAAATACCTTGAATACATTGTTCATTTAATATAGATATATATGGCCCTTTACACCGTATGATTTAAGTGAATATTTTCGAAGATATTACAGATTTAAAAATTGCGGGGCGTACCGTTTGCGGCGTGCGAAGCCGGGGCGGGTCGCTAGTATAATATATATTTATAATTATACAAAATAATTTCTCTGTTTTGTCTCTAACAAATCAAATAGCTAGTAAACCAGGAAATAAACTCTCAAACACACACGTACAAAGACATCAGAGAAATGAACATTAGCCGTTGTTGGCTGTTGGCCAACCTGTTTCCTGCACGGTGACGTCACTCGCGATTTAGCCAATCCAGTGCGTTTTCACTGCGTTCAATGCAATCACGTGATCAATTTTAATTATTTTATTATTGATTTCTTTTAAAAATCATATATATTGCAAAAGGATGTAATTGCTATATTTGTTTAAAATAATATTTACTATCAACCTAACAACATTTTGGTCTATATTTTTATTGCAGTCAAATACCCTATTGCCTCAAAAGATTATCGATAATCAGCCTGTATATGCCCAATATTGGCGAGTAGTAGGATCTATTGATTCTCTAATTTTTCCTTAACGTTAACTTATGCATGCTACATAACTGTAGTCTTGCAGCTGCAGATAGACACGTGGCAATTTCTTGAATTGAAGGGGTATCCCCATATCTTAAGGTAGGTCGGTTCAATGCTTACTTGAGGTGAGATTTATATTGCAGGGCCGGCTGTCAAGGAATGCACTGGTACATTGCCCCTCTTTTCGAACGCGGTTAAGATCCGCCAGTTTTAACCGAAAAGGAAATTTGTTCCTGTATCATTTCTATTGAATTGAAAAGGACAATTGAAGTTGATATCAATGGAAAGTGATAAATTGTATCAGTATTGGCTCTACTTGTTCGATTTTCATATTGATACAATAAATTCACAGTTAAATTTTCTGTTGTGAATGTTCTTAGAGCTGAAGATACCAACGATGAAACAAAGTCACCATTTCACTTTGGATTATTTCTTAAAAAACTTTGAATAATGAATCGGTAAATTTTAAAAATTAGCAGTACAAGAAAGGAATGTGAAGGCATGTTAAAATGAAGTGCTCTAGGCGGAATATATCCCGGCTGGCATAATTTATGGTTTCAGTGAAAGGACGTTCAGATGGGAAATTAGTCGCCCTCACAATCTCAAAATCTTTTCTGTAAGACAGTTTTGTGTTCCAGTGGAGCAAGATGTAATATTTATGACTGTTTATGTCACTTCATGAACCATTTACTGGCAATAATTCCTGAAGAAGCATTTTCCTTGTCAATGTGATTATATTTCGAGATTAATAATAATTTTAGGGATTTTGTGTACATATATGTACCTGTTTCAGATCTTTATGCAGCAGTTTTCAGTTTTAACGCACAGCGAATCAGTTTTTTGTATTTATACAAAAAAGTGTATTTATACACTTTTGTGTATGAATACACTTTTGACGAATGTCTAATTCGGAAATTTTTTTTCAAATTATTCTACATTTAGATTTTTCCTGAAGGAAATTGTTGCTTAGTCGTAAACATTTGGATTTATGAAAATAAATTCTCGAATATTTTCATTAACTTTTTAGTGAGATAAACATGCAAATTATAGATTAGTTATATCACAGAACAGAAAATTCATTTAATTACTATGATAAAAATAGATATCTGTGATAATCGTTAATATGTGATTATTGATTATTCGAAATATATTAAACGGGAAAAATGTGGATGAAGCTTAGGGTAAAAGTGGGATAGTCGCCCTGGTAGGATAGACGCCCCGAAATTCGTGTCGAGACTTGTAGACTTTCAAACATAGGGTTTATGGTCATAAACGAAGCATCAGGTCACACTAAATCAGTGTGAGGGTGCCAGCCACTTCAAACGGTCCTATCATGTGTTTATGTCAAAATTTCTAAGCGGTCGCTTAAAATCATCGTGAATTTCGAATTTCGTTGTTATACAAACGTCTGCAACTTTCAATTTTCAAAGGTAAGTGACACTATTATAATTTGAAGTTCAAGTGTAATATTTGAATATTACATACCGTTACTTGTTTTGTCATTATTTTGTCTCTATTATTTTTTTTTTAATAAGGGCATCTATCCCTAATGAAAAGGATAGATGCCCCGATTTTGATGGGGATAGACGCCCCTAAGGGCATCTATCCCCATCACTACAGTTCATGTTGTGATATGCAATAGGTGCATGTAACGAATTTCTTTTTTTAGAAATGCCGCGAAAATACATTAGAAAAAGTTGTGCTGTAATGCTGTAGGGAACTTTCTACCTCCTGCTGTTATCCAGCTGTTATCATTAAAGGTGTTAACAAGAAACCAGAATTTCAAGATGGTCTTCCACCAGGAGCAGAAATTTATATGAACAGAAGATCGGCTTACGTCAATTCTGAATTATTCTATAAATGGCTGAAAGAATATTTCATACCTAAAAATAGAAATACCAAATGGAAAAGTAATTTTGCTTCTGGATGGTCATTCTTCGCATAGCAACGCAATAGATATGCTTCAAACTGCTGATGAAAATGATATTATTCTATTTTGTCTACCTAGCCACACCACTCAAGCTTTGCAGCCACTAGATCGCAGTTTCTTCAAGCCATTTAAATCACTTTTCACAGCAGAAACTAGGAATTGGGTAATTTCAAACAAGGACAGAAAAATTAGTAGATTAGTTGCAGGAAAACTCACTGGCAATGCTTGGATACGAGCAGCCACAAGTAGAAATGCGATTTCAGGATTTAGGGCATGTGGCATTTACCCTTTCAATCCCTATGCAGTTCCAGAAAACTTCTATTCTGTATCTGACATATCACTGAATGCCGAAAAATGTACAGAAGACCATGTACTTCAAAATTAAATTTCAGAACAGGAAGAAAATACAACAATTAAGGAAATTTCGGTTGTCGATAAATCATGTGTTCAGGTACCAGGTCCATCCAATGTCCAAACCCTGGAAGTCTCTCTGAATTCATTTCCTGAGAGAATGTTTTCATCTCATGAAAACATTTGTGAGAGTGATATGAATGAACCAAATAGAAGACTTCCCAATTCGAGCCCATCAATGCTATCAGATAACATCAACATAGATGATTTAAAGAAAGAAACTCCAAGCAAATACCTTCAAGAATGTTCTCCAGTGCCAATTATTCCAATTCCATTTTACAAGAGAGGAAAGCAATCAGCTGCAATATTGAACTCGGCTGAAAATATCGAAGCGAAAAGAGCTGAATTTAAAGGGAAAGCTACTACAGGAATAGCTTGCAAAAGTAAACATCGATCACCTGAAATTAATAAACATAAACATAAACGGACTGAAATTAGAGCTCAGAGGATAATTCCAGCAAAAAAATTGAAAAAGAGAAAAATAGACAAATTTGAAGAATCAAGTGAAGAAATATCGCTGTCAAATTCGTCAGATGAATCTGATACAGAGGTAGCCAAAGATTCTGAATGTAAAGAATGTTTTGAGCTATACAAAAAAACACAATCCACTTCAGATTGGATACAATGTATCATGTGCAAAAAATGGCTGCATGAAGACTGTTCCACGTATTGTGATTTTTATAATAAATGCGGAAGAATAAAACGAATGAAATTGAATAGAAAAACAGATAAAATTAAATTATAGAAAGATGAGAAGGTGCAGAGTTTTTTAAATTGCTTAGTGTAAGAATACGAATTCCATAGCCATTTGTTCTGATAAAACTTGTTATTTGAAAATATGCTTTGATTTATACTCAAGGGTAACTATCCTCATAACGAAAATTGCATTGGGGCATCTAACCCACATATGGGGCATCTATACCCGGAACTTGTATCGTAAACTTTTTTGCTTTTCATAAATAAATAAATTAGCTACATGAAATTTTCTTCTTCTATACAGTAAATAAAAGATCAGAGTATTCATAAACAAAAAAAACATTTCAAATATATTCGTTTCTCTAGGAAAAAAAACACAATGTCAAAATATGGGGCAACTATCCCACTTTTACCCTACATCTACTTGCAGCTGATTTTGCACCAGGTATATATCCTATTATGACTGAAAACTAGATATAGACAATACTACAAATTCAAAAGATGTTCCAAATTGAAAATTAGATTCCAGTCAATTACGTACCTGTCGGCACGTTCCATATTAAATAAATTTGATAAACCATCCATTTCAAGGACTGCAAACAAGTTGGCGCCAAATATTTTCATTTATTGATAAATCATACAAGCTCATCAAAAGCGTTTTCAGTTTCCACAATTGTGTCACTTAAACCATTCATAATTTCTTAGGTATCTGTATTGTTCCTACCATAATATTCCGAAATTTCGACAACATAGATACATCTCAAGAATCGCACACTAATTGACGTAAAATATCATTAATTACGCTGCGCAACAATGAAATTGTTTCGCTCTCAAAATTAGTCCTATCCTAGGTCTTCTGGTTTACTGAATGCACAAACCACCATTGAAGGAACCGATTAGCTATAGTTTTAGAGATACAAGCTACTTTTTATATTTTATGAATTCTTCTTTTCAATTTGCGGAAAATTTGTTGTTTCGAAATTGGCAACGTTGTTAATTGCCGAAATACATATAAATTTGATTTGCCAAGTTATAGTTTGACAGCCAGAAGATTACTAAGTGTGTTACAATTGCGATAATGGTGAAATTTATAGTATTTCGTGCATTTCATCGTGTTTTGGAGTGTTTTAAAGAGAGAAATCAACATGCCACGGAAATGTGTAAATTTAGTTGATAATTTTTGTAACATTTGTGGCGAAATAACATTTGCTTCACAAAAACGCAACTTGGCGTCTCTTGTGAAGACCGCATATCAACACTATTTTGGTATGAAGACAGGAAACGAAAATAGGTTATGGTCTCCATACATATGCTGCAATTTGTGTTCAGTTATATTACGAGAATGGCTGAAAAATAAAAAAAAGAGCCTTGGCTTTTGTTGTGCCTATGATTTCTCAAGAGCCCACTAACCACATAGAAGATTGCTATTTTTGCTTGACTTCTTCTATAAAAGCAGTATTATCAATGAAAAGAATGAAAACTGTTAAATACCCGAATCTTTCATCAGCTAATCGGCTTATTCCATATTCAGAGAGTTTACCAGTTGCTACACCACCCCAGACTTACGAGTTGGGAGTAGAAAATGAAGGCAGTGTAGAAGAAGAACTCAACGAGCCTTAAACATCTTATGACCCTGACTCATACCACAAATTCCGCTGCAATATGCCCCTAGAAATTCATTTTCTCCATTCCCATCTTGATTTTTTCCTACATATTTGCTGAGATGTCTGTGATGAGCATGGAGAACGCTTCCATTAAGATATTTCTGTGATGAATGAAGATACAAGGGCCGCTGGAATGAAGGAATACTTGCATTTTAGTGCAGTTTTAAATGTAGAGATGCTCGAGATGTCACTTAGAAGAGGAAAGCTAAAAGACGCGATTAAAGGAACCAGTGGAGTCTTCGTAGATCTAAACACCAGGCAAGTGTTTTTTGAAGAATTTTAAATATAAATATCATTAATGATAGTGCAATCACCCTTAAAATGTTGTTAGCATAATAAATTCATATTCACCAATTTCTTAGGAACAATAATTTTCATCATTTACTTATCAAAAAATGTAGAGGTAATAAAATTTTTTCATTGCCATATTCCGTTTTTCTTAACCCAATATTAGTAAGAATTGACTCATGAAGTAAAGGAAACTTTCATCTTTTTCTTTGTTGCGCAGATATTGATATGCGGTCATACTTGCTGTCCAAAGGATGTTTTTAGGAAGTCTTTGCTAAGGAAATCTTTTGGAAGTTAACAAAGGCATACTATAGAGTGGCAGATTACTTTCAAGATTGGAATGCAGTTAGGAATGTATGAAAATAATCAATTTTTTTTACCATATTTCTGTATATATTGGTTATGTATGGCTTATCCTACACCATATGAAATTGTCCCAAAACCTAAAGGATTAAAGTGGATTGAAGATTATTCGCTGATCTCTTGGTGAAACATCCTTAATATGTTGAACGAAAAACATGACTTAGTTTCACAACATTACATTAATTGCTTGACAGGTTGTTACCCCATTTTGAAAAGTTTAACTTAAAGCTAAACTTTCGGAAATTTAACTCAGTTAACTTTTGAAAATGGGCTACACCCCAAAAGAGTTGTCAAGCAGTTAATATGATTTTCTTAAACTAAGCTAAGTGTTTTTCTTCAACATAGCCGAAAGGATTAATGGACGTCTATCTATTTCTAATGACTGAGATTGAATTCTCGCTAAACTCTTGATGAAACATAATTAAATATGGAATTAAATTAAACTCTTGATTAAAGGTTTCGCGATTATATTCAACAATATGAATTTGTCAACATGTTTCGAGCGTGAGTCTTGAAAATGAGCTCACGCTCGAAACATGTTGACAAATTCATATTGTTAAATATAATCGTGAAACATTAAGCCAAGAGTTTAATTTAATTTAATGTCTATCTATTTATTATCATTGATTGAAAGGCGTAGCAGATTCAGGTACAGTATATCCTCTAAAATTATTGTTTGTGCTCGACTTCTTTGGGAAGTAGAGATACAAAAAGATATTCACAAGGATGCTCCAAGTTTGTCGCCAATTGTATTCGTCTCAATGTTGCTTGACATTTTCACGTCGACCCAGACCTGGGTACAGAATTTACCTTCTACTTCCTTTCTTCCACGTTTACAATGAAACAATACTGTCAATAAATTTTAATTGTAAGATCTGCCGAGTCGAGGTGATAAGAAATTCAAAAAGTTGATTGAGTGCACACCCATTCAGCCGGAGTAGCTGGAAACAATGAACTTCTTGAGATTAATGACATTTCATGCAAGCTTATAAAGGGTTTTGTTGTGATAAGTTGGTTCATTAATGTTCTTCCATTCTTCAGGTCTTTGTTCATTATTATAGACGACACCGCCGGCAGTCCTGTGAACACTCACTATAAGTTATGTTTACAACGATTTCAATGATAATATTCATTAACACCCTACTGAAATAATAACTGCTACCATCTTGTAGGGGTTCCGGAGCTAACCGTAAAAGGTTCAGTATATATATATATATATATATATATATATATATATATATATATATATATATATATATATATATATATATATATATACTAGCTGATTTATTTTTATCTGAATATTTTTTAAAAAGCCAGAAGGACATGTTCTACTATTTGTGCTACACTATCTTGTTTTTAATATTTATCCCGTGTGGATCCAAGGACTTACTTACGAAGGGACTGCGATACTTCCTGTTATTTCAAATCAGTCGAATTATCATAAGTTCCTCATGTTAATGTTCTTCATTAACGGCATGTTCCTCATTTCGTAGCAAGTACCTACTTGTCCCATATATCTCATCATTAATTATATGGGATATTTGCTGGATATAAGTCAAAAAATGTTCAGAATTTAGTCCAATCCCGGAAACCAATGAATATAGTGGCTCTATTACCACTCTATTACCGCTCTAGTACCAATAGCGTCTATTTGAATTGACTCTTCGCGCAATATTTTGTCACATCATTGGTAGTATTTTCTTGCGATATTGACACACAACATTCATTGGTCCAATAGCAACGATTAGCTGTGAATTGGAATGTATTTTAACGTCGTTATAATTGTATGCTGGTCGATAGGAGTTAAACGCCACCTTTTCATATTGCTAATTTCGATTTCATCGATTCCATCGTTACAAACTGAAATTCACTCTTCGATTTCTGAGAGAATATCTTGAAATCCATTCTATGCCCTAATTTTGTGAAACATTTCGTTTATTTTGACGAAACGTCGAAATAAAACAAATGTTACCCAAAAGTTCTCAAACATTTCATAATTTCATCCGTGAAAATCTACGTAAAACTTAAAATTGCTGGCAATATAATACCTTAAAATGAAAAAAGTTTATTTTTAGTTGATGTTTCGCTTCAAATAATTGCTTCATCACTTCTTAAATTTCTTTCTCATCAAAACTTAAATTAGTAGTTTTCATTGAAGTACAGTAAGTTATATTGATGAATTTGTTTCTGATATATATTAGTTTCTTGAGTAAAAATGAAATTTTTCCATTTTAAGGTCTCTTATTGCAAATAATTCTAATTTTTAGTTCGAATATAAAAAGACAAAGAAACTTTCATGGGTATTTAAAATACATAAAATTGTATGATTTGTCAACCCGCAGCACTCGAATATTAATTAACTCCGATATAGGCAATTACGAATTTTTTCTTTGTGATTTTATGAGAATCGTGTACCCGCTTGTAATTTTGTAAGCAATCAAAAAAACTGTTAGATTTTTAACATTTTTAGAATTCAAACAAAATTATATAATGCTTCTTTATTCTTATAGCATGCTTGTGAAAACACTGATTTTTGCTCTGATTTTTGTTCTTGCAGTTCATTAATAATGCTGATCTGATCGAAATTATTGAATATTGAATAGTAATGGTATTTATTTGGTGCAAATCCATTATAATAAAATGTAAGGTAAGTAAAAACACTTGAACTTTTGATTCTACATCGAGTAATAACATTACCGACCTCTTCAGAAGCTTACAAAATATGTGTTATAAAAACAGGTTCTTAACTCATATAAAAATGTCTAAATTTATATTTTGGGTACAAGTAAACTTCTGAATGAAAATGGCAACGATAATATAGCTATTTAAATTGAAACCAGAACATTGAAAGGGTATAAGTTGTTAAATATTGAGGCGATATGTAAATGAGATATTGAGTTTCAATGATCACGTCGACTTCATATCGTCTAAAATCTCCAAGAAAATCAACTTTCTAAAAAGATTTGGAAAAAATCTGGATAAAAGTGAAGTTATTGTTCTTTAAGTCAATAATAATGCCACATTCCAAATATTGTTCCACTCTGTTATTCGAATTGAGCAAAGAAAACACTGAACAGCCACATAAATTGAAGAATAGAGCCATGCGAACAATTTTGAAATGTAATAGATATACTCCAATCGAAAGCATGTTGAATTGCTTAGAACTAATGTGAGTTGAACAGAATATACTTTATGCTACATATATATTTATATTTAAAATTAAAAACAGATTGTGCCTATATAGAGTAATAAAAAAATGTAACATATGTCAGTGATGTACACGGTTATAATACAGAAATGCCGACAATCTAGAAATAGTATATTTCATGAAGGACTTAATGCATTTAATAAATTGCCTATCTCTCGAAAAACACGTAGTGACCTCAAAGTATTTAGGCGTTAATTAGCTAAGTTTGTTTTAGACAAATAACTGCTAATAATAAATTTAAAAAAAAATGTAAATGTATATGTATATGTTTATGAATTTTGTGATAGGTATTGCTAAATGAATATTATTGGTTTTAAATAAAATTGATCAGTGTTAACAAGTTTCGATTCAACGATATTGCGATCTGTACTTACTGACCTATTTGATAGATAAAATCCAAACAGATTCATCCTTCTGGTTTACCATGTTTTTCTCTTCTTTTAATCCGAAAACAGATCAAGGTATACAGAGCGAGTGTTCTTGATGGAAAGAGCAGTGTATTTCATTTACAGGAACAGGCTGTTTCAATGCTTCAATTACACGAAGCTAGTGAGCTAGGCAAAATTGAAACTTCCTTGAAATCTGATAGTTGGAAACTTCGGAAACATCAATTCATGTCGGTACCAGAATAGGCATCCAGTTTAAAATTTTTTGCTTTTTGCATCATCAATAAAATTCGCTGCATAATGAACATACTTCAATGTGTTTTCGGTTTTTAATAGAGTGAAAATATGGTGAATCATAAGGCTGCATCTGTTTAAATTTAATTTCCCAAATTGGTGATTGAAAGATAGTCGAAATATTGATGAATCAAAAATTGATAAGTTGATACTGAACGTCTAAATTATATGAACCTGAAATTTGGTGAAGAGTATGTCAAAATGGGCTTAATTCAAATACAATATTTCATTTGACATGAAAATGTCTAACAGTCGATAAACAAAATTCGTTCGATTTTTAGGAGCCATTTCTTTAACATTAGTAAGTAGCAGGCACAAGACGCATATAGAAAAAAATCGAAAGTCCTTATATTAAAAGAAATATTTGGGTTTCGCGACACAATCCACCCTGTATATAATTTATTTTTGCAAATTTTTCAAATAGATATTTTATTTTTCTGTTTTCAGGTAAACAAGTTTTTCATAATTGTGAAGATTCAGTTATGATATGTCAATAATGATTTGAATCAATCTCTTCAAAAGCCACCCCAATTCGGTGACAAACAAACGCTAACAAATAATTTTGATAACAGTCATCGCACCCCAAGATTTTACTGGTCATGGCTATCTGGAACTATTTGACATTTGAAAAGTGCGCGTGCCAAACTGGGATAACAAAGCGCTTTCATTAACGCAACTGCATTAATGTCGCACCCCAAGCATCTTGAAAGAAAGCTGCACCACCAGGTTATCTTGGGCTTGGGGTAGTAAGAAACGGCAAATCGTGAAATCACAGCTGCTTTGGCTTTATTGGCCTTCACATCTGCTACTGGATCAGGAAAACCGCGTGATTTATTCAAAATTAGGTGTTACTCTTTGGTTAATTAGCCTAAAGGGCGGATTAGGAGGGATAAAGATTTTATCGTGAATTTGAATGTCAGTTTTCTGCTTCTCGAAAACTTCGTTATTTGTTGAAAATTATGTTTCATTTACTCTTCATCGGATTATGATTACGAAAGCTGTGTATTTAAATTGAGTGATTACATATGTTTGATTTCGGAGATTTTTTTAGAAATTCAAAACCGTTTGTGCATTCGAAATGCTCAAAAATGTTCACAATATGCAACCCGAAAGATTTTTTGAGTTTTAGTAACAGAACATGCGATATCAAGAACTGGTGTGGAGTGAAAAACGTGGGTGATATATTCGCACTAGCTACGGAGGGGCAATTACGGATTATAGAATGAGTGGATGATCGCCTACACGCTGTAAGCGTTGGCACGAGAAGAAGAAGAAGAAGTAACAGAACAACTAGTTTCAATAATGTAGAACTATTCATAGAAAGCTAAGAATTATATGAATGAATTCTGCTGATTTTGCACCATTTGGTTTAAAATTGAAGAATTCAAACTAAATTAGATATTACAGTTATGCTTCTCAATTCTTATAGCATGCCTGTGAAAACACTGATTTTTACTCTGATTTTTCTTCTTGCAGTTCATTAATAATGCTGATCTGTTCGAAATTATTGAATATTGAATAGAAATGGTATTTACTTAGTGCAAATCCATCATAATAAAATGTAAGGAGAGTAAAAACACTTGAACTTTTGATTACTACATCGAGTAATAACATTACCGACCTCTTCAGACGCTTACAAAATATGTGTTAAAAAATAGGTTATTAACTCATATTCTATAAGCGTCTGAAGAAGTCGGTAACCCACCGAAACCCGTCCTATATTAATCGATGAAAGTGAAAATCAAAAGTTCATTGTTTGAATTTATCTTATATTTTATCGAAATAATCATTAAATATTTTAATATTAAATTAAATTAAACTCTTGGCTTAATGTTTCACGATTATATTTAACCACATGAATTTGTCAACATGTTTCGAGCGTGAACTCATTTTCAAGACTCTGACTCAGTCTTGAAAATGAGCTCACGCTCGAAACATGTTGACAAATTAATGTTGTTAAATATAATCGTGAAACATTAAGCCAAAAGGTTAATTTAATTCAATGTTCAATTATGTTTCACCAAGAGTTAAGCGAGAATTCAAACTCAGTCAACTATTTTAATGTTAACTCAGTTATTGAAATAATAACGAAAAACAATGGTTTTAGATTTACACACTTTTATTAGACAATAGGCATGAGGACAGTTTTTGAAAAACGCACGTATAATGTCCATAAATATATAATATTTACAATAAATAACATATTTCTGCTGAAATTAAGAGTTTAGTAGGAAAAAAATGCAATTTTAAAATATAAATTCACTTGTTTACCTAAAACGCTTGTCAGTGTCATGGCGTCGCTTGTGACTAAACTAAACACTAGGTGGTGAGCTCGTGCAATAATTTAATTATATTGTGTTATTAAATATGAATTCGAAAGTGTATATGTGGTGTGGGGTCTCCCAGTGTGAGAACACATCCATAAAAACTCCTAATAAGTTATTCGTTTTCCTTCCTCAAAATAAAACAACTCGAAACAAGTGGCATAAACTTGTAAGGCAAGATTCAAATGCAATATTGTCCAGTGCTCACCTTTATTATTGTGAAGATCACTTTGATGTGAGTTTTTACATTATTTTGTAGATTCTAGTGTATTATATAATAATTGGTAATAATATTTTGTAAGGTGTCTAAATGTAAAAATATAAACAATCTATTTCGAAGTCTAACCTCGAAATTTCATCTCATTCCTGTTATATTTAATTCAAATTTCAGTTACTAAATGTCATGGATAATTATATGGAATATAATAGCGTCATCGCCATAGGCCTGGAGGACCTAAAAGAAAAATTAATTTATCAATGAAGAGTAGAAGCATTATAAAAATCGATTTCATTAACATAACCCTAATACTGATACTTTACATTACATACCAAATACATTGTCAAAAGTATATTTCAGAGAACTTTTTATAATTGAAATTATTATGTTTTTGATTATTATTAATATACTTACATTGAAGTTTAACATTTCTAAATTCTTCTGAACAAAAGTCTATATTTGATGCCAAAAACTCTGCCAACATTGTATTTATGGCAATATATATGTAGACAGAAATTTGACATGGATATCATACATTGAGGTCTTATGTAAAAAATTGAGTAACTCATTTTTTGCAATCTCTAGAATTTAGATCATCGTACCCATAAACTGTGTTATGAATGTGTATTACAGTCTTGTATATAGTCATCTAAATTATAATATTCTGCTGTGTGGCTGCTCTACAGAAATAAATAGGGTGTTTATTACACAGAAGCGAATACTTCGATTAATATTCAATATACATCAACGAACATCTTGTAAACCTATCTTCATTAATAATTACATACTCACCTTACCGTGTTTATATATTTATACATGTTTGTTATATGTTAAAGAAAATGAAGATAGGTTTATTAAATTGAATAGTAATCATGAGTATTCAACAAGAAACAGGGATGTACTACCTATTCCTATGCATAAAACAGCAAAATTTGAGCGCTCTCTCTATTATCTGAGTATTAAAATTTTCAACCATTTACCATCGAATTTGAAAGTACTGAAAGCTCATTTGTTTAAGAGGAGAGTTAAATCTCTGCTCTTAACAAAGGCATACTATAGTGTGGCAGAGTACTTCGATGATTCGAATGTAGGCAATAATGTATGAATCAATTTTTTGTATCATATGTTTTTATATTTTTTTTAACACAAATGTTCTTCACCATGTGAAATTGTCTCAAATGTTTAATATTTCTGAGTTAATTTTTTTCTTTTCTTTTCAAATAAAGTTGTATATTATTGTTAATATAAATTTAACCAATATTTTTGTTTGAACCAATATTTTTTCTCGAGCGCTGAAGGGAAGATCAGACTCAAAACTGAATTCAGTCCTTTTGAGAGCATTCTTCTTAGTTCTAATTATTGTATCAATTGAAATGAAGGTAATTCTACAATGTAAAGAATGTTTCTCAATAAATTTATTTTATTTTATTATTTTATGTTCCAGGCAAATTAGCGCCAGTTGCCTTAGTAAATCCTTGATCCATGACTCCATTATTTTATATACGTTTTTAATAATATTCACACTCAAATAGTGGAATTTAATAACACAATTAATAAATAAAAACACAGACTTAGTGGTTAGTTAATAATACGAGATGTGACTGATTGGTGTTCAAGATATCATGGCGGATTGCCTTATTTTATAGTTTTATTTTATCAAAAAATATATTAATCACACTCTTAATAATAAAAATTGCGTGTTTTTCATCCTAACCTTCAAGTTTTATCCAATAAATATAGTGTTTTAGTGATTTGTAATTAGTGTCATCATGCCTATTGTGACTTACTTTCACCATTAGGATGGTTTCTTCGGCAGCACGAAGAAGTCATTGTAATGGTTAAACGTACGTCACAATTGTTTGATAAGAGTTTGTAGAACTAGAGAACAGAGCTTTTCGTTATCATTTTAATTTTGGACTTGAAGGTAGAGACCGTAAAAAATGCAGCTAATATCTCCTTCTAAATATTCAATCATAATTGAAAATTCTATATTAAAAATTCCTTGAGAATTCTCAGAATCTATACAGATATTTTTCTAAATAATGTCATCTTTACAAGGTTAGATGAGTAACTCAATTCTCATTTCTCTGTATTGATTTCAAGGCACGATATAGCGTCTACGAAGTTATCCCATCAGGCTATGTTGATATGACAACGTTATTTTTGTTGTCGTAAGTCCGTTGATTAACGCAAATAACTCATTGAAGAGATGTAATTCGTTTCAGTGAAAAGAATGGGAGATATTGTTGTATTTTTAGACTGTACGGAGAAATGAATGCTACAGTGTTGAAACTTGAACTTGATAGCCTTTGAAAGACTATTCGGCCTTTGTGCCACGCGTTTTTCCACGTTGTGCACTGCTGGCGCTAAGCCCTGCTTCTTATCAGCAATATATAGCATTGCTGGATTTTCCTAGAAGACATCTAACTCAACATTAATTCATTTATCGTAGAAATTAGTTTGACATTTAAATAAATCTCCTTAGAGATGGAGATTCATTCAATCATAGGTCAATATTTTATTGAATGAAAGGATAGTGGAGTATTTCATAGTTTTATAGATTGAAAAAATATAATTAATTTGTGTTAGAAATAAATCTGTACTATTGAGAAAAAATTTTATAATTTTTCGATTATACACAAAATATCTCGTTACAGTAATATATACCCATATTACATAAATGAATGAACATGAGAACATGCAACTATAAAAATAATGATAATATTTGTTTATTTAGCTGAAGCTATACAAAAAAATTTTGAACTGTCAGAGTATATACTATTTTTAGGTTTAGAAAGCATACAACTTTGAATATAAAAGCAATCAGTATTTCTAGTATAATACCCATACACATCACTGACATATGTTACATTTTTTATTACATTACATGGAAGCAACTGATTTTTGATTTTAAATATGAATATAAAGGGTGTTTTTTTAGAGGTATAGAACTTTAACTTGGCATAACTCTTGAAGATGGCGACCGATTTAACAGCTGAGAAGTGATTTATTCTCAGTTTGGTTTGGCAATTCATCATGAATAGACTCACGCCTGAACAACGCTTGCAAATAGTGCAATTTTATTTCGAAAATAATGGTTCTGTGCGGAATACGAATCGCGCACTACGTCCATTTTATCGTCGACAAAATCGTCCATCAGAGCAGTTAATTCGATTAACCATGGAACGTTTTCGCACCATGTTTACTCTTATTGATAACTAGCATCCCCAGAGACGCCGTACGGTGTGTACAGAAGAAGCTACTGCTACTGTAGAGCGTAGCATTGAGGAATTGGATCTGTGTCCTTCCACTTTAAGGAAGATTTTACGGAAGGATCTTTGTTTGCGTGCTTACAAAATCCTACTCGTGCAAGAATTGAAGCCAAACGATCATCAAGCAAGCCGTAGATTCGTCGAATGGGCCCAAAACTAGATTGCCGTTGTTCCCGATTTTCATAAGCGAATTTTGTTTAGCGATGACGCGCACTTCTGGTTGAATGGCTACGTCAACAAACAAAACTGCTGCATTTGGAGTGAAGATAATCCTCGAGTGTATGTCAAAACACTGTTACATCCAGAAAAACTGACTGTTTGGTGCTCTTTATGGGCTGGTGGAATCATTGGTCCGTACTTCTTCAAAAACGTGATGGCCAGAACGTTACAGTCAATGGTGATCGGTATAGAGCCATGATTACTAACTTTTTCATTCCTGAATTGAATAACCATGATGTCCAAGAGCTGGGGATTCAACAAGACGGCGCAACATGTCACACAGCTCGTGCCACAATCGATTTATTGAAAGACACGTTTGGTGACCGCCTAATTTCACGTTTTGGGCCTTTGAATTGGCCTCCAAGATCTTGTGATTTAACACCGCTAGACTACTTTCTGTGGGGCTATGTAAAGTCATTGGTCTATGCGGATAAGCCACAAACGCTTGACCATTTGGAAGACAATATTCGCCAGGTTATTGCTGATATACGGCCACAAATGTTGGAAAAAGTCATCGAAAATTGGACGTCCAGATTGGACTACATCTGAGCCAGCCGTGGCGGTCATATGCTAGAAATCATAATTAAAATGTAATGCCACAAGATTATCTTTCGAATAAAAAACATTCTTGTCAATCGAATGATCCATCGTTGTTTTATTGCAATTTAAAGTTTACCTTCAAAAAAAACACCTTTATATGGAGCAAAGAGTATTCTTCGAATAATAGACATTAGTTCCAAAGAGTTCAGCATTATTTTAACACGGGTATACCTGTAAAAATATAAAAAATATTTAATCTGAAAGATATAAAAATAATCAGATTGTAAGTTATAAAAAATTAAGTCTCACATTTCAATAAAACGTTAAAAGTTAAAATAAAATTTAAAAAAGTTAAAATAAAAGTTAAGATAAAAAAGAAATATCAATATTGATGTTTATATGGTGGGTGAGATTGTTTCTTTTGGCGAGAAGAGTCAAGTTGTAGAATAATTTTCGTCAATTTTGCTTTAATTGTGACCCATCATCAATTTGATTCAATCAGTCATTAGTACGTATATCTAGTAGCGAACCCCTTACAAGTGAAAGCTTTGAAAACAAATTTTCAATAATTTTATCATCACTTCTGTGAGAATTATATTTTTTGAATATCATATTCGTTGAAATGGCTTCTGGGCGGGTTTTCTTTGAATTTTAACATGTTTATATATTCTTTAGGGGTTCTACGATAAGAGTGAAAATAGACTTACCAACGATTGACATTTAGCGTTCCGCCAGATGTTCAGATCCTTCCACTCTCCACCAAGGTGTTCAAAAATAGAACGTTTACGATTATATGCAGGAAGTTTTGCTCTAGAATTATCACCCACATTTAAAATTGTTTTCACTTTTAAGTGAACCCGCTTGTCTTGCGGAAGTTGCCAGGCTGATAGAGAAATCGTCTTCGTTATAACAGATAACTTACTAATTACTGATCAAATACGTTGTGAATATTCTAAATGATTTTAAATTAGTATTGAAAGGAATTAAAGTGTTTTCCCAATAAATATAGTTCTCTAAAAGTTTGAAGACTGATAATACAAAGTTCGATTTTCAAACACTCGATCAATCCTGATAGTATTGGAGGAATTGCATAAAAAAAGTTTATTTCATTTTAAGAGAATAATAATAATAATAATAAGATCTATATTCTCAACAGGTATAATACCCATTTACAGAAAATAATAACATAATGTTGAATAATAACTAAATAAATGAAATGAAAGAGATATAACAATGAGTTCAATCTAATCTAAAAAGAACTAAAATAGTAACTAATAAATAAATAATAGCATTTAATGAAATATTATAAAGAACTCAATCTAAATCAATTCATTTTAGTCAATTTCCTTTGTTCATATAACTCATAATAATAACTGCTGGGAGTCAAAGTGAATGTCACAATAATTGGCAACTCTATTGAATGTAGACTCCATAAACCAAATGGGGGATTGTATAAGCGAGTTGGTTCTTGGAGTCTCTAGGTGGAATAATTCTGTTGTACGAAAATTTTGATTAGGAACACGAACTTTCAAAGCGGACAAGAGAGGAGGACAATGTTGTGCAGTAATTTGTACAAAAATTCGAGTCCTGCCCTGCAATGACATTTGTGTAATGAATTTTGTTTAGTGATATGATACCTGTTTGATGATATTTGCTGTTTCATTTTTTTTCTTCAAATAATTCGTTGTGATCGACCGTTCCCTGTGGATAAACTTCACAAATCCTCTCTCCAAACTAAGAATTTCAAGAACCTTCTCTGAAAGGCCTCAAGATGGCGTTGATGGCAAGTGTAAATAGGATGCCAGATCATGCTGTTATACTCCAACTTGCTACGGATTAGGGCATTAAATAGTCCTATGAATGTTGAGGAATTATTGAAATATTTGTAATCGCTATAATCACACTCAATTCGATCTTTTTTCCTTGTGAAAGAGACAACATTACACTTTGACACATTCAAAGTGTATTATCGTGACACATTCATCATCGACTTGTTCTAATAATTGCAGTGTTCCTTTTATAAGATATGTAATAGTAGGTTTTGAAATAAATTGAGAAGGAAAAATTGATATAATCTAAGATATCTTATTAACCTTTTATATATCTCCTTGCTTCAATATTATATCATATTAAAGCAAAAAGTCTCCTTCTTTGCTGTTATATTAAAAAAATTGAGTTGAACGAAAAATTGGATTTACGCGAAATATTTTCGAATATTTTCACATTGCACATTTTTCGAATAATTACCTAACCAAGAGTGACTTAAATTTCTTGTTTCGTATATTTTCGAACCATAATGAATTTTATTTAGGGAGGTTATATTCTTTGCTGATATTTTTCATTTATTGCTGTTTCATTATTTCTTGCTACAAATGTAACTTACAAGAGTTTGAGGATATTTAAATGAATTTTAGAGGTAAATAAAAGGTCAAACCTAACCTAGGTTATCGTAACTTAAATTTCTTGTTTGTATTGTAACAAAAACGATTTTGTTTAGGAATGTCATATTTTTTGCTGATATTTTTTATTAATTGCAGGTTCATTATTTCTTGCTTCAAATGTAACTTACAAGAGTTTGAGGATATTTAAATGAATTTTAGAGGTAAAAGTCTAACCTAACCTAACTTAACTTAGCGTAGGTATGAACTTAAATTTCTTGTTTGTATATTTTGTAATAAAAACGAATTTTGTTTAGGGATGTCATATTTTCTGCTAATATTTTTCATTAATTGCTGTTTCATCTCCTTGCTTCGAATGTAACTTACAAGAATTTGAGGATATTAAAATGAATTTTAGAGGTAAAGCTTAACTTAAATTTCTTGTTTGTATATTTTGTAACAGAATTGAATTTTGTTTAGGAATATCATACTTGTTTGCTGATATTTGCTGTTTCATTCTTTCTTTCTTCAAATGCAACTTACAAGTATTTGACGATCGTTATATGAAATTTAGAGGTATAAGTCAAATATTTGATATTAGTTTGATGGCATGGAATTGAATTGGTTATTTCGAAACCGTTATTACTCCAGAAATGTTAATTTTAGAGGAGATGAAAAAAAAAAGTTTACTTTCAGTATTTGTGCTTAATTATATTCATTACAGGGATAATCCCCTGTCAAAAAAACAGATACCAAACACTACATACCTATGTGTTTTCAGGATCACCGAATATATAAATGATTCCCAATTATATTTTCTTTTCCATTCTAAAGTAGTTGAAGAGACTTCAATTCATATAAATGAAGACTTAGGTAATATTTCCTTTTTCTCTAAAGAGCACAATCTAAAGTTGAGAATCCTTCTAAATGCAATCTACTAGTATTCAGTGTGGATACTAAAAGATCGATGGTGAATGAGCATATTCCAATTAAAATTGATGATGTGGGCCTAACTCCAAAGAGTACAGATAAGAATCTGGGAATTATTATGGATAGTAAATTGCGCTTTCATGATCATTCGCTACTTATAGTAAAAAAATGCTACATGGCTCTTAAGGCGTTGTATAGGAATATAAGTATCCCAAATTTCAAAGTTCGTAAAAAACTCGTAGAAATGATGGTTTTGCCAATATTGCATTATGGTTTGATTCTTATTTATCCTTGTTTGGATCAATGCTCCAAGAATAGAATTCAACGCATTCAAAATTCATGTTGTAGGTTTGTTTACAGAATACGTAAATACGAAAGAGTCTCTGCTAAAATCGTTCAGCTAGGGTGGTTTAAAATTGACCAACTATTCCGCTTTCATATGAGTTCATTCGTACATCGCATTCTTTTATCCAGAATGCCCATTTACCTCCATCGTAGACTAAATTTTAGACGACATGCAGATTCGGTTAACATTAGAAATGTTGATACCCTTCATTTACCTCGGTTTCGCCTAAATATTTTTAAAAGATCTTTCACATATAATGCGACCTCAATTTATAATACATTAGATAGTGACATAAAAAATCTTTCGCTCTCTGGATTCAGCAAAAAGAACAAATACCAGCTCTTATCTGCCCAGTAAAACTGGATGAATACATTTAACAGATTTCATTTAACACACTTTGCAACTCTTTTTTTTGTTTTTTTTCCTCATTTTTTTCATTATATAAGGTTTAATTTGACAATGGTTGTCATATTCATTTTGTTGAAAAATTGTTAAATAATGTTTACTTTATATTTTATTTTTTTTATATTCTATTATTAGTGTTATTTTTATTATGATTATTATTATTTTTTTCCTATTTTCTTGTTTCAAAAGGTTGAGTAAGAATAGCTATGCTAAACTTCGCCTCTCACTGTTGTTACACAATTTGTGTATAAAAGTTAATAAAGTCCTTATTATTATTATTATATAAATAAAATTCTACGTCTTAAATAATGAAATGTTATGTTAAATCCCAACATCACATTCTTTTTTGTCGAGATATGACGTAAGCTGATGATTCTCTTTACAAAGATCTTCAAGAGTTGAATTCTGGGTTGGACAACAACAGCCCATGAGGTTTTGAAATTTGGATTTTTAGGATTACCCTTAAGAAATGGAGGCACAAATACGACGAAATGACGGTTCGTATTGCAGTTGATATTTAAAACAACCTTTCATTTGGAAGCAGTGTTATACTTTCAGTTTTATGATCTACAAAATTACTGTACAAGGAATATCATAAATACCAAGTCTTGCATGTTCTCTTCTCTTTAGTTTTGTGAAAAAGTACTTGAAAATTTGTTGTAACAAAATCTGCGAGATAAGTAGAAAACTTATGTTATTATATTTGTATTGATAAGTAAATATTTCCTCAGCTTTTGTCCGAAAAGTTTCAAACGACATCTCTTCAAGAACATATGTTTTTTCTAATTGACAGCCAACCTCAAAAAACAATTTATTTGGGTGTCTGTGTTAGCATCTACCTGTTATATTTTGAAATTAATAATTCAAAATAAACACTTAAATTCATTCATAAAAATGACCTATGTTTGGAGAGTTTATTCAACAAAGCATGTATGAGATTTATATATTTCTTTTCATATATCTCTTAATGGCGGAGAATGGTTGTTTAGAGTTTTATGGGTCTATTAAAATTTTATTGACGTAAAACTTTGAGACATGCTTATTTTTATATTCATTCGAAACGGTGAATTAGGTGTGAAATTTGGGGATGTACCATTTTTTCAACGCAATCGTAGGTTCACTGCTCTATTGTGTATCTATGCAATATAATAATTGAGACAAGTATTAAAATACTCATCGAATATGAATGAGGCTATCAGTTATTCGATATCAACAAATACCTACCGATTTATTTTAAGTTTAATTCCTTGTTATTTTAAATTTTGTTCGACTTTTAATTTGTTTGAAAATTAGTCGAGCAATTCAATTCATACAATTCAATTGATATACAAAAAAATCCTTATTTACTGCGGAATTCGAACCCGCCACATCTACTTCACACTCCATCACTGGTACAATTATTCCACAAAAACAATATGCATCAAACCACTACTAACATTTATGATAGCCGGTCTCCGTAGCTTAGTCGGTAGAACACCCGACTATGGTGCGGTAGAACTCGGGTTCGAGCCCCGCTGAAAGCATGGATGTTTGTTTGTGTTTGAGTATGATTTGAGAACTTTAAATAATGATAAATGCTGAGTAATGTACATCGATTACATGCCCAATGGCCGTTCGGAACCGGCGTTAAACTGTAGGTCCACTGAATTAAAAAAAAAACTTTTATGATATATTGAATGTAATTTGAATTTTGTTGCTACTCTAATTAGAATAAAAACTCTTAATAATAAAGTTCTAATTTTGTTTTCATTATCGGCAATAAATTTTATAGCAGGTATTCTAGGAAAAATTATCTGACTGAAACATGAAAATACAATATTGAATATATTGTATATTCAAGTATATGTATTATGGTAATTTACATGGTATTACAATGAGCTTGTATAAAGGTTTCATTATTTCAGATTATTGAAGTGCATCTCTGATTCTTATATATAATTTCAGAGTAGTAAAACACGAGTATAATTGTTCAACAATATTTTTAAAACTTCTATTAATAATTCAATTGTATAGACACCGCATGAATAAATTGAATGAAACGAAGAATGTTGTTTATTATAATCAATAACGATTAAAATCTGAAGGTTTCCTTAATTGAAATTTGATATTCTTTTCAATAATTTTCATTATTTTTTTTATTGATTCGAATTGAGCTTCTGAAACCTAAAAAGTAATACTGGAAGACTTAAATTTGAAAAAGTATGAATAATAATAGACAAAATTAACCATCCGTATTCAAAAATATAATACGAAAAGTTCTTCAGAGGATAATCCCAATAAAGGTCAAATACCGTACCTCGATTTCTTTCCAGGGTTGTTTCCGAAAAAGTGAGCAAGTGCACAGGCATCTTAGGATGTTTTTTCAGAGGGTGGTGGTCGCGTGTTTGGGTGTATTTGAGTCTTTTGTTGACTCAAAGCAAAACGGTAGAATACATTTACGCTATGGGTTTGTGGACAGGTTTCTCGCTACAGGTGAGTGGCATTACCTGCTCTATGAATAGATCCCACCCACTAACCGATTAAAGGGCGTCAGCAATTCTTTATTTCCTTGAAACCCATAATGTTATTCAAATTATTTATATGAATATAAAGATAAATATGTAATATATATATATATATATATATATATATATATATATATATATACATATACATATTTATTTATTCATTCATTTGTATTATATAAACAAAAATCCTCTGACTAGTGCTCATTTCCGGTGTTTGCGTGAACTTTCCGGATTAGGGTGTTGTAATGAGAGCTATAAGTATGTCACTTTGCAAACAGTAAAGTCGCCTTGGGTGTGGAAAGAATCTTCTTTTCCGGAAAGTTTATGTGGAAGCCTCAAATAGGCGCTTGGTGTAATTATTGATTGTATCATCTTCAAGTTTAATTTTCGAAACAACGGCTCTCTTCCTTATGTCTGCGGATAACTTTTTGACAGTCTATAGTTTAAAAATGTTTTTCCTATTGATTCCTATGGGTAGAGCTTTATTTTTACAATTATAAAAGTGGTGTTGAATGATGAGAAGAAAGCAACTTAAGCATCCATAGTACACATAAGGTTTTTTGAAATGATAAAGACTACGAATTGTTGAGCATTGTCTGTTTCTCAGAATCAGTATACATATCAAAACAAATTAAGAATATCCCCTATATACACTATATCAATTATTATCCCCCATTCATTGCACTTTTTCGATCATTTGAGGAATACTAGTTTGAAGTTTTGTCTCTACTACGATTAAGTGAGGAGACAAAAGATAATTTTCAATGTAAATAAATGGCGGTTTGAATTGTATTTTACTGTACTTGAATTTTATACTTTTTCTAACACGCATAAACACACACATACAGAAAGAATTACTACGAAGGTCCCTAGAAAGCGGATAGAAATAGAAAGAACAACAAACCATTATGGTATTTATATGGCGAATACTAAGCAAAATAACTCTGAAGAATAACATTTTCACTCAGCTGTGCCCTTATAAGTATCTTACATTCAAGTTTAAGCTTACAAATTTAGGTACATGAAGAATCTACAAACGCTGTACAATATATCCTGTTGACTAGTTACACATCACCAAAATCTCAGGAGTACAATAAATAGAAGTACTTTGAATAGAAATATTGAAAAACGAATAAGTTAAACTCCATAAAAGATCAACATATTTTAAAAAGTTACGAAATTTGCCAACGTTTTCTTGCTATTAAGTGTATCTGATGCAAAGATTTTCCAATTCTGGTAGGTTTTGTTTTCTAACGATTGTAATTATTGTAGATTGCCGATAAAAATTGTGCATCAGATGATAAAAATCATAAAAGACATAGGAAGAATGCTTGCTTATTTCAACTGAAATATTTGAAAATATGTATTACCTTTCTGGGAGTTTTCGATAAATAATTCGCTTTGTTTCGAATGATCTCTTAAGTTTTTAACTAAGTGACTTAGTAATGCGCAGAGATTTTACTGCTTGACCGTTAGGGTTTGTAGATTCTTCATGTGCCTAAATTAACTTTAAAATGAGCTTCGATGAACCCTGAAAAAGTTGACGGAACCCAAGTTCATTAAAGAGTATCCAACATAAAATGCTTTATTATCTAAAACAATTTATTGACGTGACATTTACAATATTGATATTGATTCAACAAGTGAATATTTTGAATTTTTCAAGCCAGATTGTTGAAAGAATTTTAGTATGGAAACCAGATATTTGTTGGCGTTCTGTGACTGATTTTCTTGTGATTTCTTCTTTGGATACGTAAAGTTCCTTCATTTTTATCTGAAATAATCAAGAAGTTGTGCACAAAAGAAGGAACTGCTGTTCTTGAGACGTTTTACACCAGGTAGTCTTTAAAATTATTCTTCGAACTCAAGAAGGTTTCATAGGCAAATAGGATTATAAATCTTTCTGTTGTTGAATAAACTATTACAACAGGTTACAGCTGAAAGGAGTATCCGAGTTTTCTATTTAGCAAACATGTTTACGGAATAGGGAACACATTTTACAAAATATCTTTCGATCTCCTTAACTAAATTGTCTATCTATATTTTTTTATAGGCGAATCTTGTTAATTCCCAGTAAATAATACATAACTGAATGATGTTTGAGGGTATTCTCTGAAAAAATCGTGATTAGTCGGAATAAATGTTAATATCTCTGAAAATGTAAATATATTCATGAAAAACTAAGGAAAATTTTTTTGAAGGAATAAGAAGTATATAAGGCGACTCCGTTGTTCAATAGTTCAACATAAGGATGAAAAATAGCCAATTTACCTTCGAAGCCGATACTTTCGTTCCTTTAGTTATCATAAATATTGCTAGATGGAGATACGGGTGTCGTGAAAAGCCATCTATTTGGGACATGAAGATTAATTCATAAATAATATTGATTTTGGTACAAGTATCGACTCAAAACCATTTCCTGTTGCAAATGAAAATAAAATTCGCAATTTATAGGTCAGATTGGCAGTTCAAATTGATGAATTACGGCAATATCATTGAGATTCCTCACAAAAGCAAATGACCCGTTACTGTATCTATTTAATAATATTTTTAATGAACTCTACAGCGTGAAGATACGACGATCATTTAATTGATGAAATAATTCATGTCTTCAGACTATTGAGAGTGCCTAGCACTTGGAATGAACTGTACATAAAACGACTACGTCTACAGAAATGTTTTTTTCGATATACTGATTATATGTATAATTATATCTACATTTTGCTCTACTGATTAAATTGAAGTTCTGAATTTATTAACACCTAAAAATAATTCCTAATAAATAATAAGGTTAAGTAAATTAAACAATATTTATAGGCGAGTTATGATAACTTGTGAAATAAAAATAGTCTGGAAACGTACATTATTCAACAAATTACCTACAAATTATAATTGATAAGATGTATTAAGAAATATTCATCTAAAAAAATTACTCTATGTAAATTGACAGTTTGACTTCCGACATATTATTATGAAAAATGTTGATAGGTTGTGGAAACTTAAAATAGGCCATGAATGAATGGCAAATCTGCACATTTCTATTAACGCGTTGTTCAGAAATCATCACGCAGTTCATTAAAAATGGTATTTTATCATCAGAAAGTAAACGTTAACACGTGTCAACTTCCTAGTTCGTTAACATCGGCTCACAAGTTTAGTCTACCACATCGAGTTGCACCTGGTTTGGCTCGCGCTAATACGGGGTAGATATCAACGGCTCAGCGATAAGGGAGTGCACCCCACATATTGTAACGACCCCCTTTACCGCGCAATCGTAATGCCCTTTCGAAACTGAATGTCTGCAAATTAGGATATCCCTGATGAATCATTTTCCGCATAGTAAAACGGAAAATAGTTTTTCCTGTAGTAGAGCTCACTTGTATATATATATATATATATATATATATATATATATATATATATATATATATATATATATATATATATATATATATATATTTAATTATAATTGAGAACAGCAGAAAACAATATAAAATTTGCAGCTATTGAATAATTCCTGAAAAAAAATGGCTGCGTTCATAAAAGAGTAAAGTTAAGATTTTTTTCGTATATTCGATTCTTTTGTAATAGACAATATTTTATTATATTTTTAGTTATTACAAATTATGGTTATTGTTCAATACTATTTCAATTTATTTTAAATGAATTTTTTCGTTGTATATATTCGCTTATATTCTCTATTTTTGTTTTTTTTCTCGTTCATTTTTTTATTTATTATTATTTGTGTACAATTTGTAATTTTTTGTAAATTGTAATTTTTTTGTAATTTTTTCTCTATAATTGGATGTATATCTGTTCGGAATGAATGTATTGTTATTATTATTATTATTATTATTATTATTATTATTATTATTATTATTATTATTATTATTATTATTATTATTATTATTATTATTATTATTATTATTATTATTATTATTATTATTATTATTATTATTATTATTATTATTATTATTATTATTATTATTATTATTATTATTATTATTATTATTATTATTATTATTATTATTATTATTATTATTATTATTATCATTATTATTAATCATTATTATTATTATCATTATTGCTTAGCCAAGCATTTATTTGAAAATATTTCAACTGAAGGTTACACGTATAGATTTTATTACACGTATTTTCAGCTGTCTTGCTTTCTGCTTGTTGATTTGAAAAATAATTTTCAAATTTCCAAGTCTGTTATTGCTAATTGTATTTATAATATATTCAGCAAGAAACCAAGAATTCTCGGTTTTTTTTAACCGTATTATTTGTTCCTAAAGGTGGAAATAATATAAAGATAATAATTGAGAAATTGAGTGGAAGAATTCGATTCGAGTTATGTCTTCTTTGTTGTTCATGTTTCAAAATGTGTATATTGAAATATTTAAAAAGGGAGAAACCATGAAAATAAGAATATATGATAACTGCGATATATCAGTTATCTTTTTTCATCTATTATTCAAATTCTTGGTAATGAAATTCTAAATTCCTAAAGTCGTAAAAACAAAAAAATATAAAAAAATTGTCGCCTCAAAGCCGAAACAATTGGTGAGATCTCCCAACCAGGTTCATGCATTAGTCTTAAACTGGTGGCAACTTTCTCTGCGGAAATCTTCTTTTTTTTCAACTCCAACTTCGTATATCTTGAGCTTGGCTACGCCATTCTGATGAGAGACAACATGCACGAAACACTTGTCCACGACTGCTTCCAATTGAGGGTTATACCGATAACTTTCACTTTATTATATATATATATATATATATATATATATATATATATATATATATATATATATATATATAAACATTTTTGACTCTGTGCCTTAATTCTTTGTTATCTTCTGAACATTCGTTTTAGAAATCAGTTTTTTGAATATTTTTTTATATCATTTAGTTCGTCTTACATCTTCAAGGCCTTCAAGCAATGCATTTTAAATTTTTCATAAGTTTATATATCATGAAGAATCAATTATCTTCAGTAAGGTCGATCGGTTGCTATAAAACATATTTTTTTCAGTATTAAGCTATATAAATACAGATGTACATTTCCGTTTTGTGGTTGATTTAAATTTTTAATAGTTAATGAATAATAACAGTTGTACGATATAACAAAATTGTGATATCTCAATTTATTCAGAATAATGTAATTGATGAATGGTTTTATTAATACGTTACAATCAATGATACCGTTTTTATCATAGTGAATTATGTTGAAACATTTAACTATTTGTAATTATGATCCACTGTCAAAAATAAACGGCTCATGAAGTTTGAACTTCGAAACATAAAATTATCAACACACGACTCATCGTGTGTTTATTTCAATATTCGAACATTTCAGACCGTTATCAGCCCAGTAAGTCTATCCTAACATCCCTCACATATAGCAACTTGTGTTAATCAAACTTATTCAATGAGAAATCTCAAAATGACGTAGGTTGTTGAACACGTGCCTTATTTTCTATGGTGCTATTGAGCATGGTGGATGAATACAGTAAGTTGCAGAAATAAAGAGAGAATGGGGTCGGTGCATTAGGCACCCCCTCATCATTTATCGTAATCAATATTCACTCTGGAGCATTGCCCTTAGCGGTTTGGAGTTCCCCCATTGTTTAGACATGACCATATGCGAGTTGCCGTTCGCTGGTGAATGCACCCGCCACCATGTCACCATGCATGTGTAACGCACTGTTCCACCCCATAAGGGCCTTATACATGTACACTCATTGAACATATGCGTCGGTTTCAAACAGGGAGCGCGCGACGCATCCAGCAAGATTGCGCCCGTTAACTAGCAAGATCGTTGCATCTCGCTCTTTTTCACCGGTTTTTTTCTTTTGCCTTATCTGGACGCCTGCAATAACTACCCTACCGAATTTTTTCTTGATCTATTTGTTTTTGAGATTATTTGGCTTCAATCGTATTGCAATAAATTTTTATCTTTATCTTTAGAAATACTCTTCGGATTATCTGAAACAATCAAAAAAATGGATAATTGGATATATCGAACTGAAGAAAAAATTACATTGTTTTTTATTATAATGTAATGAAATTGAATAATTACTTAATTTTCGAGTAATTTATTCACTCACCAAAATTATATTTTTGTGACTTTGGCTGCTTCAGACAAAATTTTTTCTTATTCACAGCTTTCCTCCTCCGTACCAAGAGTGGCAGTTTATACGTTTTTATAGTTTAATATATAGTTTGAGCATACGTTTGAATTCAAAGTATGAGATTGAATTGAATAATCATTATTGATAGAACCACTAATTGTTGATGGGGTTCAACTCTGATATACACGTACGTCCTTTTTAAAACTCGATTCTGAAGAATATTCGACGGATGTATGTAAAAACAATAATGATAACTAAAATTCAACATTCACGAGAAAAAAAAAATATATATATATATATATATATATATATATATATATATATATATATATATATATATATATATAGGATATTAGAAATATGTTAAAAAAATAGGGAAGCTCACCCAGACATAAAAAATGAAAAAGACATATGTGGCCTATATCAATTTAGTTTAATTTGTTTCATTTGTTTACTAGATAGTAAATCGATTTTGAGTATACTATAAATAGAAAAAGTGACACAAAAAACTTGATTAACAGATATAGCTACTGGATACGGGACAGGAAAAGGAACACGACAGAAAACAAGTGGAAAAGAAACAACTGGGATCAAACCCAGTGACAGGAAACATAATACTGATATTTAACCTCAATAATACATTAAATTCAAAATAACTGATTGATTGTTAATAATTATGAATTTGGCAGAATATGTTTTTGCTGTTGCTATTTAATAGTTTAATGATTGTAATACGTGTCAAGGGCTGCTTCCAGTTAAGTAGGGGGATATACCAAGAATTTTACTTTTGCCTTAGTTTGTACTTATTACCGAGAAAAAATTTTAATTCGTTAAATATATATATATATATATATATATATATATATATACAAAAAACAGATTTGTAAACAATAATTAATCAATTTTATTGATGAGCTTTTTACAGTATACAGGGCATATTGTACACAAAAAAATAACATACAGCAGAAAATACTTCAAAACATACCCCTAAAACTGAAATGATTAAATTCGAGTATTTGTATTAACCTTAATCATGTTTTGGAAGTAAGCGTTGAAGTAAGCGTTGAGGAAACCATTAATCTATTAATTCTTCCTGCGAAATGAATACACCTGCGTTCTTTGCAATTCAGTACAATCTCTAATGTCTTTTTATGAGGGGGCTTTTATTTAAGAGATACAATTTCCGTTTGTACTGTGTTTTATGGAATGTTCTGCATTATGAAATATTCGAATTATTCAGCTCTATATTCTTTTATTTTTCGTAAAAACCTTTTTTTATAATTAATAGTGTTGGCGTTTACTTGATGTAAATCCTAACAATAAAATAATTATTCTAAGAATTATATTTAATGCAAGCAAACTAAAATTAAGTAAAAGAAGAAACTTACGTTGAAAACCTACACATTTTTTTTTTATATAACAGCCGTTTACATATGTTTCAAGGTTATTGCCTATCGTCAGAACGGCGTAGTTCAAGTTAAAGATGAAAGTACTTGAAGAGATATATAAAAAATTAATATATAAAACACGAAACACAGTTTCGTACACGTTTTATACACCCAAAACATATTGGGAAGAGTCAACACAACGTTGCAGACGACAATGAAATACCGTCCGGCTATTGTGAGACTTTTATAGCTTCTGGAAATCCCAGACAATCTTAACGATAAAAGAATTATTCTAAGAATTATATTCAATGCAGGCAAACTAAAATTAAGTAAAAGAAACTTACGTTGAAAACCTACACATTTTTCTATATAACAGCCGTTTACATATGTTTCAAGGTTATTGCGATAGGCGATATGTTTTGGTTGTATAAAACGTGTACGAAACTGTGTTTCGTGTTTTATATATTAATTTTTTATATATCTCTTCAAGTACTTTCATCTTTAACTTGAACTACGCCGTTCTGACGATAGGCAATAACCTTGAAACATATGTAAACGGCTGTTATATAAAAAAAAATGTGTAGGTTTTCAACGTAAGTTTCTTCTTTTACTTGATGTAAATCCATTATAATTGAATATAAACTAAAATTCAAACACTTGAACTTTTGAATTACACTTTATTGACAACATAGCATGACGCGTTTCGTCGTTACAAACGACTTCTTCAGATGCTTACAGAATACTACAGAGTATTCAACAGTAGTACAATAGAATAGTTTGTAGTACAATAAAATGTAAATCAAAAGTGTTTGAGTTTTAGTTTATATTCGTAAAAACCTGTTGAAATGTATAAAAAAATTTTTAAGCTAAGAGATTGGTCAAATCTCACATACAACCAAAAAAATGCTTTACTTTGATTGTTGATCTTTGGATTGTTAACATATAATTACATTTTTCTTGAATTTCACATCAGTGACACAAGTATGTTTACATATACATAAATATGAGTACATATCTATTTTTTTCCGACATTGTATGGTCTTTATTGGCCTCCTCGATTATAATTTTCAGTTAAAACTAGGCTAAAACTAAACTAAATTGTTTTGATTTCACTGTTAATCATTACGCCGACATTGAAGAAGACTGTACACTGGTTGAAACGTTTGTAATATGTGAACGAAATATAGCCCGTGGGCCGCATGGCCCGCTTTGAGTTACAACATGGCCTACGGACCTCGTTCGATGATATGGTCAAAGATGTAGTAGTAATTTATGTTAAATTTGAAATAATTGAAATGAAAAAATTAAGTATGTGATCACGAGGGAATTATTATCAAAAAAAGTTGGCCTGACTGCTTGGAAAAGTTGGCCACCCTTGTTTTAAACATAGAACTTGTATTAATTCTCTGTGACACAAACACAGTATTCAATAAATACTGCAGAATCAATGCTGCCATCTGTTTTGTATTGAATAATTTAGTGTTGAGCTCTGGTATTAATTGCTAACTTTTACAAGTTGCCTAATATCGACTGCTTTGATATGAGATATTTGAAGTGATCTTCGATTGAATGAGAATGTGAAGGGATTCTATTTCTTCGTATGTAAGTTGACTCATTGAAAATTCAATTAAACTTGTAATGTTAGGTATATATGCTCTGAATTAAGTTTTTCAGTTTGGTCAAAAATGATTGACGAATCTTCAGTTTGATTGTTAAACAACCTGAAGGGGTTGGTAATACTTGTTCAGCTCGCTGCTTTATACGGAAATTGAAATGAATAGTGTCTGGTGGGATGAAATTGTCTATAATTCAACATACGCTTAAAAGGAACGGACTCCGACTAGGTGCACGCGTCTTGAAAGAAACGGAAGGAAGACCCGAAAGAGGATCCTCTACAATTATGCACGTGTTTGTGTGATTCAAAGCATGACGGTCGCTCTTTAGCGACTTCCTTCAGCACCACTTCTATGGATTGGACTCTCGACGTCGAAGCATTTATAGGGCATCGTATTACACACTTTTTAGCAGATACGCCCAAATCGCGTGTTTGCTACAATAGGACTGCAAGTTGAACAGCATCATCGAATAGATCCATTTTGCATACGATGAGTATTGAGATGTCATTAATTTCCATAATTACAGCCCAAGACGTTTGGATTTACCTGGATCAGCTGATGTTAACTTACCTCTTCATTTAATCATCTGTTCTGAGATGAAAAGAGGATATGGAAAGGGATGAGCTATCAGCTGTCCAGTAAAACTGAATTTTTTCATTCTCCCACCACTAGTTTGCCAGCTAGTAAAATTTGGTGGTGTTTTAATAGATATTTCAATTGAAAAATGCATAAATGACGGAATCAATACGTATAATATAGTAAGACAGAATCATCTTGCGTGCTCTCAAATGAAGCTCTATTTTGATGGAAAAGGAAGAGAATTGTAATTTGATGGTAAATAATTTCAGGATTTGTTTTCAGGAAAACGTAAAATGACGAATTATCTGTTGAAGTTTTTTGTTATCCTCGTGACATTCCCCAAAAGAAAATTTTCTAAAACAAAAAAGTCTCCAAAAGAGAGTGACATCTACTAACTCCAACATTTCTGAACTATTTTGAAATATGTGTGGAAATAATCACTCAAGAAATAATTATAAGGCATCAATAACTTGATCAGTACAGAGACCAATTTGGATATTTTCCCTGCGAATTTTATATTAATATTTGAAAAATAAAAGACACGGAGGTTTCGCTTATCTCTTGGTGAAATATCATGTTAAAAACTATAGTGTATTAATTTTTAATCTATAATTGGAAAAATAGTTTATTGAAAGGACGATAATACTATAATTCTAAGTTTATATAGAATTATCCTTCCATGACGTGTTTCTTTAATCTTTTCAGTAGAAGTAAGTATTTCATTTATATAAAATGATCTAAAGAGTCAATATATCGAAAACTTCAGTTTATTATTAACGTTTGTAATAATATGTGCTCCTTTTTTAAATGATAGTTTCAAACTGTCTGTTGAGTGAAACATTTGTAGTATGTGCTACTTAATATAAGATAGTTTTAAACTGTATGTTGAGTGAAACATTTGTAATAAGTGCTCTTTTTTATAGGATAGTTTTAAACTGTCTTTTGAGTGAAAAATTTATAATACGTGCTCCTTTTTATAGGATAGTTTTAAACTGTCTGTTGAGTGAAACATTTGTAATAACAGCTCCTTTTTTATAGAATAGTTTGAACTGTATGTTGAGTAAAACATTTGTATTACGTGCTCTTTATTCATAGGATAGTTTTAAACTGTCCTTTGAGTGAAACATTTATAAAACGTGCACTTTTTTATAGGATAGTTTAAAACTGTCTATTGAGTGAAACATTTGTAATACGTGCTCTTTTTTATAGGATAGTTTTAAACTGTCTATTGGGTGAGCCCTTGTATGTAACAATAAAATAAAATTTTTATTGAACTGAAATACATGCCAGTAAATAATGAAAACAGATATTTCGTTAGAATCAAGAACTTGAGTGCTCAGAAAAGTTGAAAATGATACTGTTCTGAATGGGGATAGATCTGATTTCCTTTGTTGACGAAAAAATGGTACTTTCAGACTTTATTTCTGTGGTCTTTTTTAGGAAAATGAAAAGTTTGAGTGAATATAACATTGGCAACAATGAGCGGAGTTGATGAAAGATTTCCTTGAGGTTAGAACTGTAACGGGTAGAAGAAGAACGCATCAATGTACATAATGTATTCTTATATTTTCGGTTGAAATATGCTATTCTATTTACCTACACGTACAGCGGACTACCTTGGGTAAATCTTCACGGTCAAAGGTAAATACGTATTTGAATAGGGTCTGGTTCGTTGTCGCGCTGTTCTTACATTAGAACGGCCCTTCGAGGCGCACAGCACCAAAGTTCCGGCGGAAACTGACAAGTTGCTACTATTCCAACAATAATTATTGCCTCGTTTTCCGTTGATTTTCTTGGTTACGTGTCCTATTGTTTCGTAACGGATTTGATCAAGCTAACGATTATATGAAATTGATAAAAGAATTAGTACTCGTCAAGTCAAAGTTCACCTTCAAACGGAAATCTTTACCCAAAGGAAGCGATAATTCAATCTGACAGTGTGACCGATTCTTGGAAATTTTTACCGAATTTGGGATAATGTTTACTTATTATCTTTCATTTCACAGGGTAGTTGATTTCTTTCAAAACTCTATCAGTAGTTCTGAAAGCGAAATGTGTATATAACTGAGCTTGAATTCTCGCTTACCTCTTGATTAAAAAATAGTCTGAATTAGACTATTGGCTTAATGTTTCAGAAATATAAATGTGAACTACGTATATGAATGCGAAGAGAGTAAACATTGCGCCAAATTGGGGAATTATAAGATAACGATTCTTCCAGAAGCAATCTACGCAGCTGAAACAATGGTATTTGACGGTCACTCAAGAACTAGAAAAATAGAAAAACAAGAACGGAAAATTCCCAGAAAGATTAACGGGCCAATCAATAGAAACGGTATTTGGATGAAAAGACATCAGAATGAACTTTATCAAAAGACAAATACAATAACGGAAGAAATCAGAAAACGGCGAGCAAAGTTCTATGCACATGTCTACAGAATGAAACAGTCCAGTCAACTGCTACATATAGGTAATTATAAAGAGTAAATGCGGAAGAGAGTGGCTAAAAGAGGTCCAAGAAGATCTACAACAGATCAATGTAAAAATCTCGAAGATCGCACTGAGTGTCGCTATAAAATCGCACATGTGAAGTTTGGACAAAAATCAACGTGCCATCCTGGAATGAAATGGACAGATGAACGAAAGGAAAAGTATTTTTCCGAAGAAAGCGCAAAAAAGATGAAGCAAAAGCCCTAATAATTGCGAAATCAAGCTCAATCTTATATAATCAATAATAATATATATATATATATATATATATATATATATATATATATATATATATATATATATATATATATATATATATATATATATATATATATATATATATATATATGTATATATACGAAAGAAATCATGAAAACAAAAGTCTAAGATAAATGTATCACCAGCACTTGAAAAATTTATTGATGCAATTTAAAGTGATATATTTTCAGTAGAGGTCATCCAAATGGAAATATTGAAAGGTATATCATATCACAAGTCAATCGACAAAAAGGGATGACATTGAAAAAAAAGGATTATTCAAAAATACAGAATCTGTTGAAAATTCGTCACATGAGTTGTAGCTCAATCACAATTAAAACCTTTCAATATTCCTCTCAAATTTGGCTTTTCAGGTTCTGACCATTCTGCAGTTTTCTGAGCCTTCAGCAAGCTTTCACGTAGGTCTTATTTCTTTCTAGTGTTATATATGTTAAATTCAGAATTTGATCTAGTATTGTTATTTTTTTCAGTTTATGACCATAATAATTTTTTCTTAAATGAATTTGCAACCGTTGTTGCGACAGGTGTTACAATGACACCTTGCTGATGAGATCCAACAAGCTCGATACACATGACACTTGCTGCTTATACAGCTATCTTCTTGCTTTCGTCTAAGAGCTTGGGAGGAACACCTTTTGGATGAGCAACCTTTGAAAAACTTATAGCAGACCATTTGACTCTGGGATTTGAACCCCGGATCTATTGAATAATAAGTTAGCCTGCCTCCGAATAAGCACTCGGTTAACTAGCTCGCTATATATATATATGTGTGTATATACTCACCTCCGAAATACCAACAAGATGAATTCTTCTGCATGAAGCCAAACGTCATATCACCAATCACATAGTGAATTACAATGCCACAAAAATTGTTCTTCTTGCTATTGATATAACTATAACATAAATATAAATCTGATTGGTTCTTCTGATTGATGGTTCGTATTCTGATATTCAATTCTGAACGACATTAACTTAGGGTACAGTAAACAATTTCATTCTCCGTTGGTTAAATGAAAAAACTTCGACAAACGTTGCGTTATTTAAGACAGGGTTCCTAAAGGAAACGATTGCCACATCTGGAACCTATCCACTTGAAGAAGGGAAGTCAGAATTTTAGCCAATGTCGTTGCTTTCTGTAACCGCTTTATGAGTAAAAGTCGAAAATTTTAAAATCCAGGTATTTGAAATATTCGGACTAATTTCGAAATTAAAAAAAGAAATGTTTCTTGGATAACCTCACACGGATTCGAAGAATATTTTTCAATAGTACCCTCTTGGATAAACTTTAATATTTCAGAATTTTAAATTAATTTTTGAGATAAACAATTTTCCTGCTATTCAATTCAGTAAAACACTGATATATATATATATATATATATATATATATATATATATATATATATATATATCAGTGGAAGTGATATATATATATATATATATATATATATATATATATATATATATATATATCAAGATTAAAGTTGATTTAAAGCTAAAATATAGGTTGAATTACTCGGGATTTTGGTTCATATTAATAACTGTTTAAAGGTTACAGTTACATATTTTTATTGACTTTCAACATAGGACGTTTCGGTCATAGTTGTGACCTTCCTCAACTATAATGAACTCTGACGTAGCACTAAAACGAATCAAAAATCCAATTTCATAACAAGCAAAAAATTATTTCAAAACCTACCTAGGGACAGACACATTGAGTTTTGGCAATAAAAATAATATTAAACAATTCTTCATTTTTAGTTTAGATAAAATAATTAGGTACAGTAAAATGAAACCACTTCATGTAGCATTATGGCTGGTTACCTTCTCAGATTCAATCGCTTGGGAACACTGATTTCACTAGAATCTAGTAAAATCTAGAACTAGAATTTTTCTGCCACCAAAATTCTAAAAACCGACCCATATAAACGAAAACGTGAATTGCATGAAATTATTTTTATCATTTCCTGAAAAAGACTCCTGATACAATTAACGATAAAGTGGATATAGCCTGCCTCAGCAGGATAAAATAATATTTTGACCTCATAGGGTAAAAAAGACACAGTTTATACATAAAGATTTCACTTTCTTCATTCAAATTTGCCCCCTTATATAATACCTACGTGCGTAGTTCAATTAACTCTCGCTAGACGGAACCATCGAAAACAAGACTGTCAAATGTCGAAGTTTTGAAGATGATGTTTTGAGAAAATAACTGAGAACGAAAAAAGATCACTCAGTGAATAACAAATACATTTTCATGAGTTTTAACCAAGTGAAGCAAATAGTGATGATAATAAACTTTAATTGTTTTTTTATAAGGGATGTTATAGATTAACTTGATGATAATAATTCGTTTTGTTTCTCTGTAAAATGAGAGAAACAACATTTGAAGTTTATTATTATCACTATTTGCTTCACTTGGTTAAAACTCTTAAAATGTATTTGTTATTTATTGAGTGATCTTTCTTTCCTTCTTAGTTATTCTCTTAAAACGCCAAAACTTTGACATTTGACAGTCATATTATCGATGGTTGTTCCGTCTAGCGAGAGTTAATTGAACTACGCGCGTATTATATAAAGGGCGGCAAATTTGAATGAACAAAGTGCATTCTTTACACACACACACACACACACACACACACACACACATATATATATATATATATATATATATATATATATATATATATATATATATATAACAATGGTTATTGACGGTCATTCAAGAATTAGAGAAATAGAAAAACAAGAACGGAAAATTCTTGAAAGATTTACGATCAATAGAAACGGCATATGGTTGAAAAGATCTCAAAATGAACTTCATCAAAAGACAAATACAATAACGGAATAAATCAGAAAAAGTTCTATGAAAGTTCTAAGTTCCAAGAACAAAGTTCTATGTACATGTCTACAGAATGAAACAGTCCAGAATACCGAAGAAACTACTTGATATAATTGTGAAAAGTAAATGCGAAACAGTGCGTGAAAGAGGTCCAAAAAGATATACAACAGATCAATATAAAAAATCTCGAAGATCCTACTGAGTGTCGCTATAAAATCGCACACGTGAAGTTTGCGATTTTATATAATCGTTTATAAGTGTTTATTTATATAACAATACTACAGCTGTAGCTGTAATATTGTTACTAGCTAGTAGTTACCTAGTATTTGCCATTTTCAATTATGTGCAATTGTCGAGAATCGCCAATCATTAAACTTCATTCGTTGAGAAAATTGTTACAGCACAGTGTAACCACGGAGAACAGAAAATTTGGGTATTCTATTGTACTTGAATGTATATTTTCCGGAGCAGTTAAGATGATAACGTTCTCATAACAATAAGTGATTAAAAAAACCACATCGAACGATTTGTGCTATCAAAAATCAGGAAATTAGAAACATGACTTATAGATGTATTACTTTAGGAAAAATGTAGTGATTATTACATTAATATTGAGTTCGCTTTATTATTATATTAGAAAAAGAGTCACGTCTCTGTGTTAACAAAGCCATACTATAGTGTAATAGAGTACTTATTACACTATAATTTATCTGTCTATATCAATCTATATCTATGTATCTATAATTTCAAATAGTTTTGAGGAATTAAGCAGTATAACGTCCAAATCAAAATAGGTGCAAACATATCGTTTCTATGCTCGTAAGAATTAAATTAATATTCCAAATTGGGGATTGTTTGAACTTTTTTCCTATTTGATTTGTGTATTTCCGTTTTGTAGCCTAAAATAGAACTAGTTTGGTTTTGTCGCTTTCAAATGAGCAGAAAAATTGCGTATAGGGGATTTCGTAGCGAAATTGGTTGTTATAGCTGCGGTGTCAGCCAAATTGAAGCTGTCTAGCTATGACAAATGTTTCCTACATATTCAGTTTCAAATCACATATGTGCTCTCGAATCTGCGGTTAGGGTGTTATGGTACTATATTCATCTAATATCTGTATCCGCCAGAAAAACACTTCTAAGCGGTTATACTTCAACTGGGCAACTTTCAGATTGTACGGAGGAAAAATGTTAAGGACACCACATAACCTATAACAGTATCCCTATAAGGGATGTTGACCTAATCACAAATTGATGTTTCTTGTTGATTTTATCAAAGTTTGTATTTATTTATCTATTCAGCATACATTGTTTTGGACAGGTCCTAATGAAAAAACAGGTACTAAACACAAAAGATACTAAAAACAAAATTGGTAGTACAAAAGTTCAAAAGTTTAAATTTTGTACTTTCAAAATTTAAAGTTCAATTTTAAAAGAAAGAGTTTGTGATATGAATCACAACTGATAAAATGAAAGATAATTATAGGAATAAAAAAACATAAATGCTGACCAAACTTATACATACATATAAAGATAAATTCACACATACATATACATTCACATATTAAGAATTATACACACATACAAGTATATGATTGAATATGAATCATGTACGTGAATACACATAAATGATTACTCTAGCAGAGATTATGCATATCAAGGAAACTTGCCTTAAATCAGTAACATAACAGTTGAAAATATCGACCTTAGCTCCTTAATTATTACATTGCACACACATCGTGTGCAATGGAGATAATTTTAGAACATTCGTTCTAGTTGCTGGAAGGTAGAACGGGAATTCGCTTCTGGAACAAACTCTTGGAACAATAAGGTTAAGCTTTTGCAATAATTCCTGACATTTCACTTTATTGTTAATTATTTGATGCAAGAACTTTATTGCATGGCATTTCCTTCGCGCACTGAGTGTGTCTACATTATGTCGACTTGTAAGTGTTATGTTGTATGCCTATAGGTGTTTATATTCCATCAATTCTGAAGCTCAAAAGTTTCAGGAACTTTCGTTGTATAGACTCCACCTGATCAATATGTACCTGATAACCAGGATTCCAGACTGTTGATCCGTATTCAAGTTTAGATATTACGAAAGCACAATACAATGTTTTCAGAGTTGAGATATTGCTATACTCCACAGGCAGCGGTTACTGTAGCATTGATATGTGGCACTAAAGTTACTTGAGAATAGAAGGTTACGCCAAGGTCAATATATGTATTGTGTCTTCCCAAAATGTTATTACCAATTTCATAGTTGAAATTCATCAAATTATATTTAGTGGAGAACGACATTACATGACATTTGGAGACTCCAGATGAAGCACGGTATTCAATTGATGTATACCCCCGGCTGAAAACGCGTTGCTTTCTGCCTATCAATTACGATTCGAAAAGTTTGATGAGGGATGTCGAAAGCCCGAAAGTGCATAGTTTATTCAATAGAATACCGTGGTCAAGCCTGTCGAACGCTTTGTATTATTATAATATCGAAAAGCACATTTTAAAAATTAGATTAATCATATTTAATGTAATAAAATTAATATTAAAAGCTGTATTTATCACCTATTGTTACGTGACTGTAAACGCCAATCAAAGTACATGACGTCATCAACCTGCAAAGAAGCGGCAAGGGCTTTTTACTTCTTCATTTCTTGGTTTGTGTTCACACCGACGAAATTAGTGCGGTGTGAATAAAATAAAATAAAAGACTGAGAAAATATATCACAATTTTTTTTACAGTTTCGTCATTTCGAAATAATCCTTTTACGATTAATTGAAATTTATTGTTATTATTGTTTGGCTATGAGTATTTAGAGTGAGAGGCTCTCTAACGCATACAATTTATTGGTGCTAGTGGGCTCCATTCCCACCGTGTTCTTGAGCCGTTCTGAATCGGCATCAAGTGTTGTTCGAGAAGTTAATTGACAATACTTAGTAAAAGCGTAGTGAATATTTAATTTATCTCTCTGTTAATAACTACGAATGCAGGAGAGAAGTATTCAAGTTTAATAAGTAGACCACCAATTTTTAACCATGTGCCCAGTTGTTTCACTTCATCGATAAGGAGAGTGATTCCAACGACTATGGCGAAAAGCTGCTGTTTATTAACATGTGGTTTTTGTAAAACGGAAGGCCTGCTTCTTTATCGGCTATGTCACCTTGTACATTTTGAATAATAAATTGGAAGTTCTAGTTTTCCATGATTTTGTTGGAGTTATAATAAATGTTATAATAATGTTTAAGGAGGTCTAGCTGCTACTATTTTCTCACGATTTTACGATTATATTCATCATTAGATTATACACATTTACAGAGTGCCAATATATGGAAGCACTCTTAATCTAATTATTACTATATAAATTATTATTATATAAATATATAATAATCTCAATGTGTGTGTCAGCGGGTATGTGCGAAATAATAATATTAAAAGTTTATTCAAGTATGAGCATAAATAAACATATCAAAGTATACTATTACTTTCTTTCGATAATTTTTTGACGAATTATTCAATAGAACATTATAGCAGAACTGGCTATGTGGAACATGAACAATGCGATGTCTCTATTATCCTTCTAGTGATAAATCTTAGAGAATATTGAAATCGATGCCTACTTATTGGAAGCGTAAGACAGTTAACTGTTTAGTACTACAAAGTACTCATCAATTACGCCACGTCCAACAAATGAAAGGCAACGACTTAACATGTAATATTCTCTAACATTTATCACTAGAAGGATAATGGAGACATCGCATTGTTCATGTTTCACATAGCCAGTTCTGCTATAATGTTCTTTTGAATAATTTGTCAAAAAATTATCGAAAGAAAGTTTGATATCGAATATGTACAGAAACGTTTGGTATGGGCCAAAAAGTACCGTGCGTGGACTGTGGACGACTGAAAGAAGTTGGTTTTTAGTGATGAGACACATTTGTTTGTTCAAGGGTACAAATCAAGTGTTGTTAGACTGTTGTTAGTTGGGGAAACTTTGCGGCCTGATCACATCCAGCAAACAGTAGAACATCCTTCGCAACAAATGTTTTGGGGTTTTTTCACAACCAATGGCACTGGACGATTAGCTCCTATAACAAGGATGATGAATTCAGTGAAATATATGGAAATAATGCGCACCAGGATTGTCCTCCCATTCATGGAAACGTTTGACGGAACATTTCAGCACGACCTGGCTCCCTGCTACAATTCCAAACCAAATGCAGGCCTTCATGCGTGAGAATGAAATAAAAGTACTCGATTGGCCGGGGAATTCACCTGATCTCAATCCCATTGGGAATTTATGGAATATTTGAAAGAAACGACTGGCAAAAATGGATTGCACTACAAAAGAAAAAATGAATATAAGTGCAATTCAGGTGTGATTTCATGATGAGGAGTTGAAGAAAATCTGCGCTACGCTAGTGGAATCGATGCCTAGACGAGTTCAAGAAGTTATTACTGCGAAGGAGGACATTCTTCATAATAATATGATGAATTTACGCTATTTTGTATGTATTTACTTCATTAAAAGGTAAGATTTCACGAAAACATTGTTTTTTATCCTTTGTCCAGTTAATTCGAACAACGTAGTATGTCATATATCATTTAGGTTTTTTTCTTGAAAGATTTCTAGCCTGTTGATGTTGCACCTGATATTCTTGGGAAATAACAGAATGTAAAAAAGGAGAAATTTATATTTCTGATCGTTTTGACAAAGAAAACTAGAATTTTTAGATCATTTTTTTACTATTCTGTGTAGCTTTTAAACGATTTCTGAACTTTTATTTTATTTCCGTGGCATTCTTCTGTCTTTTTGTTTCGGAGATCGACGACGAGTAAAAGACCGTTTTTATATGTTTGTGTATTTTTAAATAATGTACCTACTAAGTGATTTTAAACTTGATGAATTCTTTGAATAGTTGTGACTCTGTTGTGACTTTAGGAACACTTCATCTACTTGTTATCCACTACACACCGTACACACTTGCACCCAGTCTTAAAGTGTTATTTTTTCAGACGGTCTACGTCAATGCGGCGACAATTTTCTCTAAGAAATTGGAAACTTGTATTTGTGAATGGACTACTCCATCGTATTGTAGCACTCTCAGTTCCTTTTGAACGTGATATTATTTCCGATTTTCTAAGAACCTTTATGTGCCACAGTTGACACTTTGTTACAATCTGAAGGTAAAAACCCCACTCAACATATTGTATGTTCAACTTTTAGTGAGTGGACGAATAGTTTCCATAAAACGTAGACCATTATTAACTTCCGAGATGTATTGAATAAGAATTGAGTTGTTTGTTGGAATCCAACAATGACATTGTGGCGAGAACTTTGAAAGAAGATATCACTCTAAGTTGGCGGGAAAGGGTAGAGTTACGAATTTACTAGTAATGTCACTTTTTCTTGAAGAAATTGTTACTTTCTACCGGTTATTGTTGAATAGGAATATTGTTCACGTATATTTTTTTTCAATGAGTCAAGAAAATATACATTTACAAAGTTCATTATGTATATATATATATATATATATATATATATATATATATATATATATATATATATATATATATATACATATATTATTTTGAAAGTTTTCAGCAATAACAGGCTTTTTTTTGATACGAAAAAGTTTATTTTCGTTGACGTTTCGTTGTTATATTACAACTTTGTCAAAACTTTCTTTTTTTCAAAAAAAATTTAAATTGTACCAAAATTTTCAAATTCTAACCAACACCTATTCAATACCGTAGCTCTGATGTGTTTAGTTCCTTTGTAATTTGCTGTCGTTGTGTCAAACCTGACTTTTAATAATGTCATTGTCATTGTTTGTAAAAATCAGACAATCTGCACAGTGGGTTATTAATTGGAGCTAAACCAAGCGGTCTGGTACAAATTTCTTTTATTTTACTGAACAACCTTTTAGAATAAACCTCAATCTCGTAAGTTAACCTTTTTGTTGTTTGATTCATCATTTTAATTGTAATATTACGTTGTAGCACTCCTGATGAAGAAAAATTATAGTTTTGAAAGCTCGAGTTAAGGAAAAAAGAGTCTTCTTATTTGACACCACCTGACTGCTATCCCACGAATATCTAATTTATTCCTTAACTAGTCAGTCGATTCCAATATTTATCGATTCCAACCTCCAATGGAATATTGATATTGAGTTTATTGATCGGAAACTACATACAGCAAAATACACAATTAGAGTGCTTAAAAGATCTGTGAATTTAGATACACAGAAAGTCATAAACTTCTTAAATTTTCAATCGGTTATCTCATATGCTATAATTTTCTGGGTTATTATTCTATTAGCTCACATGTTACAACATATTTATAAAGCAGAAAATGATAATAAGAGCCATGTTTGGAATGAAGTGACAATCTTGCAGACTTGTATTTTGCTCAAACAATTTTCTAAATCTAACAAAAGTTTTTTGTGTCATAGTCTGAAGTTTATGAAAGTTCACAATGAACTATTCGAACCTGCTCCCTGATACATGTGTATCAAAATGTTCAATGCTTTACGAAAGAATCTCCAGTGTGCTCTCGATGATGACTGGCAATTACAGAAAAGAATTTACTCCTTTTTAGTAAAAGTTAAACTTTATAACTTGGGGGAGTATCTGAACTAGTAGTATTGAACTGTAGTATTCTCATACTACAGAATTATTCCACCTAAAAACTACAAGGACCAACTCGCTAATACAACCCTACAATTTATTAGAGTTGGTAATAGATGTATTTCATTCAATGATAAATGTAGACATTCACTTTGACTCCATAGCAGTTATTCTTAGGAGTTATGCGAACAAGGGAAATTGACTGAATTGAATTGAATCAGATTAACTTCTTCGTAATATTTCATTTAATTTTATTATTCAGTTATTAGTTACTTTCTTATTTTTTTAAGATTTTTTGAGCTCTTTGTTACATTTTCATTTTATTATTTAGTTATTATTCAAAATATGTTATTATTTTCTGTGAATGGGTATTATACCTGAGAATAAAGAACTTATTATAATTATTATTATTAAAATTCTTAACTTAATAAATATGGATCTAAAATATATTCTTTGTTCACATTATATTACTGCTAACATATTACTGTTCATATTAGTGGTGAAATGAAGTGTTCACTCTAAATTCCGATATTATCTCGATCTTATAAGTGCCCATTTTGGCCGATCCACTTGTGCGGTGTTCGCTTTTGTCATATACCTCCTAGAAGGGATTTTCTGGGAAGAAGCATTCTGTTGATGCCTCTCTTATTGAATGTTGTTCATATTGTCGCTAGACTGTATGAAATTGTGTTACTATTTCCGGCGCCACTAGGTGTTCTCAATACTGACTGATATGGCGGTCACGTCAATAATCCCCAAAAGAATTTTACACGTGAAAGAAATAGGGACGAACCAAAAAGTTCACATTACCTATTCAATTTGCCATTTACCAAGAAAATAACCTATCAAAGAAATATTTAATCCACAGAAATGTTGCCAGGTTTAAACTTCAACAATTTGATACAGCAGTCAGACTTGCTTTGAATTTTTTCCGAAAGACATTTCAATTTTAATTTATTTGACACACTGCCACTATTTTATGAGAAATATAATCTTCGAATTTTCCTACAACACTACAACTGAGATCGAAAATTTTCACAATTTGACTGTAAATATAATACAATAAAACTGAGCAGTATTGTGATTTCCACTATAATTTAGTCGAACATGCCAATATTGTTTCGCCAGTGCAGTTGCTTCATCAGATGTAGATGATACACTAATCTAATACATTGTGGACCGGCCGTATTCTTGCTGAAGTGTGAAGAAATGACCATAGAACATGAATAGTTTTATTTATTTTCCTCTTCCCATTATTTTTATTTTACAGGAATAAATTTTATAATGGAGAATTATTCATTAAAATTTGATCATTCAGTAAACTATTCGATTTCTTATGAGTTTTCCTATTCGATTTCAATGACAAACTTTCAATGAATAAATCTCCAGATTAAATTTATTCCAGTAGATGAATAAGAATAAGAAGAAGAGTAAAAGATGAAAAGTATCTATGTTCTATGGTCATTTCTTCAAATATCAGGATAAATACGGGCGGTCCACAATGTATTAGGTTAGTTTATCAACTACATAATAATATAATAATAATAAGTTCATTATTCTCAACAGGTATAATATCCAATTACAGAAAATAATAACATTATTTTGAATACTAACTAAATAATTGAAACGGAAGAGATATAACAAAGAGCTCAATCTAATCTAAGAAAACTAAAATAGTAACTAATAACTGAATAATAACATTTAATGAAATATTACAAAGAACTCAATCTAAATCAATTCATTTTAGTCAATTCCCTTTGTTCACATAACTCCTAATAATAACTTCTATGGAGTCAAAGTGAATATCACAATTATTGGTAACTCTACTGAATGTACTATGCTGTTCGAATTAATTGGGACAAAGAATAAAAAAACTGATTTCGTAAAATCTTACCTTTTAATGAAGTAAATACAAAATAGCGTAAATTCTTCATATTAATATGAAGTATGTCCTTCTTTCGCAGAAACAACTTCTTGAACTCGTCTAGGCTTCGATTCCACTAAAGTAGCGCAAATTTTCTTCAATTCGTCATCATGAAACCACACCTAAATTGCACTTATAATCATTTTTTTTGTAGTGCAATCCATTTTTGCCAGTCGTTTCTTTGAAATATTCCATAAAATATCAATGGGATTGAGATCAGGTACTTTTATTTCATTCTCATGCATAAAGGCCTGCACTTTGGAATTGTGGCAGGGAGCCAGGTCGTGCTGAAATGTTTCATCAATCGTTTCCATGGATGGGACAATCCTGGTGCGCAATATTTCCATATATTTCACTGAATTCATCTTCCCTGTTATAGGAGCTAATCGTCCAGTGCCACTGGTTGCGGAAAAATCACAAAACATTTGTTTCGAAGGATGTTTTACTGTTTGCTGGATGTGATCAGGCCGCAAAGTTTCCCCATCACTTCGTCTAACAACACTTGATTTGTACCCTTGAACGAACAAATGTGTCTCATCACTAAAAACCACATTCTTCCAGTCGTCCACAGTCCATGCATGGTACTTTTTGGCCCATGCCAAACGTTTCTTCATTATTTTCTGGGTAAGCATTTGCCTTTTTCTTCGTCTTCTTGCCTTACGGCCAACCACCAGCATTCGTTTTCGCACACTTGAGGTGCTCACATACACACCAGAAACCATTAAATCCCTTCGAAGATCAGTGCTTGTCTTTCTCGGATTAATTTTGCTATTTGTTATCAACAATTTGTCTGTTCGTGGAGTAGATTTGCGTTTGCGGTCACAGTTTCCTTTTCTTTTTGGAGACGATGAGCCACTTTCTTCAAATGTTTTTAAAATTTTCGAAATGCTGGACTTTCTCACACCAACAGCTTCAGCTATATATCTTACAGTCATAGATGTATGTTCATTAAGCGCAATAATTTTGGAACGCTTCCTCGGAGCGATATCCATCTTTGGACAAGACAATAGAGCACGTATCAAAATTGAAACAACCAACTGTCGCACCGGTAGGCTCACAACTGAGTTGCTGGAGAGGTAAAACCGGTCAGAATGTAAATGATGGTCAAGGTTGAACCCTCACGCCACCTCAGGTAGTAAACAAGCAGGGGTGAGGGTGTTTGGGCCACCCTGATACTCACATGAGGGATTGTATTAGGGAGTTGGTCCTCGGAGTCTCTAGGTGGAATGATTCTGTATTACGGGAATTTTACCTAGGAATACGACATTTCAAAGCGGACAAGAGAGGAGGACAATCAATACTATTGTGTAGTAATTTGTACAAAAATTTGAGTGATAAAGTTTCTCTCCTGCTCTGCAATGAGATTAAACTAAATCGACTCAATAATTCGTTATGATTGACTCCTCTCTATGTATAAACTGAAGAAGCAATATTGTCATGTTTGACGAAATTATAGTGAAAATCAAAAAACAACTCAATTTTATTCAAATTATGGTGTTAGATTTTCATCAAGTATCGAGTAGTGACAATTTCGCTGGTTATTTTCTAAAAACGAAGAAGTTTAACCTAGAGTTCCTTTTTTGCCCATATTTCTCAACCAATCTTCTGGCTTTATAAAAGTTGCAGCCTCCATTGTGTTTCATTGAGAGACATAAGATACACAAAAATAACAAAGTCTGGGTAACTGATACAAAATCCAACTCTTCTTTATACTATTTTGTGTGTCTTTTTTTCGATTGTTCATTTATTGATTTTATTATTAATGAACTATTATCAATTTGTGGAATACAAACAAAAGTACAATCTCTATGTTTGATAAAAATTATAAGAACTAAAAGCGAAACACTTAGAAAACAATAGAATACAAAATAAAAGAAACTAACGTGATAAGAATATCAGGTGTTTAAAAAAGTAATATATTTTGAAGTAATTTGAAGTACAGCAATTTCAATGAACAATAGGAGATTGCGAAAAAATTTTCGTCAGCGGTGTTACCATTTTCGAAATTTAGCAACGCGAAAAAAACTTGTAGTGAAAAGTACTTTACTGTAAAGTTTTAAAATTGGCTGATTGACAAAGACAATGATATCCACAAAAAAAACTAGAGGAAAACAATAATGTAATCACAGTTGGGGTGCCAACATGCTAGTGCGTAGGCTCCACTCTTCCTACCGTTTAATCTGTCAGTCTGCATATAATTTCTGAAATGGGCCAAATTTCATATACTTTACGAAATTCCAAAGATACGAGATCTTGACGATTCTACAAAATCTGCCGTTTTGTGCAATAAGCACTAACTTAAATAGTTCAATTTTTCAATGAATGGTCGGAAACATCGACGCTCTTGTCACAGATATACATATATATTTTAGGTTATACAAGCAGCATTATAACCGTCAAACACGATTAAATGATGACCTTCAGTTTCTCCGGAGTAATGATAGTTGATGCCGAGGGCACAAATAGAGGCCTTTCTATGGAACGACGTTGATGTATTTTTGTTTTGGTTTATTCCGACTAACCAGTTTTTACCTAGGGATTTTATCCCATTTGGAAATAGCTCAATAAAAGCCCTTTCGGTATCTCCTAGTCTAGGATATCATAAATTATGTAATGTCATGATTAATACCAACAATTTTAACTGTTTCGAAATCATTATCGGAAGTATTTATTAACAATTGATATTATTCTTGCGGAGAGGTGCCTGAAAAGCTATATTTCCAATTAACTAGTAATAATTTATGACTGATGTATTTCTTTTTCAAATCTTATTAGGTTCTCAGAACTTTGAGAAGCTGAAATTTGTACCGAAACGTTGACAAAAAACACCTATTTTTTATATATGTATAAATACATATATACATAATAATAATAATAATAATATTTTTATTCGAGAATAATCGATGGATACAATAATATTTAGAAATGATTTCAATATAATGGGTATTAGATAATAACATTTCCCGAATAAAAACAAAAATATACCATAAATGGTTAGCTCACAAAGACCAGGGCCTGTAGTGAACTTAACTTAAAAAATATTGCATTCAGATCTAAATACAACTCAATACATACAATTCAATTTAGGTAAAAAAATTCATATAAAATATTTTTACGCTCATCCCATTAACCAATTGCTATTTCCATCAGTTTATGGATATAATGTCTACTTCTTGTTTTAATCCAATTTTTTGTTTTAATTTTGAACTTTTTTAAATAAGAAGTATTTTTTAAGTCCAGAGGTATTTCATTATACGTTCTTGGACCAATATACAAGTGATTGCGTTGACAAACCGTTTTACTAAATCTACGTACATACAGTGAACTTTCACTAAACCGAGTACCTGCTTTATGTTCTATGAAAACGTTTTTATTTGTATTTTTCTTAGTAAAATTTAACACTGAAGCACAAAAAAGTTGATGCACATTCCATACATTAGAGAGTTGCAACAGCAGCTCCGTTGGAAATCTTATATCTTTGCTATGTATAATCTTCAGTAGCCACTTCTGTTGTATTTCCAACTTCCTCATAACATTATTGTAACCGCCACCCCATACAATGACTCCATATCTCAAGTGACTTGTATCCAGAACATGGGACAGTTTTCTAAATTTTGGTAATAAACATCTAAGCTTACCAATTAATGTTCCAACTTGAAAGTTCCATCTGAGATGTGAATCCAACCCTATTCCAAGGTACTTACACTCATAAACGCACGGAATCGTGAACGTGGTATCCTCTCTCGGCACTGTTAAGGGTGCGCACTGAGTATATATATATATATATATATATATATATATATATATATATATATATATATATATATATATATATATTGTTCCCCATGAGAAGAGCTATTGAACTTGAATTCGCAGTTCTTAGGACTTCATCTTTTTCGCCTCCCAAAAACGCGTCATCCTCTCTGAATGCTCTCTCTTCCGTTCATCTGTCCATTTTATTCCAAGTTGGCGATTTGATTTTTGCTCAAACTTCACATCTGCGATTTTATAGCGACACTCAGTGCGATCTTCGGCATTTTTCATATTGACCTGTTTTAGATCTTTTTGGATCTCTTTTAGCCACTCTGTTCCGCATTTACTCTTTATAATTATATCGAGTAGTTTCTTCGGTATTCTGGACTGCTTCATTCTGTAGACATGTGCATAGAACTTTGCTTGTCGTTTTCTGATTTCTTCCGTCATCGTATTTGTCTTTGGATAAAGTTCATTCTGACGTCTTTTCATTCAAATGCACTTTCTATTGATTGGCTCGTAAATTCTTAGAATTTTCCGTTCTTGTTTTTCTATTTCTCTAATTTTTGATTGACCGTCAATAACCATTGTTTCAGCTGCGTAGATTACTTCTGGAAGAATCGTTGTGTTATAATGCCTCAGTCTGGCGCTTCTCGAAATGCACTTTTTGTTATAGTACGCCCATGTTAGCTTGTAGGCCCTTTGGAGCTTGGTAATTCTCTGTTCATTAGTGATTCTGTTCAAACCTGGGGACTGTATAACTTCTCCGAGGTATATAAAATGGCCGACTTGCAGAATTTCACTACACTTTGTGAAGTGAGAAGATTTATTTGTTGTTTTTCTTTCCATGTATTTGGTTTTATCATAAGAAATTTGTAACCCGGTTTTCTGCGCAAATTCATGTAGTTTTTCTACGGCTAGAACGGCTTCAGTTGTGTTGTTTGTGATGATAGCAATATCGTCTCCGAAGGTGAGATATTTGACATTTATTCGGTTTTCTTTTTTGATTCCCACTTGTATGCCCTTCACATGAAGTTCCCATTCCCTAATGATTTTTTCTAAAACAATATTGAAAAGGATTGGCGAAAGTCCGTCTCCCTGCCGCACACCGGTTTTGATTTCAAAGGGATCTGATATATATATATATATATATATATATATATATATATATATATATATATATATATACATATATATTTCAAAGGTGTGGTGTGAATGAGCCACTCGAAAAATTTTAAAAAATATCAACTCACATGTAGCTATTTGTGAAGTAAAAGCAAACAGAAAGTATCAAAAATATTAAAATTCAACAAAATGCAGTAATATTAAAACCACATATAAAAGTAAACCATTTATTTTATGAAATTCTGATTACAATATCAGAAATATATAGTTTCTGAATATATAGTTTGCAGAAAATTCCACCAGAAAGAAGCAACTAGAAGCAACACGACTATCCAATAGATCAACTCACTGAAAATCCATTCAACATACGAAGACTAAGACGGATCTTGTCAAATGACTTATTTTGAAGTTTTAATAATGTAGTATTAATTCTAATACTTTTTCCCATACTAAACATGCAACAGATTTACTTAATTCATTCATATAGATCTTTCAAGTAGATTGTGAATCTCAATAAATGCTAATAAAAAAAAGAAAAAAGAGATTCAAAAAATTTAGATTGAAGAATTTTATTTTTTCACAGTAACCGCCATTTTTTTCAAAACTGCTTTTCAAAGAAGTCCTATTCAATTCAGGATTGTATATCATTTCTTACTTAAGGCCAACATTTCTTATTATACTTCAGTGAGTCTCAACCACTGTGTTGCCAGATATTTGAAGAGTGTTGCCAAAATTTACTGATACAGTAAAATAGCGTAGAAGACTTTTGGAGATTGCGTTTTGCTCCCTGGGTATGCGTCGAGAAGTAATATAGAAGTCAGAACTTAAGATGAAGTTTTGTCTAAATTTGAAGAATTTTCCTTTCATCGTTTTCAATTCACTAATTCATGCGTAGAGTTAATAAATCAGCAAATTTTCATTATCACTATTCAAATAACCGTGTACAATCATATTAACTTACACATTTTGTAAAGTAGAACAGTTCAATGAAATTATTGCCTCTACGCAGAATATCGATCTATTATGCCAAGACAATAAAGATAACTTTCGCATTGAAGACCTTGCTATGAACACATACCGCTAAATGAAAATGAGATCAAAAGTCAAACGGGGCAACAGAATTGAGTATTATCAATATAAAAATAATTAATACCAACCTAACATCATATGTTTGTTTTCGAATTGTAAATAAACAATAAATATTGGGATACGACGTCATTATATAAATGATTCATACTGATTCTGCATTTATGAATGAATGAGAAATACGGTACATTTAAACAAGGGCCAAAGGCGGAGGTGGAACTTGTGATGATGCATAAGTTCCATAATTGATACAAGATATATATATATATATATATATATATATATATATATATAAATATATATATATATATATAAAATCGCACATGTAAAGTTCAAGCAAAAAGTAAATCGTCAACCTGGAGTAAAGTGGACAGATGAACGGAAGAAAGAGCATTCAGAGAGGATGAAGCGTTTTTGGGAGGCAAAAAAGATGAAGCAAAATTCCTAATGATTGCGAATTCAAGTTCAGTCGCTCTCCTCATGGGGAACAATCGAAATAATAATAATAATAATATATATATATATATATATATATATATATATATATATATATATATATATATATATATATATATATATATATATATATATATATATATATATATATATATATATATATATATATATATATATATATATATATATATATATATATGAACATGAAAATTGTCGGCAGATTGGTAGCAGGCATTGACACGTATTTCGAGCTTATTGGCTCTCCTCAGAACGGGGTAGTCAAGTTATAGTTGTACGAATCTGGAGGTGGAAACTCAAAAAGAAAAACTGAGAAATACAAACAACCTTTGAAGGAAGTTGCAATAGTCCAGGCTACCGCGTTTGTTCTCTCCGGATTGGGAGATTTGAAAACTGCTTTGCCCATGAACTTGGCTACGCCGTTTTGAGGAGAGCCAATAAGCTCGAAACGCGTGTCAACGGCTGCTACCAATCTGCGGGATATGCCGACAATTTTCATTCTCATTTAAATTTTATTCCGCATCAAATATTATTTACATATTTTTGGACGCCTTGACTTAGAGCATCCTTGAAGGATAAATAGTCATCGCACGGGCAAAGCAGTTTTCAAACCTCCCAGTCCGGAGAAAACAAACGCGACAGCCTGAAATGTTGTGACTTCCTTCAGAGGTTGTTTGTATTTCTTACTTTTTCTTTTTGTGTTTCCACCTCCAGGTTCGTACAACTAGAACTTGGCTATGCCGTTCTGAGGAGCCAATAAGCTCGAAGCACGTGTAAACGGCTGCTACTAATCTGCGGGATATGCCGACAATTTTCATTTTCATTTTCATTTTCATTTTCATTCAAATTTTCTTCCACATCGAATATTATTTACATATTTTATATATATATATATATATATATATATATATATATATATATATATACATCAGGAATTAATTACAAGAAAAAGAATTATGTAGTTCTCGTGATATATTATCGTACTGTGCTATATTGTCGCACTTGTACATATTCGCTATCAAAAGACACTATAACTTTCTTTCGATAATTTTTGACAAATTATTCAAAAGAACGTTAAAGAAGAGCTGGCTATGTGAAACATGAACAATGCGATGTCGCCATTGTCCTAGGGATCAGTGCTAGAGAATATTGGATTCTCCATTATCCCTTTAGGGATAAATGTCAAAGAATGTTGAAATCGATGCCTACATTTATTGAAAGCGTGAGACAGTCACTGTTTCGTACTAAGTACAAGGTACTCATCATAATCTTAGCAGTATCAGACCTTAAAAGTGGAAGTATATTTAAATGAAAATTTTCAATGATTGATTCAATTCAATTCAATTGAAAAAATTCAATTCATTTTGTAAAATTCCATTATTCCATAGTTTTGACAAAGTTGCAATTTAACGCAAAGGAAACGTAAGTTGAAAAACCTTGTTATTGCTGAAAATATCCAAAAAACTAAATCTGTCGAAAAGGCTCCAAATAATTTAGAACCATGGTTTTTCTAAAGCCATGAAAATATATATATATATATATATATATATATATATATATACATCTTGTTGAATGTGCTGACACTTAAGGATGAAATAAGTGTTGTTTAGTATTATAATTCAAACTTTGAACGTTCATTCATACGATCATATCAGACGATATTCAATGAATTGATAAGAATATCGCTGATCATAATACTTATTAGACTGGCTATACTATTTGAATAAATGTAAACAGGAAAAATATATATATATGGAAATTTATACAAAAAAACTTTTTTGAACTTTAAAATAATAGTTTAGGCAATACTATCAATGAAAATACCAATAAAAAAGTTGATATTATATATAAGCAAATATAATTTACGTTTTGTATCCAGAACTCTTTGATTACCAAAAAGGAATGCAATCACATTTTTGTTTAGTTCTTTGTTTGTATTGAGTATTTTTGACACAACTACCAAGGTGAGAATTAAAATAAGAATTCGAATTGAAATACGAAGTTTCTAACTTTTGAGCTTATCGTATATTTCTTTAGCAATGAGAGTTCCAAGATATTTTGTAATCAAAAAATCTTAAAACCTTCCTGTTATCAAAAGATGAAGGGAGTACGAATTCTTCTTGTATATACGTTCTGGGTGACAATTGAATTCAACAAACCACTTGTCTTGTGCTCTTGATTTAACTGAGATTTTGTTCAAATTTAGATAAAATGAGCAAAATGCATACCTACATCTTTCCTTTATGTTCCTTGAAGAACTCATCGAATTCTATTCAACCATTGAAGAAATTGTGTTACTGGAAACAAAGGTTGAACATTTCAAACGATAATGAACAAAAAATGATAATGTTTCTCTGTGATTGTAATTTGATGATGGTTCTAGTCTTCAAATGCAAATGACAATCAACGTACCATAATTCTACCATAAAAAGTGACAGTTTTTAACTTGTGCTGTGGACAGGTACAATATATATAATTTACCTTCACTTCATCATCATGATTTCGAATCCTGTTTCAATGTTCTTATGGTTTCAACAGTTTCTTATTATAATCTTACCTTATTTATGAACATAATTAGTATTCTAACACGCAATCTCTTTTAAACACGTGTTCAATTCCTTCGTTGCACCAAGAAGAAACTATAATATTATTGTTTTTCATTTTGTTTCCAGTTGATTCAAAGTAATGATTCATCTTGTTTGAAAAATTAAAAGAGGCATCGTCAATCCTGGGGTAGTTCACTCTAGATAAATCTTATTTATAGTATTAAAACCACTGAAATAGACTCGTTCCAACCCATTAGCCACAGATTAGCGTTACTCCACGGTACTCCACTCTATGCACGGTGCATAGAGCTTTCACATTTTCACTTGTTATATTACGGGGTTCAACTTATTTAATTGGAAATTACACAATTGTCTTTTATTATAACTTTAATAAATGTTTAATTTGTGCTCCTCTATTACAGGAAGGTTTTAAACTGTCTGTTATAAATTATAAAAAAATAATAATAATAATTTTCCATGAAGCAGAATCCATACCAAATTGGAAAACAGTGCTTCAAGTTGAAGTAAAGTTGTTCATTTCACTATTGTAACCGGATCATAATAAGAAGAAATGATTAGTGAATAGTTTGAATAAAAGAAAAAATTGTTCCAATACTCAACTGATATGGATGAGTAGTATGGAAAACGATATATGAGAAATATAGAAGGAAGATATCGACAGGTCATGTTGGAGGTTAGATAGAAGAAAATGAACGATTGATATTTTCATTGCAAAGTTCTCAATATCATATTGAGTATTTTTCTGTTCGTTTTCTTTGGCTATCCTCTTTGAGATTATAAGTCGTAAACCAGTTTACTCTAAGAGGTGTACTTAATGAATATATCATGTATTTATCGTATTTCAACGTATGTATTTTACGCAAAACGCACATTTTTCATCAATAAAGTTTATTCATCAGTGAATATAAAAATAATACCAGTCATTGAAGGTTATTTTCGTCACCAGACAAGTAACGTGTCTCGATATTCCGGATGCTAACTGGCCTTTCATTGCGAAAGAAACAGTTCTTGAATATTTTGTTCTGCGCCTTAGTTCCTACTGACATCCAGAGCAAGTGTTACTTCACCATGTTTGACCGCAGGGTTGCGGAGCGAGTTGTAGAACAAATACTCCAGGTCTTACGCGTTTTTCTCGATATTCATCCATCTAGTCGTTTCCCAGATGTCAATCAGGTTAATTTAATTGGAAAGAGTCTCAAGATGGTTTTCAACGAGGATGTTGACTTGCTCAGTATTTCATTCGAATCACGATGTGGCTGGATCGATGGAAGTATTTCATTAATCCGGTTTCGAATGAAGCAATATTCATTAGAGGGTAATAGTACCGCACCGGTTACATAAATTTTGGAAACTAGAAAAAAAATCTGGCCGTCTCCGATGTAGGTAGGATTCTTCAATATCATTCGACCACGATGTCTTCCACTTTGGTTGTAGTCGGGTATTTCGGAATTGAACAAATGAATAATAAATACATAACTTAAAGGTAGAGAGTGATTTTTGCACTCAGATACAGACAAAACAGACTCTAATGAAGAATAAAGTTGAACCTTGTCTTTGGAAAGTATTCATAAAAATTGTTATTCAAATTTCATTTCGTGGATCTTGAAGTAAGTTAATGATTTTTTACTAAAAAAAATTATTTACAATACATATAATACTATTTTAAGTAACATCCGTCAAGTCCATTCTTTCAAAAGTGAATTTTCTGGGTATAAAAACAAACAATGTTTTAATTTTTTACATGATTTTATTAGTTTAAGATGCAGTGGAAGATATGTTTGAGGTGCAAGATAATCAAATCCTCTTTTACTTATTGTTTTAGCTTTATTAGGTGAGTGTAAATTTTTGCCGTTTTTCCTAATTTGGTAGGAAAAAGGTTAGGGGTTGTAACATTCATCCCATTTTGTTTCAGTTGGGGAATTAGAATTCTTAACAGAATAACTGACTCCGGTTCAAAATCCCAGCTTCTTCTCACAAGTTTTTTTACTCGACTCCAAGCTAAAATTTCGTATGTTGTTATGGACTGCATCAAGGCAAAATGCAGTGTTGGCTTTGGTTAAAGTTGGATAAAGCTTCAGAATATAAAAATATTGGCAACAACTCTGAAATCATATCTGGTTGATATTGAATTTTCATAAATTCATCACCAAATATAAATTGGTGTTGAATTCAAGTAAATTCACTCAACTTGGGCATTAACAATAGGTAAACAATTACAAAATGGCATAGAAATGACATTGACTTTTAACAACTGTTTCTTGTAGAACTACATATTTTTGAAAAAATTCTCAATTTTTATCTTTTGGTATGTTTAAACTACGGATAATATGATACTTATATTTCAAACAATTATTATTATTATTATAAACAACGCTTATTCTTGGTAACTGTCCAAGGAAGAAGTAAATAATTTTATTCGTTCATGCAACAATACATTAAACATGAAATCTCAACGCCATCTATGAATGGGCTATGAAAAATAAATATAGCAAACTATAAATAACACAAACCGCATAATTCAATAACGCTGAATGTCAAACGTTATTATACACGAGCGCAGTTGATTCAATAAAATGTCCGTACTTCATAGCTGGAAAATTAATATGTACGTTATTAGTGCTGAAATGGGAAACACTTAAGGTTTCAGCATAGTTGCCATATGTTAGATATTAATTTATTCTAGGAATAAATTAATGGTAGAAAATATAGATAATTGTATAGAGTATACATACATGCTTCTTCAAAAGCAACTCAATATCACTAATAAATTCGTAATATGAAGAAGTAATTGGTTCGCAATAGTTAACCTGACCATTCCTCTATCTGAGGAACGTTGGAACTTGATATTTATCTTAGGTATGGACAAAATATAAGTACTCGTCCCAATATTATGATCCAAACCATTACTTCAAAAATTTTGAATATATTTCAAAGTCCAAGATTTTTTACTCCTGAATTATTACCAGAAAGCACCAAGTAGTCTTTCAATCGGTGATTGTAATGTACTATGCTGTTCGAATTAATTGGGACAAACATTTTTTTCTTCGTTTGAGTTACTGTAGTAGGTATGTGAGTACCAGGTTGGCCCAAACAACCTCACTCCTGCTAGTTTACTACCTGAGGTGACGTAAGGGTTCGACCTTGACCATCATTTACATTATGACCGGTTTTACCTCGTCAGCAATTCAGTTGTGAGCCTACCGGTGCGACAGTTGGTGGTTTCAATTTTGACACGTGATGTATTGTCTTGTCCAAAGATGGATATCACTCCGAGGAAGCGTTCCACAATTATCGCGCTTAATGACTGTAAGAGATATAGCTGAAGCTGTTAGTGTGGGAAAGTCCAGTGTTTCGAGAATTTCAAAAGCATTTGAAGAAAGTGGCTCATCGTCTTCAAAAAGAAGAGGAAACTGTAGCCGCAAACGCAAAACTACTCTAAGAACAGACAAGTTGTTGATACGAAATAGCAAAATTAATCCGAGAAAGACAAGCACTGATCTTCGAAGGGATTTAATGGTTTCCGGTGTGGAGGTGAGCACCTCAACTGTGCGAAAACGACTGCTGGAGGTTGGCAGTAAGGCAAGAAGACCAAGAAGAAAGCAACTGCTTACCCAGAAAATGATGAAGAAACGTATAGCATAGGCTAAAAAGTACCGTGCGTGGACTGTGGACGACTGAAAGAAGGTGGTTTTTAGTGATGAAACATATTTGTTCGTTCAAGGGTACAAATCAATTGTTTTTAGACGAAGTGATGGGGAAACTTTGCGGCCTGATCACATCCAGCAAACAGTAAAACATCCTTCGAAACAAATGTTTAGTGATTTTTCCGCAACCAATGGCACTGGACGATTAGCTCCTATAACAGGGATAAAATTCAGTGAAATATATGGAAATATTGCGCACCAGGATTGTCCCATTCATGGAAACGTTTGACGGAACATTTCAGCACGACCTGGCACCCCGCCACAATTCCAAACAAGTGCAGGCCTTTATGCGTGAGAATGAAATAAAAGTACTCGATTGGCCGGGGAATTCACCTGATCTCAATCCCATTGGGAATTTGTGGAATATTTTAAAGAAACGACTAGCAAAAATGGATTGCACTACAAAAAATAAAATGATAAGTGCAATTCAGGTGTGGTTTCATGATGACGAATTGAAGAAAACCTTTGTATGTATTTACTTCAATGAAAGATAAGATTTTACGAAAACATTTTTTTTATCCTTTGTTTCAATTAATTCGAACATCATAGTATAATAGGAATCATTTGCTATTCATTTTAATGACACTTTATGAACAATTTTATTTCAACCACACTTGAAAGTTAATGAAGTATCATACGGTACAATTGCAACATAAATTTCAGTTCTTTACTCGAAAACTCATTATTCTGTTTCGCTTGCAGTTACGAATGGAGCTTCAAGGCACATTGCTTCTTTTATGAGGCCTCGAAAAGTATTCCACAAATTATTACTAAAATCCTCTCCAGTATAGAAATCCATTCATGAAAATATTGATACTTGAAAGCACTCCTACGAGGCATATTTTGTGCTCCACTGATGATCTTCTATACGTAGCGGCAAGTCGGCTAGGAAATCACAAGGAGCTTTCAATCAAGCGAGGCCGGGCCTGATTCAATACCATACTTACACTAAGACAAATAAATATAATTGGAATGCATGAATTTGATAAGAGAAGAAGATCATGCGGTGCATAATCTCTTATATCGATACCGAAAGTACAGTCGTTAGATGAATTCAATACTAAAATGTTGGAATGTCAAATTTCGTGGAATAGGTGGAAATAAGAGATTGAAGCATTTACGTAGGAAATGCCTGTTGTAAATTCATAGGTTCAAGGCCTGCCGCTGGTCTATCAAGAGACTAACAGTTTATTCAAAATGGTAAACCGAAAAAGATGAAACGTAATTTTGATAACGTCTTCTAGATTAAAAATATAATTGTTTCAATTATAGAATTGGAATGCTAACAGTATTAGAATATGAATATCCAAGGAATATTTTAGTTCGTTAAGATATTATTTCATATCGTCCTTCAATAATGTAAGAGATGTTAGATTAGTAAACGAAGTCTAGGTTTCTTCTTCGATATAATGCTTGAAATGATTTGATTCCATTATACGTATAATGAATTATTCCTTACGATATTTCGTCCTTTTTCTTATTCAATTGTCCGATATTTTCGTCCTTTTTGTTATTCAATTGGTTTGTATTTTTCAATAATGGGACATCTCTATGTATATATAAGCTATTTCTTTTTGCTCGTTATTCCCGAAAATAAAAGATTACTGAAGTGTAATTAAGTCAAGAAATATATATATATATATATATATATATATATATATATTTATATATATATATATATATATATATATATATATATATATATATATATATATATATATATATATATATATATATATATATATATATATATATATATATATATATATATATATATATATATATATATATATATATAAGGAAATCAAGTTTTGTGCTTATGGCACTGAATGAAATATTTAAGAAAATGAACACTAGACATTAATTTGGAAATTAAAACTAAACAAAAGAATGTTATAGTAGAGCTAGATATGTGAACGTGTACGATGTGATGTCTCCATTATCCTTCAAGGGATAAATGTTAGAGAAATATTGAAATCGATGCCACACTTGTTGGAAGTACGAGACATATGTTTCGTTCTGCAAGGAACTCGTCAGTCGCACCACGTCCATTGAAGTGAGGTAACGATTTCAATCCCCATGCATCTTCTTGTGACTCCAAGTGAAACTCCGTAGAGTAATGAACACTCCACAATTCCATCTATAATTTATAATATATTTCATATATAATTTGTAATATATTTGATCTATTGGACTCGCAACAAGATGCTTGGTGATTGAAATCATTGCCTCACTTCGATGGACGTTGTGCGACTGACGGGTTCCTTGCAGAATGAAACATATGTCTCACACTTCCATCAGGTGTGGCATCGATTTCAATATTTCTCTAACGTTTATCCTTTGAAGGATAATGGAGACATCACATCGTACACGTTAACATATCTAGCTCTACTATAACAATCTTTTGGTTAATTTGAATGAGTGTTCTAGTGTTCATTTCCTCAAGAAAGCAGAAGTTGGTACATGTTTCGATCTTTTTGATGAAGCAGCAGCAAGAGCATGTGGACATCCTTTACGTTTGGATCTCATCGATTTCAAGAACATGGACAATCTTAGGTAGTACCTTGACCTGGTGTCCGAAATGAAATAGATATACGGTCTGAAAACAATAATTAACCTGGCGCTGGTCATCTCAACTAATGAGCAAAAGACCTACAAAAAACCCCTCTCATCTGGGCAGAGAAAAGGATATTGAGTGCATCTCAAAAAATGATTATGCTAGAACAACCAGATATCTCAATTTGAAAGTTTTTAAGAACTCCAAGTCATTTTTTCAAGAAGAAACCTTTGCTATTTTCATGTATGAATTCTTTTTTTCGAGCTTTTTGAATGTTCGTGTACTCATAGGTATTTGTATTTGAATTGAATTGCAATTGAGATGTTTCAAGCAGATTTAAGGATTTTTAGGGTCGATACATATCAAATACCTCGCTTTCAATTCAGGCAAATAGAATATTTCTTTTTACTTTATTTTCGCGGGACTATTCACATTTTACGTAGAAACTCAATGTTTCCTTGAAGGTATTCTCTTGGTTGTACATTACATTTAGGCTTTTTTCATTTATTTATAAAATATATAGCAATGAATATTTTTTAGAATATCTGTTATCTGGATTTACGTGTTCCTTGCGATTTACTAACAAATGTGTCCAACAAGGTTATGATTTTTCTAAGAAACAGCAATTACCTAGATACCTAGAAGTATTAATTTGCTCCAGTACGTATTATTCACCTTCTGGTTTGACTTCATTTATAGGAAAGTAAGAAATAGATGATGACCTCATAAGTTAAAACACGAGACATTTAAAACCAATAACCCGTTTAACCAATCAAAGAGGAAAAGCTAAAAGTTCGCGCTACAATGTCAGTTGACCTAATTCTGAGTATGTATCAAATATCCATCAAATTCATCATGAAACAAGTTGTTAGACGAAAAAGAAAATATCATTTTACTTTCATTGAGATTGTTCGTGCTTTGAATAACTGACCAACATTTCGCCTTTATGTTAATGTCTGAACACATAAGTAACTCGTCGAAATCCGCGATTCTCAAATACACAGCCCTGTTTCATTTGTCTCGATACCAATTTCGAGACTACGAAATTGTAACAATGTTTTTCACCCATCTGAACAAATTTTGCGCATTTCTAGTGAATGTCGCGAAAGAATTCGATGAAAAGGAGCTCTTTTTAGCACTGACTTATGACGAGTTCACTATGGCGATGACATTGACCACGCGTTTCCCGCCAAAACATTAGGCATTCTCGCAGGTATCATCAGTTTTTTTTTAATCCACAGGCGTACCACTGTATTTTCGGCAAACTGTTATGAAACTCGCATTCCTTTTATTCTTTCGATTACCATTGCCGGTTCGTTTACATGTTCAGGCTCCGAGGAATTTGCACTCTTTTTCCTTGGTCTTTTCGTCCAAGAATGGCGGTTAGCGCGAAGCTGAACGGTAACGATTTAATAATGCAAAAATTAAAAATCGAATGTGGGTGAATTTTCTCTACCTTTTTTCAGATTAAGGACGGAAAATGTGAGAATTAGTTTTTGCATCAGTGCCGTCCTCTTCAAAAAGCTGCAAAAATGCCTTATGGACTTATGATACAAAAATGATGAAATATAAAGTAAAATTTTCTAGTATTTGGAAAACATCCCGATTAGTGAATATTAACAAGAGTAAGTGATGTTTTCTGAAACTAGAGACGTACGTGGTTTTGTTATTACTTAGTTCCAAAATTCGCAGTTGAAAGGAATTCACATAGTAAAAATTTACAGACAATTTACTGATATACGAGTATCATTGGAAACTGTATAAAATAAGTCTTGTTAAATTTTCCTCGATACCTCCCACATTTCGATAATTCCAATCAGAAAATTCGAGATATCGAAATGGTAAGATATAAATGCATCATCCAAGAACATTCTTGATAATAATTACTTATTCATTGTTTTCTTTGTCGGCGTTTTAATGTACTTATTCATTCGTATTAGTTATTGTTTTGACTCTTATTTCTTATAGCAAGAAATCCAGGCATAAGTTGCAGATTAAAGTTACGGATATTAAGATCTATCTACTAAATCACTCGCGAAGAAAATCTCAAAGCCAATAAAGTTCTCTGATATTAAGTTCTCCCAACGGCGTACATGTTTCTAATTGACTTCAATGGTTCACTGAGTTGCAATAATGAATCGATGGTCGTAAATATCCCATAATATTGATAAGATTCCATATGGTAGGGTAAACGTACTGCTGTGATTTATTTATTGATAGATGACAGTTTGAACGAGTTTGTATTCGTAACCGATTTCTACATTTTTTCATATGTAATGTAAAGCATCAATAAATTATTATATTCGTTCTTTGGAAGAAAAATCATGTTGTCAATGTGCACTCCATTTTCAAATTTCTATCAATCATTTCTCAGTTTTTGAATTGAGAGAGGCTCTGTTGGTTTGCTTCTATACTTCAAGTTTTCACATTTGAGGTCTCACTGCTTGAGAAGACGTAATAAAATGAACGTCTCTTCAGCTTCAATATGTTCAAATTGTTGCTCAAAATGTTTACTTTGGCGTATGTGTATGACGTTCTAGCATATGGAAAACGAATTGGTAAGATAATTATAACAGCTTCAGTTATGATGTTTGTCAAATAGAATTTTCCATTTTCCACACGAGAAATGAGTTCATATTTTACACTTCAGAGACTATAGAAAGAAAAGCAAAACAATTAAATTCGTGTCGATTGCATTTTCCAATTGTCTCCTTCAATAATCAAATTGCCCCCCTGTGGAGAGTAGGCCCCACGTTGGGAAATACTGGTTGACACCGTAACATTTTCGAATCCTCCGTTCAACATATGTTGATACATTTTCTTTGATACACTTTCTACAACTTCAAAAAATGAAAGAAGCATTTTGTAAAATATCAAAAAGTTCAAATCAAAATGACTTACTTATTGAAAAAAAAACATTTTGAAAACGTACTTTATATATCACACAAATAGTATATACTTTCGGGGTTAGCTTCATCATAATGGATATATTTAGTAATTTTAAATCTCAAAAATTTTATTTGTGAAATAAGATGAAGTTTTATTCAATTACTATTGAGCACATTTCATGAAGAAGAATATAATAATCTATCCATTTTCATATTTAGTGGTTAAATAACAAACTGAGTAAGCTAATTGGTATATACTTATATTCAATCTATACAGGCTCGACAGAAAAGTAAGAACATAGGAGATAATACACCGTGTACTTAATGCAATGAACACTGAGACCTTGCCAAGTTAAATTTCATATGCTGTTGAAGTCTTGTTAAATATTTGTTTTTTTGTAGTATTGACGCATCAAAAATACCTGTTTCCCAGTATTCCATCATCACTTCAGTGTTTCGACCGTTTAAGAGACAAGTTTCAGTAAGTCTGAACTTCTCATGTCTGAATCAAACTAGATTCTAATAAATGCTCTTAATATTAACGAAAAATTAAAAAATAAACCACTGAACTTCATATTAAATCATTTAATATATCATGAAAGGTTTTTTTTTAATGTCGCCACGAATTTTTTCGGGGCGACTATCCCATTATTTCAGTAATTAATTATCCTGATAAATAATTCCCAAAAACCGTTGATGTTGTCTAGATGATACGACAGGTAAGATAGTTCCTTGAGATGCACTTGCATCTGAGGAGACGCCTCTGATTTTTGATATTGGTGGACCGGTGAAGCAGGTTTTCTTCATAGGCTAACGACCTGCTAGTTCCCGCGCTTGTGTCGGTTAGAGGAATACCTACGAACTACACATACAGGGGTTGACGATGAAGTCGTGGCGACAACTACATTTCTTCAATTTTCATTCTGAATAATTGATTAGTTTTCATCAAAAAAACCATGCAAAATGGTCCTACCGAACTTATATAGAGCAGTTTATATTTAAATTAGTTTTGCTGTAATCAGTTACATTATGTCAAAATATTTTCATCGTATTGACACACATGTATATAAAAATTTAATGAAATAAAGTACTAGTTACCATTGTCCATTAAACGGATGAAATAGAATGTCGTCTTAGAAATGGCTCTTTCAACGGCAAAATGCAATGAAGAGTAATAAATTAAATTTTGATTTAAGCATTGTTGGCTTTTCGTAGCACAGAGCAAAACTAGAATATGGGAGTATGGGAGAGTCTTTCAGGACTTCACGAGAAATATTTATCTATATATTAGATTTATCATGTCACATACTTGTCTCGATGGTATCATAGCATGTCATCAGATATTTAAATGTAGGTAAATATTTTTATGCTCATATGGTGGCAACTAGATATATAACTTTCAACTATTTATTAATAATCTCTTGCAGAAACAATACACATCCAAAAGAATAGGAATTGGACTTCAGCAAATCAAAGAGAATAAAACTTATATTTGTGCGTGTGTAACAGCAATTCTATTCTCGAGAATCTTTATTTATATAAAGTATTTCAAATGACTGTGATAGAAACTGCACAATGTGAAGAATTTTACTTAAACGAAATAACCTGAAGTATGTTGAAGTTCATGTGTACCTCGAATCATTTTGCTGTAGTTTAATAATTTGCTACAATTTTTTCGAAAATAAATCATTGAATGAATTCATTTGATTTTTCGAATTTGAATTTCGAATGAAATTACCGTTGGTTGAGATGTATGGTACTAAGAAATTCATGGATTTCTCTCGAATCCGTGAAATTATCTATCGTTACATACCAACTGTCTCATATACTTTTGAGATGACCCCTGTACACTTTCTAGATATTCTTCTCTTTCAGTTCGGAATGATTAAACGTCCATTGATAGTTACCGCGAAATTGTTATGAACAATAAAGTATGCATAGCCATCATCAGGTTGTACACGCGTTAATCCTGGGTAAACATTCTAACAACTTTTCTCTTGTTAATTGTTCAATGTACAATGTTATTGAGTCATTCATAAATGGAAATAGGAGGTGGGGCCATTTCCTGTTTCGATTCTGATTGATTTATAACATATATATATATATATATATATATATATATATATATATATATATATATATATATATATATATATATATATATATATATATATATATATTTATATGTACATATACGTTTAATTTTTGTCTGATGGGCAGTCGACTTTATTTCCAATTGTTGCAATCTTTCGAAAATGTTCATTGTCATGTTGTAATGAGAATATAATTGTCCGCCTCCTTTTTTACCCCTGAAGAAAGCTATATATGAGATGAGCTGTAGCTGTATAATAACGAATATAATTACGTAATTATTTATCCGTCTCCGGCTACAAAAACCAGTGTAATATTTCAACTACTTTTACACAATCGTGCAATATTGAAATATCAAATTGAATATATATATATATATATATATATATATATATATATATATATATATATATATATATATATATATATATATATATATATATACGCTATCAAAGTATACTATAACTTTTTTTCGATAATTTTTTGACAAATGTCTCCATTAGCCTTCTAGGGATAAATGTTAGAGAATATTGAAATCGATGCCTACACATATTGCAAGCGTAAGACAGTCACTGTTTCGTACTACAAGGTACTAATCAGTTACGCCACGTGGAACAAATGAAAGGCAACGAATTCAATTCTCACATATTCTCCTATTGATTGTAAGACAGAAATATATAGTAAGTCGTATGAATATATAATGCATAGATTGCTGTTCATCTCAAATCTTAGGAATCAATGAAAAGCTCATGAATACATGTGACATTGAAAGTTTCACACGTCCTTATCAATTAAGATACTACATTTTACAACTCTAGTTTTTTGGACATATTATATATTCAAAATTATTTATTGTCTGGCAGAGATTGTTATATTTTGAATATTTTTAATAACAGGCTATTTTCAATGTTAAAAGCTTTATTTTTGTTCACTTTCGATGTATATCACAAATTTCTCAAAACTGTGATAAATTAAGCTTGACAAAGTTGTGATATACAATGAAACGTCAACGAAAATAAAGCGTTTGACATTGAAAATAGCCTTTTATATATATATATATATATATATATATATATATATATATATATATATATATATATATATATATATATATATATATATATATATATATATATATATATATATATATATATATATATATATATATATATATATATATATATATATATATAATTAAAATAAATTAAACTCTTGGCTTAATGTTTCACGATTTATTTAACAATATGTATAGTCAACATGTTTCGAGCGTTAGCTCATTTTTATTTTTCCGGGTGTTCGGTCTGTATGAAGATGAGAAGTTTCAACTCATATATTCTGAATTGAAACATTTCGTTGTCGGTGACAACTTCATATATATATATATATATATATATATATATATATATATATATATATATATATATATATATATATATATATATATATATATATATATATATATATATATGTAAAATGATAAGATACTCTTCATATCATTTGTATATAGTTATATTATAGTTGTATATAGTTACTGTAAAGAAGAATAAGAATTATATCTGTGAATTGGTATCTTTCAAGAGGAAGGAGAAACTTCATTTTCAACAGACAGAATTGAATAGATCCCTTTTCAAACTAAGAGAGATATAGATAAGATGTAGATGTAAAATAATAGAAATAGATAGTGTTAAGATTGTATAGGATATAAGGACATTAAATTGATTTATAAGATTGTACTCAGGTATATCTCAAACGATTGATTTATTCTAAAAGAAATATAACTTTTATTTACAATATTCATTAACATTATAAAGTTTAACTTACCTAAAAGAAAAATCAATTTAATGTCCTTATATCCTATACAATCTTAACACTATCTATTTCTATTATTTTACATCTACATCTTATCTATATCTCTCTTAGTTTGAAAAGGGATCTATTCAATTCTGTCTGTTGAAAATGAAGTTTCTCCCTTCCTCTTGAAAGATACCAATTCACAGATATAATTCTTATTCTTCTTTACAGTAACTATATACAACTATAATATAACTATATACAAATGATATGAAGAGTATCTTATCATTTTACATATATATATATATATATATATATATATATATATATATATATATATATATATATATATATATATATATATATCGAGAAGCATTCTTGCAATTCTCCTATAAAATTCATTGCAACTGTCAATTTTTTCAAATGTTCTGCGAAGTCGTCGGCATCCATTGATGCACAAAATGTTCAGATCTTCGTTCGTTTTAATTAGACTCATTAATAACGTTGATTTGAATAAGACTGAGACGTAAATACATGAAGGAATTCAAAATTCACCTTTGGGTATCAAGTTGGTTAGCTGTTAGGAAGTTTGTTCTAAAATATTGTGAAGGAATAAGTAATGATAACACTGATTCGAATAGCTTTTCAGGAAGTAGATTACGGAATAACCAAAATCTGGATTGCTTTACCGGATATTTATATTTAAATTACACAAAATATCAAATGATTTAATCTTGGTTTGAACGTTAGTTTTAACGTCTGTTAAATCTTTTTCACACAAATTATCTCTTGTGCTTGATCCAAGCTCAAACACTTTATGTAAGAATATTAATGCTATATCTAATTCAGAATGACAATGAAGTAATTCATAAGAGCTGTTCCAATTTTATACGATGACGACATCAAGTACCTATACGAGTTTGACTACATGAAGAAGATTGTTTTATTATTGACTTTGTATGCAAAGTGATAATAATTGAAAAAATATATTAATATTTATCAACTCAGAATGTTTTATACGAGTACACCTATGTTTCAGTAATATACGTATACATATATTGTATATATATATATATATATATATATATATATATATATATATATATATATATATATATATATATATATACAACTCCAATGGAGTTGTGAGAATTGTGTTTCATTTAACCCTCATTATATATATATATATATATATATATATATATATATATATATATATATATATATATATATATATATAATATATTTTTTAGTGTTTCTTTGGGATTGCAGTCTCAATAATATTCGAAACCAATGCACTTGGTAATACTCGTAATTATATTTAAAATTCAAGAAACAAATGTACTTTCGGACTAGCTTCACAGTAATCGTAAGAAAATTTCAATTTCAATAGTGCCTTGTTATATAAACTGAAGAAGAAAATAAACATTTTCGAAAACTTGGTAAATACTAAAGTGGTAACTTATTTTCCTGTCCTGGACTGCAATCCCAATTAAACACTGAAAATACATATCTACAGTCGTGAAACATTCAACGGTATAATAATAATAACAATATTTTTATTCAAGAATAATTGATGGATACAATAATATTTAGAAATGATTTCAATATAATGGGTATTAGATAATAAATAACATTTCCCGAATAAAAACAAAAATATACTATTAAAATAAATTAAACTCTTGGCTTAATGTTTCACGATTTATTTAACAATATGTATAGTCAACATGTTTCGAGCGTTAGCTCATTTTCAAGACTGAAAATTTTTCTTTTCATTTTCAGTCTTTGAAATTGTCTTGAATCAGTCTTGAAAATTTTCATTTTCAGTCTTGAAAATGAGCTAACGCTCGAAACATGTTGACTATACATATTGTTAAATAAATCGTGAAACATTAAGCCAAGAGTTTAATTTATTTTAATATTCAATTATGTTTCACCAAGAGTTAAGCGAGAATTCAATCTCATTAAACAAAAATATACCATAAATGGTTAGGTCACAAAGAACAGGGCCTGTGGTGAACTTACCTAAGAAAATATTGCATTTAGATCTAAACATAACTCAATACATACAATTAAATTTAGGTAAAAAATTTCAAAATATTGTTACACTCATCCCGTTAACCAATTGCTATTTCCATCAGCTTATGGATATAATGTCTACTTCTTGTTTTAATCCAATGTTTTGTTTTAATTTTGAATTTTTTCAAATTAGAAGTATTTCTTAAGTCCAGATGTATTACATTATACGTTCTTAGACCAATATACAAGTGACAAACCGTTTTACTAAATCTATGTACATACAGCGAACTTTCACTAAGCTGAGTACCTACTTTATGTTCTATGAAAACGTTTTTATTTATATTTTTCTTAGTGAAATTTAACACTGAAGCACAAAAAAGTTTATGCACATCTCGTACATTAGAGAGTTGAAACAGCAGCTCCGTTGGAAATCTTATATATTTGCTATGTATAACCTTCAGTAGCATCTTCTGTTGTATTTCCAACTTCCTCATAACATTATTGTAAGCGCCTCCCCATACAATTGACTCCGTATCTCAAGTGTGTCTCTACCAGCGCTCTATAAACCACTGTCGGATGACTTGTATCGAGAACATGGGACAGTTTTCTAAATTTTGGTAATGAACATCTAAGCTTACCAATCAATGTTCCAACTTGAAAGTTCTATCTGAGATGTGAATGCAGCCCTATTCCAAGGTACTTACACTCATAAACGCACGGAATCGTGAACGTGGTATCCTCTCTCGCAACTGTTAAGGGTGTGCACTGAGGTAATAAACGCCTATCTATAGAAAATGGCATGTACTTGGTTTTTTCAACATTCAACGTTAAGTTATGCTGTTTCAACAATCTGTCAATATTCACGAAATCAATTTCTGCTTTCCTTTTGAGATCTGTCCAATCTTTCCCAGTATAAATTATAGCTGTATCGTCCGCAAAACTGACAACTTTTTTTTATGTAAATGTTTCTTCACTGCTACTTTGAATGAAACATTCTGATTTCTTTGTTTCTAAGAATTCTATCTCCTGGCATTTCAAAAGTCACTTGAGAGGTTTGTGTTTCCTATTTAGACGACCTTAAACTTCAAACGTTATATGGAATATATGCAGTTGATTCAAAATTGTTTACCTGTTATCTATTTAATAGTCAAAACCGTTATTGGTATGCTATTTTGGTCAAACTGAGGGAAGCTATTTTTACAGTTTAGAATATTTGCTATAATGTTTCATTTAAACTCATAATTAATTAATACTACAAGAATAAGATATATTAATTAAAGTTTAACTCAAGTATCAAAAAATATTCATCCACCAATTCAACTATCATATTTTAAATTTTGAAGATCAAACGTTCTTTTGTATTAACTGCGCATGTTCGCTCTGTCGATGACGTAATATACCCTATTCAAAGCAATTAACATTATGCGTCAAATATAACAATAGGCCCTTTTTAAGATGCCAACATCACCCCTCACCCTACTATGTAGAAAATTTTCAAAATATTTATATATATATATATATATATATATATATATATATATATATATATATATATATAAACATATATAGTAATAATTAGTTTTTTATTCTAAACAGGTATAATGCCCAATTACAGAAAATAATAACATAATGTTGAATACTAACTAAATAATTGAAATGAAAGTGATATAACAAACATCTCAATCTAATCTAAAAAAAAATTAAATAGTAACTAATAACTAAATAATAACATTTAATGAAATATTACAGAGAACTCAATTTAAATTAATTTATTTTACTCAATTCCGTTTGTTCACATAACTCCTAATAATAACTTCTATGAAGTCAAAGTGAATGTCAAAATTATTGAAAACTCTATTGAAAAGAGAGGTAATAAGATATACTTGTCTAAAAATCACAAACGGAACAATTCTTTATTCCACTAGTTTCGCCTTTTACGGCATTATCAAGAATTAATACATATTACAAAGACCACCTTTAAATACTTATTTGCATATCAGTTCGGTCCACAGAATACACCCTAAATTTGGTATGTTCTGTGGTTTGATCCCTGGAGGTAGTAGAATATAGAACATCAATATCACTCCGTTCTATGTTTGTTATCCATAGAACATAGAGTGAAGATAGAGGTTGGGATTTCCACACTATGAGAGATTTAACAGTGGGGAATGGTTTAGGTCCAAGTGGTCATTGAGAAGATTGCAATTATCAAATTTTTGGAGTTTATTTATTTCCATGGCTTCCAGGTAGTTCATTTTCATACCTTTTTCACAGTAATGGAGAATATTTGGTTTGAAATAAGGTGAGATCTTATGTCCTGTCGACTCTAGATGTTCCCGAAAAGCAGATTGCCCGTTTTTTAAATGTTCTTTTAGCTTAGTTTCAAAACATCTTCCGGTCTGGCCTATATAGGATGACCTATTGAATGTTGACTCCATAAACCAAATGGGGATTGTATTAGGAAGTTAGTCCTCGGAGTCTCTAGGTGGAATAATTCTGTATTAAGAGAATTTTGCCTAGGAACACGAAATTTCAAAGCGGACAAGAGAGGAGGACCATTAGTACTATTGTGCAGTAATTTGTACACAAATTTGAGTGATAAAGTTTCTCTCCTACTCTGCAATGAGATTAAACTAAATCGACTAAATAATTCGTTATGATTGATTTCTCTCTGTGGATAAACTTTATCCTCCCTCCAATCTAAGAATTTTAAGAACCTTTTCTGAATAGCCTTAAGATGGCGTTGATGTCAAGTGTAAATAGGATGCCAGATTATGCTGCCATACTTCAACTTGCTACGGATTAGGGTATTAAATAGTCCTATGAATGCTGAGTAATCATTAAAATATTTGCCATTGCGTATAACGAATCCATATATTTTCGAGGCAGATGAAATAAGTTGGCTGATATGTGGAATGAAGGAAAGCTTCTGATCGAAGACTACACCAGGATCTCTCACCTTTTCAGAACGAGAAAGAACCTGACCACCGTCGCTATAATCACACTCAATTCGGTCTCTTTTCCTTGTGAAAGAGACGACATTACACTTTGACACGTTCAGAATCAAATAATTGTCCTCACACCAACTAGCAACATGGTCCAGCGCGAGCTGAAGTTGAACACAGTTGTTCTGTGATCTAATTTCATGCTATTGTTTCAAATCGTCTGCGAGCATCAAATGTGGAGAATGAATATTATCCATCAAATCATTTACGAACAGAATAAATAGCAGTATTCTAGATATCTCCAAACTAAGTGATATTTAAATCTTGACTTATTTGTTCATTGAATCTAATGACTTAATACGCCATACTCAAAACAATGAGGATAGAACGTCCATTATTTGATTTCAATTTACAATGATTCGTTTCTGTAAAGATGAGAATATATTAGAAGAATGATCATATAAAACGACGACTTATTAATAGAGTTGAATGAAATCGATTAAGATTATCTATTCAGGTGTAACAATCAAATATATACTTCAAATCTCCATCACAGAGAAGTATGACCTTGACTTAGAGGTATTTCTTTTACATCATGACATACCGCGCTACCGAGGTTGGTTCCGGAAATTGTTACCATTCAATCCGAGAATACAATTTCGTATTGATGTAGCACTAATATAAAAATTGATCACTACCTGGAATTTTGATGCGGTAATGAATGAATATAGAACAATTTTATAGAATATTTTGCAGAAGTGCATTTCTTCTACAATAGGCATGATGACAGTAATCAAAAATCACTAAAATACTATATTTATTGGATATAACTTGAAGCTTAGGATATGAAACACGCAATGTTTTTTTTTTATTAAGAGTGTAATTAATATTTATTTTCATAAAATAAAACTACAAAATAAGGCAATCTGCCATGATATCTAGAACACCAATCTGAGCACATGACGCCACCTTTGAGTAAACTCGCACCAACGTCACATCTCGTATTGTTAACTTCCACTACGACTGTGTTTTTATTTATTGTGTTATTAAATTCCACTATTTGAGAGTGAATGTTTATAAAATCGAATATAAAATAACACGAGTCACGGATCAAGGATTTACTAAGACAAACAGCGCTAATTTGCCTAGAATCGACATACTAATGTTGGGAGAGTGTTTGGCATCAAATAAAGACTTTTGTTCAGCAGAATTTAAAAATGTTGAAACTTCCATGTAAGTATATTAATAATAATAATAAAACATTCTAATTTTTTTGAAAATTGATTTTTCTTTAAGGTCCTCCAGGCCATCCTATGGCGATGACGCTATTATATTCCATATAATTATCCATGACATTTGGTAAGTGAAATTTGAATAAAATACGTAATATAACAGCAATGAGATGAAATTTCGAGGTTAGACCTCGAAATAGATTGTTTATATTTTTACATTTACACCTCGTACAAAATATTATAACCAAATATTTTATACTATACTAGAATCAACAAAACAATGTAAAAACTCACATCAAAGTGATCTTCACAAAAATAAAGGTGAGCACTGGACAATATTGCATTTGAATCTCGCCTTACAAGTTTAAGCCACTTGTTTCGTGTTGTTTCATTTTGAGGAACCAATACAAATAACTTATCAGAAGTTTTCATGGATGTGTTCTCACACTGGAGGACCCCATGCCACTTATACACTTTCGAATTCATATTTAATAATAAGCTCGTGCAAAATAATTAAATTATTGCACGAGCTCAGGTTCTAGTGTTTACTCTACTCAAACGTGACGTCAAAAGCGACGCCGTTACACTGACAACCGCATTAGGTAATTACGTAAATTTATATTATAAAATTGCATTTTTTCCCTACTAAACTCTTAATTTCAGCAGAAATATCTCATTTATTGTAAATAGTATATATTTGTGGACATTATAGGTCCGTTTTTCAAAAACTGTAATCATGCCTATTGAAGGCATAATAAAGCATACATCTGGTTAAGAAATAAATGTAACGAATGCTAAAAAAGATTGTAAAACAGGAATACCTAGAAAAGTACTGAGCTAAATTTTTCATTGGATAATAAAACCGAACATTTTATTCGATATAAAGAAGCTGAAAGTTAATGAAATATTCTTGAAAATAGTAATATGAAACACACTTTTCAATAGTGTTATTTATTTATTCAGATTTTATTTGAAAAATATGGACAAATTCATTTTAGTTTGAATATGTGCAGTCGAATATTTTAATTTGCAGGTTGTGTGGCTTCTCTACATTGCACTTTTCACCTGAAGAAGAACTCAAACCAATACGAAACTCCTAAAATAAACACAATCATTGAATTTCAGGAAAAGAGTGTCATTTGTGTCTAAATTCGTATAGGAGGTGCAATGAAATGTACATGTGAATCTTCAAAGTTAATTTTGAAAATTTTTCTACAGCACTACGTCTTAAAAGTACAGAATTATTGAGCTTACTTTCAAAACCATCAATTTGAGAAGACTTTAATTTGAAGACTTAAATTTTTATATGATAAAAAGGTTAAAATCCATGTCAAAAATTTTGCATAAAAATAATATTTCACTTTACATATTTTTAAATATTGGTTTTTAAATATCCAAATTTGTTTGAAAATTTTGAAATATGCAGGTATAAAATTGGTTTTGCACACGTTGTGTGTGATGCTTAGAATATTCTTGTTGTAATGTCAAAGTTGTTAGTTCTTTCATATGGCAATATGTAAATTGTCTTTTGTATTTGTACACTAGTGATTAATTGTTTTGAACCTGCTATTAACGTTACTATATGAATTTAAATTTGCAGGGATACTTATATTAAATAGGTAGATTGATAGATCGGAGAGAAATCTATAATATGAATTCTCGTTCTGTGAAACATTTTCATAAAAACAGTTCAAAAGAAATTGAATCTATATGCTTCGATGAATATCAATAATTTTGTTCCGAATTCCTTCGGTTCGAAATGCGAGGACCTACAAATTAAAGCTAGTTCCGTGATAATTACCAGAGCGAAGGGACCGATACATTGGCAGTCATCTCTGAAATCGAGTGTTGCAGTGATCATCGAACACATTTTCTGTTGTAAATATTACTCGGACAATGTTCCCGGTTGGCAATCATTAAAGAGCAACGAGGATCATAATTAAGTATCATCTCATCTCAGCAGATGTTCCGCGAAAATATGCGAGACCGTTGAAGCATATACACATCTGGGGGCAACCAGTAGTGAGTTTATGTAAACGCGGGAGACGGGATAGCATAACTCGGCATCGCTCTGCTGATCTGTTCTTCTTCTTCTCTCATTTCCTCGTAGGTACTCGACAAGTGTCGCCAGATGGACAGAATCGCCTTGCACTTTATTTCTTTGCGGCGGAACACCGATGCCAGACGTTGGCAATCCTGAGAAATGGACAATTAGCCGTAGAATTTGTGTGTTTGCAATTCTACGAAAAGTTCAGACGACACTGACAGATTCTCTTGGAAAATGAAATCCATTCTTACGTTATAATTATGGGTGTCAATCAAGGTTTTAAATAGATTCTTGTAATAGTGTCGATCCATTATAATTAGCAAGGGCTCTCTTCATTTCTACGTCTTCTTAGAAATTTTGTCCCTTTCAGTTGCTAAAATTTTTTTTTAAAGTAGAGAAATTTTAGAAATGTTACACATTCGTAAAAATTTAGAAAACACAGTAAATGAAAGAGCAGACATTAAACATCTTATTCGATTTACAACAAATTAATAAACCTCACAAATAACACTCGTAAAATAAACACACAACAATCACCAAACATCACATCTCAACACTCATTTTTTCCAGATCTACCTTCAGTTTCACACACATAAACCAACAATATACATATTCTGGATAAGTATATAAAAAACTATGTAATTATAAAATGTAAATATGAATCACACTTATTAGAATCACCTGGCTTACCATGAGTTTTTCAGAGGTTTCCTCATGGTGAAGAAGACTAAAACTTCCGAAGCGAATGCTAAGCCAGAAATTTTCCTCTGATAATGAAAATCAATAAGTGAAGATACAAAAAAACTAATTTGATTTTTCTAAAAAATGAGTTTGAGTTATATATATATATATATATATATATATATATATATATATTATATATATATATATATATATATATATATATATATATATATATATATATATATATATATATATATATATATATATATATATATATATATATATATATATATATATATATATGTTCAGAAAGGTTTCCGCGGTCAGAAGTATGTATAAAACTTAATTCTCGGAATGAGCCGCGTTCTTGATTTATACAATCTCGACGTTTCGGCTTCCGAAAGGTAAAGTCAGGATTTTTGTGAAAACGCATATTGAAAATGCTATTATAAATAGCAGCTTTGTTAAAACTTGAAATAAATCATTTTCAATGAATGGCATTCCTAAATTGTCAAACAAAATAATAATTCTATGCAATTTGTTGAAACATTGTTATTTTTACGTTTAATTAAAGATTTAGAAAGTAGTGAATATTCATTTCCTATTTGCAAATCGTTAACAACAAAGAATTTCTTCTATTTTTACTGTCTCTGTCTGGTACAAATAACGATTTTTAGTTATCTGTATATGGCATATATGTTAAAGATACACGAAAATGGGAAAATCTGTATTTTGCACGAATCCCATATACTAGTATATAAATAAATCGGTCTATTGTTGATACAGGGACCCTTAGCTGTACGGATATTTTGCCACAAACACCGACAGTAGAATTTGAAAAATATGTTAATTCTTATGTAAATCTCCCTTATTTGGCACCCATACGTATTGAAAAAAGATTTAGTAAGCTTTCTAAAAGGTGGGAATATACCAAAAACTGGAACAATCGATAATCCGGTTTGAACATTTTTTAATATTTCAACAACATTCTCTAAATGTGTTGGGCAATGTAGATTCTTTATTATATTGTTCGAGTTTTGTCGGATTTTTCGGATCATTGCCTAGAGATTTAATTTCAAATTCTGAAACAAACTATGATTAATTGAAAATTAAAACGTCAACATTGCTGAGCAATCCTTTTTATTTTTAATATGACATTCAATTTGACTACATATCAGATATTATTAGGAGTTAGTGAACAAGGGAAATTGACTAAAATGAATTGAACTTGATTGAGTTCTTTGTAATATTTCATTTAGTTTTATTATTTAGTTATTAGTCACGTTTTTAGTTTTTTTTAGATAAGATGGATCTCTTTGTTATATTTCTTTTCATTTCATTTATTCAGTTATTTTTCAACATTATGTTATTATTTTCTGTATTGAGTATTATCCATGTTGAGATTGAAGAACTTATTATAACTAATAAAGATCAATAGAATAGAAGATATGAAACATTTTAATTTTTTCTGTTTTTAATGAGATTGAATTCTCGCTTAACTCTTGGTGAAACATAATTGAATATTAAAATAAATTAAACTCTTGGCTTAATGTTTCACGATTTATTTAACAATATGTATAGTCAACATGTTTCGAGCGTTAGCTCATTTTCAAGACTCTTATCAGTCTTGAAAATGAGCTAACGCTCGAAACATGTTGACTATACATATTGTTAAATAAATCGTGAAACATTAAGCCAAGAGTTTAATTTATTTTAATTTTCTGTTTTTATTCTTTTCTGAAGAAGTATATTCATTTACGCTTGATAAAGTTCAAAAATTTCTCAATTAAATTCTGGAAATATTTATATTTTTGTATTGTTTCAAATATTATCCTCCCAACTCCACTAATGTTGCTCTATTTGTTCCTTTATTTGTATTGGGATTACATTTAGAAAAGTTTGTCGATAAAAAAAGCGAATTTATTTCTGGAAGTCAAAATCATTCTGTCGTTAGAAAAAATTAATTAATATTTAAACGAATTGAATGAAGACAGTCAACGTTAATTGTTAGTTCTCACAGTATTAGTTGTAAGTTACTACGGAAAACCAAAACATTGTGGGCGATAAGAACACAATGATGAGTGAACTACAAATAAGCATGCTAATTTTCCTTCTTTCTATTACTGAATCCTGAGGCTAATGAATAGATAACAGTCATTTCCGTTTTCACTGATATAACAAGAGAATTGAAGACGACAATGCTGTAAACAGTGAGAAAGCATCTCCCCCTATTCGAAGTCTGTCATCACTTAATTAGGCCTGATCTTCATACTTGCTGCATGACCCGGCTTTAATTATAATGAAAACTCCCCATTATTGCTCTGAATTGGATTAAAATGCTTTTTGAAAAGTGCAGTATGACGTTTAACATTATTATACTTAATTCTTGAACTCAAATCCTCTCATATATAAATAATATGGTGTAAAGATAAATTTATAGCGGCAATAAGAGTTCAGTGAAATGATTCGTACCCGCATAAAGTGGAACTCTTCAGTCTGTCAATCACTTCAATATCAAACTTTTATGATCCCAGTTCTTTTGAATTTCTTTAGAGAAGTGCCATTAAAATGGTTATTGGTACTTCGGTACTTTAAATTAGTAAGGTTATCGTCAAGTGAGGAGGTTTCTAAACAAACTTCATAAAAAATATATATATATATATATATATATATATTGAATGTTTTTAGCAATAAGAGGCTTATTTTAATGTAGAAAACTTTATTTTCATTGACGTTTCGTTGTATATCACAGCTTAGTCAAAACTAATGAGTAATTAATAAATTTAATTAATTTATTAATTAAATTAATTTACTTTAATTAATTTGAAGTAAATAAATTTAATTAATTAATTTTTAACAAATCAATTTAAATATATATATATATATATATATATATATATATATATATATATATATATATATTCATTTATTACAAGAAAAGTTGCCGTATCGTCTATTATTTAAATTTTCTTCTTTGGGTACTCGACAGTAGAGGCGAAATTAAGAACACACATTTTCAATCTGTCACCTATATTTGGGACACTAATGCGGTCCTTCAGCAGGATGATTTGACCTGTGGTAAAGAACAAAAAACACACGAAGAAAACTCATCCACAAGAGACAGGTGTCCCGGACGTCGAAAATACACAATATAAAATACACAATAATAAAATATTCAGATTTTCAAAAATTTTTTGGTATTTGACAATTGTTAACTTTTTAAAAATCTGAATATTTAATTATTGTGTATTTTCGACGTCCGGAACATCTGTCTCTTGTGGATTCTTCGTGTGTTTTTTGGTCTTTACCACAGGTCAAATCATCCTGATGAAGGACCGCATTAGTGTCCGAAATATAGATGACAGATTGAATATTGTGTGTTCTTAATTTCGCCTCTACTGCCGAGTACCCAAAGAAGAAAATTTATATATATATATATATATATATATATATATATATATATATATATATATATATATATATATATATATATATATATATATATATATATATATATATATATATATATATATATATATATATGGCCCTCCAAAGCGACTACAAGCTAACATGGGCGTACTATAATAAAAAGTGCATTTCGAGAGGCGTCAAGTTGAGGTATTATAACACAATGATTCTTCTAGAAGCAACCTACGCAGCTGAAACTATGGTTATTGATGGTCATTCAAGAATTAGAAAGGACAAAACAAGAACGAAAAATTTTCAGGAAGATTTACGGACCAATCAATAGAATCGGCATTTGGATGAAAAGACATCAGAATGAACATTATCAAAAGACAAATACAATAGCGGAAGAAATCAAAAAACGAAGAGCAAAGTTCTAGGTACATGTCTACAGAATGAAACAGTCCAAAATACCGAAGAAACTACTCGATATAATTATAAAGGAAAATGCGGAACAGTGTGGCTAAAAGAGGTTCAAAAAGATCTACAACAGATCAATATAAAAAATCTCGAAGATCGCACTGAATGTCGCTATAAAATCGCACATGTGAAGTTTGAGCAGAAATTAACGCGCCATTCTGGAATAAAATAGACAGATGAACGAATGAAAGAGCATTCCGATAGGATGAAGCGTTTTTGGGATGCAAAAAACTCGAAGCAAAAGCCCAAAGAATTGCGAATTCAAGTTCAATCGCTCTCCTCGTGTGGAACAATCGTTATAATAATCAAATATATATATATATAAATATATATATATATATATATATATATATATATATATATATATATATATATATATATATAAATATATATATATATATATATATATAAACTTGCTCACCAATCGAATAATGATTTAATATTTCAATGGTTTTTGGTTCCATATTAATATAAATATTAATACACTCAAGTATTAACAAGTATAGAACAAAATGCCTTCAGAATGTCAATAAAATTCGACGAAACGTTGGCAAATAACTTGTCGATTGTTTCAATTGAATGAGTTGTTAATGAATAAATATTTTCAATTTTTCAAATTGATTTTAATATTCAAATCGTTAAGGTTACTTTTCATTAGGGTTTATTGGTATGAACAATATGAAAAGTTTTGCTTTTATATCCTTAATTCGTCTGGAGAAGAATACTGTAGGAACAAAAATTGTGGATGACATTCTGAGATTAATAGAAATAACAGTATGAGAATAATAGAAATGAAATAAGTAAAGAGAACATCCCTGTATGGTTGTTTCGTTAAAATATTGCAGATGAAATGCTATTCAATATTTGAACAATTTTCATTACATTTTTTCCTGAGAAATTGTTGGTATTAATTATTTTCTTTTAAATTTGATGTATTTCGAAAATGAAATTTTTTTTTATTCAGTGGACCTACAGTTTAACGCCGGTTTCGAACTGCTAATGGGTTTGTTATCAATGAATATTACCCAACAATCATCACTATTGAACTACTCAAATCGTAGACGAACCCATACACCCATGCCTTCACCGAGGCTCGAACCCGCATCCTACTGCACCATAGTCATGTGTTCTCCCGACTAAGCCACGGAGAAAACTGTTTTATTGCAAAAGTAAAGAGCATCACCAGAAAGTGATAAAAGAGGATTTTTTTCTCTTTATCTTTGAGGTATTAACCATGTGTCGACGACACGCTACTGATAGAACAGTCATGATTGCTCTCAGTGGTGTAAAACAAGTGGACATGAGCTGCATATTGTCAAGTCAATAAGGTTAAATGCATGGTGGGACTACGGCAATAAGGCACATACTTGCATGTCTTTGTGAGCATTTCTTGAATATTTAGACAGAAAATTGGGAAATTACAATTGATTGAAAATAATTTGGAAAAAAGGCTCTCTGGATGTCGTCTTATGCCTGATTTTGATGGACAAATGATACTGGATTTTAAATTCAAGGTCAGATTTACATACTTTATTGTTTATTCTTATTGTTCATTCAATTTTCATGCATGCTGACAAACTTTCCAACAGTATTTTTATTCAATAGTAATGCAAACGTGATTGGAGTAACATATTCAATAAATAAATTTTCATAATTTCCAATGTACATCCGCCGAATGTTAGTTTTGGACGTTAGGCCATATTTTATTATTTTTTTTAATGGAAACATTCAAGAATTCGAAGCAATGACGTATGAATTTTGTCATTTCTTCCGATGTATTTGAAAATTTTCAATATTATTTCATATTGATATTTTCATATGCCTAATTCTTGTTTTTCTCCTTAAGAAGACACAAAATGTGTCGAAGTATCGAGAATTGTTATGAATAAATAAGTTTTTATTAACACTTATATAAAACACTATATATATATATATATATATATATATATATATATATATATATATATATATATATATAGTGTTGACATTCTGAAAAATTCGTAAAAAATTATCGAAAGAAAGTCATAGTATACTTTCAATATCTAATATTTACGAGTGCACGATAACAACAGAATTCTTTTTCTTGTACGATTTCTTTATATATATATATATATATATATATATATATATATATAAATGTATATAATATAAATATATATAAATATGAAGTTTAGTACGGACGTGTGAACATTCGATGCTTGATTTGTTCGTAATTGATTCTTGTAGATGGAATTTATGAAGTGTAGAGTTTATTACTTCATAAGCTCTCTACTTCGGAGTCATAAGAGCATCTTTAAGAGTTGAGTCGTTGTCCTACTTCTCGATGGACGTGGTACAAGTGATGAGTTCCTTGTAGAACGAAACTGTCTGTCTAGACACTTCTCTGAATATAAAATTTTTTGTTCAATTTTCTCTATTTTCGTGTTTATTCATTTTTTAGTTGTACAAATTCAATTTTATGAAATTTATTCATTATGGTCGTGAAATTTTCCTTTCGAAATGAAAATTTGATTGAAAAACGACATATTAATATCAGATTGTATTAAAATAGTTCACATACATAGTAAGACACAAAAAAATTTCTGAGATGGAATTTTGTATTTGAAAGTGTTTTGTCCTCCCTTTTGATTCAAGGGAAAATTGTGAAGAGATCTTTGTCGCTTAGTATAAATTGATTTTTCACAATTTATTTTTGATTGACAAATTCACACGTGGAAGTGTAAAATCTGAATATTTAACAACATTGTTAACTTGAAATTTATATCGTGATCTAACCTCTGTTTTCATTAATGGATATCGATAAAATAAAAAAATAGGATACATTCCCGAGGGTGTCAAAAATGATATTGCCTTCCCGCCTTGGTAATTTTCCATGGGGCTTGGTATGTGGTCCGTGAGAACCTTCGATCACTGAGGCGCCCATCCCAAGCCTTCGGTGATGAGCTGTAGACTAAGGATGCCGCAAAAACTCATTCTATCGATATATCGCAAGCGACATATCGAGTGATTGAAATACCAACAATCAGTATATATATATATATATATATATATATATATATATATATATATATATATATATATATATATATGTAAAGTATTTTGTTCTTGACAAATGAAAAGAGCTACTATGACTGATTCATAACCAGTTTATTATAACCAGTCAAAATACACATATTCCATAAAATGTGATTGAAAATCATAAATTACATCTTATGGCTAACTGTGGTTGAATATTTGACCAAACTGTGGAAAGCAGTTGAAGTAATCTTCCTCTATAACGTAAAATGAAACGATGATATATGAAACGTGAAAAACTAAAAAATTCGAAAATTAGTGCACCCTTTTTTTATTTGCTTATGAAAATAATTATGGAACAAATCTATGGAATAAAGACAAAACAATATATGAAAAAAATATATGGAACTCATAGATTTTTTTATAACTAATTTATACGGCAATACTCCTTTAATTATATATATATATATATATATATATATATATATATATATATATATATATATATATAATTTGAGAATCATATGCATTCACTCCCAGTAAAATCTCATCCCAACAAAAAGTACCTTTGATTTTTGCAAATTTTTTCATCATTTGTGTACGTTATCGTTTATCATTTCATTTATTCGTTTATTAAAGGACATATTATAGTTTTTTTGTTTACCTTTCTTCAACATTACATATTTTATATGAAAAATTGTATCACTGTGGATATGAATATTTTGCATGAGCCTTATATATGCTGTGATAGATATTCGACTGAAACATATATCCGTTGTAGTAAAAGTACAAATTCTTGAAAACTAGTTAAAACGAATTTCTCAAGACTACAATTGCATATAATTTCAATTATCAATTTTTAACTTCAATGAATAAACGACATATTATGTTTTATATTCAACTTATTTCAATTTTTAAAATATGGAAATAATTAAGTAGAATACTCCTTGTATCCTGAGGAAATGTCATTGTTCATTGTAATATCGAAACAAATTTACTGTTCGAATAACTTTTCTTCTCTTAATGTTTTTTTTACTCTCTAGCTCTTAACTAGTTATGAATTGAAATCGTAAAAATCGATTTTGACATCGAAATTATTATTTTCAAAGGTAATTTTCAACATCCCGTGTTTTATTCATCAATGAATGGTAAATAGAAATAATTTTCCTAATTTATTTATTATTTACGCAGGGTATTCGTTTCTAAGTACTGCTTCAGCTCTAGATTCTAAGAAAATAGTTATAGCATCTGAAGAAATAACAGTGCTTCGAAATGGGTGGTCTCATAATTAATTCCTTCATTTAATATAAACTTGTTGGTGGTAATCGATAAACGACACATCGATACATCGTAGCCATCCTTTCTCACAACCACAACACGTTTCGCGCGGCAGACTCAAAAGGCACTTGTGTATTGGCGCGAAAGTTTATTATTATACTCGGAACCGAATGTCCGATTATTGTTGCATTGTTTTACCGATATGTACTAATCTTGTAAGATATTTCATTTTGATGGAGTAAAATATCACTTCTGCCTACACATATGTTGACAAGCAGAACGATCAATAACTTCTGAGCGGCATTTACTTGACTTACAGGTTCAACGGAACCCCTGCTGCGAAACAATCTACCTAACATTCCAACCTATTCCTATTCAAGAATGATTAACACAAAATATATCGTCCTTTTCAGAGATTCTTCAAATCTCTTCTGAATATATTATTTTTATGGTATCAGTAACGTGACCTTTTTGTTTTTGACTCAAAGGAAGACTTTGTATTGTTCAAAATAAATAATAATAATACTAAAATAAAATTTATTGAGAAACATTACTTACATTGTAAAATTACATTCATTAATTGATACAATAATTGCAACTAAGAAGAATATTCTCAAAAGAACTGAATTCAGTTTTGAGTCTGATCTTCCATTCACCCCTCGAACAAAAATATTGGTTCAAACAAAAATATTGGTTGAAATTATATTGTCAATAATATACAAATTTGTTTGAAAAGAAAAAAAACTTACCTCGGAAATATTAAACATTTGAGACAATTTCACATGGTGAAGGACATTTGTGGTAAAAAAATATGCAAACATATGATACAAAAAATTGATTCTTACATTATTGCCTACATTCGAATCATCGAAGTACTCTGCCACACTATAGTTTGCCTTTGTTAAGAGCAGAGATTTAATTCTCCTCTTAAACAAATGAGCTTCAGTACTTTCAAATTCGATAGTAAATAGTTGAAGATTTTAATACTCTGATAATAGAGAGTAATAATGATAATAATAATATTCATTCAGCAATAGTTATTACAAAATTCAAAAATACATTTACGTTCAAAGTATATCATTAACAACCATTTGTTTGACTGACATTGAATTCTCGCTTAACATAGGTAATTAAACATTAAATTAAATTAAATTCTTGGCTTAATATTTGACGATTATATTTAACAACATGAATTTGTTACCATGTTTCACGTGTTTCAGGAAACATGTTGACAGATTCATGTTGTTAAATATAATCGTGAAACATTAAGCCAAGAGCTTAATTTAATTTAATATTTAACAATTATTTATTCAAAACGAACATAGCTAATTTACTGTTAAATACATTAAGGTAAGTAACTGTTTTTATGGAGCTAGGCAATTTATAAAATGCGTAGAATCCTTCATAAAATATACTATTTCTAGCTTTAGAAAACTTATAAACTTGCATGTAGAAATTCAGCATTTCTTGTATTATAACAGTGCACATCACTGACACTGTCACATTTTTATTACTCTATATGGGAACAATTTGTTTTTTATTTTAAATATGAATAAATATGTAGGATAAATTATTCTCTGTTTAACTGACATTAGTTCTAAGCAATTTAACATGCTTTCGATTGTAGTTTATCTATTATATTACAAAATTGATCTATTCTGTAATTTCTTTAGCTTCTTTGCTCAATCTGAATAACAGAGTGGAACAATATTCTAAGTGTGGCATTATTATTGACTTACAGAGCTATAACTTCACATATGTCATCAGATTTTTCCCAATTCTTTTGAGAAAGTTGATTTTCTTGAAGATTTTAGGCGATATGAAGTCGACGTGATCATTGAAACTCAATATCGCATTTAACATAACGCCTTAATATTTGACAACTTAATACACTATCACTTTTATTGTTTTTCAATAAGAACAGTTGATTATTATGAATTCAAAATACTTTTTAGGAAATATTTTTTGAACCACATGGATATTTTTGAGTTTTTCGAATACATTTCCTTCAATAGAAGAGGTGAATATTCTTCAGAATAATGAAATTCTAGATACTTTTTTATATTCTTTGAAACTATCAACGTGACTTTCAGAACTGAAATAACCAACTGGATTTGTGAAAACGAAAATTTTCCTTTGGCCTTGACGTATATACCTATCTATATGTAAACGCAGAGAGTCCCAATAGCCATAGATCGACTATCACTAAAAACTATCAATGAAAGCAAGAACAATTCTGTGCCCCATGTGAACACTACACAAATGAAAATTTGGCAAGACCAACAATAAAACAATAATCAGTTGTCTCATTTCTGATTATTAATAGAATATTGTACTATTGTTCATCCTTTGTGTATTTGGAAGACTTTCAGAAGTCTTAGACATGCTTTCAGCTAATGAAATAACTACGTAGTCCATTTTTAATAGAAAAATTTTTGATTTTTCGGTTGGGGTTAAGTTTTTTCATTTATTTTTTTTCATTTGTTTGTTTTGTTAATTGGTTTGCTTCATTTGCCGGTTTTGACGTAAAATTTTTGGTTTTGTTATTTATAGATCGAAATAATAATGACCTGTTTCTACCTATTGGTGTATTTTGCATATTATAATATTTGTCTGTGTGTCTGTCTTTCTGTTGAGAATTCTCGTATCCTTGACTTTTGGAACCTTTGTTCCAATTTTCACCAGAACTGTCATAAATAACGTCTCATCTTGCTAGTGCTGAATTCAACGTTTTTCAAAGTGACGTTTAGTTACAAAAGTTTCAGAAGTGTCTAGAATACTTTTGTAAAAATTCATTCTTGTAACGAATCTTTAACAAATATATTCAAGGATTAAAATTTTGTCAAACGAATACTCTTGTTGAAAAAATATAGGGAGATATATATATATATATATATATATATATATATATATATATATATATATATTTATATATACACATTATTGAAATATTTGAGAGCTTATGGTTCAACAAAAGTTTTCATTATTCTCATTTCAATAAGACTAGACTTTTTCTAATTATCCTTTTCTATTAATATTCTATTATAGTATTATAATATAATAAATATTATAATGATTTTGTGATGGTTATTCGTCAACTCATTTCTATTGTTATGATTTATCTCAATGTCAAACATATCGACAAAAAATTTGTTCTCAACATTATATCATCAAATATGTAACCTATCTTCTTTTGATCTTATTCTATACATACGATGATTATTATATTACATGCAAAAACTGCAACTTTTATTTAAAAGTTTTTCTTTCGGTTGTTTGAGCGAGTAGTATACTCACGACTTAAACCTCATGAACACCCACAAACGTCTTACCCGGGGTTCGAACTCAGATCTCCTGTTCGCAAGGCGTACACCCCAACAAATAGGCCTCTGGGACACTTCGTTCAAGTTGAAGATCCTTTGAACCGGTTATATTATGCTATGTTGACTTCCGGTGTAATCTGCCTCTGTCAAACTCTGAAGTCTGAACCTCACCCTTCAAAACTCAAAATATATATATATATATATATATATATATATATATATATATATATATATATATATATATATATATATATATATATATATATATATATATAAATATAAACAAAAAGGTTTACTGAAAGGTTTAACGCATACAAAAATGAAAATAGTCGGTATCGTTTATATAACAAGGCACTATTGAAAATTTTTCAATAGTGCTTTTGAAAAAAAGTTTCTTAGAATAACTGTGAAGTTAGTCCGAAAAAAATGAATTTCTAACATTTGCAAAAAAATGCAAGAAAATTGCATTTTGCGTGTGTAGCAGTTGAGTATTTCTCAATTCTTTGTTTCAAGTGGATTGTTTCCAGATGTGTTTTTCATTGGCCCGTGCGTTTCTTAAATTGCATTACGTTGGCCGTAATTTTATCATTAACCAAAAGAGAATGAATTTGTTTTGTGTATTTGGAGTGGATTTTTCGGTAAATAGGATAGCAGAGCCATTAATCAGAAGAAACAATCAGATTTAAGTACAGTTTTCTGTCTTTTATATATGAATCATATCTAGGAAAAGGCGTTTGTTGTAAATATTTGCGTAATCTAATTTTTGTGGCATTGTAAGTCATATTGTCATCGTTGATCCCTTGTACGCGTTGAGTTAATGCAGAAGAATTCTTCTTGTTGTTATTTCGGCAATCACTTTTATGAGAAATGATCCTTGAATTAATATTTTTTGATGTTTGTCCTATATATTTTTTTAAATTCAAGAAACAAATGTACTTTCGGACTAACACAGCATTCACAGTAATTGTAACAAAATTTTCAATAGTGCCTTGTTATATAAACTCTTAATATTGTACAATTTTAGCCCTGAAGAAGAAAATAAAAATTTTCGAAAGCTTGGAAAAAAATAAACAGGTAACTTATTTTCCTGTCCTGGACTGAAATCTCAATTAAAACACGAAATGTATATATATATATATATATATATATATATATATATATATATATATATATATATATATATATATATATATATATATATATATATATATATATATATAGTTGAATGTTTAACGACTGTAGATATGTATTTTCAGTGTTTAATTGGGAGTCTAGACTAGACTGCAATCCCAATTAAACACTGAAAACACACTCACACACAAATATATATATAAATATATATATATATATATATATATATATATATATATATATATATAAATATTTGTGTGTGAGTGTGTTTTCATTAATTTTGTTTACATTCTGTCATTTTTAGAAAATGACAATAACAAGAGGTTGGTAATAATAGTAACATCATATGTCAATGTACGTTATCATTCGACAGTGCATTGTTCAGTAAGAAAAGAAAATGAAAAACCATTAATGCACCGACTTGTGTTATTGTAATTTTTCACATACCTGTCCAGCCTATAAAGACTATTCAAGAACGTATACAAGTAATTTGTCTCAATTCGGCAAAGAAATACCTGTAGGATTTATAGCCACTAAAAGGAATTCTTTAGTTCACCTGTACCGCAGGGCTTAAAAGATTCCAAGACCACTGTAAACCCACCACCAGAATCTTGAAATTAGCGGGAGAAAATCCCGCCAACCCTGGAGCATCCCTTGAATTTCGCGGTAAAATGACAGAGGATGAAGGAAGATAGATGGTTTCTGTGAACGGTCGTTTCCAGATATCTATAATTGGTGTTTCGGCCCTTGTTTCGATGTCTTAGAACAACAATGAAATATCATATCTCACGACCAGGCAAAATAAACACCCGATACTTTAAGCGGCGCCAATTCTTCCGTATTTAATGGTCGAATTCCAGTGGAGAACAACATGAAAGACAATGTTCCAAGTAACATTTGTTATCATTCATTGATAACAAATTTAATTTTGCAAATAGCTAAAATTCCATTTTTTTGTAAAGCTTTTTTCAGCAAAACTTTTTCTCTTTTAGTCTTCTTTGTTCACTTTTCTTATTCATTTTTTTTTCAATTATGTTTTCGATGGAGAAAATTTTTTTGAATCCATTAATCCATCTTCTTTCTGTTCTCCTCATATTTTGCGAAATTGATTTAATTTTTATTAAATTTCTTTATTAAGATTTCTACTAAATTCTTCATAAATTATTTATTTGAAATCTTTGTTCTCTGCAATACAATCTCTAAATTTGTATTGCAGAGATAAGGTCCCATTAAAACTGAGAAAATTAAACTAAGAAAATATAACTTTCACAAAAACTGTTTTTAGTATTTACAAGTTTTTATAAATCAGAATTAAACGAAGTAAAATGAGTATTTCCAATTTATTTGTCTATTGTGCGCTTAAAACTGGATGAATAGTTCCATTCGAGAACCTAAATTCCTTCTATATATAGATTTATATTATTTTTATATATATATATATATATATATATATATATATATATATATATATATATTAAATTGATTGATTGCCTGTTTAAGATAGTTTATTAAAAATAATTTAAAAAATTTGAAAAAAAAAAGAATTGAAGCGCATAAATACGCAAAAACTCGAATAACAGCCTTACATAAATATAAAATAACAGAAAAACTCGATTTTGATTATAACAATACAAAGATTTTAGCAACTGAAAAAGGCAAAACATGTAGAGAAATTTTATTTGGAAATGTGTAATTGTGTTTAGAACGACTAGAGAACACATAGAACACATTTTACGCTATGGAAGGATCGCCGTTGGTATACCCATTTAAACTTTAAATTCGCTATATAGAGAACATTTAAAATAACGGTTGCCAGCGAATTTCTTTGAAAATGAAAGTGAACTCCGCGGATAGGCTGATAGAGCATCCTCTTAACTACGGCCGCGCTCAACTCCTGCACGATCTCAGCCAACGGTTTGAATTTAAACGATAAACTTTAGGATCATCTAACGTGCTTCTCTGCGGTGGTTTAATTCGTCGGGTCCACGATAAACTGAAAAAAAAATTGATTTCAAACCTGTTTCTTAAGTCAATTGACAGACCGCTAATAAAACATACTCAATAGGGAATTTTAACGTATTTTTTATGACAGCCATTTTGTGAATGATTTTCTGGCGTGAGAACCTAGACAGATTTGGAAAAATAGCTTATAAACTGAGGAAGTTGGCAATTAAAAACTATTCCTTTAAATTGAGGTAAGAATATTAACAACTTGGATATCGAACAAAATGACACAGTGTTATCGAACTACTTTGGAAGGATACGAAAAAATCTTGTTTTTTAAGAGATTCAAGGATTATTCTAGTTTCATGGAATAAGAGGATAGGTACTCTAATTGATCGAAACGTAGGCATAGTGAAGCGTTTCTCGATGATTTAATTTGTGATCTAACGTTTAATACAATCTAATAATATCCAATGCATTCGGGTTATTGAGGAACTTCTTGATCGAGTTCAAATATCTACATTTTTATGAACATATTTTTTCATTCAATTTCTAGCAAAAGAGTTCAAGTATTACATAAGCACGTTGGTGGTGGGAGGTCTTTGCTCAGCTTATATTTGAGAACATTTTGCCATGATTCCTAAGACTATTTTGTAGAATTATATAGTGTTGCCCAAAGCAAGACCAAGACGAGACTAAGGCAGTCTTGGTCTTGCACAGTGAGTCTGGGGTCTTGGTCTTGGTCTTGCTGCAAGAATCTTGCAGAGTCTTGCAGCCTGGCAAGTACCTGATGGATTTTACATTTTATTCAAAATTTCAATTTACATCTTCGGTCAGTGTAACACGGCCGGAATTTATAGCTTGTGTAAACATAAATGATGATGATAATAATGAAAATCCGAGCAAAATTTCAATTTATAAAAGAAAAACGGATAAAAATGTCTTTATTCGAAAGGATGAGTAATGTTCACAGAGCATGTGAGGAGTGTAAGAGCCTGCCTTACTTTAGTTGCCAAGATGGAAGGTGACAAATAATGGCGATCAATCTCCTAATGATTTTTTATATCCTTCTTCGGTAGTTGTATTCAAAATAAAAGATCTGTCTCTTTTGGAATCATTAGTTTCTTGCTATTCGGATAAAAAAAAGGGTTAACGGTGTGCTTCTATTTTGTTCTACTCCAAACCTTCAAAGTTATTCATTTCTTCATCATTGAAGAAATAAATATCATTGAAATTCAGAGTCCAGGTTATTAGACAATTCAAAATAACATATAATGTAACTAATGAATATTGAAATGTATGAACTGTTACCACATTCAACATAATTTTCAAATGTTTCCAATCATACAAAATATATAGAATGACAATAATGACTAGTAATGACTAATGTCAATAATGCTTAAAAATGTATTTTGTAAAGGAGGAAGGGAGAAACTTCATTTCAACAGACAGAATTGAAGAGATTCCTTTTCAAACTAAGTAAGATATAGATAAGATGTATTTATAAAATAACAGAAATAGATAGTGTTAAGATTGTATAGGATATAAGGACTTAAATTGATTTATAACATTGTACACATGTACATCTCAAACGATTGATTTATTCTAAAAGAAATATAGCTTTTATTTACCATATTCATTGAAATTATCAAGTTCAACTTACCTAAAAGGAAAATCAATTTAAAGTGCTTATATCCTATACAATCTTAACTATATCTATTTCTATTATTTTACAAATACATCTTATCTATATATCTCTTAGTTTGAAAAGCAATCTCTTCAATTATGTCTGTTGAAATGAAGTTTCTCCCTTCCTCTTGAAAGATACCCACTCACAGATATAATTCTTATTCTTCTTTACAGTAACTATATACAACTATAATATAACTATATACAAATGATATGAGGAGTCTCTTATCATTTTAAACGCATATATATATATATATATATATATATATATATATATATATATATATATATATATATATATATATAGGTATATATCGAAGGTATAAATAAAAACAATTTATAAAAGATATTAAAAATTTCTAGCAAAACGTTACTTGATAATACAAAAATTCGATTGCAATGGATACAGACATGATAAATCCAACATTCATACCCTACTACCTAAACGACCAGTTAGCTAACCAGTCGCGACTATTCAACCTTGCCTGAATACAAAATAATAAGAAGAGAAATATCGTCCTTTACATTTATCGAATAAAAGTCAACGCTTATTTCGCTTAAAAAGGAGAGAAAAAGGAGATTTGTTATATGGATCCTTTTCTTAATAATAATAATATTAAAAAAAAAAAATTATTCAGAAACATTCCTTACATTGTAAAATTACATTCATTCAATGGATACAATAATTACAACTCAGAAGAATGCTCTCAAAAGGACTGAATTTAGTTTTGAGTCTGATCTTCCATTCAGACCTCGAACAAAAATATTGGTTAAATTTATATTCACAATAATATACAACTTTATTTGAAAAAAAAAGAAAATAAAAAAAAATCATGTTTTCTTTTTGTTATTATTTCCAATATTATTGTTTTATTAGTATTAAATCATGTATTGTTGTAGTGTAGTATTTCGTATTCTGTTGTGGTATTCATACTTGATAATGCTATAATGTGTGAAAAAATTGTAAAATGAAAAGACATGAAAAAAAAACATTTAACGAATTGTATCTTTATAATCAATATTTATTTATATCATATATATACATAGTAGGGTTTCTATTTAAAACATTCACAACTGTTAACTCTTACGGATGTAGATGGAATCGATAAATATTAAAATAAGTATCATATTTATTATGTATTCTAGGTTCCGAATCCCACACACATTTTTCGAATCTATTTATTAGGTACCACTAAATGGGAAAGAGATGTGCTTCATTCATTCTGTCTCACTTATCTGGGATTTCAGGCGTTCATTCTTGAATCAAATGGTTGTCAAGGATAGCCGTTAATACAAATTAAATATTTGAACTTTTGTCCATAGATTTTACTGTCGAAGAAAGGTGTCCTTATGGAATTTCTTCATAAAAATCTGTAAATATTATCTGAAATCATTGGATCATGTATGTGTTCAGAAAAACCGCATTTTTGTAAATACATGCCTTTGTCAGCGTATCTATAAATTTATATATCATTATAGCTATATCGTGCAATTTCCGTATCAATAAAATATTTATTGCTAAGATTAACTATGCCTTTCTATGTGCCATTTTTGAAATAATCTCAAAATCAAATGAGTAAATAATACAGTACGAAGTCATGGTTGTGAGGAAATAAAAAGACCTGTGGTCTTTATAAAATTTGAATGTGGCTATGCCATTCGAAATACTTGAGATTTTATATAATACTCGTATCACAGTAAACGCCCAAGCAACGTTTGAATAAAAAAAACTTGATTTATTATTTCTTTTTTTTTTTGAATGGATAGTTATTTTGATTGTTCTTACTTTATGTTAAAAAACATAATGTGCTATTATTATTTCGTACATATAAACTTCTCTCTAAGAATGATTCTTTTTTTCACAAAATATAAAAGAAAGATTAAGATTTATTCGGTCAAAAAAAAGCTTTCTTTTCAGAAAAATGCAAACATATATTATAATTCACAATAAATAATAATTAATAAAGAGTAAATTCTAAGAATTCATTCTCTTGCATGACAAGATGAAATTTGTGTGCATGTAAGGAATAGTTTCTCAAGAAACTGATTCGATTTCAAACAATCATTATGGAAATATACATTTTTCTGAATAACGTGGGCTATAATTTGATATTTCCAAGATTTCAATATTTTTACAATTATAAGATACTGCATATAGAGCAAGCGGTTCTACTTGTTAAAAACTAGTGCAGATAATGTAGTTTGAGTGTAAGATATTATTGATTTATGATGAGACGAACGCGGACAAATCGAAGTATTACAAGTAAATTCAACGAAAAGCTGATAAAACATAATTAAGTCAACATATGACTGTATAGGATTATATTACTAAGCTATGACAGCTGTTAACAGGGACAGGGTTGAAATAATTGATTAAAAAAATACTCTACTTCAGTAGATGTTTATTAAGACAAGTTCCGGTTTGAGCTGCTGATGATTGGAGTGAAGAGAAACCATCGCAAACTATTGGATAATTAGGAAAAGATGCCAATGCCGTAGTTAAATAACTTATGATAAAACTTGAGAAACTGATACCACAGGCAGGATTGGAACACTTACTAGAGATTTTACTGGAATACAAATGATACTTAGCAGCAACTAACTCAACAGAGTAGTCAGAGGCATTTGTGTACAGAGTACGTGACGAAATAGTTTTTCGTTGCTCTTCAATGTTCTAACTGTATTCTTTCACTTTTTAAATATTTATTTTTAATTATGAGATGTTCAAAAACGTGAAAATGTTGCAATATGTGGTAAGATTATTTACTTAATTATAATAGTATTTCTTGTCAGTAAACACCAGCTCTTCTAACAAAAAAAAATATGTGAGATCTTTTTATAACTAAATCTTAGTGTGCTTCGATTACTCAGATCATTTGCACTATGGTACAAAATGTTTTCTTATTCCATTTTTGCCAATACCTGAATTTTCGAAAGTTAGATTATTTTACCAATAGCTAACAGAAAGTTTATTCTATTGAATGTAGAAAATTTCTTTGTCAAAAATGATTGAGTAAATATTACAAAATCAAAATTTCTTTTATGCACGATGTAGTAGATATAATAAATCCTTCAATACATTTCTGTTATCCAGAAAATTTTTATTCGACATTTGAAACAAAAGATTGAAAAACTGAAACAGATAAACACAAAGTAATATAAAAACAATGGTGTTAACGAACAACATGTTGTTAAAATATTGAAATGTCAAAACCAAATAACCAAAAATTGAACGGATAATAATGAAAATGAAAAAACATAATAAAAACTGAAAATAAGTTTTTACTGTTAGAGCATAAGAAATTGACTTACTACTATGAATGTTTTCACTTTATTAACCGCTTGTTTCAGATTATTGAATAATCTACATTGTCTAGCAGCTAGAAATAAACACTTAATAAATCATATTTCAAGAAATAAATTTTAATTTGGTTTCGATAACAGAATGAATTGAAAACATATAGTGAAGTTTCAGATGAAATTCATCACGTTTGGAGTTTATGTTATACCTAAATGGTGTTGTCACATTCCCTTGGCTACTAGATCAGCTGATTTCGAAATGAATCAGTTAAGCCCTTGCTGTGAAAGAACACAATTCTTTTCTGTTTTCACCTAACTCCGCTGGAAGTGACAAATAATAATGACGAAATCCTTTGATTTCAGAGACAAACCATTATCGTCCTCCAGATAAGAGGAGACGTAATCTCCAGTTGACAGTTATTTATTTGTAAATTTGAATGAACCAACGGACTGAACACTCGAGTCGGTTGGCCTTTCAGAACCACGCCCGCATACGTTGTAGACATTTTTAAATGCCTGGGAACCGTGGTCAGCTGACGACTTGCTCTCGGTTCTTTAGTCTGTGACCCAGTCTTAAGACACCAGAGCACCAGAGCCCTCAGACAACAGGTCCCAGAGACGTACTTTGCGAATTTTTCTTTCCACTCTTATCAAATCTGATGAATCTCGTACAGGTACACCTGTTTCTCAAGGAATTGAGTTAAGTAGAAAGGGTTACTGTCCAGTTATTTATTCTACTTCTTCTTATGCACATTAAACAGATGAAAGTCCAAATTTACCTTTTCACATTGATAACATAATCTTCCTCTAAAAATCTTCAAAATTTTTTTGCACGTATGATGAAATCAAGTTTCGAAAAAATCATGAAAAGTAATCATTTAAACAAAAATAACATTAATAATAATAAGTTATTTATTCTGAACAGGTATAATACCCAATTACAGAAAATGATAACATAATGCTAAATAATAAATGAAATAAAATATAACAAGCACAAGAAAGAGCACAAGCTAATCTAATGAAACTGAAAAAGTAAGTAATAACAAAATTAAATGAAATGTTATAAAGCACTCAATGCAATTAAATTTATTTTAGTCGATTTCCCTTGTTCACAAACTCCTAATAATAACTGCTATGGAGTCAAAGTGAATGTCACATTTATTACCAACTGTATTGAATGTAGACTCCATAAACCAAATGGGGGATGGTATTAGCGAGTTGGTCCTCGGAGTCGCTAGGTGGAATAATTCTGTGGTACGAGAATTTTGCCTAGGAACACGAAGATTCAAAGAAGACAAAAGACAAGGACAATCAATACTGTTGTGCAGTAATTTGTATAAGAATTTGAGTGATAAAGTTTCTCTTCTCCCTGCAATGAGATTAAACTAAATCGCCTCAATAGGTGGTCATGATTAACTCCTCCTGTGGTTAAACTTTATCCTCCATCCAAGTTACCAATTTCAAGAACTTTCACTGAAAAGCCTCAACATTTTATTGATGTAATAATCAAAAGCTTATAACAAAAAAAACATGTTTTCATTTTTTTATGAACAACTTATAGAAATTTAAGTGAAATAAAACAAACGCCATAAAGAATCGATAAAATATCCCAAGTTATGAGAAAATTATGTACTTTAAAGTTGCGCTTGCAAGAAAAATTTTGTCACATGTGACACTTTGTCCAATGTGTGATGTCATTTGACCTAAATTGCGTAGCACGTTTGTATTTGTTCTGTATTTACTAACGCCGTTCGATGCGTATTTTGTTTATAACCCGATGGCAGAAGAGAAAAACATGCCTACTAAAATTGTGTCGTTTCTATGTGTCACAGCACAAGAGTTTACAATCCCAATCAATTTTATTTTCGTGTACCAAAAACAACATGAAAAAAGTGGTGCATACTATTGAATGGTGATTTATTCGGCTCTAAAAGCACTAAATTTAGTGTGGAGATCATTTTGACGTAAGTTAATATTAATAATAGCTGCCTATTTCTGATTGATATTTCTATTGAGTAGTGAGTTGTTTCGGAATAATTTAGTAAGTAATAATAACAATATATTTTATGGAAATTTATTTTTTATTTACTTTACATGTAATGTAAACTGGAGTGTATTGAAGTTAACACCACACATAGTATGACGTCATAAATTTGACTGTCAAAAATCTCAAAATGAAGGGGGAGCATGTGTCAAGGAGTACCGTCGACTTCGAGTCAATCACCTTCGTTTCAAGCTTTGGAAATGATTGATGTGATGAAATTGAGTTAAATGATGAAATTATCACTTTATCATTCGACGAAGCCTCCTTCCTTTATAGTGAAATGAAAATTATACAATAGGGTGACCGCAATAAAAATATAGATCAAAATGTTGATAGGTTGATAGTAAATATTATTTTAAACCAATATACCATTTTGAAATATATATGATTTTCAAAAGAAATCAATAATAAAATAATTTAAATTCCGTATTTGATCACGTGATTGAAAACGCACTGGATTGGCTAAATCGCGAGTGACGTCACCATGCAGGATACAAAGCCAACAGCCAACAAGGGCTAAAGTTGATTTCTCTGATGTCTTTGTACGTGTGTGTTTGAGTGTTCATTTCCTGGTTTTATTAGCTATTTTATTTGTTAGATACAAAACAGAGAAATTATTTTGAATAATTATAAATATATATTATATAAGGTACGATGGAGAGCAATTTTGTTAAAGCTGATAGCAGAAATCTCCCAAGAATAGACGCTATTATGGTTGGACAATTTTTGAAAAACAATCCTGATTTTTATGCTCAAGAATTAAAGATCAAGCTGACATTCAAACTTAGAAGGCATAGTACTTTTAACCATGATTATAGCTTTGCTGAAACCGTGATATTGTGTATAGTTGGCCATATCTTTTTTCATTAGCAATAACAATTTTATCATCGTTCATTGACTTTGGCTAAAATATAACTCACATACAATAAAGTATTGAAGTTTTATTATTTTAAATCTTTTATTATACCAAAGTATAAAAATACAAAGATAGGAATAAAATCCAGTTTATTCCGTTCAAGATCATTAATAAAATACGTACGTAATTAATAACCTCAAAATATAGTAGAATTTATAGAGAAGACTATAACGAATATGTAATAAAATCAACTCGTTATTTATGTATGAAATATAGGGTAGGAATTATTTGTTTACAATAAAGTGATCTTCATACATGAAAGCGTGAGATTTTACAGCTATATCTTTCGGGTTTCTACGAGAGAGAATTACCACTTTTTCCGAATTTTAGTGTTTGTCGTAAGGTTCACAAACATTTTCTCCGGGGTTTTAATAGATGTGTTAGTACGTTGTGGCACTACGCACCTTTTATAAGACATTTTATCACAGTAAAGTTATGAAATCGTCAACAATCACTAAATTCAATAGTCGACAGTCCTATTACAATGTTACGGTTACTGTGTTTATTGCTTCGTGACGTCACCACATGAAGTAACCTGTTTAGCAGTGTTTTGGCGGGTTTCTTATTCATTCAAACTTTCTCTGTAATTTTCATAAAAATTAGAAAAATTTAAAGAGAATTATTAATTGGGAAATATGCATCACATATAACGAATAATTTGAGATATTTGTGTGAAAACAGTCAAATATCCTATTATGAATAGAAAAAAAAACTACTGCAAGATCCTTAATCCCCTCTGAAACAAACACAGGTTCGTGATGCGGTGCTAACGAATAGGTCGAATGACGTCACAGGCGAACCAGAAACCCCTTACGTTCCGTAAACTTCAATTTTCTATTCCTAATTCCTATTCCTATTGATGGATTTCGAAAATTCTTTTAGTGATTAATTAGTTTCGATCTATATTTTAATCAACTATGAAACTTCTCAATTGAAAAGGTAATTGATATTCATACAAATTTATTTCAATAATCTGGATTCTAATAAGGTATTTCTAACAGTTATTTACGTTCTCATGATTTCTATTATGTGAAAACATGTTTTGTTCTTGTAGTAATTATTATTTGATTCTCCGTAAACTGAAAATGAAAAGTATGTTGCGCATCTCAAATGAAATGTTGAAATGTGCACTATTGCTGATCGTGTTGGGGATTCGAATATTTCATTAGTTATGAACTCAATACCAAATAATCAAATTTCCTGTAGTCTAGTCAATTCATAAAACTGAAAACATGGCGGTACATAACTGTTAATCAAAACCAATTAGTCATGTAATAGAAACAATTACAAGCAGCATGGTTAATTCATTGCAGTGTTGACATATCAATTTTAATACGGTATACGACAGAAGGCTTTTTTATTACCTACTCAAATTTACTTTGTGGTTCAACGAACTTCAATTTTTATAATGTGTGCTTTTCTACATCTGTATTCTGTGTATTAAAAAAAGATCAAAGCATATTAAGTTTTTCAGTACTCTAAGTAAGGGCATAACATATATCACCTTTATGTTGGGCAATATTATCTTGCCTTGTCTTTTAAGAGATCATATGATATTAGATGTAGATGTATGCTACAGAGATGTATGCTACAATCTCTGTAGCATATATCTCCAGATAGCGTCATTTCATTGAAACTAGCAGTTTTATTTGAAGTAAATAGGTATTTTAATGCGGAGAATATTAATAACGGCTGTTTTTTTAGAGGTATAGAACTTTAAATTGCAATGAAACAACGATGGATCATTCGATTGACAAGAATTTTTTTTTATTCGAAAGATAATCTTGTGGCATTACATTTTAAAAATGATTTCTGGCATATGACCGCCCCGGCTGGCTCGGATGTAGTCTAATATGGACGTCCAATTTTCGATGACTTTTTCCAACATTTGTGGCCGTATATTGGCAGTAACACGGCGAATATTGTCTTCCAAATGGTCAAGCGTTCGTGGCACGAGCTGTGTGACATATTGCGCCGTCTTGTTGAAACCACAGTTCCTGGACATCATGGTTGTTCAATTCAGGAATGAAAAAGTTAGTAATCATGGCTCTATACGGATCACCATTGACTGTAACGTTCTGGCCATCATCGTTTTTGAAGAAGTACGGACCAATGATTCCACCAGCCCATAAAGCGCACCAAACAGTCAGTTTGTCTGGATGTAACTTCGTTTTGACATACACTTGAGGATTATCTTCACTCCAAATGCGGCAGTTTTGTTTGTTGACGTAGCCATTCAACCAGAAGCTTCCTCGCTAAACAAAACTCGCTTAGGAAAATCGGGAACAACGGCAATCTCGTTTTGGGCCCATTCGACGAATCTACGCCTTGCTTGATGATTGTGAGTCTACTCATGATGAATTGCCAAACCAAACTGAGAATAAATCACTTCTCAGCTGTTAAATCGGTTGCCATCTTCAACAGTAATGCCAACTTAAAGTTCTATACCTCTAAAAAAAACACCCTTTAGTTTGAGACTTCATCGTTGCATAAACTTTTTCTTTTTGATAATGCGTGGTTGTCGGGTTATGCTTTATTTCTTGTGTAGGTTTGATTGAATATTTTCAAACTTTTTCTGCTGCATCGTTGCGCGTGTTTGATTAACAGACATTTTTGAGCAGTTTCATCATTCAATATTTTGAGCAATAAATCTGCTTAATTTCAATAATACAAAAACGGTTTAACGCAGAGAGATTATTGAAACAAAAGTAGAGGCTAACAGCATGACCAGTATTTGGAATTAGCTATTGACACGTTTTTTGAGCTTATTGGCTTTCATTAGAAATTCCAAGTTTGTCAAAGATGTCAAAAAAAGAAACCAGTAGACGTTGAGGTTTTATTACTTGTTTTATCTTCGATTTACTGGATGTTATGTATAAAGACTGCTTATTTTCGTTAATATACTTGAAAATGATATTTAACAAGTGTTCAGATTGACTTTATTCAATTTTATTTTATTGGATATCATTCAAACTGATTTAAAGTTCCTCATTTATTTTGATGTTACTTTACCTATCTTTGTGACTTTGTCAAATAATGGTGCCAATTGTTTGGTTATTTTATTATCCCTTATATTGAAGTGTTATCACTACATAGTATAAAGCAAAGTCGCTTTTTCTGTCCCTTTGTACGCTTTAATCTTTGAAACTACGCAACGGATTGTGATGCGGTTTTTTTTAATAGATAGAGTGATTCAAGAGAAAGGTTTATATGTATAATAACATCCATTAAATAGTGGAGAAGTACTGTTATTTTTGAGGTTTCTAATGTGATGTCGTAAATAATTACATTTTTTCCGCTTACATTGCAAACGCAGGCTGAACCCTACGAGTTTTATCAAAATAATGTACTAAGTATTGTACACATTGAAAAGGTCTACAGAAAAGTCCGTGATGGTATATGTCTATCTCTTATGGATAACCCACAATAACTTTTTTTTGTCATTTACTTTTTGCGACAAATAATGGCTAATTTTCGAAGCGATTTTAACCCATACAGCATTAATCCTTAACCAATTAAATACCTTGAATACATTGTTCATTTAATATAGATATATATATATATATATATATATATATATATATATATATATATATATATATATATATATGGCCCTTTACACCGTATGATTTAAGTGAATATTTTCGAAGATATTACAGATTCAAAAATTGCGGGGCGTAGCGTTTGCGGCGTGCGAAGCCGGGGCGGGTCGCTAGTATGATATAAAATAGGTTTTTTAATACACATAGGCGAATAGTTCGTTTGATATTCATCAACGAACATCTTGTGAACATACCTTAATTAAAATTTACATACTCACCCTACCTTGTTTATATATTTATACATGTTTATTGAATGCTGAAGAAAATGAAAAAAGGTTCATTAAATTGAATAGTAATCATAAGTATTCAACAAGGAACAGTAGTGTTTAATACTTATTCCCAAGCGTAAGACAGTTAAATTGAATCTGAAGGTACTGAATGCTCATTTATTTAAGAGGAGAGTACAATATCTGCTCTCAACAAATGCATACTATAGTGTGACAGAGTACTTTGATGATTCGAATGCAAACACTAATGTATGAATTAGGTTTTTGTATCATATGTTTGTTTATTTTTTCACTACGGCTATACTTCACAAGATGAAATTTTAGTGAAGAACTGATATTTTCAAGGTTATTTTTCTCTTCTCAAATGTCGTTGATTGCCATTGTTAATCCATATAAGTTTGTCCAATATTTTTGTTCGAGGACTGAATGGAAGATCAGATTCAAAACTGAATTCAGTTCTTTTGTGACCATTATTCTTAGTTGTTTTTACCATATTAATTGAAATGTAATATGTACAATGTATTTAATGTTTCACGATAAATATTTTCATAAAGTTGACTGAGTGTTCGCTGATCTCTTGGTGAAACATTGTGTAATATATATGTCTGATTAATTTTTATTATTATATTTATTTTAATTCTAATTTTTCATTGTTTAATATATAATATATAATCACAGTCTAACTTGTGAAAATGGGGTAACACTCGGAAACAATTGTCAAGTATTTATTTATTATAACTTTTGTGAAACCTAGCCAAGTATTTTTTATTTTATATAATAAATATTATCATTATTAATATTATTTTTTATTTTTTTTTTTTTTTTTTACAATTGTCTGTTTTTCAACAGACAGTTCAAAACTGTCCTATAATAGAGGAGCACATATTACAAATCTTAATTACCTATAAACTAAGTTATATCTAATATGTATATCTTATAACTAGAAATTTTTCATACATCTCATCGAAATACAGTTTTCGATGCATTGAGTTGAATCTTTTCATCTACAAACAAAATACCTAATTCCACTAAATTATTATTACATATATATTATTATATAAGAGAAAAAGTATAAGTCTCAATTTTAATGAAATATTATTAATTTTTCTCATGAAACAGACTGAAATAGATGTAACTTGAAATGTCTGGGTTCAAAGCCTGTATAAGATATATACTGGCTGAATATAACCAGTATACAAACCAAATTACCATACATAATGAGTTCAAAGTTTATGTCAATTTTGTACAAACTGTACAGGAAGTAATTACAACACTACAGAAATTTTTAAGTTGTTTCAAGCTAAATCTAAGATATCGAATAAATATATTCCTTCGAGTTAATTGAGACCTTTGAATATTTTATGGAAGATACATACGTATTCATTTACAAGAAACAAGTAACTGCAGCATCAAAGACGGTGCAGACATGCTCTTGTTTATTCTTTTTGCGTGGCTCTTAGCATCCTCTCAGATGTAGATCAAATTCTCTTACATTTAATTCAATTAATTCAGTGATGCACTTGGAAATGAAGAATGCCAGGCTAAAATAACTACAGTTACGTATAGGCAATAACAGAGAACCACTAACATTAAAAATTATCCACAGATAAATTGAACATTTTGAATATCGTATAATGGTTCAGAATTATAGAGTAGTATATGTATATAGTATGGGTAGGTCTTCCTTATTTGTTCTTGTGCATCTCTTACATAGACTTCACTTTGAAGATTCCTTTGTAAAGAAGAAACTGGATATTATATTTGATTGTTTCTCCAGAATCTTTCTTTGATGTTTTCGATTCGTAAAAATCTAAGAAAAAGTAAGAGGAAATTTAACGGATTCGAAGATGTTTCAGATTCTCAACAGACTTATTCCGTTAAGTAATTTGATTTTGTATATTCAGCTGACGAATTGAGAGTTAAAGGTTTCTCAGTATTTTGCACAATATTTCTCAAAACATGTGTTAATAGCGGTTAAACGGAAAAGTCTTTAGTCAGCGAATTAACATCAGTTAATTGAACACAAGAGTACAAATAAAATATTGAACGTACTATTGTGATGATATATAATAATAATATTCATTGTGAAACATTACTTACATTGTACATATTATATTTCAATTAATATGGTAATTACAGCTAAGAAAAATGCTCTGAAAGGACTGATCTTCCATTCGGTCCTCGAACAAAAACATTGGATAAATTTTATATGTATTTTACAAAGCTAATCAAGGACATTTAAAAGAGAAAAATGACCTTGAAATTGTCAATTCTTTGGTACAATTTCATCTCGTGAGATAGTCGTATTGACAAAATGAACAGACATTTGCTACAAAAAAAAATTACTTCATACATTACTGACAACATTCGAATGATCCAAGTTCTCTGCAGCACTATAGTATGACTTTGTTAAGAGCAGAGATTTAACTCTCCTCTCAAGCAAATGAACATTCAGTACTTTCAAATTCGGTGGTAAATGGTTGAAGCTTTTAAAACTCGGAAAATAGAGTGAGCACTCAAATTTAGCTGTTTTATGCTTGGGAATAAGTAGCACATCACTGTCTTGTTGAATAGTCATGATGACTTTTCATTTCAATAAACCAATCTTCATATTCTTCAACATGTAATGAACATGTAAAAATATATAAACAAGGTAGGTTTACTAGGTTCATCGATGAATATCGAGTATCCAATTCACTTCTGTGTAAAACTCTAAATAAAAACTCTATTTGTTTCTGCAGCGCATCCCCACAGCAGAATATTACACTTCAGGCAACTATTTACAAGGATGTAGTACATATTCATAACACAGTTTCTGGGTACAATGTCTTCAATTCTAGAGATTTCAGAAAAAAGATTACACAATTTTTTACAGAAAACATCAATGTGAGTGTCCATCTGAAATTTTTATCTACATATATTCCAAGAAACTTTGTTGGATCATATGATGAGATAGTGTTGTCTCCTTATTTAATATTCAAGGTACTGATTCCATTACCTTTCAGACAAAAATGAACACATATAGTTTTAACAACGTTCACTATCGACACCAATTCACAAACTCTCTCACAATGCATTCACATACCTCCAGAAGTTCCTCAAGAGTTTTGCCAGAAACAACCAAAACTAAAATGTCTAAACAATCAATTTTTATGATGTTGTTGCGAAATAATGTGAATTTTTCTACAAACAATATGATCTGAAAATTTTCTTTATTTTTGTACTGCTTTTCTAAGCATTGCTGAAGTAGGTATATTAAATATGTTGTTAAACTGAGAACTGTGTGAATAATCTCGAGTGATGAAAGGAATGAGGGGTACAGATGAATTATATAATAGACTTTCGACATTTCTGTTTTTTCCTGAATTGAGATACGCGAAAAAACTAGAAATTATATAAAAAACTATCAATTATATAAAAAATGAACACATATAGTTTTAACAACGTTCACCATCGACACCTGTGTGAATAATTCACAAATTTCTGTTTTTTCCTGAATTGAGATCGAAAAAACTCACAATGCATTCACATCGACACCAATACCTCCAGAAGTTCCTCAAGAGTTTTCTTTTGCGAAAGAATGTGAGAAGTTTTCAGATGAATTATATAATAAACAATATGATCTGAAAATTTTCCTTATTTTTGCAAGTTTTGCGAAAGAATGTGAAGTTTTCTACAAACAATATGATCTGAAAATTTTCCTTATTTTTGCAATGCTTTTTTAAGCAATGCTGAAGTATATTAAATACGTTGTTAAACTGAGAACTGTGTGAATAATCTCGAGTGATGAAAGGAATGAGGGTTATAGATAAATTATATAATAGACTTTCGACATTTTTGTTTTTTCCTGAGTTGAGATACGCGAAAAAACTAGAAAATAATCCCATAAAATCTTTACCACCTACCTATATTCCGACAGGAAATAACCAACAAATACACCTTCACCTTTGTGCATCAACAAAAGAAAATATTAGGACAAATTGGCATCGAAAACAATTCATCCCTAAAGCTTTAAAAATCTTGAACGATATTCTTATGTTACAAAAGCGGTCTAAAGTTATATGTGAACGAGGGTGTGTGTGTATGTGTGGGAGCGGTCGATTCCTATATTTAAAAGGAATTTCCGAGAACAGGTTGATGTGCTTTGGCGGGGACCTTTGGAAGCCCCTCAAGACGCCGAAACCTTTTTCATATAACGGACTGCAAGTGATCTCTCCGACTTCCTTTGATTTCTGCATACTCATTTTTATCTGGGCCTGGAATGTTTCCACAAGAATGCGTTCTCCTTTTCACCAAATGTATTCTCATTCATTCTGAACAATTTCAATGAAATCCAGATCAAAAAAACAAATAATTATTGTACGTCTCATTTCATTCAAATCAATAACGATTTTTTCACATGTTAAAATCAACTCCAAATCGAAAAGATTGAGTTTTTAATTTTTTGAAAGGATTCAAAATTCTTCGCCAGAAAATTTGTTTTTTTTTCTTGAAACCTTTTTAGTGAACCTTTGAGGTTCACTATAAAAATCTTGAGAAAATAGTACTTTTATTTTATCAATTTTTTTTTTGGAGTTTGAGTGATTTTCTTTTAAGTAACTTCATACATAATATTTATTCAGCAATAGCTATTACAATATTCATATATAGATACATTTACGTTCAGAATTCATTATTAACAATTATTTTCTCAAAACGAACATATCTAATTTACGCTTAAACTCACTATTTAATTTTATGGAGCTAGGCAATTGATTAAATGCAGTGAATCCTTTATAAAATATATTATTTCTAGATGTAGAAACAAACTTACAAACTAGCATGTAGAAACTGACGACATTTCTTTTTCTTTCAGTGGACCTCCAGTTTAACGCCGGTTAAACTGTGATAATTATCATTATTAAACTACTTAAATCATAGACACATGCATTCATGCCTTCCTGGGGCTCGAACCCGAGTTCTACGGCACCATAGTCGGGTGTTTCATCTACTTAGCCACGTAGCTCGATTACGGCATTTCTTGTATTATAATCGTGCACATCACTTGCTACACATTACACATGTTACATTTTTTATTGCTCTGTTTGGGAACAATTTGTATTTAATTTTGAATATAAATATATATGTAGCGTAAAGTATTCTGTATTTAACTGACATTAGGTCTATTCTGCAATTTTTGTAACTGCTGTGTTTTTTCTTTGCTGAATCCGAATGAGAGAGTGGAACAATTCACATATATCGTAAAATTTTTTCCAATTCTTCTCAGAGGGTTTCAGAGGGTTGATTTTCTTGGAGATTTTAGACGATATGAAGTAAACGTGATTATTGAAACTCAATTACTCATCTAATATAATGCCTAAATATTAACAACGTGTTATCTTTGGATGTTGTGGTTTTCAATTTTAATAGTTATATTTTCGTTACTATTTATCTTCAGAATTTTACTTGTAAATAAAACTATGAATTTAAACTTTTTTACATTCGGCGGTAAACTGTTATCGCTTAACCTTTCAATTATTGCTTCCAAGTCTCTTTTGATCCATTCTGTCATAGTCTAAAACGTTTAAAACATTTTTCACATGAAAAACAGTATCATTAATGTATAAGGAGAATAGCTGTAGACCTAATACCGTATATATTTTTACGATTGTTCCTTCCCCATGAGGAGAGCGACTGAACTTGAATTCGCAATTATTAGGACTTTTGCTTTATCTTTTTTGCCTCCCAAAAACGCTTCATCCTCTCTGAATGCTCTTTCTTCCTTTCATCTGCCCATTTTACTCCAGATTGACGATTTGACTTTTGCTTAAACTTCACAGGTGCGGTTTTATAGCGACATTCAGTGCGATCTTCGAGATTTTTTATATTGATCTGTTGTAGATCCTCTTGGACCTCTTTTAGCCACCCTGTTCCGCATTTACTATTCATAATTATATCGAGTAGTTTCTTCGGTATTCTGGCCTGTTTCATTCTGTAGACACGTGCATAGAACTTTGCTCTTCGTTTTCTGATTTCTTCCGTTATCGTATTTGTCTTTTGATACAGTTCACTCTGAGGTCTTTTCATCCAAATACCGTTTCTATTGATTGGCCCGTAAATCTTTCTGAGAATTTTTCGTTCTTGTTTTTCTATTTCTCTAATTCTTGAATGACCGTCAATAACCATTGTTTCAGATGCGTAGATTGCTTCTGGAAGAATCGTTGTGTTATAATGCCTCAATTTGGCTGTAAATATCGTTAATATACATATATATATATATATATATATATATATATATATATATATATATATATATATATATATATATATATATATATATATATATATATATATATATATATATTATATATTATATTTTTAGCAATAACAGGCTATTTTCAATGTTAAAAGCTACAGTTTTTGTTTACGTTACAGCTTAAGCTTTTGTTTACGTTTCATTCCATATCACAACTTTGACAAAAAGTAATGAATAATTGAATTTTATGAAGTACCATTGATATCAAAACGTCAAACTAATTGTTTTGAAAAAATCGAATTGGCCTTTTTGTTTCTTTAGTATTCAGAAGAAGTAAAATTGACGACAGTACTCCACCGAATATATAGATATAAGTAATGTCAGATAATGTATGATATTATTTTGATTGGTCTTTAAACACCATTCAAACTGATTTAATAATGTTGAATACGTTTAAACTGTATCTCTACTTGGATATGATGAACATCCAGTTCTAATCCATCTCTACATTATTAGAAAAATGCAAGTGTTTCGACATATCTGACGAAGCCACAGCGTGGTGAAACATGCCACAGATTCAATTATAAGAGTTGAAATTCGAAATGTTTTTTTTCTAATAACGAAATGGGATTTGAAGGTTTTCAAGTACGATTCGAATTTTGTGAATGAACATTTTTACGTGATATTGAAAGGTCAACCTTGAGAAATCTGACTGAATGTCTTCATTCAGAATCGGTTAAAAGCCCCTAATAACTGAATTTTCAAGGTTTGTTTGACCGAACTCCACGAAAAATGGGAATAAAGAGCAGGAAACCGAGAAGCAAACAAGTCTTTTCAGGTGGATTCCGTACACATAAATCCAACTTCGATATTACATTTATAACAAGTTTACGAACCGTCATATAACGACGCCAGACCCGAAAGAATACACTACCTTATCATAAAATCGGAGGACCAATTCTATTCTCTCTGCCAGTGTCTTGATGGGATCTCTGGAGCCAAAAGGAATAAAGAAATAACAAGCACAAAATTCTTGTGAAATTTCACCTTATCTACGTAATATATACTATAGGTTCCCTTATAGAAACAGATATATATATATATATATATATATATATATATATATATATATATACATATATATATATATATAAATTCCAATATAAGGGTTTCTTAGACCTGTATGGGTTTAAGTACAATATTTTATATAGAGCCAAGCTTTCGAATTATTCAATTCATCTTCAGGGCAATCTACAAGTTGGAAGAAAGAATAAAAATAGAAGAACGATCAATTGTTATCTACAAAATTCCATGCAAGGATTGTAACAAGGAATATTTAGGCCAGACTTCGCAATTATTAAAAAATCAAATAAAGGGACATCAGAGTGACATTATCCATCATCCAGAACGCCGTGCACTGCAGAACACTAACAAAGAGGATCATTGTATGGACTTTAAAAACACAAAAATTTTACAAACATCACAAAATAATATAAAAAGAAATTTTCTTGAAATGTTTTATATCAATAACTTAACAAAATATAAATCTATTCAATATGTATTTAATATTTAGTATTCATCTAAACATACATGAAATTGACATGTCCCCATAGTTGACCAGTGTGGTCTACTCCCTCTGAAGCTTGATGTTGCGAATAATACTTCGCGAAACCGGTAGCTAATTAAACCAAAAATTGGAGTTGTGAGAATTGTGTTTAATTTAATCCTCATTATATAAATAATATATATATATATATATATATATATATATATATATATATATATATATATATATATATATATATATATATATATATATATATATATATATATATATATATAGATATGATCATTCCATTATTCATTAATACAATATTACACCAAATATAGTATTATTGTATACTCTCGATAATAATTGGTTCACCACCCGAAATATATGTAAAGTTTTCAATATATTCAGTGAAAGAAACTTCAGTCAAGTGTGTTAATTTATAATTTATTGTTTATAAAAATATATAAGGATCACCAGTGAAATTTTGTATTTTGTCCTACGAGTGCTGCTCAGTAGAACAGTGGTTATCCATTTAGTGTTTATTCTTTTTTTTAATTCTCTTAGTAACGGCACGCATATAGTCCTCTTATAAGGAGCTGATTAGGAATGGACAATTGTTAGTTACTTACTCTGTTTTAAATGATCCAATGTTTTAAAAACAAAAATTAAATCAAACAAATGTTTTTACATATTGATTTTTATTATTACCAGAACAAGAACATTGGATTGTATTTTAATTAATAATAATGTCGCCAATGGTCTATAACGAAATATTACCTTCTTTCTATATAAAAACTTCGTGTTTTTGTCCAGGTTAATTGTTTTCCCTCCAATTTGTGGCTTGACTGATTTTGGTACAAATCAGTGAGTTTAAGGGTTGGTTATTTCTTGGAAATTATTACACATGATTTGAATGGGTTTCAGGTAGTTGTCCTTTCATTTTGGTTGAGTGTTCACCTGTGTGCATACGGAACAGATCGCTGCATTTACCAAAACACGTGTATCTTGCGGTTCCTACTGCAGTTCAATATTCTCAGCATGAGTTCCGAAATCAATGAACGGGTAAATAATGATTACCTTTAGGCAATTTTTGGTTTATATCGGGGATTATTTCATTGAAGAATGCCTTTTGAAGAAATTTAATGTTGATATTAATACTATCTGAGATGTTGAAAATTTCCATTTTGAAGAAGATCATGATATTTAATTTTAAAGTAATATCGAAAAATATTCGCTTCTAAGGCATAATTTATACAATTTGTGGGATTTTCGCTTATGGTAATGTTGCAAATCGTTGAATAGAGTTTAATGCAAACATTAGCGAAGAAATAAAGAATCAAATAACTAATATATTATTATAATCATTTTATGAGATGAAAACGAAGTAAAATCAGATCGTTTGATTTTCAGCGAATTAAATGTTCTTCTGATATGTTATATTTTGGTAACAGTCTCTGAGGACTTTTTAAGAAAACTATTTTAAAGTTTGGAACACTGAAAAAATGACAAATTGTGTCAATTTACTTGACAAAACATTTAGAAAGGCTCTTCTTTCAGGAATATCGTTTTTTAGCCATCGATTTTCAGCTGTTGGTTCACCTAGCTGAAGTTGTATTAAAAAAATATTGTTTCATTTACCTAGTTTATCGGAAGCTGTATTACGAAAAATTATTTCGTAGGGACAATGAGTGTATTCTTGCTAATAACTACACGAATTTCTTTCAACAGAGCTTTATTTCCTAATGTGATAATGGGTAGCGAAGCTGTGAAGCATATTGTTCCAAGATGTGTTCTAGGTCTTCAACGTTCTGGGCACAATAAACGAACACCTTCTAACATTTCGGCCGACGACAAAGCTTTTTCAGCCTTGCCTTTCCAAGAAACGAATATAAAAAACGGATGAGGAATCAGAAGTTGAGAAACCTTTTATTTGACTTCCTCAACAGTGTTATCTTCGTCAAATCTTATCAATAATCTATGAATATTTACTGCATCTGATTCTGGAAAATCTGGTGTCCTATTTAAATTTTTAATTTTCTCTGAATAATCCTTGATTTAACATTGTCACGAATTCAATTCGAAGAGAATAAATTAACAGGAACCACACATACGATTAACTCATTTCAACAAATATAAAGCAAATCGATAATTTCAATATTGAAGAGTTTATTGAGATTATCCAAAAAAAATCACGAGCAACTTCTAGCATGAAATATTAATCTAAATATTGAACAAAAGAATATTTAATTGACAAATACCTGAAGGAATTTACTCAAAAACATCTGTAAAATTCGAATATTTGTTTATCTTCAATTCCATGAATTTTTGCTTTAAATAAAGGAATAAATTGTTTGAGGATATGATAATATTCAATCCAAATATTATCAGATTTGTCTGAACAAATAATTATTCAATTCTTTGTGTGGAACAAATATATATTCAGCAAAAACAATAAACTATTCTTCTTTGAGAATATGTATAAAAATTAAAACACTTTGTATTATAATAGAATACTATGGGATTCATATAAATAGCTGCAAGTTAAACATTTAAATTCGTTTAATGATCTAGTCGCGGTGAGGAGAGATTGATGGCAGTATTCCTTGAATGGGATAATATATATAGTGGCAGTTAGGCCAACTATGAGGTCAGATTTATTAATAACCATCAACTCAAATACACCTCATGGTGCATTTCTATCTAATCACTTCTTAACTCACCATGCGCGTGAGGCCATAGCACTTGTTCATATTCTCATAAGAAAGTTTGTTTATTCAGAATTTTTTCATCACTATTGTTAATAACTGATACTTATTTACAATCTCATTTCAGGTTGTTGAGGCGCGTTTCTTGTATACTGAAGCGCATTTTATTCAAATTCATCATATTGCTAATGCTACACCTAAGGTTTGAATAGTTTTTATGGTATGGAAATTGTTTGAATAGTTGTTTAACATATTTATCCTATGTTGAGCAAAACATCTGTTAATAATATTCTTCCTACACATTAGTTTGTTAGAATGTTTCACGCTCTTTTCAATAGACGTTTGAAAAAAGAATTCAACTTCATTTGATTTATACTGCATATACAAGTGATTATTGTATCAATAATAACAAGATCGATAAATATTCCAATATATAACTACGTGAAAGTCTCTCATGAAAATGGCGATTATTGTAGAGGTTTCCTATTTTATTTTTATGAGACGCTAAGTATAAGGAAGACTGGTTTTAAACAAAGAAATGTATAATACTACAATGCGAAACACTTGCTAAATTCGACTATTATAATAAACCGTTATCATATATAAATTTATTTTTTCATCACGGAAGGAATTATGAAATCAAATGAAATAGTTTTCGGTACAGACACCATTTAGAAACAGCGATCTACACATGTTCTGTGTTTGTAATGTCTTAAAAAACAGTCACGGTCATAAAAAGTGTCACTTGTCTGCGACTATGGTGACATTTATTTTTCGTTCAACTCCTCGTACTTAGTAATGAGGAATCGTACTAGATGTCGCCAAACCTCTAGGTAAAAAATGAATGTGATTGACTATATTGACTATGATGACTGATTTCATAGGTTAATTTTTTTTAATCGAAAAAAAATGAGAAAATAAAAAATGTAAGTCCTTAAATACCTTTAAAAATGTAAACTCCTTAAAATACCTCAAAAAATTTAATACTCCTAAAAAATTCCCATTTTCCTTGTTCGGCCTCTAAATTTGGAGGAAAATCAGGAAGTTGGGGACACTGAGTGAAGATACAATATCTCATTTCAGTGAGATCATAGGAAATCCGTAAATAGACGCTTGATATTTGCAAGATCTTTTGTTTTTTTGGTTCATTTCGAAGTATGCACAACTCAAATTGGGTATATAGTTCCGATGAGAGCTAATAGCTAGTGTTGTAAGAATCCTCATTTTGTCTGCTCATCAGATTGCAGGTAACATAAGAATTTCACCCCCAATGAAAGTTGACTTCGTGGAGTAGGCAGACAGAATACTTCTTGTAGAAGTATTCGAGGAACATAGAAACAAACAATTTTCATACTCCGCCCTATTTATGATTGAAGTGCAAGCAAGGTTCGATGTTCGGGTTAAATGTAATATAATCATCATAATAATAAACCTGACTCAGAAGCACACTGAGAAAATCGCTATACCGAAGAAAGTACTGAGAGCTCAAAGTGGCAATGCAGATAAGTGGCAAATGAATATCCTTAAAGCAATGCCAATCATTTCTAGATCCATCAGGTTAATGCCAAAGAACCTACTGATATATATCAGGGAACTGGGAGTAAATGATAAATCTCTGCAGGGAACTACAGAAATCTGTACCGCTCCCTACAGCTCGAACTGCACAAAACATTCTGGGATATGATACTGTTTCGGTGTTGCCAACTTAATTTTTAGAAGATCTTACCAAGGACCATTTTGCTAACATTTCAAAAAAAAAATTCGTACGTGATGAAATTGCAATAAAACATCGTAAATAATTCAAAAAGGGAATGCAATTATAATTTTGAATCAATGTCTATCGAATATTCGAATGTTCCTTGAATAAGAAACATGAATCAATACTTAGCATTAAGACTTATAACTGAATTTTCATATTTTCAGATATGAAAAAAGTAACATTTCTATAGATACAGATTCAGAATCTCGAATTTGTATACTGGTAAAAGTTGTGTTTTACCTTGATTATGTAAGCTCCGATGCTAACAATTCTCGATATCAGTTGATTCAAATCGTATCTTTTGCGATTATATATGTAAAATTTGACAGTTTCAGTTGCTTACAGCAATACCAATCACACATTAATAGTAATTGAAACTGTCAAATCGTATATAAATAATAAAACATTAAACTCGTATTCACAATATTACTCTTCATGAAACAACACGAAAAAAAGAAATTGAAATGAAAGGAAATTATAAGGGGCGTACTTACGTACTGATAATTCGTATTGTAATATCGATTGACTTAGGTGACTGTCAGATTGCGCAAGGAATCCCTTACCTATAGACAACGCTGAATCGATCCACAGAATACATACCTATACTCACAATTATCATTATTACTTATATTATACATTTAATTTGCCATCTATTTTTACTTCGTTATTATGATGGCTATAAGCTTTGAGAATATCGTATAATCACGATTGTGATTACTGGATCGTACACCGTACAAGAGTCAAAAAGGTCATACACATACGATTTAAGTCGTACAGTTGGCAACGCTGTACCGATTGCTTTCATGGGGACCGACACCACGGGCCGAATAACTTAGGAAGTGGCCCCACAGAGTCTTTACATTGATATCTGCGATAAGCGAATGTTGCCCCTTGGGGCAGTTTTCGACGATAATTCCAATATAACAATTCAACGAAAATATTTATAATTGACAAAAACTATTATACTGTTTGTAATATTCAATATGTAATAATTCTAAAAGGTCAAACATACCAAAATTAAGATGAGCAAATAAAAACTAATGAATACCGATATAACTGTTCTACATAAACACAAAATGACCGATAAAATGTCAACAATTATAATAAGTTATTGCAACTTTCATTCTGAGAAACATAAAAATTTTGGAAATAGTTTGTATAATAATAATGTGTTTTCTAGAAGTTTTTACATTCTGAAGAAGATGAATATACTTTCGAATCAAATTCTGATCCAGATTTTCCTCTGATATTCCGAAAATTAAAATTATTATATTTGTTTCTGATACTTCGAACACTGGCAGTTAGTGACAAATCATTTCTTTGAAATAAAATGATGTGCATTCATTATAACCTGTATTTGGAAGCAGCCGTTAACAAGTGTTTCGAGCTTGATGTCTCTCATCAGAACGGCGTAGCCAATACTAAGTTGTTAGAACGGGGAAATGGAATAAACCAACTGAGTCCCTTCTGATGAGATCCAACAAGGTCGTAAGAGGTTTAAATTACTTGAAATTGTGAGTAGCAGCCATATTTATTTCAAAAGTTGAAGAAGCTTCGAACTTTGTACAATAAATATATCTATATATATATATATATATATATATATATATATATATATATATATATATATATATATATATATATATATATATATATATATATATATAATATATATATATATATATATATATATATATATATATATATATATATATAAATATATATATATATATATATATATATATATATATATATATATATATATATATATATATATATATATTTCTTGAAATTGATTTTTTATTGAATTATTCATTAGTTTTGACAAAGTTGTAATATAACAACGAAACGTCAACAAAAATAAACTTTTTCATATCAAAAAAAGCCTGTTATTGCTAAAAACTTTCAAAATAATAATAATAATATATATATATATATATATATATATATATATATATATATATATATATATATATATATATATATATTTATAACCAGAAAGTGAATATCAACGGTACAGCCCGCAATTAGAAGCAGCTGTCGACACGTGTTTCGAGCTTATTGGTTGTCCTCAAAACGGCGTAGCCAAGTTCAAGTTGTACAAACCTGGAAATGTAGAAACAAGAAAATAGAGAATCCTCTGGAGAAAGTCGACACATTTCAGGCTTTCGCGTTCGAACTCTCCGGATTGGAAGATTTGACCAAACTACTTTGCCCCTGCAGCAACGATTTATCGTTTACAGTTGCTCTAAACCGAGAATTTGAAAAATATATGAATAATGTTTAATGCGGGGACAAATTTTAACAGAAGGGAATAATAACGGTTTAGCCCGCAATTGGAAGCATCCGTTGACACGTGTTTCGACCTTTTGGATCTCCTCAGAACGACGTAGCCAAGTTGTACGAACCTTGAGATGTAAAAACAAGAGAATAGAAATTATTCTAAAGGGAGTCAACACATTTCAAGCTTTCGCCTGTATTATTATTATATTATATATATATATATATATATATATATATATATATATATATATATATATATATATATATATATATATATATATATATATATATATATATATATATATATATATATATATATATATATATATATATATATATATATATTCAGCAATAACAGGCTATTTTCAATGTTAAAAGCATTATTTATTCACTTTTTTTTTAATTTTTTATGAAAAAATGAAGTTTTTAACATTGAAAATAGCCTGTTATTGCTAAAAATGATTGCTATTGATAAAAAAGTTAATGATGTTAGTACTAAAAATAATAATAATACGAAGTAATAAGGGAGAAATTTAAGAATCGAATAGATACGTGTCTCGGGTGAATATATATGTAATTGGACAGCTTTTTTGTGTATTTTCTCACGCATTTTAGTATCACGTTCAGTTTTCTAATGAATATAACATATCTTCTAAGATGCCAGCCACATTATCCTCAGGATATGAGAACGAATCTTGTTCTTGTATGTCATTATCCCGAGTACCTTGGACGTTGTTAGGTGGAAATAAAACCAGTCTTCGTATATTTTTTTCACAAAAAATCCGTATAAAAATTTGAAATGACCACTGCACCACTACTTAATTTTTATTAGTACCTACGAGTTGACAAAAACATTTTGGAACATCGTAAGAAAGAATCCGAAACTACTATAAATTTCAGCTTTGTAAACAATTCCGAAAAGAGGGATGAGAAACTTCGGAATCAGCTGATTTATACAGTTTTCTCCTTTCACCTGAGCAGGTAGTCCGTTCGAGAAGTTCCCCAGATAAAATATGACGCGTTACAAAACTGGTCAGGTTTATTTTGGCGTTGTTTTGTTATACGGGATCATCACTATTGAGAGTTGCCGTGATATTTCCATATCATAATTCACTTTTCTCTATTTCTGTAACGAGGCACATTTGCTGTAATTATTGTTCTGGGATGCCCTCATTTTTTTTTGACATATTTATTATTTATGTTTACCTCTATTATTTTGCAGAACACTTGTCATATACCCTTTATCGAAAATCCTTATATATTATTCATACAAAAATCTGGCTTTATAAATTTACATATATGGAAGTCAACGTGTTTTCTCCAACATTCCAATAGGGGAACTGATTTTTTAGACTATGTTATCTGAAAAAAATGTTTTTTTTTATTTTAACAAGTTATTCAATATAAAAAGTTTATTGCCAGTACTTCGAACAAACTACCTACTCTTCAATAATTTTTCAGACTTCAAACCATTGCCTGAAAATTGTAATTCAAAATTTGAAACAAGCGATAAAACAAACTGAAAGAGAAGAAACAAAGAACAATGAAATGAGAAGTTCAAATCAAGTCAAGCGAGTTGGAACATTTATCTTGAAGCATATAAGCTATTTACTGAAATTCCACAATTCTTTCGATATTTTAATCAGATCATTCGAATTTAATTTGTACCATCAAGTACGTATCCAAACCTATAAATATTTTGAAAATGCGTTATGTTAAATGTATCCCTTAATTTTGTGGAATTTGGTTAAGTTGGATTATATTTAACAAAGAAACAGTAATCGTATTTCAAAATGTCATTTTTGATATATAATAATAATAATAATAATAATAATAATAATAATAATAATAATAATAATAATAATAATAATAATAATAATAATAATAATAATAATAATAATAATAATAATAATAATAATAATAATAATAATAATAATAATAATAATAATAATAATAATAATAATAATAATAATAATAATAATAATAATAATAATAATAATAATAATAATAATAATAATAATAATAATAATAATAATAATAATAATAATAATAATAATAATAATAATAATAATAATAATAATAATAATAATAATAATAATAATAATAATAATAATAATAATAATAATAATAATAATAATAATAATAATAATAATAATAATGATAATAATAATAATAATAATAACACATTTATTCCCAACATATATGCATCCAATTACAGAGAAAAATTAACAAATTGTACACAAATAATAATAAATAAGAAAAAATGAACGAGAAAAAAAACAAAAAAGAGAGTATAAGCGAATATATAACAACAACGAAAAAATTAAATTGAAATAAATCGAAATAGTATTGAACAATAACCAGATAACTAAAAATAAAATAAAATATTGTCTTTTACAAAGTTACGTATGGTCAACAGAAGTTATATGGTAACGAAATATACTTGATGAATAAAAATAAAATTAAATTCGATTGCAATAATATCGATTTACTATCTAGTAAACAAATGAAACAACTGTAATTGAAATAATATTTATAACTAAGTTGTATGTAGACAACAGAAGTTCAGGAAAATATCACGACATCCCATTGCGCTGTTCTGAGTGGCATGCCAATAATAATATATAAAATAATAGTTATTATTGATACTCAAAATACCTGCAGCAAAATTGTTGCAGAGGAATAAGCAGTAATGATAAAAAATATTAATGATACTGATATTCATTGATTTATTAAGACGATCTACATTGTTAATGACAAGTCAATATTTTTTTTATAATCAGCAACACGACAGAAAGCTGACTTACCTATATTACCATTCAATAAAAAAACTGAAAGATGAAAAACAAATCCTATTACTGTTTAAAAAAATACTTAATTATAGTGTTCAAATAATCAATCACACTGTACTAGGCCTCTAATATCAGCAGATTTTCTTATTCTACCTATGGAGTGACAAAAGTGATTCAGTGTTTTGCATTTGAAATCCTCAAAAAATAACTGTGTCTTTAGAAGCTGCAGTGACTCCAATAAATTCAAACCTTAAAGCGTCATTATCTACAGCTCTTTTATTCAAATAACTCCATTCTGTTTTATCAATATTCAGGATATTATTTCTGTGAGAATATTCAGTGAAATTGGACATTAATTTTGAACACTTCTTCGATGCTCCCCGAGTGTGTTTTAGTTTATACTGATATCATATAATATAATAAAATATAGTATACTATAATATAATATATTGTAATACAATATAATATGATAATAATATAAACTCACACTGAGTAAAATAATAATATTTATTTAGCTGAAGCTATACAAAAAATCTACTTATTTTGAACTGTCAATATTGATTTCCATACCTCTCATTATTTAAAATATACTTTCTTAGATCACGCTTAAATATCTTAATACTAGTACCAGTATTCAATATACTTGGTAAATTATTGAAAGCATTAAATCCCTCATAGTATATGCTATTTTTATATTTAGAAAGCATCCAACTTTGGGTATAAAAGTATCAGTATTTCTAGTGTTCATGGACATCACTGATATATGTTACATTTTTTATTACATTACATGGACGCAACTGATTTTTCATTTTAAATATGGATATATATATATATATATATATATATATATATATATATACATATGAAGCAAATAGTATTATAGGAATAACAGAAATTAGTGCCAAGGAGGTCAGCATAATTTTAACAGGGGTATACCTATTTCACTTCAAAATTCTTCGCATGGCTCTATTCTGTAACTTTTGTTGAATTTTTTCTTTAGTCAAACCAAAAAACAAAGTTGAGCAATATTCAAAATGTGGCAATATTATTGATTTGAACAACAATAATTTCAGAAATATATCCACAGATTTTTTCCTATTTTTTTCAAGAAATTGATATTTTTAGAGATTTCAGATGATATGAAATCAACATGATCATTGAAACTCAATTTTTCGTCTAACATAATGCCTAAATATTTTAGTGTATCTACTCTTCTAAATTTCTTGTTCTTTAATATTTATAGTTATATCCTCATTTTTATTAATTTTAAGGGCTTTACTTGGACCCAAATCTATGAAGTTAGATTTTTGCACATTTAGGGATAACCTATTATCACATAATCATTCATTAACTGTAGAAAGGTCTCTATTGATCCCCTCTGTCATATTCTTATTATCTTTGCCACATATATAGAGCATAGTACCATCAGCGAATAAACATATAGAACATTTTTTTACATGAGAGACAATATCGTTTATATATAAGGAGAACAAGAACGGACCTAAGACAGTTTCTTGAAAATTCATGATAAATGAAGAATACTTATTTTTGTACTGAATTATACGAAGTGTATGATGTTGTTGAATTTACAGTTGGTTGTAAATTAGAAAATGGATACACTGTAACGGCTAGAAAATGAAAATTGGCGGCTATATTTAACTGAAAGTACTATAAATTCGTTAAGTATAACCTTCAAGGTGCGAACAACCTCAGACAATATGAAAAAACGGCCAGGGCAAAAAATACGGACGACCCTAATGTCTGAAGAAATGGAACCCCATATACTAGACAAGTTAGTCGAGAATTTTGAATGCACTTGTCCTATGGAACCGTATCTGCCAACGGTTTGTTTCGAACCAGCCTTGCTAGAGTTCTAACGTTTTTCTACTCTCAAACAAAATTCTCTAATGAAATGATGGCTGACGTGATGTTTAATCATTTCTTACCGCAAATAAATCAGACAACGCGTAGCTACATAAATATATGTTTTAAATAAATTTGCATAGTCTCAGAGGAAACGGAGATTGGAGAAAAAGATGAAACCGCGTCTTATACATCTTGACCGCTTCCATATAAGTACTAAAATTAAAGCGGCTCAATCGTCTTTTAAATATCATACCATTGAAATGAAATGATGAATGAAGAACCTAACTTTTCAACAACGTATATCTTTCCTTCTTCTTTTTCGTTCAAAATAACCAAGAGCTCATTTGAGCTTGTTTAGAATGAAGATAAATTTGTTTCCTTTTATGAATATTTATCTACTGAATATTTTCTATTATGCATGCATAGTCTATTATGAAGGTCAATTGTTCACAGTAAAACCTTAAAATTTTCAGAATTATGTTGAATATTCATCGTATTTCATATGTTCCAGCATTTTGTTTGAAAATTTATTAATTTAATGAACAAAATTGTCTAAGATAAAACGACTGAACCTAAAACCCAAAAGAATAAACTTTTTATAGAATACTTTACTTTATATATGCACTTACTGAAGTTTCCAATACGTCTGATGTGTATTTAGGCGAATAAAAAATAAGAAAGTGAAGACAAAATTTTCATCTACACCAAGAAAGATATTCTTAATCCACCTAATATTAATATTTGATGGAATCTATTTTTCAATGTACATATCTTTAAATTCAACTGCGAAAAAAATTAAGCTGAAATGATTCACCCTTCTAAAATCGCCTCATACCTATACCTAGGCCTTGGATAGAATTCATATTGGTATTTTCTCTTAAGTAATTTTTCAAATAATTTTTTTCACTAATCGATATCTCATTTCATAGTTTTTAGTTTTACTATGAAAATGATTACGAAAACATATTTACCATGTTTTTTTAAATATCAAAAACAACGAATATTTGAAATATTCTGTTAACATTTCACTTGCCCGGACCTTTCACCATTTTGTAGAGGATTAGGAAGGTTTTTTAATTTGTCTTGATAGAAAACTCCTTCAAGCTTTATTTCAAAAATGTGTGAGAAACAAACGTAGGCACTAGTCATTAAGTATGAGCATAGTTTCAATTTCAATTTGAATATGAGTTCAAAAATGAATGTATATGGAGAATAGTCAACTGACAATTGATGTTGATCTACTATGTCAGAAATTTTAATCGCACGTAGCTGTATATACAATTTTAGTGCGGCCGGCGTTCTGAGAAGAATTATTCGGTAAATCTTTCGGTAATCCTTCGATCTTATCTCCCGTGAATTATATCAATATTTTCTTTGGGGATAACGGTTTTTGGGCGCTACGCAGCTGGAGATTATTTACAAACTTATATTGAAAATAGTTTAGTTTGACTATTGATTTGTTGAACATGTCGAACAGGATAGGTAAACTCATTTGCCTGTCGAATTTCACTCTACTGCAAAGATAATTCGTAAATTAGATTTAATTTCATTATTCTCCTTCAGAGAAGGCGGATTCATCGATTAATTTTGTAATTAAAAAATTTGCGATCATTTTGTCAAAACCCATTGAATCTGTGAGAGTTTCAATCAAACCGTTTTCAATTGTCATTTATATTGTCGCTATCGGTCGTCTTTAAGGGATGGATTCCCATTACATCCATTCTCTTTCGATATCTAACATCTCGGGTAACATACAAACATTCCAAGGCTTATGGGTGGCCGACATTAGTAAATAAAAATAGATCTTCAATGGATTCGGAGATTGGGTTTTTACCTTTACAACATAATAGAATCTAGCAACAGGTATATAGAATGAGTGGAAATTATCTGCCTTATAATTCCTAAGTCCATTGAAGAAACATGATATTAGATTAAAAATATCTTCTCGGATTTAAAACTCATTTACTATTTAGAGATAAAATTAAAACTACATGCTTAAACAATAAATCATAATAAATTAACACATTCAGAGAAAGGAACTGCCGCACGCAATTAAGTGTTTTAGATAAATTAGTCCAACAAAAGATTGTGATCATTTCCAAAATATTTCGTTACTGAAAGGCGAGGGAAAATAAGTAGGAAAATAGAGTCAATTGTCGTAACTGTTCTCAGAGCATATGACTATGTTTAATGGTTTGCAGATAGATAAATATCACTGAATACTCTCTCATATGAAACTGCCATTTCTGGAATATATATTATTATTATTATTATTTCGATTGTTCCCCATGAGGAGAGCGACTGAACTTGAATTCGCAATCATTAGGAATTTTGCTTCATCTTTTTTGCCTCCCAAAAACGCTTCATCCTCTCTGAATGCACTTTCTTCCGTTCATCTGTCCACTTTACTCCAGGTTGACGATTTACTTTTTGCTTGAACTTTATATGTGCGATTTTATAGCGGCATTCAGTGCGATCTTCGAGATTTTTATATTGATCTGTTGCAGATCCTCTTGGACCTCTTTTAGCCACTCTGTTCCGCATTTACTATTCATAATTATATTGAGTAGTTTCTTCGGTATTCTGGACTGTTTCATTCTGTAGACATGTGCATAGAACTTTGCTCGTCGTTTTCTGATTTCTTCCGTTATCGTATTTGTCTTTTGATACAGTTCATTTTGAGGTCTTTTCATCCAAATACCGTTTCTATTGATTGGCCCGTAAATCTTTCTGAGAATTTTTCGTTCTTGTTTTTCTATTTCTCTAATTCTTGAATGGCCGCCAATAAGCATTGTTTCAGCTGCGTAGATTGCTTCTGGAAGAATCGTTGTGTCATAATGCCTCAATTTGGCGCCTCTCGAAATGCACTTTTTCTGGAATATATATATATATATATATATATATATATATATATATATATATATATATATATATATATATTTTACATAATTGGTGTTATTGCCTGTTTGATATAGGTATGTTTGTAATAATAATAATAGTTCTTTATTTTATGAAAAATTCATACAATTGTGTATTGACCTTATGTCGTTCAGCTTAGGTTTATAATATTTTCAGCAATAACAGGCTATTTGTAATGCAAAAATTGTCATTTTTGTTGACGTTTTTTTTATATCACAACTTTGTCAACCTAATGAATAATTGAACTTTATGAATTACTATGGATATCAAAACGTCAAAATAATTTAAAAAAAACAACTTGGCTTTTTTGTCTCTTTAGTATTCAGAGGTATATTTCTGGCTCAGCATTTGCTTCGGAAGTTTATTAATTTTCTTAACCATGTTAATCTTAACCTCTCAACCATCTTAACCTATGAAGAACTCGTGGTAAGCCAGGGGATTCAATTGAGTCTGATATTTTTTAAAATTGAATATTACATAGTTGAGATTTTATCTACTCATCCAGAAAATGTATATTTAAATATTTATTTTGGATTTATGTGCGTGAAATTGATGGTAGACCACGAAAGAATGAGTTTCGAGATATGTTGTTTGATGATTGTGTTGTATTGATTCTATGAGTTATTTGTAAGGTTTATCAAATCGATATACGATTAGATAGAATTAAGATGTTTTATATCAGTTCTTGCATTAATTGTGTTTTCCAAATTTTGACAAATGTGTTACATTTCTAGAATTTCTCTACATTTTTTGACTTTTTCAGTTCCAAAATCTTTGTGTTGTAGTAATTAAAATCGTGTTTCGCAGTTTTATTTTACGTTTATGTAGGGCTGTGATTTGGGTTTCTGCATGTTGGAGTGCTCTTATTCATTCTTCAAGATTTTGCGATGTTTGACCTATATAGCATTTTCTGCACTTATTACCGAATACAAATGAAATGAGTTTTTTTTGTGTTATTAATTCTCTTTTCAATTTTGTGTATATTTGTTTGACTTGAATTTGTGAGGTATGACTTGTATTTATTTCTTTCGGATGTGCAGCAGATCGGCTGCTTTCGTACTTATATATATATATATATATATATATATATATATATATATATATATATATATATATATATATATATATATATATATATATTTATATATATGTAATGAAAATCACTACATTACAGTTTATTAGCTTTTCTCAGTTATCTGTTTTGAATTTGTCGCCTTTTCCATATAATTAAAGAGATGTCACTGTCAAGGTCAGTGATTCGGTGTGATTTTAGAAAATTGAATGGGTGTGAAGGTTATATTTCATATTAAAGTGTAAATAGCTTATTTCCCGAAAAACAAATATCAATACCTGAAATAAAGGCTTTACATGTTGCTTTTTATCTTTACAGGTGTGTTACTAATTTGCTTACGAGAAGTGGAAATACATTGTACACAAACGTTTGTTAATAAAAACAAATTTGCCTTTACAGAAAAACGCAATTTCGTCTTTGTTTCACTTATTGGAGTGTGATATTATTATTATACCTGTCTATTTTCACGAAGTTACTTCTTTTCAAGAGTATTGCGTCACCACATCTGCAGTTTTGTTGTACTATTTTGTTTAATCTACCGAAGTATAGAATAAATGAGACACAAAAAATTTGTAATAGAACAAAGAGAATAATATTGAAGTGCAATTGTTATACGCCGATTAAAAATATGCTAGAAACTTTGGAATTATTATCTGTGGGTGATAAAATATTTGAAAAATTAGGAATAATTTACTTCCGGAATATATGCATGAAGACTTAAAGTATGTAAATGACTACCACAGCTTTAATGTTAGGAATTTAGAAAATTTCTGGTTAGCAAGATGAGGACAACGTTAAGAGATAAATCTGTATTACATGGAGGTTTGGTTAAATTTAATAGTTTGCCAAAAGATTAAAAAAACAGTTTCGATATCAAAGAATTCAAGAGAAACTCAAAAAAGTATTTAATGACATTGAAATTGTGTGTACGTAAGTTGATATAGGGCTCTGCCTGGTTTGGTTTGCTTGTTTTTGTTTTTGTAGTGGCGTTGATGCTAAATAAAGACATATTATATATTATATACATATATATATATATATATATATATATATATATATATATATATATATATATATATATATATATATATATATATATATATATATATATATATATATATATATATATATATATATATATATATATATATATATATATATATATATATATATATATATATATATTTATTCCTTATTATATCTCGGTTAATCTCTAGTACGTATTTCTTCCTTATTATTATCATTGTTCTAAGAGCGGAGGTCATAGACCTATATAGCTCCGCTGGACCTACAGTTAACGCCTATTCCGAATGGCCCAAGATTACGATGGGTGGGAATCGAACCCACCAGCACCAGGAAGTCGAAAGCGTTATAGGGTCAGTAAACCGTTCTCATATTATTAAGGTTTTTGGTTTGTCAGTGCGGGTAAATGTTTCGTAGATGTTTCTTTTTATTCATTATACAACTTTCTTATTTTATTCTCCAAAAAGTAGTGACTAACTAATGACAAAAAAAAGGATTTTATTAAGTGTGCAGACTCTCATTCCTAATTTAATTGGACTGAAACTTTTAATAAAAACCTCAACTAATTTTAGAAGACACGGTTAATAATAAACAATATATAAAAGGTTTAAATCAATTTTAAACACTTTTAATAATAAGAAGAAGACACAAAAAATAGAACACAGCACACAATTTGACAGTGACATTAACTGGCAGTTGAATTTAGACGAATCAAACTTGAAGTATTGGCAACCTTATTCATCAATCATTTTGGAGTTTATGGTTTAGGATTTAAAAATTTTTTATTAAATGATAGAACAACGTTTTTATAGTTGAACAGTTTTTCGAATATAATTTATTTTACCAATAAAATTATCCTCACTAATGAAACGTACTCTCAACTAGAAATCTTCGTTAACAATTAAAATACTGCATTTGGAGCACCTCATCAATTTCACGGCATCATTATTTGGTGGGGTTTTTGAGCTGTAGGCGATATTGGACCTTAAGTCTTGTCAAAGATGAAAAATTAAGATTGTCCTAGCATGATATCGCGACATGATAATACAATTCCTTCTTCCTAAAATGGTTGTTATTGCTGTGAACGACATATCATTTCAACCAGACAGTACCACTGATGTCAGCCCGTGCAAAAATTCAATTACTACATGACGCATTGGTCGTGAATTCCCTGTTCAAAAATTCGCTTTTCAGATCGTGTAATTCAACACCATTTTCATGCGGTTATTTCGAGATTTATGGCAAAATACGCATGCGCAAAAAAGGACTGTGTGTGTGGTGGAAATTCATCGACAAATCAACGGAATTGAGACAGATATAAGCAAAGTGATCATAGAAAATTTAGATGAAAGAGTGCGAAAGTGCCAGAAAAGTCGTTGAGACAATTATTCGCCCTGTCTTTTACTACTGAGATTATCATATAGTTATATATTATATATTTATAGATTATATTACTCTAAATTTATACTATAAGAATCCTTGTTAGGTACAAAATTATTTAATTTGAAATAACCATTTTAAATCAAATAATTTAATGAATTAAATAAAAACAGTCTAATCTTACGCCAGTTTTAGGAAAATACACAAATTTTAGTTCAGTTTTGGCAACAGTGAAAACATGAGTTTCTTTTTATTGGTGATTTTAGTTTTATCAGTGAATAAATCAATTTCAATAACTTATTTAATGTGGCTCTCAAATTGGAACACATTTTTTCAAAACACGATACCCAGAAAAATATGTTATGTGAACTCATCTCTATATAAAAAAGGAGATTCTCAGAGTGAATAAAGTTATTTCCCAGCATAACTTCCCCATATATTCGGCATAAAAAGGTGGGTGTTAAATCGAAGCGTAGAGGCTCCACAACAAGTGTATTTTACCTTTTGAAAGTCCATTCTTAAATACCGCAACGGACCTATTTCTACGATTATACAAAACATAATACATTTAAAGGGCACCCACAGAGGACTCCTAAAATATGTGGAGACTCGAGTTAGGCACGTAGTTTCTCAGCTATTCTTCGAAAGAAGGCATGGCTATAATACATTATTAATTGCGCCACTTGTCACATTTGACCCACGGTCTCGAAAATTTCGGCTTTGTTATCAAAGAATCGGAGTGTCTGACTCTGGATTCTCTGAACATTACCGGCGAAAATCGGTCTGAAGATTTCGTGTTGCTGAAACTGGCTATCAACTTAATCTTTGAGGAATCTCTTATTATGGATATACAGCCCTAATGTGGGATTAACAAAAAGTTTAAAAAAGAGCAAAGAAGCCGTTCAAATTGAAATTCTATGAAGCTCTAACTACCGGAGAAAGTCTTTGAGATATTTACGCTTAAATCGGGATACGTCAGTAACCCACATTGACAGAACCCTTTCTATAAAACATCATACATAGACAAAGACGCACTTCATTTTATTAATTTTGAACTGTACATTTCGTTTTTTTCCATCGTATCAATTTAATAACATAATATTAGATCTGATGAAGCCGATGTGTGGCGAAACAATTGTTACGTTTTAACAAAACTTAGTGAAAATCAAGAAACTAAGATTCATCTACTCATTTTTGCTTGTTATATATTGTTATTTTATTCAATTTTATTTTTATTTTATTTCGTATATATTCCTTTACATATATTTTTTTGTTTTTCATTTTTCTTGATAATTTTTCCCTGAAATTGGATGTAAATCTGTAGACGTAAATGTATTATTATTATTATTTATTATTATTATTATTATTACTATCTACAATAACGTATTGAACGTATTCAACTGGAGTAAAATTAGGAATAATATATCCGAGTTTTAGCTACAAATATCATTTAAATCAATTGAATTTTGTATTGCTTTAAGAATTTGAAGAAATATTTGATAACGATACAAATAAACCGATATCACATCGATAATAAATCGATATAAAATTACTCAAATGATGAATAATTCAAAACCATTATTTCTATTCATACACTTTGGCAGGATTCTTCATACATATTAACATATTGTATGATTCAATGATGGTTTTTACAAAATTCAATCAATGTGAAATTCATTCATTAAGATTTTTAATCAATTTCTAATTCTTCGGAATTATAAAAAATATTAATTTTTAATGAAATAGTCAAGAATAGATATAGGGCCGTCCCTGCTCTTGAAATATTTCAGTTCAATGCGCTCTTTCATAGTCAACATTGCTGTTGTTAGTCTATAAAACTTTGAATGAGTTCAATGAGTATTTGCAATGGCAAAGTTCACGTCATCAAAACAAAGAGCCAAATTGAAAATTTGTTTCAGAAATCAATATTTTGACATATGCTTGTTCACAACAATATTTTGAATAATTAATCAGGTGCTCTATTGTAGGCAAATGAACAATTTTTGTCAACACGTAATTAGTGAAATTTGCGTTTTCAATATCAATTTCATGAAATTATTATGGACATAAGTAGTTTTAAAATGGTGCATTTCGTTTGAAAATTTACTGGATTAATTTCAGGTCTTCGAAACACCAACCATGCACCTGATGAAGGTATCTTATTCCGAAACAGAGTTGTACTGGGCAATATATATATATATATATATATATATATATATATATATATATATATATATATATATATATATATATATATATATATATATATATAATAATAATAATAATAATAAAATAAATTTATTGAGAAATATTCCTTACATTGTAAAATTACATTCATTTCAATTGATACAATAATTACAACTAAGAGAAATGCTCTCAAAAGAACTGAATTCAGTTTTGAGTCTGATCTTCCATTCAGCCCTCGAGCAAAAACATAGGTTCAAACAAAAATATTGGTTAAATTTATATTTACAATAATATAGTTACAACTTTATTTGAAAAGAAAAGAAAAAAATTACCTCAGAAATATTAAACATTTGAGACAATTTCACATGGTGAAGAACATTTGTGTTAAAACAATATAAAAACATGTGATACATAAAATTGATTCATACATTATGGCCTACATTCGAATCATCGAAGTACTCTGCCACACTATAGTATGCCTTTGTTAAGAGCAGAGATTTAACTCTCCTATTAAACAAATGAGCTTTCAGTACTTTCAAATTCGATGGTAAATGGTTGAAGATTTCAATACTCTGATAATAGAGAGAGTGCTCAAATTTAGCTGTTTTATGCATAGGAATAAGTAGTACATCCCTTTTCCTTGTTGAATACTCATGATTATTATTCAATTATTTAATGAACCTATCTTCATTTTCTTTTCTTTCACATAATTCAATCTTCATTTTCTTCATCATATAACAAACACCTTTAAATATATAAACACGGTAAGGTGAGTATGTAATTATTAATGAAGATAGGTTTACAAGATGTTTGTTGATGAATATTGAATATTGATCGAAGTATTCGCTTCTGTGTAATAAGCACCCTATTTATTTCTGTAGAGCAGTCTCACAGCAGAATATTATAATTCAGATGACTTTATATACAAGTCTGTAATACACATTCATAATACAGGTACGATGTTCTTAATTCTAAAGATTGCAAAAAATGAGTTACTCAATTTTTTACATAAGACAATTCATCAATGTGTGATGTACAACTTAAATTTCTGTCTACATATATTCCAATAAACTTTGTTGATTGGGATATATATATATATATATATATATATATATATATATATATATATATATATATATTCATATATAAATGTTTACAAATTTTTCAGTTCTGTTTCAATTTATTATCAGTTACAATCTTTTACTGGGGATCCCAGTTTGAAAATAATCAAAACTGAAAAAACTACTCATGCAGTAGAAAACTCCAATGTACTGAATATTTAGGCCCCTGTTGACTTCGTGGTGGCTCATGTAACCTAATATCGGAGAATCTGGAGCAACATATGGGTATTACACCATAAACAGATTGTTTATATGTGATATTTTTAGGATAAAATAAGAACGCAGGAAGCTTATGGCGAATGAATGAAACCAGAGCATTAGCTCTGTCAAATAGATTCGAGTTACCAAAAATTTTATTGAGACTATCGTATCAATGACAACACCAAAATTGAATTTGGGTGTTAAAAGGAATTGATCCGTATCAATGCACATTTCGATAGATGAGCTGTTGTTAAAAAATAACTGTACAAATGGGAGATAAAGGTGACCTAATTACATTGGTACCAACAAATTATTATTATCACAGAGGCTGTTAGAATGATGAGAAAAATTATTGGCAGAGAATTGAATTGACCCTAGGAGTTTCCATGTTTATCTAAACATTTTCTTTCTTTTAGCATTTGGAATTGCCTTTTCATTTCTGTGTTTTCATTTTTTTTATGTTCTGAAGGCTGTTGATTTGTGTGTTTGTTATTCACCATGCTGTTCGAATTAATTGGAACAAAGGATAAAAAACAATGTTTTCGTAAAATCTCACCTTTTAATGAAGTAAATACATAAAAAATAGCGTAAATTCTTCATATTAATATGAAGTATGTCCTCCTTTCGCAAAAATAACTTGTTGAACTCGTCTAGGCATCGATTCCACTAGCGTAGCGTAGATTTTCTTCAATTCTTCATCATGAAACCACACCTGAACTGCACTTTTAGAGATATTTTCTTTTGTAGTGCAATCGATTTTTGCCAGTCGTTTCTTTAAAATATTCCATAAATTCTCAATGGGATTGAGATCAGGTAAATTCCCCGGCCAATCTAGTACCTACTTTTATTTCATTCTCACCCATAAAGGCCTGCACTTGTTTGGAATTGTGGCAGGGAGCCAGGTTATGCTGAAATGTTCCATCAAACGTTTCCATGAATGGGGCAATCCTGGTGCGCAATATTTCCATATATTTAAATGAATTCTTCATCACCCATGTTAGGGGCTAATCGTTCAGTGCCATTGGTTATGAAAAAACCCCAAAACATTTGTTTCGAAGGATGTTTTACTGTTTGATGGATGAGATCAGGCCGTAAAGTTTCCCCATCACTTCGTCTAACAACACTCGATTTGTACCCCTAAATAAACAAATGTCTCATCGCTAAAAACCACCTTCTTCCAGTCGTCCACAGTCCAGGCACGGTACTTTTTGGCCCATGCCAAACGTTTCTTCATCATTTTCTGGGTAAGCAGTTGCTTTCTTCTTGGTCTTCTTGCCTTATGGCCAACCTCCAGCAGTCGTTTTCGCACAGTTGAGTTACTCACCTCCACACCAGAAACCATTAAATCCCTTCTAAGGTCAGTGCTTGTCTTTCTCGGATTAATTTTGCTATTTCTTATCAACAATTTGTCTGTTCTTGGAGTAGTTTTGCGTTTGCGGCCACAGTTTCCTTTTCTTTTTGGAGACGATGAACCACTTTCTTCAAATGTTTTTAAAATTCTCGAAACGATGGACTTTCCCACACCAACAGCTTCAGCTATATCTCTTACAGTCATTGATGTGTGTTCATTAAGCGCGATAATTTTGGAATGCTTCTTCGGAGTGATATCCATCTTTAGACAAGACAGTACAGCACATATCAAAATTGAAACCACCAACTGTCGCACTGGTAGGCTCACAACGGAATGGCTGGCGAGGTAAAACCTGTCAGAATGTAAATGATGGTCAAGGTCGAACCCTCGCCTCACCTCAGGTAGTAAACAAGCAGGTGTGATGGTGTTTGGGCCAACCTGGTACTCACATACTTACTACAGTAACTCAAACGAAGAAAAAAAATGTTTGTACCAATCAATTCGAACAGCATAGTAATTTCTGATGGAAATCCCTTTCGACATATACTTCATTTGTAATTTGCAAAGCCTTCTCATTTCATTTGAAATACTCTACTTTTCTTTTCAATTTCCCATTGGGTTTTCTTAGTGAAACCTCATATAGTTCAAAATACTACATAAAAACAAATTGTGTTATATCTTAGTGCATTATATAATCTTAATTTTAGATATATTAAATAAAAAACACTTGGCTTTGTTTCACAAAATTTATAGTGAATACTTGACAATAGTTTCGGGGTGTTACCCCATTTTCGAAAGTTAAACTGATGTTTAAACTTGTTTTGTTTTACTTTTTCAACTTTGTTTTGTTAAACATTGTTAAAACATGTTTAACTTTTTAAAATGGGGTAACACCCCGAAACAATTGTCAATATTCATTATAAATTTTGTGAAACCAAGCCAAGTTGTTTTATTTAATATATTAAACAATATCTCACCAAGAGATCAGCGAACATTCAATAAACTTTATTAACTTTAGATTTCATACTTTCAAAAGGAAGAAAACGTGTTGATTTCTGTAGCTCAGAATCACTTTTTTCAAATGACATTTCACATCAAATTTTTAGAAGACATTCGAGTCAGTTATATTTTTTAATTTACTGTGTACCAACATAGTAAAAATTTTATCTTTCCTTTTTCCTCGTGAAGTCGTCAATGAAGCAGCTTATGAAGTACGACTTGTGAAATTTTACGTCATTCAATTAGGTGGTGAAAATTTCACTATTGATATAGATTTACTAATTATCCAAGTGTGTATTAAGTTATTTCCACAAATTTGTAGGCAATTAGTCAACATCGGAATCAATAAGACGCAAATGAACATACAACGTAAATAACGATGGCGTAATGCTTAGGTACACGTTGTTATTAATTATCGAAGTCTTCTTAAAAGGTGATTAAATAAAATCAAATTGATACACAAGTGAAATGACTAATTGGGATATGATAAAGTGCTTGTTTTTTCAGGAAGGCGTTGAATATGTCCAATTTTCATAATCGAGCCCAAGCGGCAGAAAGTGTTTATTATAAGTTCCCGACACGTAAAGATTATCCACGGATATGCCTTTCAAGCTTTTTATGCTCCACTAACCATTTCAATCAGGGCATTTCCTCTCTTGTAGCATCTAGACTCAACACAAAGAGAGAGCTTCATCGCAACCAAATACGATCCTTATGAAACGCAAACGGGGTGTGGGGGGAGAAAAACTTGTTCCCGCTTTTTTTTTGAGCCGCCACTTTTTGAAATCATATCCTATGGTGTCATTATTTCAGTTATGGAAAACAAATTCAGTCACGGCATCCAGTCTGAGTAATTGAGCAAGGAATTACCTTCTCTGTGCTTTGGTATACTGAAGTCAGTAAGGGTAATTATAGTAACATAGAATCACGGGCCGAGCAGCAACGTGAGCTCACATTCGTCCCAGTTGTAATTTTAGAAAATATTTTCGTTGCATTTGAATCCCTTTGTTTCAGTCGTTCAACAAATTTTAAGAGAAATTCTTGGATGAAACACTTCGTCTGAGCTATCGAATTTGTCAAGACGTTTCTAAGAACAGTGAAGGCAGAATTTAAACGAATATTTTCCATTTTTCTTATAAGAAAAACTCCAAACATCTGATCAGAGAATTAGAAATTTATTTTACCTACTTTTCATTTGAAAATTCAAGAAATTGTGATTTTTCATTTTGTTCATGAATTGTCAATGTTTTGGTTGTTCCTTTTAGATGAATCTTTAAAAGGTAGAACAACTGTCAAAGCTATAGATATTTTTATTGACAACTCAGATTGTAAAACATACTTATCAGATAAATCGGGATTTTTTCAACCATGAATGTTCAATATAAACAAATTTTAAATTCAACCTGGGTTGCCCATATTGGTTATATGTTACGAACACAACATATAACTTTCACAGAAGACATATGGGCCAACTCAACAAAATTTTATTTATATAGTATTCATTTGGAGCTGTGTAGTGAAATGTGTTTATCTTAAATTGAAGACGCATAAGTTCAAAAACTTCAATTCACAGATGTGTGCAACTTATACTTGATATTTTCGTATTAGGCGAAACTAAGTGGTTATAGGTATTATATAAATTTCAGTGCTTTGTGACTTGATCTATGCTATTTGAGATTTATATAATATACGGTAATTTTTCGGGGAATTTATTTCCAAAATTGATATCTTCCATTGAATAAAATTAAATTAAATTATTTATTTATACAAACGGACATTTTACAGTTTGTGAAACTATGCTTGCACAAAGTATCCACATAAAAAAGCAGACTTGAGCAAATATAAGAAATAAAAATGAATATGATCCGAAATAAACAGTGCAGCTATTAAGTCAATATGCTTATAGCTAATAAAATCAAATAAATTAAATATAAATTTCATAAAAAAACTAAGTTTCATATAAACAAACATTTACCCTGCATCTCAATGACACATGATCGACACAGCTATAAATTATTAGGAGCAAAACTATATGAAAAATCTCTCTTGATTTTAGCTTCGCTTTGTTACAATTGAGTCTTAATTTGCTCAATAAATATTTACAATATGAGAAGTTATTCACCAATTTATAAACCATCATAATGTCAAAGTTATTTCTACGCAGTTCTAAAGATCTCAAATTAATTCGCTTCTGAACCACATTATAATTTATAACTGATCAGGAACTACCTATTTTGAAAGCAACCCACTTCAGAAATTTCCTTTGTTCTCGTTCAATATTTTGAATATGTATGTCATAGGCTGTAGAGAAGACCTTTATATACAATTCAAATCTATACATAAAAATTTGCAAGGTTTATGGGAAAACAGAGTCTTTATTGTCTGATTATGAACTATTTGTGGAGAGTATTATATTAAATAAAAAATATTGAATTGAACTCATAATAAAATTTCTATGTCATCTCTTGTCAAATGATATGCACCAATGATATTGTATTTCAGATGATGTCAGTTATATTCAGTTTCTTTCTCATGATGAAAAGGAATGTGAGTTCGTTATTCAATTTGTGCTAGAATCTTCAGTATACAACTCCTACAGTGTTTAGTATACTGAAAATGATACGCATTATCCATGACTTTTTCCAAGGAAAACTGACACAAGAATATGATCATAATTCGTAAAACATTTGCAATAATAATGCAAAATTTCAGATATATTCAATAGAATATAAAGCTTTTCTGCTTTATTTAACTATTATGACATTATCAAATAATAAGGCACACTATTTGTAAAATATAATTTTCAGTAAATTTTAGACATAATACTTTCTAAATTTATTCAGATAGGACTACCACAACATTGACCATTCCACTTCTAATTTCTTTTAAAAATTTATATTTATCCTGTTGGGTATAAGAAATGAAAGCGTTTTTTCGGCGACAAAAGACTCGCCGATAAATTACAAGATTTAACTTTCCTATTTACAATTTAAAATCTTAAGAATAAACGGAAATGCGTGCCTTGTCGCTATTGCTACTCACAAACGCTATTGAAATGTTGTTAAGATAACCTAGACAAGTAGATCTACGTGGACATAGAACTTTTCTATCGAATTTGTATTCCTTGATTGTCATGGAATGTCGTTTTCAACAAAATCAATCAGTGGTTTTCTAGTGGTCAGTGGTTAGTGGTCCTTCAATACTCATGTGAATATGAATGAATGATTGAGGAAGACGAATTTCGACAAACAACGTTTCGTCGAAATGTATTGGCATTCTCCGGATTGATCCAGTTCTTCATACTCTTGTAAGCCACTATTCTAGTTGCCTATATTTTAGTTCAAATTCGGAAACAAGCTATTATTACACGAAGAATGAAACGATTAAATGAATTGGAGTGAACTTGAAAACCCGACAAAAGTTTAATAATTAGTATTCTAAGAGCAGAAACAAAACTTTGAAATGAAGATGAAATCAATGATATGAATGCCAAATAAATTAATAGTGAAACTGAAATAAAATAAAATGATCATCATCATTCCTATCATGATTCATATCATTCATTCATTTCTCAAGAATTAGTTAATCTTTCAAATCAACGATTAAACAATAAATCGCATAATAATACATTGACATTTCTCTGGAGCAACTGAAAATTTTTAATATTTCGGAATCAAAATGGCTAGTTATTTATAACTTTTTTCTTATATTTGTCGTTTACATTTTACTGCAAAAAGTAGGGAAAGATTGTGAGGAGTAATAAAAATATTTCCATTTATATGTAGTTTAACTGAAAACTAAAATATGCATTTACAATTTGCGAATGTATATTCATTAGTGAAGCTTTCGTCTATATCAACAAATGTTCGTCAGAATTGACGGGAAATCTACAGGATACCTGCATATTCGAATGCAGATTCCGGTGAAAAATTAAGCCCTTCATTCCTATCCAAGTGTGTATTAAGTTATTTCCACAAATTTGTAGGCAATTTGTCAACATAAGAATCAATAAGACGCAAATGAACATACAACGTAAATAACGATGGTGTAATGCTTACACGTTGTTATTAATTATCGAAGTCTTCTTAAAAGGTGATTAAATAAAATCAGATTGATACACAAGTGATATGACTAATTGGGATATGATAAAGTTCTTGTTTTTTCAGGAAGGCGTAGAATATGTCCAATTTTCATAATCGAGCCCAAGCGGCAGAAAGTGTTTATTATAAGTTCCCGACACGTAAAGATTATCCACGAAATTATCCGAAATATTAAAATTTTTGATATTTCGGAATCAAAATGGCTAGTTATTTATAACTTTTTTTCTTATATTTGTCGTTTACATTTTACTACAAAAAGTAGGAAAAGATTGTGAGGAGTAATAAAAATGTTTCCATTTATATGTAGTTTAACTGAAAACTAAAATATGCATTCACAATTTGCGAATGTATAATCATTAATGAAGCTTTCGTGTATATCAAAAAATTTCCGTCAGAATTGACGGGAAATTTACAGGATACCTGCATATTCGAATGCAGATTCCGGTGAGGAATTAAGCCCTTCATTCCTTAACACTTTATACTCGTTTATGAGATGCTTGATATTATCAAACCTGACAAAGTCTGTGGTCAATGGAATATCAGTTACTTCCGGCGGAGGTGTCCCTACTTTTAATTTTAATGAACAGGAAGCAACGAAACTAAGGATAAGAGTGATCAAAAAAGCCCAGCATTTTCTTTGTTCAAACAACAATGTAGGCACGGCTTCATGAAGGAGCAAGTGAATATGCGGGTGAATGTACCTTTTATTTTTCCTTCCTTTTATGTATTACACTAAGTAGAAGACCAATAGAGATTGCCCAGTTAAATGAAATTGTTTGTTTATGTTCGTGCTTCTATATACCAAGGTAGTCTATTAATGTTCAGTCTGGCGCTGACAATGTGGCATATGTAATGTCGGTAATTTTCATGGTTGCTACTTCCGCATTCCAGGATTTTTTGCACGCAGCTATTGAGCCTGCTGTTTATGACCAGCAATGCTCCTTTGCCATTTCTCACGCTCTTTACTTATAATGAATTATTTTTAATATTATATCAATAAGGATGAACAATTTCGATGTGTATTTCAAAGAATATCTTGCCATAACTTATAGAAATTCTAACTAATATAATTAATATATTTACTAGATATAGCTTCCGATCAATTTGTACTATTCACATGAAGTTACAAACTGTAATGATCTGGATGAGCCTATAATGATTGAACTAGAAGTTGAATAAATTGAAAAAACAAGAAGACGCACTATACCTATACATACAATAACTGTTTATAAGGCCGATATCTATACATTATAATGTTGTACGGAAACTTAATGAGGGTTTTTCATTAGAGTAACAGAAATCGAAACAATATTTAGTTTATATGTCTTTGATATGTATTACTACTATGTAATACATATCAAAGTCTATGTCTTTATACGTATTACGAAAAAACAACGACAAGCAATTGAATACCGCCGAGCTATTACAGTGGGGAACAGCAATTTTGTTGACTTAGATCTGTGACTTGTTTTGGACTAAGTTTTGGTCTCTGCATTCAGAGATGTTATCAATTTTTATCTATCGCGTCAAGTTTTTAAACTCCAGGATACCCTCTCTTCACCCTAAAAGACATACAAAATGAACATACAGAAGAAAATAAAGTGGGTACTAAACAAACACATTAGAATATTTTATTCATAAAAAGGTTATTATAATATTAAAAGTTAAATTGTGTTTATACAAAAAATGAAAAAAGATATTAGGGTAAAAATTTTCGCTTATAACTTTTCCTAGAATGTTCAATCTGGGGACATTCTCGCTTGACGCTCCAACAGTAGTCAGCATTCATACTGACATCCTATCTACCTTGATACCTTTCCTCTATGACCTTCAAATCTTGGTGGAATCGCTCGCCCTGTTCATCACTAACAGCGCCAAGATTTTCAGGAAAGTTAGCAAGATGGCTATGTAAGAAATGCAATTTGATACTCATGTTATTGTTGTTGAACAATTTCGAAGTAATTCTGGGCTCGAGTGTTTCCAAGAAGGTCCTTGACAATACTTTTGAATGCCAACCAAGCATTCTTTTCAAGTTCAATCATTGTTTCAATGAAACGTTCATCTTTAATAAGTTGCCGAATATGTGGCCCACCAAACACACCAGCCTTTATCTTCTCATATGACAAGCTAGGAAATGCCGAAATGATATACTTAAAACAGTCCCCTTCAGTTGACAAAGCTTTAACAAATTGCTTCATGAGACCTAGTTTTATATGCAAAGGCGGAAATATAATATTTTTTCTGTCGAGAAGTGTCTGATTTAGAATGTTTGGATCATCAGATTTCAGGTCAGACATTGGCGGTTACTTTGACTGCACCCAATGCTTCTCGCGAGCTCTGCTGTCACACATACATAGAAAACAGGGATACTTGGTATATTCTCGTTGCTGGACAAGAAGGAAACAAACAATTTTAAAGTCAACACAGATGATACATTGGTGTAAGTTATATTGCAACAAGTCAATGACCTTGTTTATGTCTTCGTGCAAAGAAACTGAATGTCCTATAGGGACTGCACCATATAAATTTCCATTGCAGAGGAGAACACACTTCAAGCTTCGTTTTGAGCTATCTATAAACAATCGCCATTGAGTTGCGTTATACTCTGAAATTACCAATTCTTTCATTAAACCAGCTATGTTATGGCAATACACAAACCTATCAACAAACCTGCAACAGAGACGCAGCCAGAGAACTCCAAGTTTACTTCGAGGGAAGACTCCTCCACCACAACACTCACCCAAAATATCTAGGAGTTACTTTAGATAGAATGCTATCCTACAGAAAACACTTAGAAAACACAGCCGCCAAGCTGCGAACGAGGAATTTGTGAACATCGTTCACAAACTTTTTGTCACAACATGGGGCTCTTCTGCTGACACCTTACGCACCTCAGCAATTGGACTTGTTTATTCGGCTGCAGAATACAGTGCTCCTGTTTGGATAAACAGTGCACACACACATAAAGTTAATGTCCAATTAAATAATACCATGAGGATTGTATCTGGTACCCTGAAGTCTACTCCCATACACTGGCTTCCTGTGCTGAGCCACATACCCCCACCGGATCTCCGACGTAAAACTGCCCTCCTTCGTGAGTATGAAAAAATTCAAGACAATCCATTACTGCCTATACATGCCGATGTAAGCGACTTGGATAAGAGCAGACTGCGGTCCAGAAGACCCCCGATGAGAACCGCCAAAGAGCTGGAAGCCTTGGAGTTTGATTCTGTGCACTTTTGGGAGCGAGAATGGAGAGACGCCTGCCCAGCCCACTGTAGAGATCTTTCTTGTATAACAGAGAAGCCACCTGCCTATGAGTAACCACGGAAAATATGGACCTCCATTAACCGAATACGCACTGGCCATGGTAGGTGTGGGGATTCACTCTACAAGTGGGGAAAAACACCATCTCCATCATGTGATTGCGTTGCGGCTAATCAAACAGTTCATCACATCGTTACAGAGTGCCAGAAAAGAGCCTACAACGGCAATTTCAACGACTTCCTGATGGCTACCAAAGAAGCGGTTGATTATATATATATAAGTTTGTCTGTAACTTATGTCTGTAACCTAAAAATCGAAGTCAACAGAAATTATGTTACAAAATTTTCACCAGTGTTATCTAGCTTGAATATAGGCTCTATTTTACTATTGGAAAATATCTTAATCCGAACGTTTTAAAACAGTATTTCAGATTGAAAAAATTATACCTATAAACATTTCTAACAGACTTCTTGCTGAACATTATTGATATTGAAGAAAAACTGATAAGGGGAGTCTTATTAGGGAGTCTTATTAGGGACCAAAACAATAATTCTTATGTTTAACTGTCATTTCTGTATATTTGTACATATATCATGCGAATAATGCAGCATAGAATCGAATTCAGTTTTGACCATTGCATTTCTAGAGGCCTAGTTTGAAATATAAGCTACTTCAATTACGAAACATATCTTATTCTCAACATTATTCATCCAATAATTCCTAAACCACATGTTCTGTGAATATTAGTTGGATCTCAGAAGCTACTGAACGAATTTTCATACGGCTTTTAAAATTGATTACATTTCACCTGAAGTGATAAATAAATTTCTCTCATAGCAATTGCATGTTGGAAAAAAGAATTCATCATTATATATATATATATATATATATATATATATATATATATATATATATATATATTATTTTTCTATCGACTGAAAGATATTAAGACAAGTGGGAACGTGATGAATACGAAACACGTAATTAATCCCTGTATTCTCATATAATTAATCATTCAATTCGTGAAATGAAGTTACGTAGAAAAAAAGCATATTTTGCATTTTTAACCTTGGTATTTTCAAAAGTTGTTATTTTTTATTATTGAGCAATTCGTGTTTAACAATTTTCTTCAGTTTTCTTGAAACATTTTCACCGAAAATTGCTTTTGCGAACCTTGAATTTTTAGAATTCCCCTGTTTTATAAAAATGCAATTTATAGAGGAAAACATACCCTGTTGGAGATTTTCAGACTAGACTTACAGTTTAATTCCGAATTCAAAATTCCATTGGGATGTAATCTTGTACATTACCCATTATAAATCTTCAACGCCACCACATGTAATAATGATAATAATAATATCAATAATAATAATAATACATTTATTCCCAACAGATATGAATCCAATTACAGAGAAAACCTAACAAATTGTACACAAATAATAAATAAGAAAAAATTAACGAGAAAGAAAAAACAAAAAAGAGAGTATAAGCGAATATATACAACGAAAAATTAAATTAAAATAAATTGAAGTAGTATTGAACAATAACCTAACTACAGAATTCAGTATTAGTAATTGTTAGTATTGAAGATACCTAACTAAAAATAAAATAAAATATTGTCTATTAAAAGTTACGTATGGTCAGCAGAAGTTGATCATATAGTAAGGAAATATATTTGATGAATAAAAATAAAATTAAAATCGATTGCAACAGTGCTATATAGTAAACAAATGAGACAACTAAAATTAAAATAATATTTATAACTGAGATGTAGACAACAGAAGTTCATGAACATATCACGACATCCCATTGCGCTGTTCCGAGTGGCATGCCAAGATAACTGATAGCCGATCAAAATAATTATCACATCGACCGCAACATCATAAAGATTACATATACAGTTGATAGGAGAACGAATATATATATATATATATATATATATATATATATATATATATATATATATATATATATATATATATAATAAACAACAATGGACCCAAGTTGGACTCAACTCAAGCCTCTATGGGAACGATGGGCTTAGAGATTTCTTATTCATAACATGATTTTTTAAGAAAAACTCGATCGAAAAAACCTAGGTAGTTATCCTAAGAGATCAAGTGAAGTTCTTCAAATATTTTACACCGCTTCAAGGTCTTGAGTTTCAAAGAAAACTTAAATTTCGAAATTCATAAGGAAATATTCCATATTCAAACTGAGAAAAAGCGAAGACGAAACTTTAGTTCACTTATTTGCTGTTAACCCCTATACAATATATGTTTGATTATACAGTGTTAGTTTATCTACGAACTATTGTGACAAGAGTTTACATGGCCGCTGTTTAAAGAATATGAAACAGCAGGAAAGATTTATGAATTGGAGGTTCTATGAATAAATGGGCTTTCTGTTATGCGGTAGATTGTCTTTGACGACAAAGATATGCTTTCTTCAAATAAAATCATTATTTTATATGGCCAGAATATGGAAATAGCGGGCCCATTTTTCAGAAGGCTAAAACAGGTCCTGTGAAGACTAGAGTAGATCTACATGGATTTTTTATGAATGACATTGAGATTGTTGTAATAAGAGAGTTTTTTGTAATTCCGTATAACCGTCTGAATGCGATAACCATGTTGGATAAGGAATTTTTACTTTGAAAAATCGTAGGGAATGTTAGCGAAATAATATTGTCAGAGTCATTGAAGATGCTAACTAATTAATTTATTATCGAATATTGAGATCTTCAGTATGATTCGAAATATTTTCCAAAACAGACAAGTATTACTTCCAAAATAGATAATTGATAACATTATGAGAATACTCTTATACATGAAATTAAGGTAAATAGCTGTACGACAACATTTTTGATCTCATAACTATAATTTATAGAAGAATTGTTTCTTCTGGAAATGCTCAAATCAATGCTTCATTCTGTGACATATTTCGTGCTTGTCGAATATTATTATAGATGTATATTCACTCATTTATTAACAATTAAATATTGAATAGTGTTGGCGTTTACTTGATGTAAATCCATTTTAATTGAATATGAACTTAAATTCAAAGACTTGAACTTATGATTTACACTTTATTGACAACAGAGCATGACGCGTTACGTCGTTACAAACGACTTCTTCAGATGCTAACAGAATAATTATTTCATTATTCTGTTAATTAACTATAATAATAACAGAATAATTAAATTATTCTGTTATTATTATATATCTGTAACAGAATTCACAGAACAGAACAGAAACAGTTATTATTAAATATCTGTAACAGAATAATTAACATTATTCTGTTAGCATCTGAAGAAATCGTTTGTAACGACGAAACACGTCATGCTATGTAGTCAATAAAGTGTAAATCATAAGTTCAAGTGTTTGAATTTAAGTTTATCTTCATAATTACCAATTGAATCCAAGTTACGCTCAACACTAGAAACGTTGAATTTTGTTACTTAAATGTTAAATTTTGCAACTTGTTAGGAGATTATGAAAACATTTTCAAGTAAATGATAGAAATTTTGTCGTTATTTTCGAAACTCAGATTTTCATTCCAATTTCAGTCCAGAATTTTCCAAGTTCTTCTCTTGATATTTCAATAAAAAATGTTTGAATTGAAGAGAAATTCCATTGACATGGTAGAAAATGAAAAAAATTGATCTTCTGATGACACTGAAGAACATAACATAATTTTCAAAGTATGGGGAACCTAAACGTTTCAAAATTATGTTCAGTATAAACATACAGAAAAAAAATTTCTCTCACTTTTCAGATGTAAAGTTCATCCAATTATTTCGTTTGACCACACCTACTTAAGATAATTGAAATATTCTATTGTTTCATTATAAATATCTTGTAAATTCGTTAACCAATTATTGGAAAGCATAGGAAATCAGTGTAAATTCAATTTTTCTCAATTTTAGGGATTTTTCCCGGATAACTTATTCGAAAAACTTGTAGTTTGCTGGAAATTAATACAATTCATAAATTGGTGTCAAAATTATATGACCTGAAATCAAATTTCGGCAGCTAATCATTTATTTGATAAAGCACCAAGGAAATCAGGAACCAAAAAATATCTGGGACATATTAAAATCAATTGACAAAGCGACCACATGATATTAAGGTTATCCGGAAGAAGGAAACCTTGTTCCGAGGTATTCAACGTGTACCAGCTAATCTAAAAGTTGTTTATTGAAGGGCCGCATTCATTCAGACTTCAAATATTCATTTTGATAACGTACTATTCGTGTTATATGGCTTTTCATTCACTAAAAACTTCGTAATCGACCGTATTCATTTCCTATCGGTTAGCAGAAGCAGATAATACAAATTTTTAGACATCGAAATTCGATATCCTGAATTATATAGGAAGATATGCTAGCTGGACTACTTTTATTGATTCCACCCAAATTGTGAAATTTGAGTTTTCGAGTAAATTGAATATTTACCGCACCAATTTTTTTCTATATATTTAAATATTGTCACTACTGGGGACTATCAGATGGTGCCAAGTGACAACCTGAATCTTCAAGAGTTTCTTGAGAAAATATTGTTGAAAAATTGTACAAACTTGGAGGTTCAATACATAAAGGAAGTACCTAGCAACGAAAAAGCAATTGTGCTTGAACTTTGTACAACACTTTGATGAGAACCAACAAGCTCGAAATACGTGTCTACAGCTGATGTCTTATGCGCATTACACCAGTAGGTACCTACTTCCATTTGGTTTCATAATTTCTCCCGCGATTGTGCTTGAACTTTGTACAACACTTTGATGAGAGCCAACATGCTCGAAATACGTGTCTACAGCTGATGTCTTATGCGCATTACACCAGTACCTACTTCATTTGGTTTCGTAATTTCTCCCGCGATCAATTCTCTTGTTTCTGGCGGGGTTTTTTTGATTTATCTTCGACATTTCATTCACTATTACGTTACGTAGTTACCTTGAATAAAGAAGGTTGATCATGAGAATAGGCGAGAGTTATTCGCAGAAATTGAATATTGGTCTTGGAGTCCCACAAGGCTCTGTACTGGAACCTCTATTATTCATAATATTTACAAACGTGCGAAAAGACCTGTGATGTTGTCCCGATTTTTAGTAACACTATTAGCCGATGATGGTGGTTCTTTCTGACAAAACTCTTGAAGAACTTCTGGAGGCATGTGAATGCATTGAGAGAATTTGTAAGTAAGTGTCATTTGAACAACTTGATGGTGAACGTTGATAAAACTGTATGTGCTCATTTTTTGTCTGAAAGGTAATGGAATCAGTACCTCGAATATTAAATATGGAGACAACACTATATCATCATCCGAATTAACGGATCCGAATCAAAGTTTCTTGGAATATATGTACACCGAAATTTGAGATGAACAACTCACATTGGAGTTTTATGTAAAAAATTGAGTATTTCATTTTTGCAATCTCTAGAATTTAGAACATTGTACCAAGAAACTGTGTTCTATAGTCTTGTATAAACCTAGTTATCTGAACTATAGTTACCGCTGTGGAGCTGCTCTACAAAAATAAATAGGGTTTTCATTACACAATCGAATAGTTCGTTTGATATTCTATATTTATAGACATTATAAACCGTACCTTGTATATATATTTATAGATGTTTATTATATGTTAAAGAGAATGAAGATAGGCTTATTAAATAGGATAGTAATCAAGAATATTCAACAAAGAACAGTAGTGATGCGCTAATTATTCCCAAGCATAAAACAGTTAAATTTGAGTACTCACTCTATTATCATAGTATCAAAATCGTCAACCATTTATCGTCGAATTTGAAAGTACCAACTGCTCATTTGTTTAAAAAGAGAATTAAGTCTTTGCTGTTAACAAATGCATACTATAGTGTGGCAGAATACTTTTTGATGATTTGAATGTAGACAGTAATGTATAAATCAGTTTATTGTATCATATGTTTGTTTATTTTTGTTTTCAATACGGGTATTCTTCACAAGGTAAAATTGTCGTAAAGGATTAACATTTTTGAAGTCATTTTCCCTCAAATGTCTTAATCAGTTTTGTGAATTACACGTAAACTTGAACCAATAATTTTGTTCGACGACTGAATTGAAGATCAGATTAATGTAAGCATTCTTCTTAGTTGTCCTTAGCATATTTATCGAATGAATGTAATATGTACAATCTAAGGCATAATTCACAATAAATATTATTAAATAAATAATTTATATATATATATATATATATATATATATATATATATATATATATATATATATATATATATATATATATATATATATATATATATATATATATATATATATATACATAACGAATGAAAAATTTTCTTGCGGTGAAAAGTATAAACGACAGCAAAAATATAATTCTTGGTTTAGCCCGCAACTCAATTGGAAGCAGCCATTGACACGCGTTTCGAGCTTATTGGCTCTCCTCAGAACGGCGTAGCCAAGTTCAAGGTGTACGAACCTGGAGATGGAATCAACAATAAAGGAACACACCTGTAAAGGAAGTCTCCACTGCTAGGCCTCCACGTGAACTCTCCGGGTTTGGAAATTGGGTCAATGTTTCGAAATTTTGAAATTTTTTATAAGAAAGTTAATTGAATGTCTAACTTTATTATATCTACCGTTACCACAATCTGACCAATACAAAGTTAGTGAATACGTGTTTACTATGAGCTACCTGAATGTAGAAATTGTGTTTATCAATAAAAAGTTTATGAATAAACATTTCCACCGAATTGTGAATCTAAACCATTCTGTAATTCACTGAAATGCATAAAAAAATCTTATCAGAATTGGTATTTTAGGAGTACTTGTGGATTCTGTGGCTCAAGAGGTATGATAGGGCTGGTGTGTTACCAGAACCTCTTCTTTCATTTTTCACCTTCTACGAGCCTAATACGATATTCACGAAATTTACAAAAGGTCAGATCTCCAGATATTTTGTTTTAGAATAGTCGATAGCTTTATTTATTGCTGGGCCATTGTGTCTAAAAAAAAGAAACAAAACATATCGTTTAAAAAATGCCGCCGCTATAACCTATAGAAGTAACAGGTTCTTATTCCTGATTTGATTGTAATCCCTACTTCTGGCCCTTCGACCGTGGGAAGTGATGGAATCAGAGTTCCTATTATAACTAATGACCAACAAAGTACCATTGAAAGGGAAAAACTTGATCTGAGCGTTGACCTTGAGTTTACTCGTGTCTTCATATAAGATGCAGTACTGCACTTTACTGAAAGATATTTTTATTCCTCACTACTATCCGAGATACCATTCAGGATGGGTGGGAGTTAAGACTAGGAAGGCAGTTATTAAACTTATCATAATATGTATATAATTACACATATTCTAAGAAGGGATCTTACTCTGTTTATAATCCCTATGAACGGTTCTTCATGAAACATTGTTTTGAACCTGATGATTTATATTTATACCCACCAGCTAATTGATATTTCAAGGCATTAAATCCGGTGTATATTTTAAGAACGCAAAGCGAGGGGTACTAAAACAATCTGCTAAGTTTATTAGTTCTTCAGGAGGGGTAGTTATAAAAATAAAACAGGCTCTAAGTCGTGTGCCTTTGAAATGAGAGAAAAGTTATTCCCCCTGAATAACGAACATGAAACAATGAATATATATATATATATATATATATATATATATATATATATATATATATATATATATATATATATATATATAAATTATTAGCAATATGAGATTTCATGGAAACATAAATTTGTTTTTCGGGCAATTTGATAATAACCTGAATATAGTCAAAATTAACTTGTGAAAGCTTAAAATTTTGAAATATTCTTTTATCGATTAACAATTTGCTATTGAAAATAGATCTCTTTTTCTCATTTTCAGTTCAAACTGATTAAGTTAAACAAAAATCATGTACATCATGCAAATCATGCATAGTTAATCCTATTGAATGAAACAAAATACTCAAAAATTTGATGAATAAATGTAAAATTCAATTAGTTATCATTAAAATCAGTTGTTTTTTTGAAATGGATGCAAAATATAAACACTGGAAGTAAGAAGTACAAAGTGAGGTTAATAGTTGACAATGAATAAATAAATTATATATTTCTTCTTCTGACAGTAAGAAGTAAAAGTGAGGTTAATAATTGACAGTTAATACATAAATTGTAAATTTTTTATGTGTTTATTATTCCATAGTTTACTGGTATTATCTAAACTAAGTAAATAGGAAAATTGGGCTCAAGTTGTTGATGTCTGATCTTTTATTGATCGATTTCTGATCGTTATTGATGTGTACCATGTTCGGAAACAACCGTTTGATATATTGTTTTTCTAACTGCAAAACAGTTAGTGTGTTGCCTACATTCACTCTTTTGTGCCGTCATTAAATTCCAAACTTTTGAGAATTAATATTTAATTTTGTCACTATTCTTGATTCTTATTATATTTTTCTTCTGAAGTAATAATTTGAACAGAAATTTCAGATACTCTGATGAAGAAGGAATGTCTTCGAACGCTAGTTGTAGAATGAAAGAGTACATTGAAACGTGTATATATATATATATATATATATATATATATATATATATATATATATATATATATATATATATATATATATATATATATATATATATATATATATATAGTTGAATATTTAATGACTGCAGATATGTATTTTCAGTGTTTAACTGGGAATGCAGTCCAGGACAGAAAAATACAGACAGAGTTACCTCTTTAGTATTTTTCAAGCTTTCGAAAATGTTTATTTTCTTTTTCAGGGCTAAAATTGTAATAGTTTATCTGATAAGGCACAATTGAAAATTATTCTTACAACAATTATAGTACTCAACAACAAATATTTCTTTGGACTATCGACTAACCTCACAGTAATTTCGAGAATAATTTTTAAGAGTGTCTTGTTAGATAAAGTGTCAATATTGTGAAATACATTTTCAAAGTCTTGGAAAGTGCTAAAGAGGTAACTCATTTTCCAGTCTTGGACTGCAATTTCAGTTATACGCAATAAAAAAAAACGTCAGAAGGACACATAAAAAATTACTTAAGATAATTATCAAATGAGAATGTTTCCTTGTGACCTATAGGATCACATCTATAGGACGTTCGAATTGATTCCACATTCTGATGTACAAAACAAAATTTATTCGGTGGCATATGGTCTAATCTGTTGGCTTGCTTCTCCTCGACTGGAAAAAATTTCGAAAGTTGAACTCTCTCAATACAACACCCTTTAGCCAAAAGTTTTCATTAAAAACTTTCTCATATACTTCTCCGATGAAATACCTACGCTGAAAACTGAGTTTTGTCCCGGCGATTGCAACTTTTCAACATCAAACTGTGTTCCCTGATAAACAGGTGCTAAATAATCAGAAATATGTTCTTCTGTAACATTACTTCCAGCAATTCTCCCAATATGTATCCACTTTTTTTTGCAACTATATTCGCGATGCATACGGACGTGTGAAATATTGAGTGTTGATATTTGAGTAGTACAGTGAAGACATTAAAAGTGGAAAATATTTCAAAATGAAACTCTAATTATTATATATATATATATATATATATATATATATATATATATATATATATATATATATATATATATATATATATATATACGCATACTACGGATTGTAACGCATACGGCGGTTATTGTTTCTGACGAGCAAAGTTTCTGACGAGAAAAGCTCATTGAAAACTGGATGAATATAAAAATTTTTTTCATAATTCTTTCAGAAAAAAGTGAATAATTTTTGTACAATTTAAGAAATAAGTAATGTTTCTTTCTTGTATTGAATGAATTTTTTGTTTCAGTGAATCTATTTCTTACATATTTCAAACACTGAATGAAAATTAATAAATTAGTAAAAGACATATCATTATTATCACCTATCATTATTATCTTTGGGTATTGCATTTCGGTTATTATTTCATTCGTAATTTAGCATTTAAATAATATTTTGAAATTGGCGTTACAAGATAAAACGGTTATTGTTTCCGACGACCAAAGTTTATGTGCGAAATTAACAGATTTTTTTGAATCAGAAGCGAAACATTCGACCAAAAAATAAGAATACTGCGAGAAAGGTACTTATGTTTTTAATAAATATTTTGATTTGAATTGAGAATCCTGTAAAGACTTGCAATTGAGTTCTGAATATTCCTCATATTTTTCGAAATTTCAATAAAACCAAAATAATTCTGCGCTGGATAACTCAGAAGTGTCAATACTATACACGTTGTATAAAGTGGATAGATGTTCTTCGGTTAAAGAAAAATAATTAACAATATTCAGTATTTTCACCCACGTATTCTGAAACAAAAATACAAAAAAATTGTTCATTTACAGCTGCTGTGTAGTCTTATCGCAATTATAGGAAAACGTTTCCTTTTAATATTGAACATTAAAATTGTTGTGTTTGCAATTCTAACATAAAATCGTAAGTAAAAGTTTAACTGTAGTCAAATCTTCTGTATGTTATCATTGAGAAAAAAATGCTTGTTGACCAAAAAATCGGAAATCGTCTTGAGACAGACAATCTGAAATTACATCATCAAACTTTCTGAGTTTTCATTATGAAACAAATTGAATGAACTGTTTTATGCAATTATAATGATTTTGATATAAGTTGTTTGTATGTGTTTTTGTTTTATATTTTCCGGCTTAAATGTAAATTATTCTTTTTGTTTTTATAAAACATCTATTAAAAATTATTTCAATTCCTCATCAGTAAGAGATTGGATGCCATCTGAATCAGAAATCTCATTGAATGAGTATAGTTATCTATCTAGTTCATCCAAAAGCAATTCACTGTTGTATTTTTCTTAAGGAACGTATTCAGACTCCTCTGCAATAATCTTTTGAACATAGTCAGATAGTAGCAGCATCGTTAAACCAGAAATCTTCAAAGGGCTAAGTTATAAAGACTATATGAAAACTGAGGACATACGAGCAGATGCTTACTTCATTTCATATGAAATTATGCAATTCCTATATTACGACAACAATTGCAGATAATTCAAATTACAGAAGCAAATGATATTTTGGATTTCAGATCAGAAGATATCGTTTGATACTCGCCCTGAAGACCATCAAATGGCATTTTTGCAAAGATACACTTCTGAACAAAATACGTGCAGGCAGCTGAAACCTTCGTCGTCAGTTTCAAGCGATCAAAAATCGAAATATAATGTTGAAAATTTTTTTTCATCTAGTCACGAAATAATCATCAAAACATTAATATTTTTCTACTCTATAAAATCTCAATTTCTCAGACTGAATGATAGACTTCGTCAGGTGGAATTTTTAAATTCATATCCGTTTTGAACTCTGAAGATCTTAAAATAGCTTATCGAAAATTTCTTTGAAATGAGATGAATTTTTTTTTAATATACAAAAACCATTTCAAATGTTTGGCGCGTTTTTCATGTTTTACATTACTTTCATATTTCGTTCTTAATTGAACACATTCAAATCTATAATGTTTGAATTTTTCGGTTATCATCAACACAATAATTTGAATACTCTGGGGTCTTCTCTGATTAATATAACAAGTCGATGCTCATCATATTGTTGTTAACTATTTTTGCCAAGAATGAAATTAAAACAACTAGGTACGTTTCGGTCTCCACCATAACGAGATTTCTCATAAATATATAATATATGAAGGAAATGTGTCAGAAAAATAGAAGTCAGTAATATGTTGTCACATCTGTTTCAATTTATACTTCATTTTCAAACTGAATTGAAGAACGTGATTCGGTGCAAAATGCCTATTCTGATGAATGTATACTATATCAAAAGAATCTATTTCAACTACTCATTGGCCTTGAATTTGAATGCATCATTCCTAAATTTTCAAGGTTCTCTTGTTTATGACTTCACCTTTCATTCAAAAGACATAAGATTGTTCGAATCTTGAAAATGCATAATATTTTTGCTACCATTTATTATATTTGAATAGTCGGTCAACAGATTTATTTAAACAGTTTTACTAGCTGAGTTTTGCAGTTATTCAGTAATATCAACTTATTGTAATAACACATGATTTTTTTCTAATCCTTTCTTTATATATCAAACAGTAAAAGTTGCAAATGTACTTCTTCTATCAGAGAAAGGAAAAGGCAGCGAATTCAAGGGCAAAAACTTGAACGAAATAGGAATAGAAGCCGATGTTTTCCTCTCTTCAGAATCGGATGTAGAGGAAGACATTACAGGAATTGAAGAACTAGAAATAGAGGAGAACATTTTAGAAAATGATACTAACGATTGGCTCCACCTTCTGGCATATTAAAAAAAATTGAACTAATAACAAAAAACAATTTTCTAGAGCTGGTTGGTTCAACGAAGAGAAGAAAGTTATGATGGACTATTTCAGAGAACATATAAATAAACTAACTCCGAAAAAGCACGGATGAATCATCAAAAAAAACTATAAAAACTGGGTGAAAATCAAAATTTTTTTCATAATGCTTTCAGAAAAAACTGAATACACAAAAGTCCATGTCTTAGCTGGGATTCGAACCCAGATCTCCCTCGTGAGAGCCTCACTCTCTCACTACGCTACAGAGACGACATCTACTATATTTTTAAAATGACATCTTCTATATTCCTTATCTCTCCCTTCAAAAACTGATCTATTGAACTAGAGCCTCAATTACTCTGGTGAAACTGTTAGAAATTAGTATTTTTGTCATAAATATCTTAGATAATTTCTTATGTACATCTAGTTAGGTAATGAAAATCTCCTATATTTATATACCGAGAATTTTATTCCACTTTTATTCATAGGTAATACCTACTTACGATTTAAGGAATATGCATGTTTAGTTCATTGAAATGCTGAATACTACCTACTCTCGATATTTTATACTGAAGAGCAATGTTGCCGATTCATAGCGCATATTTAATCTGTGGCGATAAGAACTTGCTGACGATAAGAACAGGCCTCCTAGCGCTGGATATGGAGTACTAACCAGTGTATATATACAGACGTAGCGCGGCATTAAGAAGCCCATAGCTATTTTAAATAACGTTTGTTTTCACAATATCTACCTCATGGTTTTGAAATATTCTAGCATTTTCTGATGAATCAGTGGCTACGTTATCAACGATAGTTTTTGAACCGGTATCATGAAAGGATTTCAACCATAAAAATGCGATATACACACAAAAAATTAGGAAGCCCGTTTTGGGCTTCCTAAAACTGCCACGGGCTTCGTATAATCTGCAGAACGTACAATTTCGGGCTTCTTAATGATGGATTATATATATATATATATATATATATATATATATATATATATATATATATATATATATATATATTTCAAAATTAATTTATAGGAGTATATATAAGCTGGAACATTTAGGTTGAATGTTATATTTAATGAGTCGTTTTGATTTTATGAACCACAATATAAGTATAACAATGCTCATGTCCTAAAATCACACCACTTTGGTACAATAAAAGACCGCATGTTTGAAGTTTAACTGTAGAAAAGCTGTTTCATTTGCCATCGCAGATGCACTTAATGGCAGATTTACCTTTAATAAGTCGAAATTACGACTTCGCGGTATGAACGCATGGGAACTTGTAGCCGGTCATTTTAATTGCCACATTTCTCGCGTATAGGTAAACAAAACCGCCGCTCACTGTGCCATATTACCAATCCTCTGCGTTCAAAGGCGACGCGTGTGGCAGCCAAAGCGCGCTTCAGATCTCTTGTAACGGACGAAATTTCAGTCTCCCCGCGTGCCTCTGCTTCGCCTGCATCCGTTTATCTCTGGACGCCCACCACCAAGCTCATTCAGGCCCTGCACCAACCTTAAACGCGGCGAACAGCATCACCACGGCGAGATGCTTGAATTACTTAATGTTATGATAATCGTAAAGTGGCTTTGTCCCATATTCGTCTGAGCTAGCTCCATGATGTTATGTCACTGTCAATGCCAGGCATTGTGATCGGAGCTCTCGATCCGAGAATAATGAAGAGCTGTGAAAGTTACATGCGTTCCAGTATCTTATCACAAGAGGCGCAGCCGATTATGTCGTCTTCGGTCATATTTAAAGACGTTTTGATGGATATCTAATCGATTTTATTGAACTAATATTTCACTAGTGACCTTGGAAATAAGCTATGCCAGATCGGAGGTTTTTAGCGTGAAAAATGAAGTTACGAAGCATCTCGCAATATAATCTAGCGAGCTTTAGTCCAGAAAACGAGAAAGCCATTACGGTGGTGTATCGAAACCAAGCGAGTGATGGCGCTATGAAAAAAAAATACACAAAAATCGAATACTATATAAAAAGAAAAATTAAATGAATTGATAGAAAGAGTTTCTTCAAAATTAATTCATGGAAAATTTTTCTTCTCTCAAATACGGAAGTTTTGTTGTTATTGAAAGAACATAATTTTTCTATAAGAAGACTCGCATTTCGTACAATAGCCTAAAAATTGTATATCCGTACACTGTGGTCATGAGCATAACAATCTTAACTGTAAATGAGAGGTAATAATTTTTTAATCTTAACTGTATTAATTCTTGAATTATTATCCAAAGTATTCCCGTTAATTTTCAAGAAAAACTCAAGTACACACACCAGCAAAAGAGCAATGTAGCCGAAATACATTCAACCAAATTGGAAATGTGTAACATTTGGAAATACCTTACACTGGTTGAATAAATAATTGTTAAGACCGCATCGCATGAAATAATCGTAGTTCGAAATGCACCGATATAAGTAGGGAGTATATCCTGCTTATAAATTCATTAATTTTTTCGTTTTTATTATGGAATTCTCGTAGCGAATATTAGAAATGATAAGACAGGTTTTTGGTTGTTTGATATAATATCTTTTATCTGTATAAATTTTGAGTGAACTTGTGAGAGCATATCCCCTGGAGTTTCAAGTTAAAGCTTCACTATATCCCCTGGAGTTATAAGTTGAAATTACGCCAAATCACGAGTTCACATCCAATCTGAAAAATCGGAAATTGGGAATAGACATTCTGATCAAGCAGGAAGAAATCTGGATCTCGAAGCTAAGAGAGATCTTCAATCTTGATTTTTTCTCTTTATCATTGATTTTGTTCCCAATTAATTCTCCTTTACCTTATATAAGTTTTTATTAAATGTAGAAATTTTGAATTAATAATAATAAGAATTATAAATAAAGAAATGAAATACCCTATAAAGGACAAGCGCCTATCGGCGCCGGCGGTTTCGCAACACAGTACTAATTAGTACTGTTATTTATTGAAAATAATTCAATTTAGATTTTTGACAAATCCACAATTTTAAGCGAAACGTAAAGGAGAAATGCATTGTTCTATTTTTACAGATTATTTGTTATGAATATTAATTGTTAGTTAATTTCACTGATCCGTGATATTTTTAGGCAATTTTTTAAGCCCCCTTTTTTTACCCTTGGTGACACTTGGTGTATCCCCAAGCAGGTTTTTGGCACGCCCCCACAATACCTAAAATGACGAGTATTTTTCAGTACAAATATCTGAAAAAAATGAGAATAAGCCACTGCGAGTAACGGGAAAAAAATACTTGTGTTTATTCTGACTAAACCCCTGTCCCCTTCTGATGTTTCATGATTTTTTCCAATAACCCCCCCTTTCGAACCTCACGTGATTATTGAAAAGCCCTTAATATATCCACAGATAAGAAATTGAATGATTTATTTTTATTTATACCTTATAATTACTATTCAGAAAACCAGTAAAATCTCTTATTTTGCAGGTATAGAGGGTTATACCATTTTTGTATCCAAAAGCTCCCTAGGTGCAATATACAATTACTTTCATAGGTAAAAACAAAATGTGATATATTTTGTAGAATTATCTAAAATTATATTCGGTGATGTTTGGAGATAGGACCCTTACATCGAATACTTGAGATCGAAATATCTATGTTTGTGCATATATTTGATTAAAGATAGTTAATGAAAATTATTACGATATTACGCTGTATCCGTTCGTTGCAGGGGTTAAAATGTGGTTCCACTTAGTAAAAATCTCAAACTTTCATATAAGTTTTTATATAATACTAGCTTCAGCCCGCTACTTCGTTCGGTTAGTAGTTTCTTTCGTGAGATCTGGACAGTATAAAATTTAAAATAGTAACAGCAACAAAATGGAGCCTCATTTTATGTTAAATTTCTGGTAATACTTTGCTAAAAAATTCATTCAGTTTCTGGCTGCAGTTTCTGCGTGATAGTTGTAAACATACAGATATATAAACATTCTATGAATTGTCGTTTTGGTCTTTGTTGATCAAATAATGACACAAATATCAGTTGTTTCTATTCTCTACAAAAACCTGCTTGTATACAATTGTTTAGTATGTGTAACAGCTTCTGAGAAAACTAGAAATGTTTTTCGAATTATCGCATATGTTAATATTCTATTATTGCTGGCAATAGAAAAAGCATAACTACTCTAATCATTCAAGCAACCCAATCGAACTCTGGTCAAGGTCCTTCTAATTTGGAGGATAGGTGCTCAAGCACACTATCGAATTTCGGATTTAAAAGAAGTGTAGTGTCAATATATTCATGAATGAATTTAAATTATTCTTAAAAAAATCCTTGTTGTAAAACTAACTGATTTTGATGAATCTGTCTATAAAGGTCATAGGATCTTTCTTATCTTAACGTAACATGGAAAGACAAGTACATTTTACGAATAAAATGTCTCACGTACACTTTTTTGATCGCATACAGGACCTTTGTCGATTTGACAGAATTATTGTTTATGGCTCATTGTTAATTTACATCGTATTGAGGCAGAGCTGTGAAAGAAAGTGAAAATGTCAGCCTCCCTAGGAATAACGCTCCAGTTTCAATTGTTATTTTAGTTCCGGAACTACCTGAGAATTCGGAAGTTTTGGCGGGTGATAAACTAAACGTACCTATACCTGATGTGAGAACATCACATATGATAACGTTACAGAAACTGAAATCGTATAAGCAGGGTAGATTGCAGTACAGCTGTTCCTTAAATTGCACAGGCCTCTTCGTTTTATCACAATGGAGCACGAGCGAAGATGGCCTTTAAGAAATCTGAAGTTTCGGGAGCAACAGCTTATGATAATCAGTCTGGGTAGATAGGGAGAGATGCAGCTCTTTTTTCCACGACCAAAAAACTCTATTCTTTCAATCGGTCAACATACCTTTTATTATTTTTACCTACTTTATCAGCCTCACTGAAAATCCGTTAATTCCAAGCAAGTCACTATATATATATATATATATATATATATATATATATATATATATATATATATATATATATTTATATAATTGAATATGAACTTAAATTCAAACACTTTAACTTATGATTTACACTTTATTGACTACATAGCTGACGCGTTTCGTCGTTACAAACGACTTCTTCAGATGCTTACAGAATTATGTCATTACTCTGTACATGTACATTAGTACTCTGTATTAATATACATTATTCTGTAAGCATCTGAAGAAGTCGTTTGTATCGACGAAATGCGTCATGCTATGTAGTCAATAAAGTGTAAATCATAAGTTCAAGTGTTTGAATTTAAGTTTATATTCAATTATATTGGATTTACATCAAGTAAACGCCAACACTATTGAATATATATATATATATATATATATATATATATATATATATATATATATATATATATATATATTGGGAATTACTGTGTAGGCTAATAACTCTCCACTGTATAATGTTCTTTTCTTCAGTTTTCGCTACTTTCAGCTGATTCATCTCGAAATTGAACAATCAAAAATGAATTATCAATTGTCAGATATTAAAAAAACGATAGACAAATATAATGAGGCAAAAAGAATGAGATTTTTATATACATATATATAATTATAGTGCTCCATTATAAAATTCATACATACATGATGTTGCTAATATTGTTGAGCATACTTATTTCAAATTGCATTGATATAACTTTACTAAGTATAGAGTACTTGTAAAAGGTGGGATACAGCAGAAGCTGATTAATCCAACCAAAATAAAACAAAAAAAAATGTTTCTCACAATATTCTGCATAAAAAAAATAGAATGAGTTAAAATAAATAAGACAGGTAGAGTGGTTCAGTGTAGAATACACATGCACCACATGCTCTATACAGAAAACAATTAAAAACCACAAAAAACCGAAAAACTACCTAAAACACAAACTCATTTGTTTTCCGTTTTTTTTCTTTGAATACATTCGCTTTGTAACTGAGGAGTTAATTCGGTATACTATTCATTAAATTAACAATATTATATGAGAAAGAACGTTTAAATAGGGTTCTATGAAAGCGGGAAATAGCCAACTTATGTCTCAACCTTACAGTGAGACAATATATATATATATATATATATATATATATATATATATATATATATATATATATATATATATATATATATATATATATATATATATATATATATATATATATATATATATATAAATCAATTTGTGTAAATTTTTTCAATATACTTTGGAAGTAAGGTCCCAATGAGTAGTTTTTATGGAATATTCAATTGACAGGTACTCTTTGTCAAGCTTTTGAAATTTCAAAAAAATTGGAAATTTTGCTGTTGGTAGAAAGTAGAGTTTCACCTGAATTTGTTTTATACTCTGTCTCATACTCTCAATTTTTATATATATATATATATATATATATATATATATATATATATACATATATATATATATATATATATATACATATATATATATATATATATATATATATATATATATATATATATATATATATATATATATAAGATATATATATATATATATATATATCTTCGTAGGTTGTTCTTCTTCACAGACTATATTTGATTATTTGGAATCCTAAAAATGTAACTGTTTTTTAAAATTCGAAATCAAAATTAAATGTTTTTGTTGTTTTTGTCATCCAGCTTGCGTTTTATTGCTCAAAGAGGATGTTGTTTCTCTGAAGATGATAGTTTTAGGTAACATATGTAACGTATGTGAGACAGATGTGCTAGGTTCGAATCCAAGGTTAGGTATGGATGTATATGTATAAGTAATAAATTCGATGTATAAATAGTAGGTCCCTTTGGAATCACTAAATAAAATTACATAGAAAATACACTTTGTTTTTTCACTATATTGATGAAAAAACAAAACGCTTGCTTTGGCATCATATTTAATTTTGCGTGAACTTATGCACATTTAACGGACAACTATTCAGTTATCGAATAACTATTGACATTCTTAAAAATATTTTGAATTGATTTTTATAGTCCTATGTCAATTTTTTTGTGCTTGTGAAATAAAGGAACATGAATTAGCTGGTGCTCAAATCCATCAGTTTTCTGTTCGAGTTAAATAATCTATGTATTACATAAATTGATTTTCATATATTAAAACTCATCTATTTTCTGTAATTCATCTTACATAATTGTATCAACTTATTTCTAGCATCCAAAGATGGTCGTAATGAACCTTTTTCTGACCGCTAGAACTTCTTTATAATTTCTTTCTACCATAACTACTACTTAAAATTTTCGTTTCCCTGGGCCCCTAACAATAATAGTTCTAGGTAATTATTCCGAACTGTTTAATACAAAGCGTATCAGCTCAATCACTTCTAGTTGGATACTTTTGAAGAAATAACCAGTTGTTAAATTGAACATGGTTCGAGGTCAGAGGTTCCTCAGTTTTTTTCATTTGATCATTTTATGATTACTAGAAATTAATTCTTAATGTTTTAATGTTTGCACAACTCTAATTGGACGAAGATGCTTCTTGCAATAAAACATACAACAATTTTATTATCTTTCGTTTCTTAGGATTTTAATTCAATTCAATTCTGATTTAACTTCGGGATCAGTTAATTCGAATGCTTTTTATTTATAAGAAAATGAAATCTGAAAAAATCTTCTTCTGCGGTTATCTAATGGATATTTTTATAATAGATTCGTAGTGAATGAAGACAGTTTGATAATAGACTTACTTAAAACCAAATTCTGTATTAAATAATATTCTCATTCAATATTTTCCAAATGAAGTTTTTAATATTTATTTGTCTCATTATTTATTAGTAATGAAATCTCCATTATTCGTGTGTTCTTCTATAAAATTATTGTTTAAACTTCTTTCAAGTTTGGTTTTTTGCCTACAAATTTGGAAAACGTTACCGAGTTTTCAGTTGAAACATTTCATAAGTATTTATAGTGTTCCTTGTGGTAGAAAATACTTTAAAACATTAGAATTTTCTGCATTAAAGTTATATTTATGGAGAAAATACAAAATATGACTTATATTTGAAAACAATTTTTATTTGTTCACTAAAGGAGAGAAATATCAAAATCATCAATATAAGAATAAGAGGAAGATTCAATGATGAATCACTGGGCATACCTTAAGAAAAACCTCAAGTTAAGTTTTGTTATACTCAAATATAAGCTACCTGCCTAGTTGGGTACAACAAAGTAATTGCAAACTTTCCCAGAAAAAATCTTGTCCTCCGTTTTTTCTATTTTTGAGTTGGGAATTTCCAGATTTGAAGAATTTCCGAATTACAAGACTTATTATGAAAAATGCTTCACAGTTTTAGTTGAACTGTTCGTTAAGTGAGATAGTAAACTTGGAAACATCAACGAACTCACTATATTTATGAGCTTTAGACATTTTTGTGTATTAATACTCAAATAATGTGTGTACTTAGAGATGCGAAACGGATGTATGAACAAATGTAGCTCGTTGTTGACTTTTGTCTATATTTTCGGAGAAAACTAGATTAAAATAAAGCAGTGAATTAAAAATATTTCGACGTGTGTGTGCTTTTTGAACACTTTCATAGTAATTTTAAGGAAAATCTTGCTGATCAGGCTGCAATTCTTTCTAGTTTCAATTTATGTCGAATCCTAACAAAATTTCGAATTAGCAGGATGACGCCATAGTAACAATTATCGTTTGGCCTAGTTCAGAAGATTGGTATATTGGTGGTCTTTGCATCCTTTGTACATCGTTTCGCATAAACAAAATACTATTTACAACTCATAAGTCAGAGCGATGATGTAATTTCGCACTGCTTTCCTCTAAACCGACCGTTGCTATTTTTATCAACAGGAATAACGGTTTAGATATAAATTCGATTATATATTAATGTTGTGGTTATTTATTAATAACAACATACAACTAAAGAAATCCATTCATATTGTCTATTCGCCAAATTTTGTTTGACCTATTTAGTTAATTATTCTAGGTCAGATAGTAAAAAGGTCTTCCCTTTACAGTAGAATTGATTGATTTTAATCAATTGGATATGTAGAACGCAAGAATCAAATTGATTTGATCCTGGGATTGCACGTTTTGACCTATATTTCATACCGATCTGAAAAATTCAATTATTGAATTTTAAAAAAATTGAAGTTTGGTTTTTGGGTTTTTCACAAAATGCAATTTGAAAGCATTGAATCAAACATATACTTTTTTCAATAGTGTCTAACATAATCCAACCGCTGAAAATAATACAAAAATTAATTACCTGTATGGTTTTTAAGATATTCAAACGCTATTTTCAACTTTTGAAGTTCTCAAAAAATATGAGTTATACTTGTTGGTTCAAAATTTTCAATTTTTACTTCATCTGAGGATCTATGGCTATACGGATAATTAAATGTTACAGAAATTGAAGCGATACATCAATTTAAAAAATTTTTTCTATGGTTTTCAGGTCTATTCTAACGACTGTAAATATTTTGAAAAATGCAGTGTTGCAATTTTTATTCCAAGAAGTATGATATAGGAATTTTCAATGGATTTTTGTTGAATTATTGCATTTTTGTAATGATTATCTATTTTGAAAGTTTTTCTCAACATCTCCATACATTTTTCCTTTGTATTCAGCATATTTACTATTTTTCACCCAATATGTTATAGTTCAATGATTCAAATTCACAGACATTAGAAATATTAAGGATAATGTATGAAACCTAATGAATTGATTTATTGTTACAGAAATTGAAACAATAAATCAATTTCAATTTTTTTCTGTGGTTTTCAGGTCTATTCTAACGACTGAAAATATTTTGAAAAATGCAGTGTTGCAATTTTTATTCAAAGAAGTATCATATTGGAATTTTCAATCGGTACATGTTGAATTATTGCATTTTTGTAATGATTATCTATTTTTGAATGTTTCTCTCAACGTCTCTATATTTTCATCTTTAAATTTTCCTTTGTATTCAGCAAATTTACTACTTTTCACCCAATATACGAGTATATGTTATAGTTCAATGATTCAAATTTACAGACATTAGAAATATTTAGGATAATGTATGAAACCTAATGAATTGATTTATTCTTACAGAAATTGAAACAAAAAATCAATTTGAAATTTTTTTTTTATGGTTTTCAGGTCTATTCTAACACTGAAAATATTTTGAAAAATGCAGTGTTGCAATTTTTATTCGAAGAAGTATCATATTGGAATTTTCAATTTTGTTGAATTATTGCATTTTTGTAATAATTATCTATTTTTGAAAGTTTTTCTCGACGTCTCTATATTTTCATCTTTAAATTTGCTTTTTTATTCAGCATATTTATTACTTTTCTCCCAATAGATATGTTATAATTCAAGGATTCAAATTTACAGTTAACAGAAATATTTAGTATAACGAATGAAACCTCTATACAGCTAAATAGATTCAGTATATTGAATAAAAAACAATTAGTGACAAATATTATATTAATTGCATCACAATTGTTTCGGGGTGTTACCCAAGATTCAAAAGCAAAACTGATTGAAAACTATACTGAAAAATTGGGTACCACCCCGAAAATATTGGCAATAAATCAATAAACTAAACTGAAAAATCGGGTACCACCCCGAAAAAATTGTCAAGAAATTAATATAATTTTTGTGAAACCACGCCACGTGTTTTTCATTTTTAATATATTAAACAATGTTTCAACAAGAAATCAGCCATAATTTAATCAGTTTTAAATAGATTCAGTATTGTAAATGGTTCTTGAGTTCACGACTGTTCCCGCCATTTGTGAAATCGACCGAAATTACGGTTTCCTTGATAGAAACCAGTTTTTTGAACTGCCATTTAAATTATTTCATTTGTGAAGTCTTTAACAACTATCAAAATACGTGTGACAAGATAAATGATAGTAAGAATTGAAATTTAACACCAAACTTTTCTAAAATATTGATCCCTTATTTGAGTTTGAAGGTTAAGGAGTTCGAAACTTTCGAAAGCATTTTAGGCTTTGGCTGTAGTGTCGGAGAAAGTCTGAAATATCAATCAACTCTCCAAATTCGACGAGTCATCGACTTCCATAGTTTAAATTGAGCCTGCTAAGGCCTTGGCGCACTAGGAATGCAAGATTGAAACGGGTTGAATTGTAATTCCTACGAGGCATCGCATCTTATGTGTTCAACGGACTTGCATTCTAGAGAAAAAGGAGCAACTATAAAACTCCAGTGGAAAGAGAAGAACAGAACGAAAACATTTCGAATACTTACCCACAGAAAAATAAATAAAACCGCTGAAAGGAAGTTACATTCGATACAAGTTCGCTCTGTCTCTCTCTTATTTTCTTTCTTTTAGCGGTAAGGAATCATCTTCCAATCTCAGGAAATTATGACGGAGATACCGGCATTTTGTTCGCGCGTTAATAAAACCGTCAGCCTTCTGTAATGATAATTAAGATTTAAATTCAAATAATTTTGACACTGCAATAGGAAATTCTAGCACGTTCTCAAATGAGTCTGAGACATTCAATCAGGATAAGTGACTAATAAGAAAATACAAAAACTTTATTTATAAAGAAGAACGATTACGAAGTTTCTGGTTTGAATAACTTGATTACCTTGGATAGCAAAATATTTTTGAGTGCGTATACCCTGATACTGCTTTTTTGTTTCTATCAACCTGTTGGATTATTATGACAATTGCGGGATAGGAATTAGAAGATATCTGCCTAGAAAAATGGTTTTCCACATTTTTCTCTCGAAATATTCATAAAATGTACAAAAATACGAATTTCTACAACATTTTTGGCTGTTTATAAACTCAGCAAAGTTCACTGATGAAAAAACTTAAAACGTTTAAACTTTATTGCATTTTACTATTTTACTACCATAAACTTCCATGAAACTATACATGGAGGTGGATCTAAATTAACTTTCATCTTCAGCAACTGCGAATTGAAAAATACAGTGTGTTAATTCCGGTATATATTTTAGTTTAATAGAAGTTTATAAAGCAATATAATAAAGTTTCTTTCAATTATTTTTCAAGATGATGATTTCATGATTTTTAATTTCATGTAATACCTACATATCTTATTGATTAAATTTAAAGAAAACGTTTTAAATATATGTAAATTGACTTGGTGTTGTTATTACCAATTTGATATCGAGTATTGAAAACGAAATTGAAAAAGTTAATGTCTCCCAAAATATTATTGAAAAAACTACGTAAATGCAACTGTTCTAGTAACATGACAGGTTCTAAATTAAATGTAAAATAGTTCATAATTTGCGGTGTTTCAATTCGTAAATGTCCATCCTATATCGTTGAAAATCAAGAAATGAATAAAATTTTTCATATTATAGTAATAAGATTGACCTAAACGGAAAGAGTAAGAGATAAAATGAATTGAGAAGAGGGTGAAGTAACTCCGGGCTCTGGTAAGACCGCATTCCTGTTCTCAGACACGACTTATAAAAGATAGGTTGCGGCCAAGCTCTTTGGTGTACCACGACAGGAAGTTTAAAATGAACACTACGACGTTGTTCCGTGGTGTAAATTTCCACATATTTTTCCTTGTTCATTTTCATTCCCACTGGAAAATTCCTATCTAGATTATGTATGATTTGAACCAATTTCATCCTGAAGGCGCCAGAATAGTAACGACACAATTCCACCACTTTGACCTAAATAAACGACAATACATATTGGCGGGAAACGTATTCCTTTCTCCATCAAACATTTGTTCGACTTTTATAAGGATTTTATGATATATGCCTTCAATAGTGTTTAGCGTATATGCACTTAAGCACACAAAGTTAGTAATTTTGGATTCGTCTGATATTTAAATCAATTTAAAGTGAAAAATAAATTCTACCACTGAAACCGAATATTTCGAAATAACTGATTTCATTGATATTTAAACTAATCTGGATAGTCACCAAATCAGCTTCTATCAAAAAAATTCCTTTAAATCATTATTTTAAAATCTATGCCCTTAAGAAACTTCTAGAAAAAAATGGCATGATTCAGATCTTTAAAAGTTGAATTTCACAGTTAGCGTGAAAATTTTGGGAAATACAAAGATTTCTTAAAAGTACTCTATATTGTAGTGTGAGAGTAATAATTTCACATATCTATACATCAATTGAAGGAACTATTTTAGTGTAATACACCAATATATTGTAATGTATTGCGAGAACTATTAACAGTTTTTCGTTTTTTCATGTGTTAACTAAAAGTGTATTCGGTACCTACTGGAAAATACCTAACGAAAAATTGAATTCTACTGAAGTAAAAGTGAAATTTTGGGTTAGACCCTTTCAATTAAAAATCCATTATGAAGTATTTCCAATATTGGTGAACCATAGAGTACGAAAAATTTTTGTTATTGACTACATTATTGAAATAGATATATAATTTACACACATCTGTGGATCAAAGTTTTGTGCTTATCTAGGAATTTTATTTCAAAAAAACTGACGTTGATTTCATTGGACATATACAAAGTTTATGTCCAATGTATTTATTAACATTATAAAGTATCAGTCGGAAGATAGGCCAATATTTTTTTCGGCATGTCTTTATTAATTGAAGTCCATAAATTGAGCAATAAGCATATTAAACACCCTGAAAAAGTTATGAACTACCACATTTTTTTCGAAGAATTTTTGAATAAATAGCATAATTTTCAGAATAAAATAGGAAAAGTTTTTTTCGCAATATTCTTAAATGTTTTGCATAATTGAAAAATTTTCACGTGTCTGGTATAACACACGTAGGTATTGTTTTCATGTGATGCCCTAAAATAAAAAAAAAATAGATGAAATTGATACACCAATAGAGGAGTTTGAATATTTTTTCTAGTTTCATAAATACCTTATAGCTACTACAATGCTTGAAGTTGTACCAGGAAGTAGCAACTTTATGATTTATGCTATAATAATCATAAATAAGTTTTTCAGAGCTTTATTATACGAATTTTAAATCGAAATTATCAAAATCGATTAGCCGATGCGAAGTGACATTTCTTTAGACAGATATTGAATCTCGCGCCTAGTTTCATTGATGTCTCAATGCCTCTAAAGAAGGAGAACCTAATGAACTTTCTGTGATTCCCGCCAAGGTCGTTGAGGCCGTACTCGGTACAGTAATATCGAGCTGTTTTAGCCGTAAGATCTATCAGCTCTGTTCTCACGAAAACGACTCTATGGGCGGCGAAGGCCCCTTGTTAATCGAAAGACCTGATTCGTTAGCAGTGTTTTATCCCTCGAAGTATATATGTTCTTCATTATATTATCGTATCTCTCCAATGCTATTTGGTAAGGCGGCATCACAGACCATATAACACAATGAGGGTGGTTTTTTTCTCATTTCTTACTGAAATTCTCAATTGATGTGTCGTTCCATTGTTGAATGTTTTCGTGAAATCAATTCGTAAATGTGTAGGTGGAATATCTAGATTGTTCGAAGACTGATGAACCAAGAGTTACTGCCTCATTAGCTCAAAATTGCCATGGTGTTATATATAAGAGCTTGAAATAAAATTAGGGTATATTCATATTATATACGCGTTATTGTACCACTATACTATATTATATCCTATAAATAGTTCATTGAATAGTAGCTGTTAATATAAAGTTATTCGAATATTTGATAGATTCGTCCGTTATTTGTGATAATGCGTATTATAGAGAAAAATACACCTTGTTTTTTATCACTATATTTATTATATTGCGACTGCATTTTTGTAGTATTACTACATTTTCAAGCACATTCACTATATAATTATTGATATAGCACGCAATTGGAAGCAGTCGTTGACACGTGTTTCGAGCTTATTGGCTCTCCCCAGAACGGCCTAACCAAGTTCAAGGTGTGCGAACCTGGAGATGGAAACAACAGCAAAATAACACCCCTGAATAACACCACATGAACGCTCCGGGTTGGGAGATTTGTCAACGCTTCCAATTGCTGACTATACCAATATTTTTGCTTTTTTTGTACCTACCTGCAGCCGCTTTGAATTCTTCCATTCGTTATTAACATTCTCAGTTGAAGATTCCGTAAAAGATTAACAGTTGCCGAAAGGGCGAAGAGTTCAGCAAATCTCCCAACCCGGAGAGTTCATGTGGAAGCCATACAGTGGTGACTTCCTTAACAGTACTGTTCTTTTGATGTTGTTTCCATCTCCAGATTCGTAGACTTTGAACCTGGCTACGCCGTTCTGAGGAGAACCAATAAGTTTGAAACACGTGTCAACGGCTGCTTCCAATTGCGGCCTATACCAATAATTCTGCTTTTGTTTGTACCTTCTCCCGCTTTAAATTCTGCCATTCGTTATATATATATATATATATATATATATATATATATATATATATATATATATATATATATATATATATATATATATATATATATATATATATATATATATATATATTCAGAAAGAAAATTATTGGGTTTTCTGGTTCTCAAAAATATTTATTAAACATCTATATCACATAACGTTTCGGTCCTTTTCTTGGGCCTTTTTCAAATGAAATTTCATCAAATATATTGTCATCAACACACAAACAAACACAGTCTTTGTCACACAAACAAACACATAGTCTTTGTCTGAACGTGAACAACAACGCATCGTGTGTAAATTGAGATAAATATATATAGAAATATAACAAATTCGAAAACCTTTCTTCATTTGAATATTGGTTCATAATATAATAATAAATTTGTGTTTGTTTGTGTGTTGATGACAATATATTTGATGAAATTTCATTTGAAAAAGGCCCAAGAAAAGGACCGAAACGTTATGTGATATAGATGTTTAATAAATATTTTTGAGAACCAGAAAACCCAATAATTTTCTTTCTGAAAATATAAATAAAATGGTTCAAGATAGCAATGAATATGAATATATATATATATATATATATATATATATATATATATATATATATATATATATATATATATATCCAGGAAATGATTCATATAAAGAAAAATCCAGAATCCATCAATGATAAAACCGACATAACTGGTCTAAGTAAAATCTACAACAATATTTTAACCGCATAAGAACATGCGGCAAAACATAAAGATGTATCATTGATGTGTGTATGTAATATTGCAGATGTGATCAATTTCCGAGTCCAGTCATATATTTGTAATACGCCTTGAGAGATGAACGTGAATTGTTTTTTAGAAAAATTTTAAATATTTAAGTATAATTGTCAATATAGTTGTTTGTTTGTCACCTATGAACTTTTGTTCCGAAGTATTTATATTGCTGTAAGATTTGAAATCATGTTTGTGAGCGTTGTTTTTATATTAATTTTGTTTTAGCGAGCATATGACATATATACCAGTTTGATAAAGGTTAAAATAGTAACCGAAACGTATTGGAAATAAACTAATATCATTTTGTTTTAATTGAACCAAAAAACCCAAGATTCGAATTTTTACAATATAAATGAAATGGTTCACGAATCAGATAGATTGCCAAATATATATATATATATATATATATATATATATATATATATATATATATATATATATATATATATATATAAGGAAATGAAATTTTTTTGTGCTTATGGCACTGAATGAAATATTTAAGAAAATGAACACTAGAACATTCATTTGAAAAATTGAAATTAATCAAGAGAATGTTATAGTAGAGCTAGATATGTGAAAGTGTACGATGTGATGTCTCCACTTTCCTTCAAGGGATAAATGTTAGAGAAATATTGAAATCGCTGCCACACCTGATGGAAGTGCGAGACATATATGTTTCGTTCTGCAAGGAACTCGTCAGTCGCACCACTTCCATCAGGTGTGGCAGCGATTTCAATATTTCTCTAACATTTATCCCTTGAAGGAAAGTGGAGACATCACATCGTACACTTTCACATATCTAGCTCTACTATAACATTCTCTTGATTAATTTCAATTTTTCAAATGAATGTTCTAGTGTTCATTTTCTTATATATATATATATATATATATATATATATATATATATATATATATATATATATACATATATCTTTATATATATATATATATATATATATATATATATATATATATATATATATATATATATATATATATATATAAGAAAACGAATTCTATAGTTATCGTGCTTATATCATAGCACTTGTCAATATTCAATATTAAAAGTTTTCTATAACTTTCATTCCATAATTTTTTTACGAATTATTCGAAAGAATATTACAGCAAAGCTGCTGGCTATCTGAAACATGAACAATTTAATGTCTCCATTATCCTTCAACGAATAAATTTTAGAGAATATGGAAATCGGTGCCTGCAGTTATTGAAAACACAAGACAGTTACTGTTTCGTGGTACAAGGCACTCTTCAATCGCCACTCGTTCAACAAACAAATAAAAACTTTGTCTTCTTAAGATGATTTTCGTTATGTTGGACGTGACGCAACTAAAGAGTACTTTGTAGTGCGAAAAAGTGAAGTCTTACGTTTCTAATAAATGTGAGCATCGATTTTAATATTCTCTAACATTTATCCCGTGAAGATTAATTGATACATCGCATTGTTCATGTTTCACATAGATAGACTACTCTGCTATAATATTCTTCTGAATAATTCGTAAAATATTACCGAAAGAAAGTTATAGTATACTTTTAATATTGTATATATAAATATACCTACAATAACCTAAGTCACATTTATAAGCCATTATTGAGAAGACCACAGGACGAAAAAACACGACAAGAATGTGAATTCTTGGTACAGTACCAAATAATGACGTAGATGACAATTGAGTATTTCATTTAGGTAAGTATTACCGTCAGGTAGAAGGTAGTTTTTCATGAATCTTTTTCTTAATGTTAATCGGGCTACCATTCCATATTTTAATACAGAGAAAACAATTTTTAGAAAATATTAAATAAAAATTGAAATGAAAATAGTGAAATAGTTGAAAATGGCAAGCTGAAACCTAATACAAAACAAATATTGAAAAAATTTCATTAATATGGAAAATATAAAATGTATCTCTAAGAATAAAGTGAGAAAATTAATTTCGTAAATAAAAATTCTTGAATATATCATAAACAATAATTTCAACTTAGATTTATTTTCTAAAGAAGTATAGTGTGCACTGAATGGACTAAATTTATGATTTAAAAAAAATTGTTTAGCTTTCTGATTCTTTTCTATGTACTCTAAAATATGAGTTTATATAATATACTTTTCGAAAGAAATTTCTTTCAAAGGAATCGAAATTCGACAGCAGTTATGGATATTTCTTCTTCAAGTTAATTTTAGAAGATAAACTTGATGAAAATGATTTTCAATGATTGAAATACTGATGTTTTTACTAACGCCTCTGAAATTACCAAAGATAAAACAACACGATCATATGATCGTGTAATCAATACGAAAGTAATTACCTACTTAATTAACACAGTTATACCCCTGCAAACGGACAACTGATTTCGGAAATAACACTTGGTAGATATTTAGATTATTTAGGTCTAGGGTTTTTGGTATTTTAGATAAATACACTTTGTGTAGTGTTCAACATTTAGCTTACTATTTTGAATTAACCGTACAGATTCTAAAATTATAAACAGAAGCATCAGACCATAACCAGGTAAAATAGTCGATAGGTCAAATAGGGATTTCACTCCGGGATAATGTTGAAATACATTATTGTGCAAATAAGTAATAGTTATAAGAGTTTTATCGAGTGAATCTAGTATTTCATTTAGGTAGGTATTACCGTCAGGGAGAAGGTGGTTTTTCATGAATCCTTTTCTTTAATCGGGCTACCATTTCATATTTAATACAGAGAAAACAATTTTTAGAAAATATGAAATAAGAATTGAAGAAAATAGTGAAATTGTTGAAAATGACAAGCTGAAACTCAATACAAAACAAATATTGAAAAAATTTCATTAATATGGAAAATACAAAATTTATCTCTAAGAATAAAGTGAGAAAATTAATTTCGTAAATAAAAATTCTTGAATATATCATAAACAATAATTTCAACTTAGATTTATTTTCTAAAGAAGTATAGTGTGCACTGAATGGACTAAATTTATGATTTTAAAAAAATTGTTTAGCTTTCTGATTCTTTTCGATGTACTCTAAAATATGAGTTTATATAATATACTTTTCGAAAGAAATTTCTTTCAAATGAATCGAAATTCGACAGGAAGTATGGATATTTCATATTCAAGTTAATTTTAGAAGATAAACTTGATTAAAATGATTTTCAATAATTGAAATACTGATATTTTTACTAACACCTCTGAAATCACCAAATATAAAATAACACGATCATATGATCGTGTAATCAATACGAAAGTAATTACGAACGTAATTAACACAGTTATACCCCTGTAAAAGGACAACTGATTTCGGAAATAACACTTGGTAGATTATTTAGGTTTAGGGTATTTGGTATTTTAGATAATTACACTTTGTGTAGTGTTCAACACAACTGAGTTGAACTTACATTGAATTTTGTCAATGCATTATTAAGGGTAAACCAAACAATTATCGAGTGTAATGATGAAGATTTAGCTTACTTTTTTGAATTAACCGTACAGATTCTAAAATTATAAACAGAAGCATCAGACCATAACCAGGTCAAATAGGGATTTCACTGCGAGATAATGTTGAAATACATTATTGTTCAAATAAGTAATATAGGAGTTTTATCAATTGAATGTTGTATTTCATTTAGGTAGGTATTACCGTCAGGTAGAAGGTGGTTTTTCATGAATCTTTTTCGTAATGTTAATCAGTCTACCATTCCATATTTTTGTACAGAGAAAACAATTTTTAGAAAATATGAAATAAAAATTGAAATGAAAATAGTGAAATAGTTGAAAATGACAAGCTGAAACCTAATACAAAACAAATATTGAAAAAATTTCATTAATAAGGAAAATACAAAATTTATCTCTAAGAATAAAGTGAGAAAATTAATTTCGTAAATAAAAATTCTTGAATATATCGTAAAGAATAATTTCAACTAAGATTGATTTTTCTTTTCGATGTACTCTAAAATATCAGTTTATATAATATACTTTTCGAAAGAAATTTCTTTCAAAGGAATCGAAATTCGACAGCAGTTATGGATATGTTATCTTCAAGTTAATTTTAGAGGATAAACTTGATAAAAATGATTTTCAATAATTGAAATACTGATATTTTTACTAACATCTCTGAAATCACCAAAGATAGAACAACACGATCATATAATCGTGTAATCAATACGAAAGTAATTACGAACGTAATTAACACAGTTATACCCCTGCAAACGGACAACTGATTTCGGAAATAACACTTGGTAGATATTTAGATTATTTAGGTTTAGGGTTTTTGGTATTTTAGATAAATACACTTTGTGTAGTGTTCAACATTTAGCTTACTATTTTGAATTAACCGTACAGATTCTAAAATTATAAACAGAAGCATCAGACCATAACCAGGTAAAATAGTCGATAGGTCAAATAGGGATTTCACTCCGGGATAATGTTGAAATACATTATTGTGCAAATAAGTAATAGTTATATAAGAGTTTTATCGAGTGAATCTAGTATTTCATTTAGGTAGGTATTACCGTCAGGTAGAAGGTGGTTTTTCAGGAATCCTTTTCTTTAATCGGGCTACCATTCCATATTTAATACAGGGAAAACAATTTTTAGAAAATATGAAATAAGAATTGAAATGAAAATAGTGAAATTGTTGAAAATGACAAGCTGAAACTTAATACAAAACAAATATTGAAAAAATTTCATTAATATGGAAAATACAAAATTTATCTCTAAGAATAAAGTGAGAAGTTTTTACATATTTATAGAAGGAAATCTGGGAATAAATTATAATCAAAAAATATTTGCATATGAAATCGCGGAACTACCGTGATCTTTAAGTATCGCCCAGTAGCGTGTTTTTGACAGTCTTTTCTGAAAAATTGGTCCGAAATAAGGTGTGATTACTAATATTAATCCTTTTCCTAGGTTAATTTAATTGTTAGAATGTTAATCACTATTTAATTATTTGATAGCTAATTTTTCACTTTATTTTTTCATGACTTATCAGTGCCCATTAATTTCTTTCAATAATGATTCAATTTTTTTAGTATCACTAGTACTAACTAGTTTTTAACAATTTAAATTTCCATAACTTTTTCACCAGCATATCAATTTCACTCAAAATTTTCCAGTATTACTTTGTACTTCATTTACAAAATTATAGGTATAGAAAATCGTAGTCCGAAAATCATTGAATACAAGGTTTCTGTTATGAAGTTATTAAAGAATTTCTGGCAATTATTAACAATTCAATTGTCCTACTTTATATAATTTGTTTAACTGTTCGTTTTATGTGGCTATGTTTTTCTGGATCTGATTCAAAAATCAACATAGAAACGGAAAGTGAGTAGATTCATTTTATACTGTGTTCATAATTCAGAAATCTATCCCAGCTTCCGTATTTTACTTCCGACTGGGGAACGGTTCAGGTTTTTGGATTAATCTTCCCCATTGAAAAATTTTGCCGGTTATAATCGATTCCCTTTTTCAGTTATTGAACGTACATTTCGTAAATGTATGGCACCAGACCTGCTCGCATGTGATGGACACAATAATATGCATATTGCAATAATATGCGTTTGATTCCACGAAGCAGCTGATATAACTCCCCTAAATAACCATTGTATCTTTTCACATGCTGTCCAGACTTGTGGGTCACCTTACCTAACGTGTGTAAATCTCTAAACATCCGTTTTTTTCCTAAAGGTCATTATATGTCGTTCAAAGTGGTATGTTTTAGTATATATCACACATACCTATAGCATGTTTGTATTCTAAATGCACCGAATTATAATTTTTCATTCTAAATGCTTAGAACCTACTATAACATCGTTTTTTATGCAATTCAGGAGAAAAGAGATGGTTCGTATTCTTTCCGAAAACAGAGGAATGATTTGTGCTTTTTTTCTGTGCAAGAGTTAGTAAAAAGTTGTTGCATTAGATGTCGCTAGTGCGCCTGCTTTAATTTAATGCAACTAAACCACCCAATCCAAAATAAAATTTGCAGATATCTTGTTGTTCTAACATTATAACAATTATAGGTACCGTGCACCACGGAATAATATTATTCTTTGTTTGATAAAGATCCCCATTACTCTATGATTACTAAAACATAGAGTAAAAGAGTAAAGATCAAATTAATTATTACATTTAATTAGCTGATACATTCTAAACTTATGTAACCGTATATAACTTTCTTTTAAATTATGAATTTTATGACGATGAAAAGCTTGAAGAAATTTTATTATGGAACATTTAGAACTGATTAACAAATGCATAACTGTGTACGAGGACTGTTCAAAATAAAAGTCTGCATTTTCGCAGGCTGTGCACGTTCGTTTATCGAAACTGTTTTTTCGTTATGTTCGTACATATAAGTTTCTCATATGCTGATATTATCCGCCATTTTGGATTAGTAGTTTGTTTTTGACAACTGAAAAAGTTAGTCACGTTTTCCTGTGTTCCCTGTTTTCCTGTTTTCGTTTTTGCTTTTGAAAAAAATGAATCCAAGAACATGTATTACATTTTGCGTTAAAATGGAATAAAGTGCGCCAACGCACTTAAAATATTGACTGTGGCATTCGGCAAATCTACTTTGTCTCAAAAAAGTGTTTAAAGGTGGTACAAGCGCTTTAAAGAAGGCAGAAAAGATGACGATGAGCTTCCTGGAGTTGCAACCACGTCAATAAGCGAAGAAAAGATCCAAGCAATAAAGAAAATGGTCTTCGAAAATCAATGAATCAGTATTAGGGAAATTGCAGAGGATGTTGGCATATCAATCGGCTCATGCCATGCAATTTTCTCGTGTCTTTTGGGCATGAAACGTGTGGCAGCGATGTTTGTTCCGAAATTGCTAAATTTTGAGCAAAAGAAACGTCGCATTAGTATCGCTCAGGAGTTGTTGAATGACGTCAACTATGATCCAGTTTTGCTCAAAAAGGTCATAACTGGTGATGAAACGTGGGTATATGATTATGACGTCGAAACCAAGGCCCAATCAGCCCAATGGAAGCGACCAGAAGAGTCCAGACCGAAAAAAGCACACCAAGTTCGATCAAATGTGAAGGTTTTGCTCACTGTTTTCTTCGATTACAATGGCGTGGTGCACCATGAGTTCTTGCTAACAGGTCGTACGGTTAATAAGGCAATACTTTTCGAAAACATTCAAAATTCACTTTTTCTTTTGAACAAACCTGGTATTTAATACGCAGTTTACCTCGTAGGTAAACCTCGTATTACAACAATATTACCTGTAGATAATATTGTATAATGTATTTATTTATTTCGTAATAGATTCTACCTGAAAAAGAATAGAATTATCAATTGTTGTAAGGATCGGCTTAGTATTTTAGAATTATTATACAAAAAATTGTTTTTTACATTTGTGTATTCCTTCACAAAGAGTAGTCGCGAAGTCGCAAATTTAGCAAAAAAAAATGGATATTGAAATTTTTATGATACAGAATAAAGAATACATGTTCTAATTGTCACGGTTACTTTTAGATAATAAAAATAGAAATCATAATAAATCTTGGTATTGTTTTGGATAAGTTAATTCACTATTTCAATTTCAAAATCAATTCAAATAAAGGAAATAAGAAGCAGAATTAGCAAAATTCACATTATTTGTTGTTATTATATTGACATTTATTATTATAGACATGAAATGTCTACATCGCTGTAGCCATTTCATTTCCATGGCTCCCTTCGTTGTTTTCTAAAGCTTTGTATTACTTTTTGTACAGTGCAACCAACTTGTGTCTGTTTATCATGCATAAGCTGCGTTGAGGATGCATTACAGGATTTGTATGTGGGGGGTCGACATCGTCAATGATGATGTTTTCATGGCCCAAAAAAGAATTGTTTAGAGGCTGATGTGGGCCCATTTCAAACCAGTGTTGTCAACTATTATATTTATCAACTTCACTCAAATATAATCATTATTTGAGAAAAGAATTTTCTACAACTTCGTTTGTATATTTGTCTATTAATTTTGTATTATTTTTTCAGTTGTAGTTTTGTAGTTTAGAAAAATAAATTAAATCCCAATCACACTACACTACACGAATTTACATTGTAAATATAAAGAAAGTAAATGTAAGATATATAATGAAATTAGAGGATTTTCTTCTATTGAATTTTGATAATGATTTTCTATCAGGAAGATATCGTTCCATACAAAATATCGATTTTCATTCGAAGAAAAATGCAAATTATACATTCTAGGAACTACACGTCTTCAAGGTAATTAATTTGTTGCTTATGTATAATTCCATTCAACACATGTATACAAAAAAATATTTATCATTCAAAAATGACAACAAAAAAAATAAATAATAAATTGGTGAATTATGTATGTAAAATCATTTTGTTCGGACAGCTGGTGGGAAATATTTTGAACGCGAACTTGGTGCCCACTTATGCAAATGATTGAATTCCTAATCAGCCTTATTTAGAGATTACCAGACGATATTCCCAATTCCGAATTTAACTGAAATTATTCGAAGTGTGTACGGTGCCAGACGAAGCGTCAAATAAGTAAGAGTAAACGGTAGACACGTGCTAGGGTAGCAACCCCTCAGCTGATTCGGTTTGTGATTCTTGGTGGCGCTAAAATTAACGTCTTCAGAAATTTGCGCGCCTTCTTGGTGGCGAGTGCCTGCCCGAGTGTTGTTGCACAGAAAATATTTTTAAATAAAATTTATTTGAACAAAAAATGTATGGGTTATTTTTCACAATTTTTTGGTTTTTACTATAGACCTTGTTCTTTTCGTGATGTTTTTATTTCTTTGGAAACAAAATAGATAATAACTATATAATATTTTCATTTATTTTTTATTTGAAAAGGCGTTTGAGCATGATACTTCAAATGTTCTATTGAATAAAAGGTAAAAACACTTATTCGTTCCATCTAACCACTCGATGTACTATTATTCCATACTATAGTCTATCTTATGCTAAATATCCTGTATATATATATATATATATATATATATATATATATATATATATATATATATCCATTTAACGTTTTTTTTTCTTTGATTGAGTTTCACATTTATAATATAAGAATATTATAAATGTGAATACTCAATACATTCAAAAAAAAGTAAATCTAACGAAATTAATTACTTTCCCCTACCAAATATTCCGAAATTGAGTACAAACATTGATGAAATATTAAAACCTTATAATTTAATAATAGCACATACTGCCAAAGAAATCAAAGAAATATATACAAAATTAAAGAGTGAAACACTAACTCAGAAAAAAACTCATAGGGTTTAAAATATACCTTGTAATAATTGCAGTAAATGCTATATAGGGCAAACTTCACAAAATCTCGAAGAAAGAATCAAAGCGCATAAATACGCAAAAACTCAAATAACAGCCTTACGTAAACATAAAATAACAGAAAAACACGATTTTGATTATAACAATACAAAGATTTTAGCAACTGAAAAAGACAAGAAATGTAGAGAAATTTTAGAAATGTTACAATTTCGTAAAAATTTGGAAAACGCAGTAATCGAAAGAACAGACATTAAACATCTTAATTCTGTTTACAACGATTTAATAAACTTTACAAATAACACTCATAAAATGAACACACAACAATCACCAAACATCACAAAACTCTTTTTTTCCAGATCTACCTTCAATTTCACACACATAAACCAATTGATATACATATTCTGGATAAGTATAAAACTCAACTATATGTAATTATATATATATGTATAAATTACACTTATTAGAATCACCTGGCTTACTATGAGTTTTTCAGAGGTTTCCTCATGGTGAAGAAGACTAAAACTTCCGAAGCGAATGCTAAGCCAGAAATATTCCTCTGATACTAAAAACCCAAAAAAACTAATTTGATTTTTTTTAAAAAAAAGTTTCGTTGTTATATTACAACTTTGTCAAAACTAAAAAAATATAAAATATCTTAAACAGGCAATAAATCAATTTCAAGAAATATATATATATATATATATATATATATATATATATATATATATATATATATATATATATATATATATATATATATATATATATATATATATATATATATATATTGTATATATATATATATATATATATATATATATATATATATATATATATATATATATACAATATTAAAGTATACTATAATTTTATTTCGATAATTTTTTGACGAATTATTCAAATGAACATTATAGCGATTTTATTGCTGTATGAAACATGAACAATAAGCTGTCTCCTTTATCCTTCCAGGTATAAATGTTAGAATATTGGAATCGGTTACATTTCTTTGAAGCGTAAGAGAGTTCACTGTTTCGTACTACAAGGTACACTTCAGTTACGCCACGTCCAACAAATGAAAGGCTGAAACTTAACTACATAACGCTTCGGAAGTTTTAGCGAATGCTAAGCCAGAAATATTACTCTGATACTAAAAATCAAGATGTGAAAATACAAAAAAACTAATTTGGTTTTTCTAAAAAATAAGTATTTGATATTTCAAAGATATTCGTTTGCATTTATAATACGGTATATTTTACATTTTCGAAATATGTATAAACAACCTTTTTTCAATTGTCATCAATTTCAACAATGACAATGAAAACAGATATATGTTTTCCATTTCCCGAAGTTTCAATCATCAATGTTTTCTGAATAACAACTTATTGAAATGCATAAATTTATTATTGACCCAATAAAATGATAAGCTCCAATAAGCTTTACATTTGAAATGAGGCTTGCAGTTTTGAAAAAATTTTAGTCCCATCAAAACTTTTAGATGTGATTTAAAATTTGATACTTAATTTTTGATAATGATCGGTATTTCTTCCTTCATAAAACATTTAGTCGACTCTTTCGTGTTTATATAAGGATTTCAAATTTCGGTCAGGATATTTATTTACTCTAGAGCTTTGTTCATAAATTCCTTTTCATTTTTCATTGAAAAATAATATGAATATTTATAGCATCTAGCTAAATGTTCTATAGGAAACCAATCTCTTTAATTCTTTTGTTTGTTTAGTTGGAAATATAAGTGATGAGATAATATATGCAAGCAATCATAAATCAATGTCCTTAAGAACTTTCTAGAAAAAATGGCATGATTCTTCGATAGTACGAGTATTTCTTATCTAGATAAATTGAAGAAACCGTTTTAACTGTAATACACCAATATATTGTAATGTATTGAGAACACTATTGAATTTTTTCTATGTGCGAACTAAAAGTGAAGCCGATACTGAAAAAAAACCTTAACGAAAAATTGAATACCTACTGCAGAAGTAAAATTGGTGGTAAAATATTGGTGAACCATAGAGTAGGAAAAATTTTTCGTTATTGTTTGCATTATTGAAGTATATATATATATATATATATATATATATATATATATATATATATATATATATATATATATATATATATATATATATATATATATAATATACAATATCAAAAGTATACTATAACTTTCTTTCAATAATTTTTTGAGGAATTATTCAAAAGAACATTATAGCTATGTTCTGGCAATATGAAACATGAACAATGAGATGTCTCCATTATCCTTCCAGGGATAAATGTTAGAGAGAATATTGATATCGGTGCCTACATTTTTTGGAAGCGTAAGATAGTTCAATATTTCGTACTACAAGGTACTCTTCAGTTACGCCACGTCCAACAAAGGAAAGGCTAAAACGATAACTACAGAATTATTTTGCTTGTAGTCGATTTCTTTTATATATAAAATGACCCTTCATTTCAAGAGTGCGGATGATCTTCAAATGATATAAAATTGAACCATCTTGATAAATTAATTTAAAGTTCATCAATATTAACCCTTTTTCTCATATTTTACTCTAAACTTTTGAAACTATGCAAAAGGCAGAAAAACAATTCTAGATCAATCACGTGTTGCTTTCGATTCATTCCAGAATCATACATACCAAGAAATAACTGTTAAAAAATGTCCAATTGCGAAACTACATTCAAATATTTATTTAGTTTTCAAATTAACAGAATATAATTCGTAGTTCTCAATGCAAGGTATAAATATTTGTTTTCTTATCTACGATTATTTGTCTGTTTAGAAGGCGTTGGTTGAATTGACAGAGCGACAAAATAAGTTCTTTTGTTTGTACATGTAGTACTACGTGTACCACCTACTACTTCTCTAAATGTTGCATTACATTGCAACAAGTGGGGAAGTTAGCCAGGAAGTGATAATTGTAATGATCAAGCAGGTTACAGGGGACACATCGTAACTATACGTATTAAATGTACCAATTCAATATTATGGATCATCTAAATAAATCAATACATTTTTCATTAGATCTGTCAGATATTCTTCCTTTATGATCTGTCATTTTCGTTGTAACGTTCAAACAATTGTGGATGACATGATAACAGAGCATGTCCCAAAAACAACAATCACTAACGTCAATGTGAAATTACTCATCGTTAATTCTCAGATGATGGTGATAAATAATTGAAACTCTACCTAATACTTTCTGTTTTGATCATAATCATTCAATTTTAGTTGATTTCAGAAGAAAGCATAGAATATTTTCATAGAATATATGTGGAAATTGTAGTGTTGCCTTCTGTTAAATTCATAATCGAGTTGACCCCGTATATCTGTACATATATATTTGTTACATACAACGGAAGGGGGTGTCGCGGTCTGCGATTTTCATTAGACCGCGACTACATCAGCTGCCCTCATGACCGCATATGGCGCTCTATGACCCTACGAACTTCTACATTTATTCATTATTCTCTGGAATTTAATTACCCGAGAACACGAATAATAAAGAGAAAGTAGCGCGTAGAAATATGTAACGAAAATTTAGAGGATGTACCTGTTGTAGGTACTCCAGGGAATATCCTTCACTTCACATAGAGCGAAGACCATAGAGAATTTTTTATACTTTAACCATAAAATATTGAATATCTGATACCATTTTTCTTCATTACAAACATAATAGAATCTAATAATAATAGTGTCCTATTTTCGATTATAGAGGACAAATGATGAGACCATAGAATTATTGTGGGAATTAAATATCTCATATAATTTATCGAATCCTTCCATTCATATAGAGCATATGAATTAACCATAGAGAATTGTTGATTTTTTTGCATAATATATTGAATTTCTAAAACTCTTTTTCTTCTTTCCAAACATAATAGAATCTGATAATGATAGTTCTCATTTTTAATTATAGATATCAAATGATATGACCATAAAATTTTTTAGGAACTGAATATTTGATATAATTTTTCATCAAGTTATGGTAATTATAGAAGTGTTTTACTTATTCATATAGGTAATGTTTAACTTATTGATACTTATTACTGATAATATTATTACCTGTACTCTACAGGTTGATTTCCGCTTGATTTTTGCACGATATAGGTTAAATACGCAGATATATTATACGATATACCGACCATGAAGTAGGTAGATTCTCCTACCTAATGATCTCTATTCGAGATATTTGTATTACTGGGGACCATCAGAAGATGTTTCTATATTTCATCTTCATATTTCAGAAATTTCATATTTAGAAATAAGTCTTAGGGTAAATATTTTGGCTACTCAATGTGTAAATCTATAAACAGTTCTTATAACTGACCATTCTTTACCTTAATACCCTGATGTATACCTGGACTTTTGTTAATTGCTCTCTGTAGTTGGTAATTAAATTTTTCTCAGCATAATTCATGTTAACATTTTTCCTGGAAGGCTTATAGTGTTTTCTATTACTACTGAAAAGTCTAAACAAACACCTAACTTTTAAATTATTCGCGATTAGTATACTCGATAAAAATCAATATTTATATTCAAACACTAAGCATATTATTTCTACAATATGTTAAAAAATGAGGCACTAAGGTTATTGTGAAGTACTATATCATTTTCAGCAGCAAATTATTAGTTTAATATATTCTGAACATAGTCGTAGTATTACAAGTGCTTAATTCTTATTCTTATTATGCATCTGAGTATCGAAAATAATAACTCAGATTCACTAATCATGAAACTAAAAATATATATAACTTTATCAGTTGTTTATATCTAGTTTTATGTTATTTTAGTGGTATTTGTTACAAAATTACTCAAGGAACAAGCACTGAACTTAGTTTCTTTCTTTGAGAGAAAATCGTGATAAATTTTTTTTTAGTTGAAGGCATTTATGAAGTTCTCACGATGTATATGATCCATAATTATATCGAAGGCAATCTTCCTATTTAATTTTTTTAAAACACGCATTCTTTGCACTTCCTAATCAAACTTCGTGCCTTAATGTTTTTTTATGAGAATATAATCTTTCAGTTGCATATGTTGTCACTGATGATAACGTTATCGGTCCGAGATTAACGACTCTTCAAAATTAGCTCCTGTCTTCCAAAAATTTTTTAAAAAATGTGAGATTTTTCGTGTTGATTGTTTTACAACACGTGTCACGATTATGTAAATTCTGACCAATAATAGTGACAATCCCACAGAGTTTACGTAGTGTGAAAAATGCAACATTAGTGTATAGGCGAGGGAATCGCCTTTCCCATGCAGTTCGATTGTTGTGTGTACGTTCGTATTCCCGTCTATCTGAGAGGACGATGGATATTCTCACGAGTGTTATCCTTACGAGAGCAACGGATACGTTCAATACCCTTGTACGTAGGTGAACTGGAGATTATTTTGTGCCAGTTTTGCGAATTCCGGGTCCTGTCGTTTAAGAATGCGCTGTGCAGATAAATATACAGCTGATTGCGTTTGTACGTGTTTTATTCAAATGATCCCTTGCTTCTCATTTGAAAAATAACAGTCGTTATCTGCATGTCTACAAGGTATCGATATCAATGCAGTTCAACATAAGCGAGACATTTCTGATTTACCTCGATAAATCGATATGAAATATCACACTTCCTTTAGGAAATTTACCTAATTCAAAATTTTCAGATCGAATATTTTCAAAATGTTTTTCAGAAATTCATCAATTTTCCAATATTTGATACTACTCATGAATTAATAGATACGGTAAAGAAAACGATGTTTTCGAGATTTACCTACACAACTTTAATTAGAAATCAAATCTGTTCATTTGACGAGGTTTTACCATTACAATGACTTTCCGCAATCTGAAGAAGATCAACAGTAAAACGTGAAAAATTCATCATTATGTTATATATAACATTATACACATTATATAGATTGAATGAAGTGGTGCCAACCTGAAAAAAATTTTTTCGAATGCGAAGTAAACTATACGTATTGTTGCGATAAGTATATTCGTTCAAGTTATATTGACACATTTTTGAATAATTTGCTTCCTGATTAGCCATTTTATGTTCTAGACACATAACTCGAAAAGTCCAGGGAATAAAAATAGAGATATACTTACACAAGTCATAGAAAATAAATACAAATTTGAGAAATGAACGATTTTATTATTACATCTACTATATTTTCAAATTCAAATAATTTTCTTTATCTGTGGTAACCGAATATTGAAATTTTTTAAAAAATATGCCTTATGTGTAACAAATTATTATTAGATTAGATCATAAGACTGAGTATCAAATTCAAAATTTTAAACAAAAGAACATTAAAATGATGTATTTGATGTGAAAGATTCATGAACAGTTGAGGCCTTTTTGTCTTGTTCTGATTATAACATTTCCGCTATTTCAAAATGTCAGTGTTTGGAATTTAATGACTTCTTTTTCATATTCATCTTCTATCAAACTTTTAAATTTTTAAGGTAATTTTCATGAAAATATTTTTCTGTAAAATGTAGTTATTGAAAATTATTTTATTTTTTAGAATGTGGAAACTTCAACAATTGTTTCCCATATAATGTCTTTTCATTTTTGCCGCCCTTCCATAATACGACAGAACCAAAGAAGTCCCTTCATTAGTCCATAGGGTTCTCCCCACCACTAATTTTAGCGTGGGGATCATGCAGTCTATCGTGCTTAAAGTCAGACATCGCTCGATTCAAATCAGTCTGCGTTCGGGCCTCTAAGTAGTAAGAGCTTTTATGTCGTTGACGAAGAGTGCAGTGTTTGTTTTGAATACTTTCTTCCATCACTTTTTGGATTATCGTTTCAATTTGTGAACTATGTTGAACTCAATTTCTGATTACAATAACTGCCAGTGCACAAGGTAAATATTACATTACATACCCAATTGTTTCTTTATTCTTTTACTTCTGTCCATTACTTTTTTTGCTAAATAAACTCGTTGGATTCTCTCTGGTCTTCTACGAGGTCCTTGGAAGTTTTATCATGAATTTCAAGTTACATTACTGAATATGCTATTCACTTGAAATATGAAATGTCTGAAAATTACGAATAGATTGATTCAAAACCAACATAATTTTATCTATGCTACTGTTTATGAATTAAATCATGGAGTAATTTTGAGTGTTTGTTATTGCTCAAGAAAGTTTTTCTCAATATGAAAAATTTATATTTCTTGAAGTAATTCTGCAAAAATATTCGTTATCTACGCCTTTTACATTAATATAAGTAATTTCGAAGGTTACATTTATTTCGAAGTGTCTCTATGAAATCAGCTGTCTTTGTTTACTTTGATTAAACCTACAACCCGAAGGCTCAGTATTCTTCAGATAAGTAATGGCGCGAATTAGTGAACCTTATCGGTTTTTCAGGGAAGTATTGGTTTCTTTATCACAGGAAATGGAGCCTCTCATCGGTTTATCTCCCAAAGTTGAAGAAGAATTATTTTTTCGAATAAGATTGTTAAACATAATCGCAACTTATCTAATGTCACCATTGAAAAACTGAATATAATTATTTTTTTTAACGCATATTGGCAAAACATTTGAAAATGTAATAGTTTTCGTTAGATAGAAAATTATATTCTGATGAAATTTACAAATTTATTTTTTATTTAAATAAAACTATGTAGTTTTTTGATGTTCACTATAATTAAGTTAAACAAAACAATATTGTTTCGCCAACGCAGTGGCTTCATCAGATATTGATGATAAACTATTTAGATTTTCATTAAGTATCGGCCCAATCGATTAATAAAATTTATTTTTGTATAGAATTGAAATATATTGGCAGGATGTATATAATTGTAATTAAGCACATCTTGCCTTTTAAATGTTTTTGACATATTTATATATTTGAAGTATTAAAAGCTTGAATTTTAAAATAATTGTAAATTGTTCTTGTTACAGGCCTGCACGAAAAGGAATTAGTCGGCGTTTAAATCTTAGCGAGTTCATGGATAAAGAGAATATGGAGCCTCTCAGCCCTATGAAGACCGAAGAGTTATCATTTTATGATGGGGACAGTCCGCGTAGAATGGAATGCACGATAACTTCTCCGTCACACTTTTCATCCCATCACACACACAGAGAAACAATTGATGATTTAGATCCTAATTCTCAGGACTCGGGCTATGGCACCACTTACAACCCAACTTTGGGCCGATTTGTTTCTTACGCTTCGCCTTCTAGATCTTCCAGAATATCAGTGGGATCCCTTGGGTCTCAAGAAGATGATTTCTTGGAAAGCATGTCTGATTTCGAACCAATAGATGAAAACTTGCCTGTAAGCTTCAAGACTTTAATTAATGGAGAGCTATCTGCAATGACTGAGACTGTGAACTGCAGGTTATCTCCTCAGGAGGATTCCATAAGACCCCTGTTTCGCAGAGCCTTATCTCTTCAAAATGAATCAAATACACCTAATATCAGTCGAGTCAGAAGTTGCTTATTTAAGGGAGAAGACATTAGGTCTTTTAAAAGACCAGAACCTCCAAGTGAATCCGAAACTAGCCCATTCAGAATCAAAAGATCCAAAATAATGGATGCTGACAATTCGTGTGCTAGACCAATACTTAAGCGAGCCTTTTCTGCTTCTGAAGAAAGTATTAAATGTGCAGTTCAAAGATCTGCAGAAGAAGAATTGATCGGTGATTTTAGCAGAACGTATTCACTTCCTTTGACACAAGGAAGACACCAAGATTTAAAATCAATCACATCACATACTCTTGCAAGACTCATGAAAGGCGAATTTGATGATGTGGTTGCTTCATATAAAGTAATAGATTGCAGATACCCCTATGAATTCATTGGTGGACATATTGAAGGTGCCATAAATGTTTATACCAAGGATCAATGTGCAGAGCTGTTGAATAATCAGACTTCAACACATAGCAATAACAAAGCTCATATCTTGATCTTCCATTGCGAATTCTCCAGTGAACGAGGACCAAACCTGTAAGTATAAACAAATCATGCAATATTTTGTCAATACGTACTCATTTGTTAACAATATAATTTTATATTTATGTATGATATTAATTTATTTTTATTGTTTCAGCTCCAGGTACTTGCGCCAACAAGATAGGAGCAAAAACGAAGCTATGTATCCCTCCTTGCAGTATCCTGAAATTTATCTTCTAGAAGGAGGATATAAAAGTTTCTTCTCTGATCATTCAAATATGTGCATTCCTGTTGCTTACAAGCAAATGTTGCATCCTGAACATGAAGAGGATCTCCGATATTTCAGATCAAAGTCAAAAACATGGAATGCAGATACACGCCAAAGGTCACGTGTAAATTTGAAAAGATTAGGTCTTTGATTGGTTAAAAATTCATCCCTAGTTCAGTACAATGTTTCACTCTGAAAACCCTGGATTTCAAAAACTATAAAAGCATTAGCTTCATCTTGTATATATACATATGTAGAATTTTCAATTCAAAACAGATAATGAAATAAATATTTGGCTCAAACATTTAAAATCGATTTGAAAAGGGTATAATTTAAATTTTTGTAAGCCATATCTATTTGCCATATTGGCAGCAGTGACTTGATTGTCAGTTTATGTAATTATTGTATATAAGATTTCTTAAGTACCTAAAGCTTATATAAAATATTCATTCAATGAATTGAGTTACTTTCTTGCAATGCTATTCACCAAAGTTTCTTTTGTTATTTTAGACAGTTATTATTTTAATGGCTGATCATCAGTCGTCCTCTTGTGCAATTTGATCAGCAATAATGTGATGTTGCATCATTTTACCAGTTTTCATCATTACTTCGCTGGTTTTTGTTTGCAGATTTTATCATTATTATGTCTTATTTTTAGTTCAGTATTCTAAAATGCATTTTGGCATATTGCCCATGTGTTCCCTGTAGCAGGAGAGGAGAATTTCACCAATTTAATATTTTTATTGTGATTTTTGTATATTATACTTAGACTGATTGAAATTTTTCTTACCTGTTGCAACCAAAATAGTGATACATTGAAGTTGTAAAATATATTTTTTTTAACTTATAATAAATGTCTATCTATTATAAATGACTATTTTTCCATTATCCTGTTTGGTGAACAAACTTTCTTATCACTTTTATTGACTGTTAATCTAAGAACAACGATTTTTAGTTGAATATTTACAGACAACAGAGCTCTGAAAATGAATAAATATATAAGTAAATACATTTTTAAAATAATTAATAATTTCTGCTAGTAAAATATATAATAGTTTTTATATATAAATCCATCTTTTACCCCCATCAGGAACTAAAAGCATTAAACAACAGGTAAAATGTTAGATTTTTATTAAAAAATAGAAATCACTAGCGATCCGTGAATTAATCAGTTGATTGAACACTAGTAGCCATCTCGTGGATAAATGGATCGATATACCACATAAGATCAACTTTGGTAGGAACCTTTCTCCTAAAAGATGTCACTACATCGAAGAACATTTCGTAAACTGAAAATATGAAATCTTCATTTTTATAATGTGAAATAAGTATAACCTTGAGAGGTGCCTGGATGTACCATCAGATAAATTGTTTCTAATAATATTTAATTTCAATAACGTATTGAATATATAAGAATATATATTAATATATTCTTTACCGATTATAGCGTCATCTCGTGGTGTTAATGAGTACTGGTAATTGAATTCTTTTCCTGTTGAAATATTATTACAGATTTACCTAGGAAGTTACAGGTAAATTGAAAAATTATTATTGATATTACCTTGGAGAGTAATATCGGAAATTCTGAGCATTATTATAAATGAAGTAAATAAAGAAGTTTCATGAATATATCCATATCAGTATCGTGCACTAGTATTGGATATTGAGTCAATTTTCGCATTTGATGATCTCATAGGTTAACAAATTACATATAGATTGAAAGTAGCTTAGAAACCTTTTTATTCAAAAATAATAGGCCACTATAACGTTAATATTATATATATATATATATATATATATATATATATATATATATATATATATATATATATATATATATATATATATATATTATTTTGAAAGTTTTTAGCAATAACAGGCTTTTTTTGATATGAAAAACTTTATTTTTGTCGACGTTTCGTTGTTATATTACAACTTTGTCAAAACTAATGAATAATTGAATTTATGAGTTACTATAGATATCAAATGTCAAACTTATTTTTTAGAAAAATCAAATTAGTTTTTTTGTATCTTCACTTATTGATTTTCATTATCAGAGGAATAAAATCCACAAGTGAAGATACAAAAAAACTAATTTGATTTTTCTAAAAAATAAGTTTGACATTTGATATCTATAGTAACTCATAAATTCAATTATTCATTAGTTTTGACAAAGTTGTAATATAACAACGAAACGTCAACAAAAATAAAGTTTTTCATATCGAAAAAAGCCTGTTATTGCTAAAAACTTTCAAAATAAAATATCTTAAACAGGCAATAAATCAATTTCAAGAAATATATATATATATATATATATATATATATATATATATATATATATATATATATATATATATATATATATATATATATATATATGTATAAAACTTCGGCCAACGTTATGCATTTTAAGAAACGCCCTTAAAAACATCTGGGAACACTCCACTTGAAAAGCCAAATTGAGAAATACGGTCATTGTCGTGGCTTCCTTCAACTATCTAGCACGTAGAATGCAGTAACATTCCAACCCAATGCATTTGGGAACACTTGTACTTATTTTCAAAATTCAAAAAACTAATGTACTTTCGGACTAACTTCACAGTAATTGTAAGAAAAAACTTTTTATAGTGCCTTGCTATATAAACTATTAATTTTTGTACTATTTAAGCCCTGAAGAAGAAAATAAACATTTTCGAAAGCTTGGAAAATACTAAAGAGGTAACTGATTTTCCTGTCCTAGACTGCAATCCCAATTAAACACTGAAAAATATATATATATATATATATATATATATATATATATATATATATATATATATATATATATATATAAAAATTAAATGTTTGGATATCAGGATAGCGGTTTGTGTGAAATACTTTATTTTCCTATACACTCAATATTTCGTCACTATTTCGTGACGAAAGCAGTGACTCTCACTGCTCTCTGGCCTGCCGACAAAGTATGAACCGTGTATGTGTTTTTTGATTTTAAACTTTTAGATCTTATACTCCTGAAGAAGTCACGAAATAGTGACGAAATATGTATTGAGTGTATAGGAAAATAAAGTATTTCACACAAACCGCTATCCTGATATCCAAACATTTAATTTTCATAAATTGTACGGTTGAAATAATAACGATCTATATATATATATATATATATATATATATATATATATATATATATATATATATATATATATATATATATATACATATATATATATATATATAAATGGATAAAAATAAGTTTATATCAAATAACTGTATCACTGTCATGATCAAACACTTTATACAATAACAGTATCTTATTTGATATAGCATTTCCTCTAATACTATATATGCAATATAATTCTAGACAAAATCTCGATCGGATTACGATATTGTTACGAAAAACAACTAAACCTAACTCTGTCTTCCGATACAATATTCGAATAAACGTTGACATGGCGGCATCTACGTTCTAGAAATGGAAACTTTTAGATGGAGTGATTGAGAAACCTTTTTGGGAAATAATAAGCAAAGTACACGACGAAACAGTAAGAATTACAGTTACAGGTATCTATAGTACAACGAATAAGACAGAAAGGTCACGTTTTGTAGTATTTATTATTCGAGTTTGTAAATAAATAATTGGTTGTTGATATTTGATCGAAGTTACAGGAATTCATCTGTCAAATGTCATAGTCGTAACAATATACTGATTACGCTGTCAAAGCTTGAGTACATCTCTTGATGTACATCAAGATGATATGAGTCTATCAGAATTAATTCTTGATGCATCATTGAAACATTTAGGTAGTACTGAAATTTAATCTTTCGAAATGAATAATTGAAAAAAAAATATTTTGTCAATAGCTTGTCAGCTTAACGATCTTTATGAACAGAAAAGGCATCTGTAATGTGAACTTTTTATAATTCTGGAAAGTAAATGTAACAAACAGTTCACTGCTTATGCGGTGGAGTGGAGAACTCCGCCACCATTTTGAATTGTAACCGCACCGCTAGATGACACCCCAATATAATATTTGCACCTGAATAAAAATATCAAAAAACGTATTGAAACAGCAGATAAGTTTTCAATTCGAGGGTGGGGATTTTTAAAATTTTAATTAATGGAACAATATGCTTTTCTATTTACTTAATGATTCACATTTCATGAAAAAATTATTCAATTAAAAAACCCACATACTATAAGCAGAAAATAACCTTAAAAATGGTTTTATGCCAACAGTTGTCATATTACTCATTAGATAACAAATAAATTAATGAGAAAACGTCGCGGAACGTTTTTGCATGTATAACATGAATATGAAGTATAGTTATATTTGGAACTAACCTAAATTTTCATCAAAACTAGAAAAATAAATACATTGAAAGCATTCTATATAATTAAGTTGGCTCAAACAAAGCTACATCGGCCCACACCTCTCTGCAAAGTATATTATATAGTTTTGTGATTTCATAACCCCGAGTCAAGGTTCTGGGCAAAATATTATGCGGGTTCCGAGCATTCATAGTCGAGATAATAGTATAACGTGCAATATAATTGTATGAATAATATAATTTCATGACAGGCTAGCGATAATGTTTTAGTGAAACACGTAAGTCTGAACAGATTCTTGCGGTTGAATACAGGATTGATAGATAATCTATCTGCATTCGATCCCATTTTATTCTATTTCAGGGAAGGCTACAAACAAAGAAGCAGAATTTGAATGGAACTACTTAATTTATTATAGTACAATGAATATTTGTGAAATAGAGTGTGAAAGTTGTTATTGGAACGTTATTTGGAACATTTGGATAAATCTTTCATTCTTGATTAAAAATTCTTGGATAAAAACATTTGGATCTATTTTCTCTTATGCAACAAGGCCGAAGTATCCAAACAGGCATTTTCCTTTTTACATCGAAAAAATTAATAGAAATTGAATAGTATCGTAATTTTTTTGAGCTGTAAGCATTGTTAGCAATGTCTATAAATATACTTGAAAATAGAGACCTAGGACGGTTTTCCAAAATCTGTCCTTATTAACAAGTGTAAATGTTACTTTCAAATCTTATTGATTTCAACACGTTTATAATTCTGAAATTACTACTTTTATTATTGTATTTATTATGTTGTTGAAGTTTAAGAATTTTTCCGCATTTCTTGTTCGCTTACAGTATCTGAATTTTGAATGATATAATTAAACTTGGATTTGAATCATTGTTCAATATTTAATATTGTGCCACCAAAATGAAATAATTATCTGAAATGTTTCCTATTATGCGATGTTTAAGGTTGAACTTGATATTTTATTTTGAAATGGTTTAACGGTAATCAACTACAAAAACATCAAAGATCACAAAAATATAAATGTATTTTATATTTTTATTTTATAACTATATGAACACATGAAAAAGAATTGTCATTTTTTCCATGTGTTCATATCGTTATAGGAATAAAGAACGTACGCAATTATCGTAATATAACATATCGATCTTTTAAGCCAAAAATAAATTTTATGGAGTATACAAATAAATGGAGATTTAATCCAGCATTTGATAATGAAGTAGTACTTCGAAACGTCGTCATGCGTATTTGTATTAAAATTATGAGAAAGTTCTAAATATTGTTTCATTATGGATATTAATTTTCTCCAAGTATCGGCCTCATCAATCATCAATTCAAAAATAAATTGTCTATTTTCGTTTCATTCAATAATTAATTTAATATTGAATTTGGTAAGAAACGTTGAAAACGCAGATAAAAATGCAGTTTGAGTTGAATTTGTGGTTCAAGTTTAATCAACAATGTAATAATTGTTTTCAAAGGGTGTCGTTTGAAAAGGCGATAAAAGTTACCGCTGAAAGTGTTCATTCCAGTTGAACACCTTATTGATTTTTCTAACAGTTTAATGCACCATTTAATATTTGACTATGCACCAGGCCATTATTCCGATTTCATTAAAGTTAATGCTTTTGGTCTTGACGTAGCAAAATTTATTAAGGAACTCATATCATACGAATTTTTGCTTTGTTCGTTCTTTTTCACTTCGGGTTTGCCACAAGATTAATTTTGTATGTCATTTGTTATATGTATGTCTCGAATAGCCGCGATTTGGTGATCAAAAACTTGCGTTCCGTTTAAATGTACATTATGAAAAGGCGAATATTTATTATTGCTTTATCCGGTTCATGTAAATGTGAGCGTAAGGTAGAAATTCAAAATTGCAGTTACACACTCTGAAAAACATTAATTTATATGGCAAATGAAATTATTATTTGACACCTCAAGAGTTTGCTAGGTTACACAATATCATGAAAAGCAATTGCCCTGGCAGATCTAAAGTGCGTTTTTATTTGAAAAATGTACTAAATGTACTTATTTTTCTACGTAGCTTTGTTTAGTTTTTCCATAAATTATATTTTATTGAAAATTACTTCAATATGTATTCCTCATTAATATGAGATTTGAAAAGTTTCATAAAAATTCATCAACCGCTTTTATAGCTATTTTATTGCATAGAGGGCGAGTATTTAGAAAATTTTTCATATTTGCAAAGAGATAAAATTGTGAATGGACAAGTTTATATGAATAGTGCGGATTATTTTCATACTGCAAATCCCTAAATTTTCCTGTATATAGAAGACTCTTTTGTGGTAGTTGTTTGTGTAATGAATAAGGGTTTTTTTAGCAGTTCAGGATGAGTTTGATGATTTTGTTCATTTAAGTGCCCAAGAAGACGCTCCGTAGCCGAATAGTAAAGTGGACCAATACGCTTTCAGTGGTGATTTAAAAGAGACTATCTGCATGTACTTACCTGAAGGTTTTTATATCTAGGAAAAGGTTTGCAAACTCAATAAAGCAATTTATGTACATAAAAAAGCACATTTATACTAGTATGAAAAATTTATGAAGGTTTCTATAAAAATAAATGTGACAATTGTTTGTATCCTAGAATATCTGTTAATTTAAGTATTTATGTTTTAATATTTGTGGAAGATATCTTAATTACTGGCTCTTTCATCCCAAAAATTGATAACTGAATTTGAATAGATGTTTTAAAATGAAAGATTTAGGCCTTTTAAATTATTTTCTGGAAATTTCTGTAGAACAAATAGATAATGAAATGATTGTTTGAACACTGAAAAAATATTCAGAGGATATTCTTGAACTGTTCGGAATGTTAGATTGTAAATCATTTAGCCCTCCAATAGACTACTGCAATTTTGATTTTGATACTTTGAAAAGTGATAAATTGGATTAATACCAAATTGAAAATAAATGCAGACAAATAATAGACTATATAATGTACTCATGGTGGGCTCAAGTCCAGATTTATGCTCAAGCATTAGTTTGTTGTCCAGATATCAAAATTGTGGCTCTGACAAATTATTTACACAATGAAACAGAGTTTTAAGGTATATCAAGGGCAAACTTGAGCTTGAACTCTATGGTCCATTAGTAAAGGGTGTTTTCTTAGAGGTATAGAATTTTAAATTGCAATAAAACAACTAAGGATCATTCGATTGACAAGAATTTTTTTTATTCGGAAGATGATCTTGTGGCATTACATTTTAAATATGATTTCTGGCATATGACCGCCACGGCTGGCTCGGATGTAGTCCAATCTGGACGTCCAATTTTTGATGACTTTTTCCAACATTTGTGGCCGTATATCGGCAATAACACGGCGAATATTGTATTCCAAATGGTCAAGCGTTTGTGGCTTATCCGCATAGACCAATGACTTTACATAGCCCCACAGAAAGTAGTCTAGCGGTGTTAAATCACAAGATCTTGGAGGCCAATTCACAGGTCCAAAACGTGAAATTAGGCGGTCACCAAACGTGTCTTTCAATAAATCGATCGTGGCACGAGCTGTGTGACATGTTGTGCCGTCTTGTTGAAACCACAGCTCCTGGACATCATGGTTGTTCAATTCAGGAATGAAAAAGTTAGTGATCATGGCTCTATACCGATCACCATTGATAACGTTCTGGCTATCATCGTTTTTGAAGAAGTACGGACCAATGATTCCACCAGCCCATAAAGCGCACCAAACAGTGGATGTAACGGTGTTTTGACATACACTTGAGGATTATCTTCACTCCGAATGCGGCAGTTTTGTTTGTTGACGTAGCCATTCAATCAGAAGTGCGCTTCATCGCTAAAAAAAATGCTTATAAAAATCGGGAACAACGGCAATCTCGTTTTGTGCCCATTCGACGAATCTACGCCTTGCTTGATGATCGTTTGGCTTCAATTATTGCACGAGTTGGATTTTGTAAGCACGCAAACCAAGATCCTTCCGCAAAATCTTCCATAAAGTGGATGGACACAGATCCAATTCCTGTGCTCGATGGCGGATGGACTCTTTCGGGTCTTCCTCAATGCTACGCTCTACAGTAGCAATAGCTTCTTCTGTACGGTGTCTCTGGGGATGCGAGTTATCAATAAGAGTAAACGTGGTGCGAAAACGTTTCATGGTTAATCGATTTAACTGCTCTGATGGACGATTTTGTCGAAGATAAAATGGACGTAGTGCGCGATACGTATTCCGCACAGAACCATTATTTTCGAAATGAAATTGCACTATTTGCAAGCGTTGTTCAGGCGTGAGTCTATTCATGATGAATTGCCAAACCAAACTGAGAATAAATCACTTCTCAGCTGTTGAATCGGTCGCCATCTTCAACAGTAATGCCAACTTAAAGTTTTATACCTCTAAAAAAACACCCGTTATATGTATAGTATGTAGTGATTCTTTTATTATAGGGTACGCTGATGGAGATTGGGGTGGTCGAAAGTCAACCAGTGGTTACTGTTTATATCTGTTGCTAATATTTTGTCTTGGAATTAAAAAAACAGAGTACTGTCGCCATCTCAACTAGGCAAGCAGAGATAATAGTTCTAGGTTCATGTACTAGTGGATCTGTTTGGATGAGAAATTTGTTAAAAGAGTTGAAATTAGTTAACGAATGGAAAGTAGTCATTTATGAAGACAATCAGTCTGCAAATTTTGCAGCTCTCATGAACAAATTAAACGACTAACATCTTGATACAAAATATCAATTAGTTAAAGGAAATAAATTTTTTTTATTAAAATAAAGCATATTCAAAGCAATGAACAAATTGCAGATATTTTCTAAAAATTTGGATTGGAAATTAAGAGCATATATGATTAATTAGTTAGTTGATAAGATTTTTCTTGTAAAATGTGAAGGGAATATCTGAATGGAGTGTTTTGTTGTATACGCAATCAAAATTTAAGATGGTATTAGTTATAATGTTTATGCGGAAGTTGACAGTAACCAAGTGCAGTCATCTTGTGTAACAGAAAACACTTTTTGCTCTCTCTGTTGTCAATCATTGTCAAGTGAGGATGTATCTTTATTTATCTGAATAAACAAAGATACCATCACAGGTCCTGGCGTGTTCCATTACCTGCGTGTTGTTGTGCCTTTCGGATCGGCGTTAACTCTAGGTCCAATTGGAACTATACAGGTCTCTGATCTCCGCTCTTTGAAAAATAAAATATTATTCATAGTTAATTCATAAAAATGAAAATTACCTGGATCCATTGAACGGAAACTTGGCTAATTTGACTACTGAAATCCTTTAGTCAAGAACTTCCCTGCAGCATTACTTTTTTTTCTTTGAATAACTACCCACAATTTTGTTTTTATTGTTATTAAGTTATTATTATTGTTATATAATATAATCGTATCTAATATTTACACACTTATTCGTATAGTGCTACAGTTTCAAGCGTCATGGTAGGAAATTGTGATATTTTTGCCTCAACAGTTCAAATGAAATATGAGGGCTATCAGTTAAGATGGATCACTGGCGAATTCGAATTTCCATTTGAGACAATGTTGTTTAAGTGGGGCTCAGTCTGTTGTCATCAAAATAATGGGGGTGAAATGGCGCATTTATTTAATGGTTTCCACGGAATTGTGGGATGCTCCGATGGAGTCTGCGATAGTTCATAACGAATTCGAGCTATAATGAAAAACTAAGGTATCTTACAAAGGAAATTTTAATTAGCCATGCTGGGCGCATTCTCCCTCTCTCTGTTTCTCCATTTACCATTTGGATAATGAACAGAAATATTTCAACGATAAATCTCTGAAGTAAAGTGGATTAATCCTTTTTTGCATCTTCTGGTTCGCGAAATACAAATTATTTCTGGGCGAAGCACAAGTGTAGATAATAATTCCTTCCGTGTAATTCCTGAGGAGAGAATTTGTCTTTTTGTCAAGTGGAAACATGAATTTAATTATGTTAAATTAGCCCGTATTTCGAGGAACGATCGAAATTTCAAGCTTCTAGCTTTTTATTCATCAAGTATCACGATGTGAAATAATGGCAAAATGAAATTAAATTTAAGGGCATCCATACTTCTTGTTAATAAGTTTCTTGAATATTAAATGACAGAACTTTGAATATCATTTATACAGTTGCTAAAATACAAGCTTGTCTTCTTCTAATCTGCTCAAACAAAAACATTCACCTTTGTGAAATTTAAAGCTTCATTGTAGCTTCTTAACATTGATATCCTGGTGCTACCGAAACTTTTCAATAACAAACAATAAGCCATGGGTTGAACTCTGTTGATCTCATTGACTTCGTCAGTTCAAGGTATAGCTATCTCCCAAGAGAGCTTCTTCTTGAAGATGAAATGCTAAGGAAGATTTAAGCTGATATGTAGTTTCTTAACATACATCGTTGTTAACATACATGTTTCCTGACATACTGGTGCTACACTGCACCAGTCTGCATTCTTTGATGCCCATTTTGCTGCAACATCTGCCTGAGAGTTTCCATCAATTCCGGTGTGTGAGGAAGTGTTTCAGATTGTTCAATTTCTTGACGTAGGTTGTTGATCTCAATCACTCCGTCGTTCTCACTCATGTCGTTGTTGCTATACAGTCTCTGGAGTGAGTGTATTCCAGATAAAGAGTCTGTGCATATACAATAGTTCTGAGTTGTTTTCGTCTCAAATTTAGACTAGTGCTTGATATACAGCCATCAGTTCACCAGTGAATATAGAACATTAATCTATGCGGTACATCTTTACTACAGAAGGAGTTACTATTGATAGACCAATATGAGTGTTAGCTTCATTTTTGAAAGCATCAGTATATACAAAAATATGTGCTCTATATTTGACAAAATATCCGGCAAATATACTCCGTACTGTTGAAGAATGCACTTCGTTTTTATTGTACTTAGAAAGTTGTAGTTCAACTTAAGGGTTTATTCTGGTACAAGTTGCAGAGTATTAACCAACCTGCATGATGTTCGGGATTTCGTATGTTATCTTTGCTAAGTTCTATTGAGTCTTTCATTAAATGGATGAATTATATTCAAGTTGGAAGCGTAGATTGAGTAAAAACGAGTTGACTTAACGAAGGACTGACAATGATTTTGGATAGATAATATTTTTGCTGCATATACTATACAGGCTATTTGTATTCTGTATTCAGTTATTTTTATTGAAACAATATTTAATTTCTTGGTAATTATTCTACAAAACATTGATATATGAAGAAATTGAACAAACCATATTTCAATTGCATGTTTCGGCTACTAACGTTTTATAAAGATTTTAATGCAATTAATTTTCATTGGTGAAGGAAAATTTTGTTTTAATTAATTCTTTATAATTGGTTAATATCCTAAAATATATGTCTACTCTAATGAAGAATGTTTGTGGAATTTGGTTAAGCGTTTTTATATGATGTATTTCAAAGTATTCCACCAACTTTTGTGCGAGTAGTGAATTGACATTAAATAATACAAATTTTTTTATACATTCAGCATATTTCATAAATGATTATGAATCAATTTGGTCGAATACATTTTGTTCCGGCCCTGATTAAATATATTCTGTCAGGAAAGTGGAAATGTTTCACACGGGTTGGTATCTTGTTGATAGGTCTACTAAAAGGAACCTCAAATTATTATCACGGTTAATACACATGTACGGAGTATAATTTACAGAACCAAGTTCTTGATAAAAATAAGAAGAGTGTTAATGCTAAAACATATTGATAACATTCCTGTTGATTTATGTCCTTTACTGGTCTTAATTACGGTTTTAATCAACAAAATTGTGGAGCTTTTAAGCAAAAATTCTTGCAATCTAGAAACAATTTTTCAAGTTGCACATGATATATTTAATTCTATCAGAACTGAAGAAATGCCCACGCAAACCAATAAACAGTTCACGCTTATCAAAAGCGAGTTAATGTTGGTTTTCAGCTTGCAAACACGTCACTTCGTCCACCAATTTTATCCTTTGAGTAATTGAAAATGAGCCGATATATGGACACACATTCTCGGCAATTTATTTTTCCAAGACAATAAATTTTAGGAAACTTGAAGTATTTTTACATGAATGCGAATGCCGCATTTATGTACAATCAAACATGATTATGATACCGTGAAAAATTCGAAAGATGGTATAAGAACGAGAAAAACATTAAACGCTCGTTTTCCCTTAACCGGAGATATAAATAAGATCGTGGGCTTTAAGAATGTCGCCTATTTAACGGAAAACTGGAAAATATGAAACATAACTGAAACGTAAATCTAATAAAACGATCTTTCAAATCCCAAGGGAACGGCTGCGAAATAATGGACGCTTATTTCTCGAAATCTGGATAGGCAAAAAAATATTTTTTATATGTATTTTTACTATTCGAAATATATGAGAGTTAGTAACATTTCCACAGAGAAGTACGAACAAAAAGAAAACATTAAATGTAACTATAATGAAAAGTTGAGAATGTCAACTAATAATATAATATGAAAATTTATATTTTAACAATTTTTTGCACAAAAACAAATTTAGTTAATATGAAATATTAAGTAAATATTACATTATGAAGAGACTGGATATGATATTGTATAGATTTGTTCGTTACTTAGTGATAATGCATAGTAGTAAAAAATTCACTTTGTTTTTTAACACTATATTTATTATATCGCGATTGCAGTTTCGTAGTATTACTACATTTTCAAGCACATTAATGTGCTTAATGTAAGATTAATGGGCTTGAAAATGTAGTAATACTACGAAACTGCAATCGCGATATAATAAATATAGCGATAAAAAACAAAGTGTATTTTCTCTATAATAGATATGTCCTGTAGGGTAAATTCATTATTTGAACATTAATCACGTGTACTTAATAACTACATAGGTAGATACTTCTGTCGATATTTAGGTTCAACAGATCGTTATATTGACTACCTGATACTGCTTCTAAATTTTCCAAGTAATTCAGTTTTAATGATTTTTGAACCATAAAATTACAAATGACACGACGGTTTCGCTTATCTCTTGGTGAAACATATTAAAAACAATAAATTAAAATTAACACACTTGGCTTAGGTTGCACTAAATATATTAAAGACTCTACATATGTTTCGGGTGGTTAACCCATTATCAAGAGTATACAATGTTACTCATTGATTAACTCATTGAGTAACATTGTATACTCTTGATAATGCGTTTACCACCCGCAACATATGTGGATTGATTAATATATTTAGTAAAACTTAAGCCAAGTGTGTTAATTTTCATTTATTGTTTTGATATAGATTATTTGCATTGATTGCGGTTTTTCAGGAAATCTGTGTCTATTAGTGTACAATCATCTAAACTGATCTGTTTTGAATATTCATACTTTATAACTTATATTGAGCAAGCTTCTTAACAAGTCGGTATTCATCCAATAAAAGTGTTATTAATTAAACTTATAGTTCATTAATATATGATTTTATACTTTGTATGTGGTAAAATATTTATTTCAGAATACATTCAAATACAAATACATATAAAAATTGAATAAAAAACACCTAAAAAGCATAGTTTCACAGATTTATATTCGTTGACAATTATTTTAGGATGTTAACCCATTTTTAAATGTTTATAACGAAATGCGAATAACGTATATAAAAGAAGATCAATAGAGATCTTTCAGCGCTTAATGAATGGCTATGTCACAATAGTTTATGTGCAATCCAACTTATGTGCTCTGAATGTGCAAAAATCTAATTTCATAGAAGATGAATCAGCCGAAAATTTAAAGTTTTTTTTAATTAATATTCGATATACTATATATTATTCACTTTATATTTCTGTTTCAGCCAACAGGGCATTACATGAAATTGAAAAATAATGATATTTTTCAGTTTTGTCAGTTCAATCCGATTAATCTTACAATGTATTTCTCATTTAATCAGAATTAAAATAATCATTTTTCAGAATTTGAACTTAAATTTATAGGCAATGGAAGTCCGACAAAATATTAAGTAAAGTAGGTAAGCAAATATTTGTCGATTCAAGAAATATTATAACATAAGTTACGAAAGCTAACCCCAGAGGGCATGGAACCACAGTACAACAAAATTTCTAGTACATTTGTATTGTAACATTAATTTTTATACACTTATATTCTATTTTACACTTAATACAATTTTTTTTTCACGGGATACCCATCTCGTTTGAGGCAAACAAATTGAGACAGAATTTTAAAAGTACCTGAAAAATTTTACAATTTGATGTCGAATTTCTCACATACGTAGAATTCTTCTATATAATTGAAGGCATTCTAACATAGAAACCTTCTGAGTAGAGAAGTTATTATTCTTCTCGGTAGATTGCGAATCGTCAACTAGTGAATTAATAGTGAATTATGTACTTTTTTGATTGCGAATTCAGCATTGTTTTGTAGATATCCGAAGTTATATCTATCGGAGATAAGGTTCATTTTATTGTTAGTTGGATATTCATGACTAAGTGTAGAACATTCAAACAAGTCTTTATTTAATTACAATAGAACATAGTGCCAGATGTACAAGCTTATTAGAGTAAAAATATTCTTGTCACTAAATACACTTGTACAACTTTCTTGTTTTTTCACTTTTTTGCAAAATCAGAATTCTACTCGGAATAGTGAAGAATCCACAGACGTCTCTCTTATGAATAGTGAAGAATTTACATTGCCAACACTTTCAAACACTTAAATTCTTCTTGAAGAATCAATTTCCGAAAAATGAAAAGCTTCTACTCAAATTATTGATGTTTGTCAAATAAAGAAAAGCTAATTCAATTTATAATTGAGGAATCACAAGATTGGCGCTCTGGTTATACATCTGAACAACTGGATTTCGTGGTCGATACAAGAATCTCAGAAAGCTGAAGATGAGGTAGTCAAAATTAAATGCCTTGAATCTTTCTTTACACTGAAAAACATGAAATTTGCAAAGCCTGCACGTGCCTCTTAATTCGAAGGATGATAGCACAACAGGGAAAATACCTCAGTCTCAGAATTTGTTGGAAGCCTCTTGTATGTAGCATTAAAGAATATGTAGATATTGTAGAGTAACTCCTTGTTAATAGGCGAATTTTTATACTAGCGTGCTAAAAATTATTTTGAATAATAACATGAAATTGGAATATTGTAAATTCCGATGTGGATCATGAACAGAAATAAAATATTTGTTGTCGATCCTATTATAATATTGACGTCCATTGTTTTCTCATGCCCGAGGACACAACATACAAGTAGGTTAACAAGAATTAAATATAACATAACATTGTGTTTATATTCTGACCCTTTGCTAGGAACACAAGTACCTTTGGGGCTTGCCACGTAGGCTAATGAAACAAATTTGGTGTCATAGGGTGAAGTGCGATTTAAGTTTTCGATAGTATCTGTAGTTAATTTCCTTCGACTCAGGGCTTGCACTATCAGAAAATACAATCTAGATGAATAATCTGTGGTTATCTCATCAGTCAATACAACTGAACGAATCTCATTTCGAATTCTTCATCGATCGTAATTGTTGATGTAATTGTCGAATAAAATTTACCCTCACTGTTATGAGTATGATTTCAAGCCAGTTGATCATATATATATATATATATATATATATATATATATATATATATATATATATATATATATATATATATATATATATATATATATATATATATCCTTAATAAATATTATGGGGTAATACAGCCTTCACTTAATAATACAATATAGCAGCTGTTAAACAAATTGACTATATATATATATAAGGAAATGAAATTTTTTTGTGCTTATGGCACTGAATGAAATATTTAAGAAAATGAACACTAGGACATTCATTTGAAAAATTGAAATTAATATATATCTACTATAACATTCTCTTGATTAATTTCAATTTTTCAAATGAATGTTCTAGTGTTCATTTTCTTATATATATATATATATATATATATATATATATATATATATATATATATATATATATATATATATATATATATGCTCTAGTGCACTATGCACTGACGTTATGGTATTTTAGTGTATTATGTTACGGTAGAGATCAGATCACAAATTCTGTAATCCTTGTACCTTTTACTCGTATCATTTTGTGATTCTTATATTATTTTGTATTGTTATTTGTATGTATTTTGTGAACTTACAGCATTCAAGGCGCGACATATTATTTTAACCTTCTATTCCGTTTGTATATTTTGTGTACGCAGAGCTCAAGATTAATATTGAATCGACATTTATTTCTCGATTCTTGTTTCAGGTTTGTTATATTTTAGAATTAAGTTAATGTTGTATTTATTGAATAAATTCTTGTTTCAGTTTTGAACATTCATCGAGAGTCATTGCTTATTATATAAAATAACTAAATTATAAATTAGTCTCTATAAATATAGAGAATTTTCGTCAAATAATAATGCATAAAAACAAGAAAGATTCCGTTCTGGTCCACTTGAGAATTCAAGCCGAAGAAGCAGTTGATCTTAAGATAACTCAGAAACTAAAAACAATTCGTCCAGATGGAAGAGAAAACATGTACCTTTTTCCTGTGGAACATCAAGAATTCAAATTACATGCAGAATTGGTAGCCATCAACAAAATATTAAAGATGTGTAAATTTATAAAGAAATGTGGTGAGTTTCGAAATATTTCAGTAGAACTACCTAGAGAAATAGCCAATCTCTACTTGGATTCTGATTTTGATCATGTTTACAAGGATTATTATTTAGAAGAAGTTGTAGAAGAAATAAATAAGATACCTGAAAATCCATCTTTAGATATTCCAGAAATAGTAAGAAAAATATTAGAGACACTTAGTTCATACAAGCCACAGTTAAACTTAAATGACATTACTAATAATTTCATTGTAGATAATTATAACGGCAGGAATGATAATGCTGAGTTATCGTTAAAAACTTACTACGGATTGGGGTATTAAATAGTCTTATAAATGTTAAGGAATTATTGAAATATTGACCATTTATAGGTTGGGTTTTTTAGTTGGGTGATGTGTGGAATGAAACGAAGGAAAGTTCTACCAAGACTATACCAAAATCTCTCACCTTATCAGAACAATAAACAACCTGGCAACCGATGCTATAATGGTACTGAATTCCAACTTTTCTCCTTGTGAAAGACACAACATTACACTTGGACACATTAAAACTCAAATAATTATCCTCACACTAACTGGAAACATGGTTTTCCGAGTTAATATTATTCATCAGATTATTCACAAACAGAATAATAATAATATAACTGCAGTTTCAATGCTAGTTATTCCCTTAAAAGCTGGGCTTGTTCCAAAACTGGACCTACAGTTGAACGGTGATTCCGAATGGCTCAAAAACACGATCAGAAGCGAACCCACCAGCACCAATAAGCGGATAGCCTTATAGGGTTACTATACTGTTCGATTACTGAGCCTCTAAATGTGTTAGTGAATAGAATATTCAGATTTTCCGCTTCCTTGTTCAATTATTTTCCTTTTTTACATTTCGAAGGTCGTGGATATTCGATTTGAGTTTTGAATTTTTGAAACTTTCAGCTTTTGAACGGTCTGCATGAATTGATAAATAATACTTCTACCCATATTTCATTCAAACTATCTGCGGAGATGTTCGATGCATCCGACGTGTTTGTTATAGTGAAATAACTCTGTCGTTTCGGCCTGTTTCCAGCGAAAAGAGATTCGAAAAATAAGTGGCTTACCACTGCGAAGTTTAGCGAATTATGTATTTTTCTTTTCTGCAAACTTCGGAAGCGAAACGCGAACTTTCATATTCTTAAGCTTCTTTTTTATGTTTAACTACCTCTGTTTGTGAAACGTTCAACCGAAAACACGAACTTACCAATTAATTAAATTTAAAATACTTTTTAAATCCTCACCTATTGCTTTATTTTTTCGGAAAGTCAGTCTTAGCTGGTTTCTGAAGTTCCTTCGAGACAAGACTGGATGCCAATTGCAAATAAAACTTGATATTTACTTTTTGAACTCTACAAAAATCTTAAATGAAGTCAGGCGTACTAATTCCTTCAAACGAGACGAATAATGAAAATTAGAAATTCAGTATACTTTCTCATTTCAGACAATTATGTAATTATGAGACATTCAAGAGAAATAAACAACAGCCTGCACTTGGGAGCTGCCTGTTTATTGGCTCTCATCAGAACGGCGTAGCCAAGTTTCAAGTTTTCTTCTTCTTCTTCTTCTTCTCAGTTGTTCACTCTTGACAGAGTGGTCGTGGTCGTGTCTCTGTCTTTTGCCACTGCGTCCCAAGCCATACGGTGTCACACTGTTCTATGCTTAGCGGCTCTAGAGTTTTCATTGATGCTGGAATGCGTCACAGATTTTATTAGATCTGTCCATCTCGTTGAAAGCGCCCACGCGATCTTCTGCCCTCGACTTTCCCTTGGACCACCAATCGTTCGATAGAGTCTTCGTTTCGGGTTATATGTCCAAAGAATTTATGAATTCGCAGCTGCACAGTCGACGATAAGCTCTCTTTGATATTTAGCTCCTTCAGAATCGAGACGTTGGTTCGATGTGCAGTCCACGGGATTCTGAGCAAGCGTCTCCAGCACCACATTTCTAACGCATCAATTTTGCGACGATCTTGCATCCTCAATGTCCATGTCTCAGCTCCGTAGAAGAAGATTGGAAAGACTAGGCATTTCATTCGTCGAGCCTTTGTGTTATTGGTTATTCTGAGATCCCTCCAAATCTATGTGAGCTCTTCCACTGAAGATCTTGCTATGGCGCAACGCCTCCGGATTTCGTCCTCGCAGCTGCCAGCGTTTGAGATCTTGGAGCCCAGATATACGTAGCTGTTGACTACTTCACATCCCGCAATGTTTTGAACGTTCACCTGGTTGTTATTAGGGCGGTCCACGATCATAATTTTGGTCTTATCGTGGTTAATAGCGAGTCCAAACTCCGTAGCTGTGGTCTCCAGACGACAAAGCAGAGTCTCTATGTTATCTTTGGTTGAGGCTAAGATCATCCGCATATCGTAGATTTGACAATTTACGGCCTCCTATGGATATTCCCTTGTCCCAGTCTTCGAGAACTATCCGCATGATGTATTCAGTGTATATGTTGAACAATAGCGGAGATAATACACAACCTTGCCTGACGCCGGCGCCGGCTCCAGTTTTAAGTTATTCGGATTCAACACCGTCAATTCGGACCGCGGCTGTGCCGTCTTCATAGAGACGTTTAATGAGGTGTACGAGGTGTTGTGGTACACCCATTTTCGTCAGGATTATCCACAATTTCCACCATTTGACGGTATCGAAGGCTTCACTAAAGTCAACAAAGCACACATAGAGGGTAATGTTGAACTCTCTAACTTTCCACAATATGTCGCATCACGAGAAGTTGTTCTCTTGTGCCCCTGCCAATTCATCCTGCTCGGGTGAGATCTCTCGGGATAAATAAGCTTGGAACCTAGTATTCAGAATATGCAGCATGATTTTACTGGCATTTTCACGTTGTAGACTCAGAAAAAAATAACAAACGAAGATTCTTGCAAAGGACGTGGTAATTAATCGATTGGGCCGATACTTGATGAAAATCTAAATACATTATTTAAATATAACTAAGTATTTTTCTGATTTTCATTATAATTACTTCAAAACATGACAATATTGTTTCGCTAACACAGTGAAACACAGTTTATCATCAACATCTGATGAAGCCACTGTGTTGGCGAAACAATATTGTCATGTTTTAAATTAATTATAGTGAAAATCAGAAAACTACTTAGTTTTATTTGAATTATATATAAATATATTTGTGCGTGTGTTTTTGGTATAGTTACAGGTTTTATTGTAGGCAAGTAGTATTTATTCAGTTCCTCATTTTGAATTCACTAAACAGATTTCCATGCATATCGTAAATTCGAAAATAACTTAACCTAATTATAAGTAATTGAAATTCTCAACTGAATCAATAAATCTGGTATTTTAAATGAAAATTTTCAATCATTCCTTTGTGCGTGCTACCTTCATTCAGGAATATTAATTTTTGACGTTATTAGATTGAATTTTTGGATTTAAAATTCCAAACTTACTCAGTTTCGTAAGTCAAATATAGTGATTCGTATTCGCATTCACAAGCAAATTTAATTTTCATTGAAAGAATACCTTCATCTAAATTTAATCAGAAATTACGTGCTAGCAGACTGATCCACGATCTCAAATTATTTGAATGGTTATTGAATTTTAGCGTACATATTTTTTTCAATAGAAGTATCTCTAATTCACTTTGAGAAGAATTACAGAAATCAAAACCTATAAGAAAATACTAAATTAAATGATATTTTGGATTTTAAGTCTAAATAAAACTGATTTCAATAATAATGAAATGGGAAATTCCCAAATGATAACATTATTCCAATTCACACTGATACATTCAGCTCAAATTTCAATATGTGAGATCTGTAAAAAATAAAAAAAAACTGTAATAAGTCCTTCTTGATTATCATTCAGAGCAATTTTCATTATTTCTGTTGGTTTTGTCAAGATTCTGCGAATGAAGAAAATCCGCAAAATGTTTGAAACAAATTTATGAAAATGATCTATCTGACTGTGAATTGAGAATATATCCTGAAATTCGAACGAAAACCGTTGTTTATATTGAGACATTTAAACTTTTGGAAAAAATATAGAATGAAATATAGAAACTTGTATATTTTTATGAATTGAAATATCACTTTTAGTTGACGTTTCGCACAAATTGTTGCTTCATCAAAATTTAAATGAATTATTTTCATTAAATGATAGTAAGTGACAGAAACAAATCTACTCTTTTTATATTGATTTGCTTTTTTAAATTGATATGCTTTTTGTTCAGAGGCATAAAGAACTTTTTGAAAAGTTTGAAAACCTAAATAACACCAGAAGAATTTTTCCATATCTGTATCAACGTTGCTTGTTATCTCTCACTCAGAGTAACTGTTATTGCTACATGTGTATGAAGTTATTCAATGAAATTCCAAAGCGATACAAAATCACTCAAAGTTCAAGAATCTTCAAGAAGAGGATCTACAGTTTTTTTCGGGACTGTGAACCGTACACCTTGAAAGAATTTTTAGACTATTCACTGTCCGGGATTGATTTGTTTTTTCTTATCTAGTTTGAATTGGTATATGTGTTGGTTTAATTTCGATCTAATCTACTTCTTTGATAACGATGTTCTGTTCCATTATATGGTGGTATAATGATTTTTGAATTGAATAAATTATTATTATTATTATTATTATTGTTGATATTATATGAAACTTTTTTCATGAATAAGTTTAATATGAAAGAATTATGAAAAAATTTCTTCTGAAAAAAATCTTGATTTTTGGCTTAAAGATAAACAGATAAGAAAACTTAAGAAAAAACATGAATGTATATTAATTAATTCATTTATTTTCATTGAAGACTTATAGTGACTGCTAAGGTCATTTCGTCACTAACTAGTATATATTAGCTAGAGACTAACTTAAAAATAAATCAGAGTCATGGAAATATATGAAAAATAGATAAATGACTAAATGAAAAAATTAATTAATCAATTAATGAAATTATAGAATGGATTTGTGCATTTATAAAATTATTTTTATGAATAATCATTTTTATTTTATTTTATTTTAATTTTAATTTGAATAATTTCAAAATAACTTTATTATAATATTGAATGTATTCATTTATTTATTTATGATTGTGATACTTTATATCACCATGATATTACGTGTGTAGAATAAAGTGGCGTTAAATCTTCTCAAAAGACAAAATTTTATTATTTATCATAAGAAATCAACAATATTTCATTTTGATAGAGAATCCATTCAACGTTGAGATGATCAACCGTTTTTACTGGAATCACCCGAAATTGTGTACTTAATCCCATAAAAACTTATCTCGAGTTTCGAGTTCCCTGCAGAAAAATGTCACAGTTGCAATTCGAAAGTAGGTAAGTAGAATTTCCTCATTTTCTTCTGACAATTCGACGTAAATTGCTGTCTTACACAAGGGACAAAACGAAAAACGACAAAGGTAAAGAGACTTCATTCATTCCAGGGGGAACGTTTACAAACCGGTTTCAATTTCAACAACTAAAGGCATTCGTTTCTTGCTATGGCGGCCAAGCAATTGCACAAACCAATTGACCTCTATGATGCAAATATGCTGAATATAATTTGGAGCTTTCCCGTAATATGTTCATTTCGCTAATACTTTTGATATTTTATGCAGTAGTATTACCGAAGTCAAATGGTTTGAAGTGTATGGCACACACCACATTCGTATGTCTGCGGAGCCTAATCCCTATGAATAAGTTATTCCAAGTGAAGAGCGAAGTCTGCATACCCAGAAATGTAGTGAAAAATATTTGCACATTCAGGTTCAACGGGTGGGAGATATTTTCAAGTACCACTGAAATATTCATAATTTTTGAGCAATAATATCTGTTACATCCCTCTATGAGCTTTCACAATAGCTCAGGTGATAAACTGTTCTTCCATTTTAGCTGTTACATAAGATAAATATTGCAGTTTCACTCTCTGAATGGGGCCCCTGTTGCCCAATAACGACAAGGCTTAAATTTTTTAGACAAATTATATATATATATATATATATATATATATATATATATATATATATATATATATATATATATATATATATATATATATATATATATAATGAAAATGAAGATTATCGGCATATCCCGCAAGATTAGTAGCAGCCGCTGACACGTGTTTCGAGCTTATTGGCTCTCCTCAGAACGGCGTAGCCAAGTTCTAGTTGTAGGAACCTGGAGGTGAAAAACACAAGAAGAAAAACTAAGAAACACGGACAACCTCTGAAGGAAGTCGCAACATTTTAGGCTACGCGTTTGTTCTTTCCGGATTGGGAAATTTGGAAACTGCTCTGCCCGTGAGGTGACTATTTATTCTTCAAAGGATGCTCTAAGCCGAGACGTTGAAAAATATGTAAATAATATTATAAATAATAATATTATCTGAGGAGAGCCAATAAGCTCGAAACACATGTCAGCGGCTGCTACTAATCTTGCGGGATATGCGGATAATCTTAATTTTCATTTTAATTTTCTTCCGCATCCAATAATATTATTTACATATATATATATATATATATATATATATATATATATATATATATATATATATATATATATATATATATATATATATTATTTTGGAAGTTTTTAGCAATAACACCTTTTTTTTGATATGAAAAAGTTTATTTTTGTTGACGTTTCGTTGTTATATTACTACTTTGTCAAAACTTTTTTTGAGTCTTTTTTTTCCGACTTATGAAATATACTGAAAATATGTTACTGAATATCAAAGAAATTTACCGAATCTATTCGGCAGATAACTATTTGACCACTTAAACCCGGTTTCTTCATATTCGGTTAAACTTCTGGGTACCTGACGGAGATAAATTGACAGAATTTATGACACTAACTGTCGGTTACTCTAACTGGAAGTAAAAAGTCGCAAAAATCTGGTAAATCGTACATAAACCTTATCTGCCGCTTTAACTGAAGGTGAAAAGACCAGACCTAAAAACTAAACACAAGGCAAGACAAGTTACAGAATATTCAAAAACATTTCACCTAATTGAATAATTTAAAAAACATTCAATTGCGAATGGCAATAATTGTGTTACGTACTTTCGGCTTTTCTCTCATTCATTTTTTAAATAAGCCAGAGGTTCACTGTCCATTTTAAGCCTATTAAAAACCTACATCAAAAACCATTTTTTCAAGAACCGATGTTCACATTTTTTGTTAAATAACCTAAGCGACGAAATGGCCTTTAAATTGGTTGCGTCATTGTTCTGAAATTGATAATTTCTTCTCATAATTTCAGTAACACTTCTATCCTCGGATAATGACTTAATTCAACCTAGAATTCAGGAGACGCCATTCATGTTATAGTCTTAATCATACGACAATGATGTTACATGGTGAGTTTTGGACTGCGACCGATAATTTTGATAATTATAGCATCTAGCTAAACATGGTACATTCTAAATTACTTAATTTCAATTCCGGTACATGGCTTATATCATTCCTTTCGTGAGTAGAAGCTAGAGTTGTCGTTAGATATAAATACTTCGCTATTATACTGTTTTTCACGAGTTCGAGATATTACCATCAATAGATAGAATTAATTATTATTATTTAAAATTATGCAACTTCGAGATGAGCGAAAAAAACATATTCAATTTTTCAATTTCAATATATAAAGTTTTTATATATATATATATATATATATATATATATATATATATATATATATATATATATATATATATATATATATATATATATATATATATATATTGATATATATATATATATATATATATATATATATATATATATATATATATATATATATATATATATATATATATATATATATATATATATATATATATATATATAGTATTATTATTTCATAGTGAAACTTGATTATTGAAATTGCATTTTCAAAAGTTTACGAACTCGACTGGGATTCGAACCCAGATCTTCAGGTTTGCGCCCCACTGCTTTTGACCGCTACTGTTAATTCATTTGTGGTATCCATCAAGGTCCAAACTCGGCTCCTCACCATAATGTTTATGTAAGATCTGGCTGATAGGTCACTCCAATGCCTTATGTGTTTTGATTAAAATGAAAAGTGATGGGTTTTAATTATCTCGGGAAGAATCTTGATAATTTGATTGTCAACCTGTTTCTTGTTGACCTCTACAATCTAATGTACCTACTAAAAGTGGTAATAACAGTATCCAGCCTGCTATTGATACGAATACTAACGGAAATACTAACACTGAATCGTTTCAGAATCTTCAGTCCTTTATTTGTGAAATAGAAGCTATAAACAAATTCAATTACTCAGTAAGAAAGGGAAGCATTTGGTCGTTAATATTCTGTACCTTCGTGTGATTGGTTTGTTTGTTCAGTTTTGTGCTTCTGTAGCATTTTCCTAGAAGACTTCCTCTCCGATTTATTATATAAAAATTTGAGATGTTGTGCTGGAATTTGCAAAAAGTTATTTTAAGAATTAAAAATTTTCTCAACTTTCATTTGCAACATTTTCAACTATTTTCAATCATACATTGGCAATCGTTTTGTTTGCCCGACTTTAACCTAATGCGAAAAGGCAATATAAGCGGTAAACACCGAAAATAACGAAAACGCCGAAACAATATGAAAGATTTGATTTAAAAATAGAACATCAAAAATACATTAGTTACTGTTATGTTACAAAATAATACATCAGAATACAATCAATCCAAAAAATGGAATTGGAACCCATTATTGAATTTAGTCTATTAATGTTGGATAAAAAATGTTTGTTTACTGGCTGTAAATCATTTTCTAGCTGCCAAATTCGGCAGTTTTTTCTAGCACTGAATATATTCAGAAAATTCAAGGTGGTATACGAGAATACTTCTTTAGGTTTGTTGATATTATTTTTCAATTTCTGTGATAATCGTCAGACGAACCTTATTTTTTCATTTCGAAGTATTATTTTATATTTCGAAGGAGAGTTTTGTCAACCGACGTTATTACAGGAACCATTTATAAATATGTCGCTAATTCCTCGAAAGGCCTAGTGTCTACTTAAGCCCTGTTATTCATGCATCAGATTATTGAGATTTAAATGCAACAAACCTGTTGAAATTTATATTATAGTTAATTCCGTTTAAGGAGACGGTCCATGTGCTTTACCTCGTAAAGAAGAATATTAAATCATGAGTGCTGGTATTAAAATGAACATTAAAATCATGATTAATTATCCAATATAATTTCTTTATATTTTTTCATGTTTTTCTTATGATGGAAGACTGGTTGATTATGATATTTGCCAAATATGCTTAACTAGTAAATTATCCAATAAAAATTTCAAATCATCTGTACCTTTCATCTATCCCATCGGAACAGACCGATATAAAAATCCTTATTGAGGTCCCAACCAAAAAAAAAATTAATGAAAATAGAAACTAAAAACTGAATTTTCTTGTCTAAGAAATCGCTTAATTGGGATAAAACCACTGAATTTAGAAATTCTTTGGTTTCTGAAGCTTTGTTGGTACACTGTGAAAAAGTATAACGTTATAAGATTTTCCAGTGATAATTTTTGAGAACAATATTGTTACTTGAAATTTCTCATATCAGTTGTAACGAAATAAGGTGTTGCTATCTCTGAAAATCACTGATAAAACCAAAATTTCTCAGGTGTTACTATCGCAGATTTAACTATTTACAAAATAGGGAGGAACATTAGGAAGTTGCTGAAGAAAGTTTCCCAAACATTCGGCTAATGACAACCGCTGATTATGAAGTTTAGGGTAGGTATCAACTCTTTAGGGAATATTCAACGAGGAATTCAGCATAGTTCGAATTTAAGCAGTTAAGCGTTGATGTTTTATTAATAGGTTCAATTCATCTAATTCCTTATAGTAGAAGCTACTAAATTTTCATAAATTGCTGTATTGAAACTAGAGATTTCTGAAAGGAAAAATTCCTAAAATACATCGGTAGTTGATTAATTATTCAATTTGTTCATGAATCCTCTTGCTTTACGAATAAACGAAAAGGATTCGAATTTTGAACCCTTGCGAGAATTTTTTATTTTAGAATTTATAGGAAGTGAACGTTAAAAAAGTGGAAAGTTTGACTTAATCATTTTTAAAAGATACGGAGTTCCGTTGTAACCAGTAGACAAGGTGGAAATATCTCGAAATTATGGGTGAAAAGCTGTGTTTTTCAAAAATTCTCAAATTTTTCTTGAAATTTGTCTTCAGTTTGATGAACTCTGGATTGGATAGATCTCTTCCTTTGAAAGCTACTCTGTTCATAAAATGCCATCGATATAATCTCTCTATTTGAACCAAAATATTTCATTTTGTAGTCATAATCTTCTTCAGGTCTAGGAATCGCTTCACGCCCAAGAAGTAAAATAAATGAATAAGGTCGAAGTTTCAATATTTCATTTTGCTAATTTCTCAATTCCTTAAGCTAAAGCACTTTCGTAGTCTGGTATCTGATCTGATGTGAAAAGATTTTTTTCTGTAGTAATTCAGGACTGATTCAACGAAATATTTCATTTAGCTGAAAAAATAGATATGTAGTATTCAGCTTGATTAATTGAAAGCATTTCTGCTGTATCTCAGAACATACTTCTATGAATGTCTTCGCTATTTTTGGTGTTCAGACTCCAGCTTGCACATTCTAACAGGTGTTTTTTTAGAAGTATAGAATTTTAAGTTGGCATTACTGTTGAAGATGGCGACCGATTTAATAGCTGAGAAGTGATTTATCCTCAGATTGATTTGGCAATTCATCATGAATAGACAAGGAATCATCAAGCAAGGCGTAGATTCGTCGAATGGGCCCAAAACGAGATTGCCGTTGTTCCCGATTTTCATAAGCGAATTCTGTTTAGCGATGAAGCGCACTTCTGGTTGAATAGCTACGTCAACAAACAAAACTGCCGCATTTGGAGTGAAGATAATCCTCAAGTGTATGTCAAAACACCGTTAGATCCAGAAAAACTGACTGTTTGGTGCGCTTTATGGGCTGGTGGAATCATTGGTCCGTACTTCTTCAAAAACGATGATGGCCAGAACAGTACAGTCAATGGTGATCGGTATAGAATCATGATTACTAACTTTTTCATTCCTGAATTGAACAACCATGATGTCCAGGAACTGTGATTTCAACAAGACGGCGGAACATGTCACACAGCTCGTGCCACAATCGATTTATTGAAAGATACGTTTGGTGACCGCCTAATTTCACGTTTTGGACCTGTGCATTGGTCTCCGAGATCTTGTGATTTAACACCGCTAGACTACTTTCTGTGGGGCTATGTAAAGTCATTGGTCTAAGCGGATAAGCCACAAACGCTTGACCATTTGGAAGACAATGTTCGCCGTGTTATTGCCGATATACGGCCACAAATGTTGGAAAAAGTCATCAAAACTTGGACGTCCATATTGGACTACATCCGAGCCAGCCGTGGCGGTCATATGCCAGAAATCATATTTAAAATGTAATGCCACAAGATTATCTTTCGAATAAAAAAAATTCTTGTCAATCGAATGATCCATCGTTGTTTTATTGCAATTTAAAGTTCTATACCTCTAAAAGAAACACCCTTTACCTTATATACTGTTTTGTTCTAGGAGTAAAAAGCCACCTACAATTTATTCGTAGTAAGAGATTGGCTCCAAATTCATTTGAAAGGTTCCTTGGAACTGTTGCTCTACCGCCGCTCCAATTTTCTGTGAGTATTTGAAAATATTTTTGTTTTATGTTACAGCTAGATTCAAAGAATTATTGCTTAAGATTGTTGAGAAACACGCTGTCATTTTTGTTCAGGGCCTAGGTACATGCTCCTCTACTTCCTCCGATGTCCGCTAGATGGTAGTAGGGGCACGATATAAAACAACCATGTGAGCCCTCTAAATCAGATTTCCTGAAACAAATTGATTTTCTTCAGTAATTCTATAGTAGGTCGTAGGTTGACATACCAATATTTGATAATATTTTTATTAATATAAGAAATACAATTTCATATAAATCGTATTAATCGTAAAAATTATGTATTGAATTTTTAGTAAAAAGTGAAATTATTGTCGTCTAGAGTTCCATGTAATCTTTTAAGTCTCGTCGCTATCCATTCTCAACGTGCCGCCATTAGTATGCACATTTATTACACGATCTGCTGACCCATCGAAGTATTTGTCTTAAAATATTTCGAAACTACGTGCGCAATGAAGCTCAATTTCTAGTGAATATATATGCAATAAAATCAAATCATTTACTTCAGTGGTTATAGCAAGGATGTACAAACCCGAAGTCAATCGAAGAATCAATAACACTACATTTCGAATTGGAAATTTTAATATTTCCTATAATCGTTATCGGGCGTAACGTGTTAATATATTTTCCATTATCGACGGCAGTTGACTTTAACGACGAGTACAATTGAAAATTACTCACCCAACAGATTTTTATAACTGAATAGTTCTATCCTTGTATCCATTGCTTGGAATGTATACCGCATGAGGTTTTATGTGAACCATAAATAAATGTGACGAGCCATTACACACACTAAGTAACAATTGTCGAAACTAGAGGGAGTAGAGGAAGACTTGCTATCACCTTATAATCTTTTTACAACAAGGGGGATATTATGTATGGGTATTTCGTGCATTTACGCTACTCTTTTAGTCATTTGTTGAGAAATATAGAGTCGGATATAATAATAATAAAAAGGGAATGTCCAAGAATTGTTCTTTCAAAATCTGCAGTTGCTACACGTATTCATAGTTACAAAGTTAATTGCAATTAAAAGCTCTTTAGGGACAAGTGAATGATTGCAGAATTTATATTTTTTAATAGAAAATGGAGAGCAATTTTTATGTTTCTATACCTTTGGTTCATATATATGGCAAAGCATATAATATATTACATACATAATAAATATAGTCTGGAAAACGATGAAAACTAAACTGACTAAAATACGCAAAATGGCCATGTCATATGTATGTCTCTTTCAACACAACGGAGCAACACTTCATTATACTTTAAAAGTAAAAACTTACTTAAACAAAATCATTCACAATAAATGAATTTGACAAAGAGGTAGTATGGACAAGTGGACAACTAGATCTCTATACTTTACGCACTTGAATTATTTTTTCTGTGGGGTTATCTCAACAACAAAGCACATGAAATACAATCAAAAGGCTGCAGTCCTCAAAGGAAGAACATTTACAAAAGTTCGGAATATTTCACCTCAAAATTAAGAAAAATCGAGACGAGTTTTTATATGCAATCGCCAACAAGTATATGTGGAGAATATTTTGAGCATTTACCTTGATAATAATAAATAAGCATATATTTCCAACAGGTAACTACCCAATTACAGGAAAATACATAATGAATAAATATGGTTACTAAAAATATCAATAACAACATAGATATACAATATTAAGAAATAATTATAATAATAAAAACATTATCAAATATAATAATCTAAATCTATAATGTCAATATCTAAATGTTCAATCGTAATATTAACCAAGAAAACAAATCACTCAGAACTCAAATCGGACGAAATCAAGATATCTCACTGTTAAGATTCAAATAATACTCATTTATGATGAAAACAAGTGAGTTCCAGCGCAAACCTCAACAGCTTGATACCTGGTTTGCAGTAGAACATGCAAAGCTAAGCGGCGATTGCGAGAGAAGATTGGTTATGTGGGTTTTTGAGTAAAATGTCTGGTTTATTCTAGTACACCTCGGAGGAACGATGAAATTAGGTTTACCCAGAAGCTGAGGTCGAGGTTATCATTCGATTATCATTGAGCGAATTGAATAAAAATTTCAATGCATTCAAACTTCTCCTGGTGGGGAGGCTCCTAGTGTCAAACCTCGATAGCAAACAAGCGTGATCACAACCCCTAGGTGGATATACACCATCCTCTCGAAATGAGAGCTATTTCAAGAACTTCCTTTGCAGTGCCTCCAGGCGGTTTATGTGACAATTATATATTGGTCGCCAAACAAGACAGTCATATTCAAGTTTGCTTCTAACTAGGACATTCCATGAATGTCTTGGACCAGTGTTGAGGAGCTCGAAAACAATCTAGCATTGCGGACGATGAAACCATAAACTTTGCTACATGATAAAATGGATTGGTTGATATGAGGTATGAATGAGAATTTTTGATCAAATACTAGACCGAGATCCTTAACCTCCAGAAGTCGAGTCTGATTAACACCTTCAATGTTGTAATCAAAATATATCACATTTCTCTTTCTAGTAAAACTCACCACATTACATTTTATGACATTCAAGTGTAAACAATTATTATTATACCACAGGCTGATATCATTCAGGTCACTTTTTAGCCTCAAACACATGCATGGATGACACGCTCTTATGAATTTTAATATCGTCCGCACAAGGCACCTTCATGCAGTCCACCATCTCTAAGAGATCGTTAACAAACAGGACAAATAGTAGGGGTCCAAGATTGGATCCCTGCGGCACTCCCGATGTTACTAGAAATTCTCTCGATTTGCAATTCTCAATTTGTACGAATTGACTCGCTTATAGTACTTGATGTATTATAATCAATTACATCAGGTAATTATGTATTCAATGACTTCATGAAAATAATCGAATAATTAGAGAATTTCACCTTGTATTTTTGAAAATAATCACTGTAAATATAGTTCGTTGGGTTTGTTAAGGAGCTTTACAAAATATAAAAATGAACATGCTTCATGAAAAATAAATAGTGTGGTTTGTGCCAGACTTTCGTGAAACACACTGTATATATGAATTCATAGTTGAAAAATGCATATTTGACTTTGAAAGTTGACGTTTCTATGTTTTGCATAAATTTCTAGAAAAAGGACACGAAAAATTCAATTCCATTAATAGTTTCACGCTGTACAAGTATCAAGTGTTAGAAAAATCTTTGAAGTGTTTACTTGTTTGTTTATGAATTGAGGAAGTATAGCAATTCAACAGAGTAATATCTATTACATCATCATACAATACATATTATTGAATGATGATGAAATTTTTATTTTTGATTTTATGTGGAACGCATGTAGAATAAATCTCAATTGCAGAACTGCAACTCGTATAGGTAATGTTTTTGAACACAATAAAATATAACTGAAAATATACGTACATAGGTCGCTTTGAAACGGCAACATTTAGATCTGTGAATAGGCAATCCAAGCATGTTTCGAATCGAAAAATATAATAATTGCCTTCATACTTAACAGCCTTGTGTTTTCTGAATGCAACTAAGTACTAACTAGATAAACTCAGACCGCCTTCGAAAATCTCTATTCATAACTCCCCGTCTGAAAAAAAATCAGCTCTTTCAACTGAATATTGAAATGAATGAAGAAAAGAAAAAAATCCTCTCAGCTTCCTGGCCGGTTTCCAGTCCTTTATGATCGTATAAATTGAGTATCATGAATATGAGCTCATAATATAACTCCTTTTCTATCTTCCCCATTATTCAAAAAAATTCAAATTGAAACTGGAGTTTACCGAAATTCTCATTAAGCTAAGAGCCAATAAGAAATTGGCAGTAGGAATTTGTGGAAATGAGAAGTCGCACAATAGCCTGCCTGCAGCACTGGAATAATATCCATTACTCACTATTTCTTTCAACTTTTTTTCTCGATAGACCAACCCTTTTGTCCACCAGCGGCTAAGCGGAAAGCCTTCAATTAGAGGAGAACCGTTGGATATAGATAGCAAAATAATTGAGATCAAATTAAAATAAAGGCTCCTGGGCTAATTCATATAGACAAAATGACATCATGAAGGTGCCCTTTGTTTCCGAACTTTTGATGAGATTTCTGCTTGGCCATTGTGACCGGCTGAAGTTGCAACGTTTGCGTAAATTCAACCTACTTACTTCTTTTCTGAAAAAGAATTTACTTTCTTATTCCACTCAAGTTTCACACTGTTTTCTCTACTATTCGTACTTATCCTTCAACAATTATAATTTTTCTTCACTGTTACATCTCACCGAATTTAGGTATAAGAAAGTAATTTTAGTTAAATGATGATAAAATTAATTATGAAATTAATTATAACTATTGATTTTTTAAGAATTTTTTCTTAATTTAATTTAATTTTTTTTTCTTTTCAATTTTTTTTCAGGATGCATGATAAAAAACAAATATTTAAAACCAAAATCAGTTTATAAATTTTCAAAATATTCTTTATAAAAAAAAGCACGAGTTAGAACGTACTTTCGAAATATTTGTTTGAATTGTGATTGAGGTAACTCTGAAATATTTTTTTTATTCAGTGAATCTACGGTTTAACGCCGGTTCCGAACGGCCAAAGGGCTTGTAATCTATGTACATTACTCAACAATTAGTAATTTATGAATTAATCTCTCAATTGATAGAAAAACACAAACACCATGCCTTCATTGGGATTTGAACTCGACTTCTACCGCTCCATTGTAACACGAATACATTAATCACTTTCTAATTGACTAGATAAAACTAATAGCTGATTCATTTTATCAATCTTTTGTTAATAGTAATTTTTTGAAAGTTGGTCGAAGAACAGATGCTTGAAGAACACCTTTATATTTTAAGGATACTTGATAAGCTCTCAGTAGGAAAACTGATTTTTGACCTAAAGACCGTGGTAGACTATAGGAGGAGTTTATTTCTGTTTGTTGGATGAACCAAGAGAGAGAAGTATCAAATGAAACTTGATTATAGGAAGAAATTAACTCGGTAATAAAGAAGATTGTCGCAGACGTTCCAGATAAAAATTTTATCACCTAGAACGAACTGTTAGGCATAATTTCCCTCACAAATTCGGTCCAATACGGAGATAGAAACGACTTGATGGGGAATACATTGAGATTTAATTATTTAATTCGTGTCTGCCATAAAACTCCACACTTTGCTATATTTCTATCGCTCCAAATAAAATAGCCAGATGGCATAAACATAAAACGTCATTACAGTAAATTTAATCAAGCGCCAAAGTGTCCAATTATCGTTGAACAAAAGCAGTAAAATGAGACATAAAATAATTTGGATGTACTCTGGGAGGATCTGTACTCAATCTCTAGATTATGCTGACATTATTCTGACCCAGTTACGGAAATATTCCTAAGTATCATCACTTTTAAATATGGAATAGGTAATAATGTCAAGAATCTTCTCGTTCTTTGTGAGTGTTATTGATACAATTTTTTAGTATTTTTTTAAACATCTGGTGTAGGTACTACTGTCAGACGGTATGTAATACATAAATGGCATTTAGGAATTGAACTCACGGACAATTAAAGAATCATCCATGATGATGAACTGTTTCTTTATCCGAAACTACCTTTTATGGGTAAATGGTCTTTTTAACAGTAGGTTCATAGAAACAATTACTTCATGATTTCAGTTTAATGAAACTGAAGAATGTCGAGTATTCCACTCTTTCAACGCTCAGTTCTTCACTTGCTATTTCCTGTGGAGTTTCTTTACCAATCATTTATGAATAGTTGTCACAGTTTAACATTTAAATATGTTTCATATGAACTTAACATAAATAATACGTAACAATCCTAATATTTCATTTTACATAATGAATGTTGCACATAGAAAAAACGTTAAGGTTAGATGTCTCATCCATTGTGCAGATTGATTTTTTTTTGCGTATTTGGAATGAATTATGATATATTTCGAAAAGATACCTCACACGGGTGATCTGGGTTCAAACCCCGGGGGAGACATGGACGTTTGTGTATGTAAACGATTTTTTGCAGTTATAAAAATTGAGTAATATCAAATGTGTAATGTTCCAAGATTGAGAACCGAAAAAACCATGATAAGTTAATATTTATTGCCTGAAAACCATTATATTCAGAAAATTGAGAAATACTCCCTTGCAATAATGCTAGTGTAATTTGGCGTTTTACCTATAAACATTTGCTTTCTACGCGGACAATTTATACGAATTATTTAAATGACTGAGATTGAATTCTCGCTTAACTCTTGGTGAAACATAATTAAATATTAAATTAAATTAAACTCTTGGCTTAATGTTTGACGATTATATTTAACAACATGAATTAGTCAACGTGTTGTTAAATATAATCGTGAAACTCTAATCAAGAGTTTAATTTAATTTAATATTTAATAAATATTCAAATATTTGCAAGATCTCGATACGCATTATAAATCCTTTAGAAAAATTATTAAAATTTTTTTCATTTTTCTCAACTGAGGACACTCTGTTGGCACTAACCAGTAAAATTCACGAGGCATTTAACGATGATAAAATAGCACTATGTTTTCTTGTTGTTTTGGCCAAAGCTTTTCATACGGTAGAACATAGTATTTTGTTGAAGTCGATGAAGGAATTGGGATTTGGAGAGTGTTAGACTATGGAGTGCCTCAAGGAACGGTTCTGGGGCCAATTCTATTCACTGTATATATAAACGGTTTATTTTACACAAAAAGTAAAGGGCATATCATGAGTTTTGCCGATGTGACTGTTGTTTTTTATTCAGGAAAAAACTGGGAAAAACTCAAAGAATTGGCTCAAACTGATCTCATTTAGGTTAAGCACTGGTTAGATTACCATCTCCTCACTATTAATTACGAAAAAACAAAATATATGCCATTTGCAATAGATAGTAGAACTTTACCTGCTGCGGATATCCTAAGAATTACAGATACCGATGGCAAACACTTTGAAATTAATTGTTCTTACGAGTCCAAATATTTGGGTGTCATTCTTGATTCCCGATTGAAATGGGATGCACATATTAATAAGTTGATACTGAAGCTCAGAGGATTGATTCCTAGATTCAAATATCTGGCCTGTATAATTGGGAGTACTCACTTGAAAATGATATATCAGGCTCTTGCTGAGTCACAAATGCGATATGGAATAATTGCTAGGGGATGCGCATATTCAACTACTTTGAACAAACTAATAATACAACAGAAGTGGTTACTTAAAATAATGTACAAAAAGAACATGCTTCACCCAACGAATCAATTGTTTGAGTTAGCTGAAGTGTGGTCCTAAATCAGTTGTTTTGTTACACGTTAATGAAACATACGTTCAACAACATAAGTGATTCGAAACGAATTGAGCATGGATTGAATACCAGATATAGTCACCTTTCTCTGGAGGTTCCTAAGTTTAAAAAATCAATTGGTCAACGTTTGTCAATCTATTTAGCGCCTAGAATTTTCAACAAATTGCCTATGTACTTGAAAGAGATGGTCAATAACGCGAAGATTAAGAAAGCCTTAAAGAAATGGATATCTCTGGTGGGGATGGCCTATTGTAATACTTTGATAAATGGAAGATTAGGTATATAGTTGAATGTATCAGATAATTGTAGAGATTAAGATTGAAATGTACAAAATAATATTGACTGTATAAATAATAATATACAAAACAATATTTACTGTATAAACAAAAAAAATCTTTCACCACAGGTACTATACCTTTGTGAGGGTTGACAAAAATTTTCATTGTCTTTGTTCATATCTAGTTGATACAACTAGGAGAAGCATGTTAACTAATTCTTTTTAATTTTATGCAATTTCTGTTAAATTTCTGTTAAAATTTAGAGTTTATACTATAAAGTGTATATGAATATGAATAAAGATTATTATTATTATTATTATTATTATTATTATTATTATTATTATTATTATTATTATTATTATTATTATTATTATTATTATTACTATTATTATTATTATTATTATTATTATTATTATTATTATTAATGGAATTCCGACGTGATAATGAAAAACAAAATATGTCTTCCATAGTAACCGTATATATTGATGAGATAAAAAAATAGGCTATGTGATGTTTTAGGCTATAACCTAATGTAGTGTCAAATTCCATCCATATCCATTAGGCCGTTCTGGGGTAATTGAAGAACAAACATCTTCTAAGCATTCGCTTTCAATGTTACGAAAGATTCATATTCGGCCAACAGAAAAAACAAGTTACGACTAACATACAAAAGGAGGAATGAAATGTACATATAAATGAAACGGAAAAAGTAAATCGAAACCCAAATTGTTCCAAAAATCAAAGATATCTAGAAGAATATGCAGACAAACTTGGAATTGAGGTCACAGCAGTGTAATAGCATTCGTGTAATTGAACGGAATAGAAAGCACAACAATGGTTAAAACTAAATTAACCGCCCCAACGTAAGATACGGAAATAATTCAATCAATATCAAGTCTGCTTATTCAGTCAGAAACGTACGTACGATGTAACACAAATGGTCTGCTCCAAACGAGATAATTCCGGTCGGAAGTTGATATCAAGAAATCTCATCTGCGCGAACTGTTTGAGGAAAAATTCGATTAATGGAATACAAATTAATTGAAAACATAACGATAAAGATGAAGATAAATATCTAGTTTCCTTTCATGCAATTTTCTCAGAAACAGATTTTCTGGCGCCGCTTTGGCGCCTTGCCTTGTAACATGTATTTTCCTCTGCAATCTTTTCCTAGCCAAATATGATTCTCAACCAATTGGTCATCATTGTTGAAATGAAAGATAACTATCGGAAAAAAGTAGTAAAATTTAAATTCCTAGAAAATTCATCTATACAAGATGATAGAAGAAAAGAAAAAAGGAAACATATTACAGAAGTGAAGTCATGCTCACAATAAATATTTATTTATTATGAAATTACTCTGTTCGAGAAGCCTCGGTCTTGGCACGAAGGAAATTTCAATGAAATGTTTGATTCGGAGTATTGTCCAGTATGGTACTGTAACGTGGACTATGAGTAAAACTGAAGAGAATACCATAATTGCACTAGACACATGGTATTGGAGGCGAATGTTGTAAATGGTCTGACAAAATATCAAATGACGAGGTATTTCGAAAAACTGCGCAAGAAAAAGGACTAATGAAATTATTAATAAGCAGTTCACATCACCGATATTTATGTGTAGGGCATAAGTTTTTTAGAACCACCATGCAGGGTACAATATCCAGAAAAACGTCCAAAGTTGGCCACCGATAGTAATATTGGGCCAGAGTCATAAAAAAAGTAGGCACTCAAATTAGAGAAGACTAGTTTGTAACGACATCAAACGAAAAGCTACCAACTAATATGAGAATTGATGCAGTAGAAAAGGTAATGCTCGATTATTCAAGAAAAACAAGTTGTTAGTTAAAAAGGGTGGCTGCCAAAAAATATTGATTATCAGATGGTTGGAAAATTTTATGTGAGTCTTCCGAAAGTGAATCTATGACATCTCTTCGATTAATAATCCAACTACACAAACGTTAGTTTTTTATTTGGAGAACACTATAGCTTGATCAAATTGATTTTGAGTATCACCAAGCGGAAAAAAACTTATTTTCTGAAATCCTCTCGAGCTTGTCATAAACAGGTTACCAGGATTTGAAATTTTGTTAATTTGTCATAAAATTCTGATTGTAAGTTTTTTATAATCAAAGAAAAAGGAGATGTTTTTTTAGTGGTTCAGTTGCTATGGTGGACAATGTTATAAGAGTAATTCGAAGAGATAGAAATAGAAACTAAACTATAATCCAAATCACAATTCCGTCTACTATATATTTTGCTAATTGTTGTCTACGATACATTGCTAAAATCTGTTTCAACCATAAGTTAGAAAAAGATGAGTAAATTATCTATCGAAAGTTCAGCGCATGTTTTCGTTGTCGTGTTTCCATATGTTTTCAGGAATAAAACCGAACAAAATTTTGGGCAATCAGTATATTGAGTAAATAGGAGTGCTAATTTGTTGATTTTAATCTTCGTACACCCTTGATTAACTCTGCTAACTGTTTTCCCTGAATTGAATAGTCTAGACTGTCTAGACAATAATACCATTAGGCAGCAGATACAGTCGAGTAAAAAATTAAATAACATGTAGGTTTCACGTGGAAAAATTTGAAATCCAGAGGATTCAAATTCGTCGTAAAGATACTTCTTCTCTTTAAAATATGACTCGTATAAAAGTTTATTATGATGTTTTATGGTATTATGATTACCCTCCATGTGATGTTTCTGTATTGAATTCTTGAAGTATTGAGGCCTTTGTTGTCAATTTCTTTCATTTGTTTAATTTTCAACTTTCTACTAGTGGCTACGAAGTGGTACACAGGGCGACGACATTCTGACAGCAATAAATATCAATCACCAGTATATATACATATATATATATATATATATATATATATATATATATATATATATATATATATATAATATATTTATATATATTATTATTATTATTATTATAACGGTTGTTCCCCATGAGGAGAGCGATTAAACACGTTTCATCCTCTGTGAATGCTCTTTCTTGCGTTATCAGTATATTTTATTCCAGGTTGGCGATTTAATTATTGCTAAACTTCACATGTGCGATTTTATAGCGACACTCAGTGCGATCTTTAAGAATTTTTATATTGATCTGTTGTAGATCTTTATGGACCTCTTTTGGCCACTTCGTTTCGCATTTGTTTAGAACTAATGTCAGTTAAACAGAAAATACTTTTTGCTACATATATTTTTATATTTAAAGTTAAAAACAAATTGTTTCCATATAGAGTATTAAAAAATGTGTCAGTGATTTGCACTGTTATAATACAAGAACTGCTGACAATTTCTACATGCAAGTTTGTAAGCTTTCTAAACATAGAAATATTATATAAATGAGAGGTAATAATAAAAACTTGTCTAAAAATCACTGACTGAACAATTCTTTATTCGACTAGTTTCGCCTTTTACAGCATTATCAAGAATGATAATGATAACATTCAAGAATGATAATGATAATGAGAACATTCTTGATAATGCTGTAAAAGGCGAAACTAGTCGAATAAAGAATTGTTCAGTCAGTGATTTTTAGACAAGTTTTTATTATTACCTCTCATTCAAATATGAACTATCACAGAGTAGATTCATCGTCCATTTAGAAATATTATATTTTATGAAGGATTCAACACATTTAACAAATTGCCTAGCTCTATAAAAACAAATAGTGACCTTAAGGTATTCAAGCGTAAATTAGCTAAGTTCGTTTCAAACATATAATTGTAAATACTATATTTTGAACCTAAATGTATATATGATTTTGAAATAGCTATTGCTAAATAAAATATTATTATCATTATTTACTCTTTATAAATATCGAGTAGTTTCTTAGGTATTCTGGACTGTTTCATTATGTAGACATGTGCATAGAACTTTCTCGTTGTTTCTGATTTCTTCTGTTATTGTAGGTATTTGTCTTTTGATAATTTCATTCTAAGTTCTTTTCATTCAAATGCCGTTTCTATTGATTGATCCATAAATATTTCTAAGAATTTTCCGTTCTTGTTTTTATAGTTCTCTAATTCTTGAATGACCGTCAATAACCATTGTTTCAGCTGCGTAGATTGCTTCTGGAAGAATCGTTGTGTTATAATGCCTCAATTTGGCCCATTTCGAAATGCACCTTTTGTTAAAGTACGCCCATGTTAGCTTATAGGCCCTTTGTATAACTGTAAAACTTCTCCGAGGTATTTGAAATGGCCGACTTTCAGAATTTCACCATGTTTTGTGATAAGAGAAGATTTATTTTCTGGTTTTCTTTCATATTAGGTTTCATCATAAGAAATTTGTAACCCGGTTTTTTGCGCAATTTCATGCAGTTTTCCTACGGCGAGAATGGCTTCAGTTCTGTTGTTTGTGATAATAGCAATATCGTCTGCAAAGGCAAGGCATTTGACATTTATTCGATTTTCTTCTTTGATACCCCTTTGTATGCCCTCCATTTGAAGTTCCCATTCCCTAATGAAGTTTTTTAAAACAATATTGAAAAGGATTGGCGAAAGTTCGTCCCCCTGCCAAACACCGGTATTGATTTCAAATGGATCTGATACTTCGCACATGAATTTTATTGTGGAAGTTGTACCTGTATGTGCCTGTTTTATAATTTTTCGGGTCTTTCGATCGATACCAAATTCTTTCATGATTTTAAAAAGGGTTTCGCGGTCTACCGAATCATATGATTTCTTGAAGTCAATGAATGTGATCACTGTATTTCTACATCTCTTCATCTGTAATATCATCTTTAAAGTCCAGATCTGTTCAGCACATGATCGAGTGATCGGAGTGATTTGGAAAGTATTTTGTACGCAAACGGGAGTAAAGAAATTCATCTGTAATTGTTGATATCCATTTTGTCCTCGTTTTTGTGCATTGGATATATCAGCGCACATTTCCAATTCTCTGGTATCTGTTCCGTCCTCCAGATTTCAGATATTAAATGATGAAGTTTTTGAAATACCAACTTCTCCTGCTGCTTTGTTGTTTTGAGTTTCTTGATAATTTCTGTAATCTCTTCCATATCAGGGCTTGCGAGTCTGGATGCGTAAACACCGAAAAGTCGAACTTAAGTTTTTCTTGGAGTGGATTGCAATGGAAGAGTGTTGAAATATTCGGCTAACATTTTGCAGTTATTTTTTGTGTTAGTTTCCAACGTGCCATCGGATTTTTTGAAGCAAAGACTGGGTGCTTGGTATCCTTGCAAGTTTTCCCTGAAAGTTCTGTATCTTTAATTAGATATATATTATTTATATATATATATATATATATATATATATATATATATATATATATATATGTATATATATATATATATATATATATATATATATATATATATAGATTTTTTTTTGATTTGTAATTAATATCAAAAGGAGCTCTATATTTTAATTTATTTTATTTCTGAATTTGCCCAATAAAAACAACGAAGCAAAGCTGAAAATGAGGTATAGCTCTACGCAACCAACATATTTTCATGGCGATATATTGAAGAGGAGACGATTCGTTATGAATGGCAGTTTGGGGTATCGAGATGGAACAGGACAACAACGTGAAACCAATAAGTTTCTTTTCGATCCTATCTGATATTCCTTAACGAATGGAAACGGGGAAATCTCATGAGAATTGAAAGACGCCACCACTATACTTGTATTTTATTATATTCCTCGAAATAAGAGACTTGATTTTACATCTTAAATGGAGACATGCTTTCAGATCTAACATCATAAAGATATTCATGTTTATTTTGGCCAATTGTAGGTGAAAAAACGTTTAGCTGTGGCAGAGAAAATAACAAAAGTATAAATGTATTGGCCGAATGTAATGCAATAAATACATTCGGCAATCTTAGTAATCTAAATATAAAAAATCGTTTCAATAAGAAATATATGTAAGAGAACACATATTGAGAATGCGACATGAAAGTTTCTGTACTTACCCCAGTGAAATTGAATATTTATATAACTTTCGAGAGTGAATATCAAGTGCGTTTCGAAAAATCATCGAACTTATTGAATGAAAATACCATACATTTGTTTCACCCTTATTAGGAATCATCAGTGGACATTTATGCAAACAATAAAGAATCGATGACTTTCAAACACCCCCAGGTTCTATCTTCAGAATGAGGAGAACATAAGTTTGTGAACTAAACACGTTAGCTCCATTTATCAAAGAAAATACGTATAAACTCTCTCTAGCATTCTAGATTCCTCCTCATGACATTAGTGCGTAGTCAGTATATTAGTACGTACGTCCCGGTAGCAGTCGGGTTCGAGCCCCGGTAAAGGCATGGGTGTTGGTGTTTGTCTATACTTTAATGCCGGTTTAAGAAAACGGAGATATTGGGTAAGTTCTCTCTCTATTATATTAGCTGACCAAATTTTTAATTTTTCTGTCAACTTCGTCAACTGATATTTTAAGTATATGACTTATTTCTTTTAGTGAATCTTGTTTTTTATATTTGTTTTTATAGTCACCGTTTTTACAGTCCCACAAATTATTATTTTGCCGGTACAGTTCTATTAAAGTAGAAATTTCTTCTTTATTCCACTGTTTTTTCCACTTGAGTAACTCATCGTAATTAAATTTAATAAAACAAAACAATGAAAACTTGAAACGATAATAAAAAGATTCACGACCAAAATGTGATAAAAAGTGATAACAGAACTAAACTGATAACTTGTTGAATGTAGCAGAGTTGCGTTTACACCAGACAGACAAAAATGAAGAACAAAACTTGTTTTTCCTTTGATCTTTTTTGATTTACCGACTCCAGATGGGAAAGTGTTTTGTTTTCAAAAACAGTTTTTATAAACAGAAATGTCTTCAGAACTGTTCACTTTTTCAAGAACATTGATATTTTTGTTCAGATAAACAGTTTTTGTTTGTGTTTATTGTTTTGTCCGTTTGGTGTGAAACCGGCATAAGTACATAACGTAATATACAATAGGACGGAAATGTTCAGGTATCAAGAGAAAAGGCTTTCTGACATTTCCATGCTGCTGTCACCCCCACTCGTACTAAATTATATAAATCTGATTTGATGTGTGCTATGATATGGCTGACGTTCTCTTGTGTGAATTTTGTAAAAGAAGTAACTTGGCAAACTATTTCTGGAAATAATATCAACATAAATTTCTTCTCGAAAAGACATTGACACAACAAGCAAATGGATTCAGCGATTTCTGAAATGTTCTCGAATAATTTGTATCAATATTTTACAATAATTGAAATTCTTGAAAGAAGAAATGTGAAACGGCAATCATGATAATTCTATTCTCATCGAATATCGGAAAATCTGTTGAATTCACCAGAGGTCTTTGGTTAAGGTATTTGCTGATTATTCGTGAAAAAAATCCAGTGGTGTTTCGAAAGGCAAGCGTCTTATTATAGGACATTATTTTGCCCATTATTTGAATTCGGCCATTTCAAGAATTCGGCGTTACAAATACATATATTTATAAACATCTACCTATCCTCCCAGATTTTTCTTAAGGAAACAATGATAAATGTAGAACAGTAATTTTTCGTGTAACCAACCACGTGCGCACATTAAGAATGTATTATTATTTTTATAGTGAAATTTGAGAATTGAAATTGGATTTTCAAGAGTTTGCTTTTTTCAAATCTCACATATCACTATAAAAATAATATATATATATATATATATATATATATATATATATATATATATATATATATATATATATATATATATATATATATATATATTTTCAGTGTTTAATTGGGATTGCAGTCTAGGACAGGAAAATCAGTTACCTCTTTAGTATTTTCCAAGCTTTCGAAAATGTTTATTTTCTTCTTCAGGGCTAAAATAGTACAAAAATTAACAGTTTATATAGCAAGGCACTATAAAAAGTTTTTTCTTACAATTACTGTGAAGTTAGTCCGAAAGTACATTAGTTTTTTGAATTTTGAAAATAAGTACAAGTGTTCCCAAATGCATTGGGTTGGAATGTTACTGCATTCTACGTGCTAGGTAGTCGAAGGAAGCGACGACAATGACTGTATGTCGTCGCTTCCTTCGACTAACTATATATGTAAATATATATATATATATATATATATATATATATATATATATATATATATATATATATATATATATATATATATATATATATATATATATATATATATATATATATATATATATATATATATATGTGAATATAATGGGTGATTTTTTAAGCGTAGTTTTTTTTTAAATCGAATAGAACACTCAATTTGCATCATATACTCAAAATTTTTATTGAAATTGATAACTTGTCCTTTGCGATTTACATTTTAAAGATAACTTCATGTAAATGTTGTCCTCGGCTCAGTATCAAATGGTCCATTCGGAAGGTCCAATTTTGCGTCACTTTTTCGAGCATTCCGTCTTGTATCCCACGAATTACGCGTATTATATTAACCTTTAAGGCTTCAATCGTGTTCGGCTTGTCCACATACACAACGACTTCACATAATCCCACAAGGAATAATCCAGAGGCGTCAAATCGCATGATCTTGGCGGCCAATTCACAGGGCCTTTTCGAGAGATGAGCTGATCACCAAATTCATCCTTCCACATGTCCATTGGGTCACGAGCTGTGTGGTATGTGGCACCATCTTGATGAAACCACATGCCAACCCAATTTTTCGATAAAACAGCGGATTTTCATTAAACTGTTCTAAAGCCCATTCACTAAAAATTAGACGTTGTGGGGGTCACTTGGCTTCAATTCTTGCAGAAGTTGAATTTTATAGGCTTTTAAACCAATATTCTCTTCAGTACGTACTGTACGCATGCGAGGCAATGGTTTAATGTCCAACAAAGTAAACTTGGTGCGAAATTTGGTGATTACAGCACGAATTGTTGAATCACCAGGTCGATTATGACGACCATAATATGATCGTAACAAACGATGCACATTTTTCACAGAGCACAATGTTTGATAGTAAATTTCAACAATTTGCAATTTGCTCGTTTGTAAGTCTTTCCTTGATGAAATGGCAGAGTATAGCCTGAAATGTGTCGACTTCCTGTAGTGAAGTGCCTGTTCTTTATTGTTTTTCGATCTTCATGTTCGTACAACTAGAACTTGGCTCCGCCGTTCTGAGGAGAGCCAATAAGCTCGAAACACGTGTCAACGGCTGCTACCATTTGGGGGAATGCGTTCAGTGTCCACTTTTGTTTGAAATTTTTCCCAGAATATTACATTGTTCATTTATTTTGTAATTTCTTGGCTAGAGGCATCCTTGAAGGATAAATAGTCACCTCAAGGGTTATTAACCTCAATTTCATAATAAGTATTGGAAAATTGTTAGCTTTTTAAAATCTGAATATTTTATTAGTTTCGATGTCCGTGACACCTGTCTCTTGTATTACTCACCTGTAGATGAGGTTTCTTGGTGTGGTTTTTGGTTTTCACCACAGGTTTCCGGAAACTGTCCGCAATGTGTAAGAATAGTTCCATGCCTAATCGCTCCGGATCACGCCCCGGCGGGCAAAAGGCGTTTGTTGTAGTTATTTGGTAATCTAAAATTTTTGTAGCATTGTAATTCATATTGTGATCAGTAGCTTGTACGTGTTGAGTTAATGCAGAAAAATTGGTGTTGTTGGTTTTCGGCAATCACTTTGATTAAAAATGTTCCTTGAATGAAGGTTTTGTGATGTTTGACCTATATATACAGAATCGCAATTTCGACAAGGAATTTTATAGACGACATTTGATTTGAATATCAATTCTAGCGGATGTTTTGTGCGAGTAAATAATGATTTTACAGTTAATGTATTTTTTTGAGCTATTAGTAAATCTAAACTTCAGAAATTCCACTGATTCAAAATTGAGAAACACCACCATAAAAAAGCAAAAGACGTACTAAGACAAAATAACTATCCTACCAGCATGGTAAATAAAATGAAAGGAATGTGGAATTTCACTAATAAAGGCGAAGAAAAAAATGAAAAGAAACAGAGTTTCGCATCAATACCTTGTAAAAGTGGTTTAGCGGAAAAAATTAAAAAACTATCAAAAACAAAGAACATCGAAGTCGGCCATAAAGCTCGCCAAACATTAATAACTAATTATTCTAGACTAAAACCAAAAACATCCAAAGAAAAAACTACACACATTATATACGAAATACCATCTGCAAATTGTAATGCTGTATACATAGGACAAACAAGCCAATATTTGGCAAGCCGTATAAACGGGCATAAATACGATAGAAAAAACATGACGCCCCTTAAAAATCACAAAACCAAATTCAAACATGAGTTCCAATGCGAAAATACAAAGATATTACACAGGGAGACAAATAAACAGAAACGGGAAATTCATGAAATGATTTATATAAAAAAGAGTAATGATGCTATAAATGAAAAAACGGACATAAAAGGTTCAAGTAAGTTATATCGCAATATTCTCAAAATATGACAGTTTTGGAGAAGTAAAGATTTTATGCCACGGGACTACGAGTCAGTATCAAACCAGAATGGACGAATTTTAAAAGACATATGTTTACCACATGCATTAAAATACGAGAAGTATCGAATTAGCCGATGTAATTTCAGTCCTGTCTTGGATGTAGTGAATAGTGTTTTGTGTTTTAAGGTAATAAATTGAAGTAAAAATATTTATAACGTTTATGAAATACCTAGATATTAATGTAAATAACTTTATTATTTTAAATTCTATAAGTTAGTTTTAATATGTGACTGCATAACTTGTTTTCTATTTCAGTACCTTGAAAAAGGCCTAATAGAGACCGAAACGTTGGAACGCGATAATGAAGTATATAAAATAAAATAATCAACTCAAATAAGCGTAATTCCCAAGAAAATCCATCATACATATATACCTATATATATATATATATATATATATATATATATATATATATATATATATATAACTGAATCGGGTATGGGAAATTCTACAATAGCTCGATATGTTTTGGGCTAGTGAGTCATTATCAAGAATATTCGGGAAAGTAACAATTTCACTTTTAAAATTGATTAATGATTCGTTGATCTTTTGATGATATAAGATTTAATATAAATTGCATAAAAACACTTGGCTTAGTTTTACCGAATTTAATTAATTACTTGATAATTGTTTCATAGTGCTACCCCATTTTGAGGAGGTAAATGAACAACTATTTTTGAGATTACTAGCATTAATTTATTTTATACCTTTACTTGCTATAAAAACGTAGTAGGACAAAAATGTGTTGAAAGAGTATTAAGGTACTTAAAATCGATGTTTTCGGAAGATAAGAAATGGCAGGAATTTAGGAAAAGAAGGTATTAAATTTTAAAATCGAAAAATTCGAAACAGGGATTACAGGTATTACTAATCACAATGTAGAAATTGAGGACGAAAAAAGCAATAATGGCATTTTCACTGAGTTTGAATTATTGAAGTGGTTTTTTTGAATACAATATGCTGAAAGTACAGTAGAGCTTTCAATATATAATATATAAAATTTACGAGAACGCTCTTTCATTTTGGTTTTGATGTTCGGTTTGATCTATGTAGCGTTACTAGCAGCACAATTCATTTGATGTACTCCAATTTTTTTATCAATTTCTCTTTATTACTGACTCAAAATGAAATTGACCTTCCTTTGTTCATGCTATTGATTTTATTAAATGAAATTGCAATAGTTTTTTGAATGGTTTTATTGCCTGTTGAATATGATTATTTCTTATAATATTTTTTGCATTAACAGGGTTTTTTGATTGGGAATATCTTTACTTTTTATGAACTCGATGGGAATTGCTAGTTTATCAGAATAACTGAATATCATAAAATCGAATTATTATTTAATAGTTTCAACGAAGTTACAATTCGCAATGAAACGTCAACAAAAAAGAAAGATTTGTTCAATCTGAAGAGCCTCTTATGAAGGAATAAAAATATTGTAATATTTTTAGCAATAACAGGTTATTTTCAATGTTAAAGGCTTTATTTTTGTTTACATTTCGTTGTATATCACAACTTTATCAGAACTAACGAATAATTGAATTTTATGAATTAACAAAGATATCAAAGCGATAAATTTATTTTTTTTGAAAAAATCGAATTGCCTTTTTTGTTTCTTTAGTATTCAGAGGAATATTTCTGGCTTAGCATTCGCTTCGGAAGTTTTAGTCTTCTTCACCATGAGGAAACCTCTGAAAATCTCATGGTAAGCCAGGTGATTGAAATGAGTGTAATTTATATATACATATAATTTAACGTAGTTGAATTTTATATACTTATACAGAATGTATATTGAAATTTTTTTTATGGGTTTAAGTGTGTGAAATTGATGGTAGATCAGGAAAGAATGAGTTTTCAGATATGATGTTTGGTGATTGTTGTTTATTTATTTATGAGTACTATTATTTGTAAGGTTTATCAAATCGTTGTAAATCGAATTAAGATGTTTTATATCAGCACATTCATTTACTGTGTGTTCCAAATTTTTACGAATGTGTAACATTTCTAAAATTTCTCTTCATATAAATATTATATTAATTTGAATACTCCTCTGAATACTAAAGGAACAAAGAAGCCCATTCGATTTTTTCGAATACAATAACAAAAATAAAGGTTTTAACATTGAAAATAGCCTGTTATTGCTAAAAATATTAATAATAAGTATCTCAAACAGGCAATAAATTAATTTTGAAAATCTATGAATATGAATATATATATATATATATATATATATATATATATATATATATATATATATATCTATATATATATATATGAATATATATATATTCATATATATTCTCGATATTTTCAGCAATAACAGGTTATTTTCAATGTTAAAAGTTTCATTTTTGTTGACGTTTCATTGTATATCATAACTTTGACAAAACTGACAATGTTGTGATATACAACGAAACATCAACAAAAATTAAGCTTTCAACATTAACAGTGGCCTGTTATTGCTAAAAATATTGAAAATGTAACTATCTCAAAAAGGCAATAAATTAATTTTGAAAATCTATATATATATATATATATATATATATATATATATATATATATATTTTCGATATTTTCAGCAATAACAGGATATTTTCAATGCCAAAAGTTTTATTTTTGTTGACGTTTCATTGTCAACAACATCAACAAAAATTAAGCTTTCAACATCAACAGTAGCCTGTTATTGCTGAAAATACTGAAAATGTAACTATCTCAAAAACGCAATAAATTAATTTTGAAAAAACTATATACACGTATGTATACTTATATGAAGGAGAGAAACTCCAGAAAGAGTATTGTGAAATGTAAGGCTCTATCCACAACCTTCTGTTATCCGAATTTGAGGAAACAGTCACCAGGAGAGACAATAGAATTGAGCTGTTTTTCAACAAAAAAGGTAAAAATGAATTAGTCAACCGTACACCCTCATTAATATAAAACTCAATTTGCAAATGTTTTATTGGGCGAGGTTCTGTTGGTCGAGTTTGAATAAAAATACGTCATAAGCACTTTCAGGAGTATTTCTAGTTCCCATTGCTTTCAGGTCTAAAATGCAATCATAATTGAAGTGACTTTTTCACAGCAAGCATTCTAACATCACATAGAAGCGGAGCCATTTTACTAAATAGAAGTACCTATTATGCAAGAAATAAATGAGTAAGAGTACTATAAAACCGGGTAAACCAAAGAACTGAGAAATTTACGATGTTATTAAATCATATTTAGGCATTCATACACAATACTGCACAGTTAGATGAGAATGCAGTATCCGTTGTATAGAACGATACCCTTTGAAAGTCATTTAATAGGTGGAATTAACCGAAGGAAATTCTTCGAGTATCTGTCAGGTTCACAATCTGTGATATTTCATCGGAAAAAGAATTTCTTGGGTAGAGGAAAATTAGTACAATTGAGATTCTCTGGCGAATACGAGTTCCTGAACTCCTGAAACATTTTTAGCAAACTGCAACAATAAAACTGCAAGATTTCCATAACGTTGAGAGGAACAACATATTTTATACTCGAACAATGCCGATCCAAATAAAACGACATCTATGTCAAATTGGAAAGAGTGTATTATTTTCACGAAATTGAGCAAATGCTTCTTATTTCGTAGTAAAATAGTAATTTCATACAGATTAAATACCTTAGCAGATACTCTAAAAGAGATGAGTTAATTTATTTATTCTAAAAAGTATTTGTGTGCGCAGTTGCAAATGGATGTATTAAGTTTTCATACACAGAACCAATTATCATTACCACGGTTTCAAAACAATTTTATGTAAACGTTTAACCCTACCTTTATTTTACTATTTTCTCTGTTGGTTGCTCTCCTCTGTAATCAAGTAAGCATAAATTGTGCTGAGTTTATCAGTATCTGACTTTTTATTTATTGGATGTGTTAAGTTGTTGATATAACACATCTCGAGAAAATTTCTTTTTATATTATTTTGTGATGTTCGCTTAATAAACACTATCTTCTTAATCTTCTCAATTCTTTCGTTGGTCTTTCTTAGTCTACCATCAAATTGAAACACATTACGGAAAAATAAATTTTGAAATAATAAATTTACTGGATTGGTACATCACAAGTCAACTATGTATATCTTAATTCGAAGATAATATATCGCTCATTTACATCACCTGGCTTACCATGAGTTATTCAGATTTTTGTCGTGGTGAATAAGACTAAACTTTTCAAAAGAAAATGCTAAGCCAGAAATATTCTTCAACCTCTCAAGGTTGAAGAGGCAAAACAGCCACGTAGATTAACAAAATTATAATTGGCGATTGAATTCATAGTAATTTATAAAATTAAATGATTCGTTATGTTCACAAAGTTGTAACAACAACGAAACGTCATCTAAAATGAAGTTTTTTCATATAATAAAGCCTGTTACTGATGAAAATTATTGAAAAAAAAATAAAATATTTATATATATATATATATATATATATATATAACATTCAGTGCCATAAGCACAAAAAATTTCATTTCCTATATATATATATATATATATATATATATATATATATTTACATGAAATTAAGAAATTTACTACAAGAAAAAGAATTCTGTAATTGTGTACTATATAGTCCTGTGCTATAATTATAGCACTTGTAAATATTCGATATTAAAAGTATACTATAACATTCTTTTGATAATATTTTGACAAATTATCAATTGATAATTAAATGATATTTTGACAAAATATCAATTCGGAAGTGTTTAGAGTGGAGTATCGTAGTCGAAATATATTCTTCTCAGCATTTTATTGAAGCAGTTATCTTTATTACCCATTGTTTCCTTCAGAATAAAGTTTATGTTCCGTAACTAAGTATTTTCTTCGGTGAAATACTTTTCTGATTACTTCTTTATGTCAATACTAAGCACACAGAGATTAGGTGAAATAATCACTAAATAAGGAAAAATTAAATAATAAGAATGAAATTGGATGGTAAATCCGACACTGGGTGGAATGCTTCATGTATTTTGGTACCCAGCCAGCGTGATTGATATTAGAGTTCAGAACGATGAACCAATAAATTTCGACCAGAACACAACGGCAAAAGATTCATAGCTGATTTTCTGTAATACGCAATAAAACTATCAACTATCTCGTTGAACCCCAATATAAGAATGTTGAATGTCTAGGTTTGGTTTGTTTGTTTTTATGGATGCAAGCACTGCGAGTTATGTATCATGTATCTCAACACATCAAACGTATTTTCATTATGGAGCTATTATCATATGCTCCAAAATTTATTGACAGCAATACCTTTCATTAATTTGAAAATGTGTCTTATGAGAAATCATATTATTCTTTGATATCATATATGAATTCATATAAAAACTCTGAAGAAGCCATCTGTGCTAAGTCTATAAAACAAAACATAATAAAAGTAAACAAAAAAGAAATTTCAACGATAAATAATCTAAGAAAAAAGATCGAGAACAATAATCTTACGATTTGCAAAGCAGACAAAGGTAACACTATAACAATTATGACAAAAGACTCATACATTAAAAAAACCGAAATTCCAATCAAGAATTCATTCAAAGAACTGAAAGTAGATTCAACCAACAGGTTCCAGAGAGAAATTAAAAACTTATTGAAAAGTTGCTCAGATTTGTTCGACTCAAATAATTATCAATTAATCACTATGAATCCTTTAACAACTGCTTTATAAACACTTCCTAAAATCCATGAAGTTGATTGCTCGATGAGACCAATTGTGTCATATACGAACGCTCCAGCTTATAAACTATGTAAATTATTGAATTGTACTCTATCAAATTTAATTTCGGCCGGTCTTCGAAGCTTAATTGGTAGAACTCCCGACTATGGTGCGGTAAAACTCGGGTTCGAGCCCCGCTGAAGGCATGGGTGTTTGTGTTTGTCTATGATTTGAGTAGTTTAAATAATGAAATATGCTGAAATATACATCGTTTATAAGCCCAATGGCCGTTCGGAACCGCCGATAAACTGTAGGTCCACTGAAGTAAAAAAGTTTAATTTCACAGAACCCTAAATACTCTGTAAAAAATTTCGTAGTCCTGACAGAACTTTTACAAAATATAAACATTCCATTGAATACTAAATTGATTTTATTCGATGTAGTGAATTTGTTCCCATCCATTCCTTCAAATGAACTAAAAAGAATAGTCAAAGAACTTTTACTTTTGAACAATTTCCTATCTTCTACTTACATAGATGAAGTCATGTTAGCTGCAAATTTATGCATCAAACAAAGCAATTTCAAATTAAATGAAAAGATCTATCAACAAACGGACCATACCCATAGGTTCTCCGTTATCTCCGTTACTGAGCGAGATTTTCATGACGCATTTCGAAACCACATTATTCAATTCAGGCAATAGTTTACCAAGAATGTATTTTTCTGGAGAAGAAATGTCGACGATATATTTTGTACTAGCTTTTACCCGCGACTTCGTCCGCATAAGTTTTTTTGTTTTCTCCCGGCTGTAAGTCCCCCTGCAACAATGTCCCACTATCGTGTTCTGGTCCTCAACTTCACATCAAAATTTGTTCAAAAGCTGCCTAAGCACATAATGGATAGCTCCGAATGTTTCCTTGTATGTATCCCGAATGTAACAGTCAGTTGAATAAAAAATCGTATACAAATCAGATCAATAGTTTTGGCGTAATGTGATTCTAGACAGAGTTTTAATGTTGTAGATAGGTAACTATGTATAGGTTCCTGTGGAATGAGATATTTTCCCGAAGTAAAAAGTAGTCTGAATTTTGGTACCTTCCTACCCTATTAGTTAAGTAGTGTGATGGAATGTCGCTCAGTTTCGATCCAAGTGAAACTGTTAAATAAAGACAGTTGCATCAAAATTTTATCATAAATTCCATAAATTATGGCACCTATCTACCCTATAAGTTAGAAAAGTGATCAAATACTAACAAGTCTTAGTAACACTCAGTTTAAAAAAAAAACCATCAAAATCATTTCAGTAGCTATGGCGTCATGAGCTTCTTGAAACGATCACGCTAGATTTCCGCGGGAATGAGGTATTTTCCCTCCGTAAAAAGTAGCCTGTGTCCGTGCCTAGGATCCTATCTTTAAATTAACCAAGTCTTATAAAAATCCGTTCAGACGTTAAGGCGTGTGTGAGGTAAACTTTTAAAACAAACGATTGAAAATCACTAACTTAATTAGTTTTCTGCCTACTGCCTACGCCTTAAGTACGATAGCATGAATATTAATAACCCATAGCCTTTTCTAGGTTACTCTCTATCACCTAACTAAATTTCATCAAAATCCGTTTAGCCGCTTAGGCATGATAGAGCAAAACTCCCAGCAGAAACCATGAAAAAATCACTAACTCAATTCAGTTTTCTACGTACTTCCTATCCCCTAAGTACGATGACGTGATCATTTTGATCTTATATCGGTTTTTAGGTAACCATCTATTACCTCACTAAATTTCATCAAAATCCGTTCAGCCGTTTAGTCGTGAAAGAACAAAAGTCCCAACAAAAACGACTGAAAATCACTAACTCAATTTAGTTATCTGCCTACTGCCTACCCCCTAAGAACGATGGCGTGATTATTTATAGACTATAACCATTTCTAGGTTATCGTCTATCACCATACCAAATTTCATCCAAATCCCTTCAGCCGTTTAGGCGTGAAAGAGTAACAGACAGACAGACAGACAGAGTTACTTTCGCATTTATAATATTAGTATGGATATGGACTGGTACAGATTGGCAATTAACTTCCTTTTTGAAATGTTTGAATTCATTCTCTTTTTGGATTTACATATAAGTCGTTCCCTTCATTCCCTAGTTTTTGTCATTTACAGAAAACCAACTTATTTAGACATATTAATACACAACTCAAGTTGTCAGTCGCAAAAAATAAAAAAGAGTGCCTTTCATTCATTACTTCATAGATTACTTTAGCTTCCTTTGTCTGCTGATAATTTTAGAATAGAAGTTTGTATAATAAAAACAATTACCATTAACAATGGTTATAAACCCTTATTTATTGATAAAGTAATAAAAAATAAACAGAGAAATATATTATTACAAAGAATTTTTCCTATTCACTCACAAAAACAAAAAATATTTCATTCAATTTATTATATACCTAACTTGAGCAATAAAATTTGTAGAAGATTACTTAAAAATAATGTGAATACAATATGCACCAACAGAAAGAATTTGGGTTCATTGTTGGTAAATAACAAGGACAAACTGGACTTATTTTCGAGAAGTGGCGTTTATAAAATATTTTGCAGTGAATGTGATAGTTTCTACATATGTCAAACTGGACGTTCTATAATCTATACAAAAAAGAATCGATGAACATAAAAAATCAATACTGTTGAATAAACCTAATACCGTTTTCTCTGAACACTGCGTTAAACATAATCATTTCTTGGATCCCAAGAACACCGAAATAGTACACTCAGGTAAGGGTAAGGTAAGGGCGAAAGATTAGATACCCTTGAAGTCTTGGAAATTTCTATAGCCAAAAAGAAGAATTTACCTATTTGTAATGATCAGGTGAATTTTTCCGTGAAATCAGTTTTAAATTCTGTGGTTTAGGATACATAAGTGAAAGTTGTACATTTTGAAATTCAGTATTATTGTATACTCTTGATAATGGGTTAACCACCCGAAACATATGTAGAGTTTTTGATGTATTCAGTGAAACTTAAGTTAAGTGTGTTAATTTTTAATTTTATAGTTCATATTATTCGTTTAATTTTATTGGGCATAGTATTGGAAAAAAAAGGTTGAAAAAAAATAATTTTATTGACATCGTAAAGCTACACAGGTTATTAGTGCTCTTTAAAGAACAGAGGAAGAAATGTTTCATAAAGCCACCCATCATAAAGTGTCATGATAGTGTTTCTGCAGCAGAAATTAGGAAAAAGAGTAGGACATATGAAAGAAAAACAGAACTAAATATATTCATATTGATTCGTATGACGAATGAATGTAGAGACAGCATAACATAAAATAGCGTGGCTTAATTAATTAATAGATGATCCATGCTAAAGAAGTTCAAACCAAAATGAAAAAAATATTCTGTAGACAGGATTATATGACAGCTCTGGCACTACCACATTATGTTTTACAGCAGTTTCAATTCAGTTTTTAGTTTTTGTGTGCCATGAGAACATAAATTGAATATATGAGTAGAAATGAGATTTGTGTGATCTGGAAGTTTTTGACAGAGGGTTTGATTTGTAGGTGTATACGGAGTGTTTATGAACATGCAGCAAAATTTTTAACTACTAGTATTTAACTACTAACAAGTGTTTGAAGACACCTTTTGCTTCGAAGATATAACAAAATAATTTTTATATTATTAATGGAGGAATAATTGAAGTTTTTTCAACCCACTAGCCAATGTGGAAATTTTTCGAATAGGAGTGATTTCTGGAGAGTATTATTAGAACAATATGGTCTCAAGTAGCCATAGGTAGCCATTTTTAATTTTGTTTGTTCTGAGTCTTCTATTGGAATGAAGAGACATTTCCAAAATCACGAGTATGAAAAATCATTCAGATTTTCTCATATATTAAACAATACGCATGACGTGAATTTCGAAGTGCAACTTCCTCTTCAAATGCTAAGTTGACAATGGTACAACTTTACAGATACATATGTTTATATAACGGTATAAAAACTGTTAATGAATATATTTGAAATTGGAATTCTGTTATTGAAAATATTGAGTAACGGGCGTTCATTAACATCTAATTGACTATTAAGTAAAACTCTCAGTTCTTGAATTTATTGATTTGTAACGATTTTAGGAAACTTAACCAGGAAATTTTATTTCCTGTATTCAATAGATATTTTAGACTCTCTAGTAGCTGGCATAATAAGAATCGGTTTTATTCTTTTCGAAACTTCGTTTATGCTCGAAAATTTCTGTGTGAAATTTCCCGAAAGCTCTACCTATATAAAATTCATCGCAGCTACCCCACTTAAATTTATACACTCCACACAAATTCTTGTGAATTGTTGATTTATTATTCTTGATAATCATACCAATATTGTTGGCAGTACGAAAAAAAATATTTTAATTTTATACCAGGCGTATCAATAAAATACTATAATTCGTCTTTTCTTCTGTAAATGTATAAATTTTATTACCAGGTTTTTTTTCAATTTTAACTTTAATTTTTGGATTCTAAGATCTTAAGATTTTAGCTACTGGAAAAGACAACAACTGTAGAGAAATTTTGGAAATGTTACACATTCGTAAAAATTTGGAAAACACAGTGAACGAAAGAACAGATATTAAACATCTTAATTCTATTTACAACGATTTGATTAACCTTACAAATAACACTCATAAAATGAATACAAAACACCAAACATCACATCTCAAAACTCATTTTTTTCAGATCTACCTCCAATTTCACACACATAAACCAATCAATATACATATTCTGGATACGTACAAAACTCGACTATATGTAATTATATATATATATATATATATATATATATATATATATATATATATATATATATATATATATATATATATATATATATATATATATAATGTATATATAAATCACACTTATAAGAATTACCAGGTTTACCATGAGTTTTTCAGAGGTTTCCTCATAGTGAAGAAGACTAAAACTTCCGAAGCGAATGCTAAGCCAGAAATATTCTTCTTATACTGAAAATCAATATGTGATAATACATAAAAACTAATTTGATTTTTTTGAAAAATAAGTTTGACATGTTGATATCTATAGAGTAATTCATAAAATTCAATCATTCATTGGTTTTGACAAAGTTTTGATATACAACGAAACGTCAACGAAAATAAAGTTTTTCAAATTGAAATAAGCCAATTATATAATAATCAATTTAAAATTGATTATTAATAATCAATAATATATATATATATATATATATATATATATATATATATATATATATATATATTTAATTTATGATTTCTTCCTTTATTTCTCAGACTTATATACATATATATTTTATTGAATGGAGTTCTTGGGTTATTAAGTCTATTGACGATTCAGTTCGATTCAAAACGTTCTTTTTGTGACTGTGACATTTATTATCGTATTGTATGAAATTTTAAAAGAATGTAACACTATGATGTGCAGAGAAGAGCTGTTATAAGGAAAAAAAATTCTGAAGAAGACAGCATTGGTTTGTCGAAACGTAAAAATTTATATGTAAATAAAATATAGAGTTACCAACACTTACTAATAGACTTAATATAATAATAGACCCAAGAACTCCATTCAATAAATATATATATATATATATATATATATATATATATATATATATATATATATATATATATATATATATATATATATATATATATATATAGCTGTATAAGTAAACAAAATTCATATTCAAAATTGAATAAAAGACAATATTTCTTGCTAGTTCAGTATTTAGTTCGATTTGTTTCAACTTGTTTATTTATTAGGTAGAATAATAAGCCTGGTTTCATTCCTTTCATGAACTTATTAATTAAACTCGATAGATTCAGAAGCTCCGGTACAGAACATAATTTATTTTCACGTTTAATTACAACGTTTCACACAAAGTTTCAATCCTCTTGACACACAGAACCGTGTTAGTTATAACGATATCTCTAAACATCTGTGGCTTTAGTCCCGGTAAACTACACTCTGCTTATTGTCTTTGTTCAAGACTGCAATGTCGGTATTTGTATCACACTTCAGTGTCATATCCTGTGTTCAAGTTTCGGAGGTACAAATAGAGAGAAGAATTTAATGTGTAAAACACTAGCTGAGAATAGGAAACTTCCCCATTCTACTTCTTGTCAATATAATTTATATTGAGGAAAGTTTCGCATTAGATGTTTGACATAGGTTTTTATGAATTGTGTAGATAGAAACTAAGTCGCAATGGAATATCAGAAAATGAGATGTAAATATTCAAAACTTTATCGACTTGGAAAAGTTAAATATCAAAGTTCTTTCAATATGGTGAAAATTGATTTTGGAAATGATTATATGTGGTAACTTGAGGATATTTCCAATTCATCTTTGAGATAAATAGATAATAAGACTAAATCTCGAGTGGAAATACTTCGAAACTCGGGATAAATAGAACATTTTCTGAAAACACCTGAGAATTTGAGAATTAATTATAAAATTAAAAGTGAGCCAGGTTGAAACCTTACAAGTTATACGGCGTCGACTCTTTAATGGATTTCCTGATGAACTGAGGAAAATGAATGGTTAATTTGAAAATTTGTTTAAGTAGTTTTGGTTTTCAAACTGTTGATGTGAATTGTTAAATTTATTGTGATCATTTCGTGATATTTTCTCTCTAGGAACAAAAATCATCAAGGCTCTGACTGACAGTTGTATTTTCAATGAATAGTAATCTTATTCTCATAAAGTAAATATTCAGATTCCCATCTTTAGCATTACGACTTACAGAAGTATATTACTATTCCGATCTAGATCAACGAAGACCAATATTGAAACTGAGCTTAAATGATCTGAAACGAACAGTGATAGGTAAAATAGAATTCTACAATTTGACATTTTCATTAAGATACGTTTAAATCAAATATTACATTGAATATAACTTTACTATGTGGCAATTCAAGATAATATTACAAATGCATATTTATTTACATTTGCTCAAAAATTTCTTTTCATTCTGAAGATATAATTTTTTTTTCATTCCATTTTGTGTATAGCTGGAAAATTATCATTCAAATATGTGAAAATTACGATTTTACGTTTACGGTGTGCAAAATTAGAATCTATTATAATTTTTAGAAAATATTCAGAATGTTCTCTGAAACTTGATTCAAGGAATCAATTTTTTATATTTTTATCCGAATGTTATATGTTATTTATCTGATTTCATGAGTTAAAATCATGAAAGTTAAGTTTCGCTTGATATGGAGACTGGCGACATTTTCGATGTGGCCAAGGTGTGAATTCTTCACATTTCTTCATTTTTCGGCGAGGTAAAACCGGTCAGAATGTAAATAATGGCCAAGGTCGAACCCTCACGTCACCTCAGGTAGTAAACAAGCAGGTGTGAGGGTGTTTGGGCCACCCTGGTACTCACATACTTACTAGAGTACCTTAAAACATGAAGAAAAAACAAGTTTGTCCCAATTAATTCGAACAGCATATATATATATATATATATATATATATATATATATATATATATATATATATATCTAATATATAAAAATTCTTCTGTCACGGGGTGCACAATCGAACTCCTCCGAAACGGCTTGACCGATTCTAATGAAATTTTGCGAGCGTATTAAGTAGGTATGAGAATCGGCCAACATCTATTTTTCATCCCCCTAAATGTTAGGAGTAGTCCACCCCTAAATTTTTTTTTATTTTTCAGACAAAATTTTCAGTTTTTATTTTTTATGATACAACATACAAAAATACATACAATCCTAAATTTTCACCCTTCTACGATCAACCTCATTTTTTATAGCTGTTCATTTCTTTGGCGGCTTGATGATATTGTTGGCAGGCGATTTCAGGCAGAGGTTGCCAGTAATTCCCCGTGGAACGCCTGCAGATGAATTGAATGCTTGCCTGAAGGCATCACCTTTATGGAATAACGTAAAAATATTATCGCAAACCACTAATATGAGAGTTCAGCTTAAAAATGATCAAAGTGCTGCACAATTTTCCAAACAATTGTTAGCTGTTGGAAATGGAAAAGTCCCAGTTGATGCGACATCTGGATTAATTACTCTTACCAACGACTTCTGCCGATTTGAAGACTCTCAATTAGCTCTTATTGAAAATGTTTTCCCAAACATTAGTGAGAATTATCAGAATTATGCTTGGTTAAGTCAACGAGCAATTCTTGCCGCAAGGAATAATGATGTACACGCACTGAATTTCACCATTCAATCAAAAATTGCTCGCGATTTGGTGACATACTAATCCGTTGATTCCATAACAAATCCCGATGATGTAGTAAATTATCCAACGGAGTTTTTGAACTCTCTGGAGTTACTAGGATTTCCACCACATAACTTGCAACTCAAAGTTGGTACAGTTATTATGATATTGCGTAATTGGAATCCACCGCGACTTTGCAACGGTACTCGACTTTCGGTAAAAAGACTTATGCCGAATTTGATTGGGGCAACCATTATTAACGGAAAGTACGCAGGTGAAAATGTATGTGTTCCTCGAATACCAATGATTCCGATTGATCTTCCGTTTGACTTCAAACGATTGCAATTTCCAGTTCGCCTTGCGTTCGCAATGACAATTAACAAGTCGCAAGGCCAATCGCTTAGTGTTTGCGGTATAAATTTAGAAAATCATTGTTTTTCACATGGGCAGTTATACGTTGCGTGTTCACGAGTTGGGAAACCATCCCAACTTTTGTTTTTGTTAACGTCAGACCAAAAAACAAAAAATATGGTTTACCAAAGAGCACTTCAATGAAACGGATAATTTGTGGACACGTATAACGCTTCGATTCAGTATTTACTTTGGATTCACTTTCATTTACTTAGGGAAGTTCAACTAAATAACATTTCATTTTTGTAATCGAAATGAATTCATTACTGTTGTGAAATGAAATAAAATTTTTCTTTTTCAGATATAAAACAAAAAAAAAATTTTCTTCATCTTTTAATCACCAAACGAAATGTTACATAAAACGAAGCCATCTGGTGGCGAAACGGAGTTCGCCGGGTTTGCTAGTATATATATATATATATATATATATATATATATATATATATATATATATGTAAAGAGTTCAGTCTTCTAATAGAAACAATCAATTGGTTCTGAGTCACTGGGAGTAAAAAGTATCCAATCTGTGAGAATCCATCGATGGTTTATCTTAGTAGTCCAAACCAAAGTAGAATCTTGGAAGATAGAGAACATAATTCTCCTAAATTTCAAAACATTTCAAACTCTAATGCCGTGGATTTCTCGAAGTTTCACAAATTCGATGATTCAATGAGTTTTTTTTCGTTTTTGGTTCTCTCATGTTCGAAACATTCTACAGTGCCTGGCTCTTCATATCTGTTGCCATATAGCACAAGCTCCGACTCGTTTTATAAATCTCTTCTAATTTGTCGTTACTGAAAAAACGACGAAAAGTCCGTCCCCATATAGAGGTATCACTGTTTATGATTAGATGATACTCGAAGTAATTTACGGGTATATGACGACCTAGCCATGTCGAAAAACAAGGTTAGATGGCCGCTCACGTGTTATTGCTTATGACAGGTTCAAAGAGGGGTGAATAATGGACCTTCATATTTTTGAATTCCGCTGCATATTACTGATGAATAGGACTATTATTATAACTACAATACCAAGCGCTCATGTTTCACTCACAGCTTTATGATGGGAGAATAGTCAGATGCTTTCTTAAGACAGGCTCTTTCAATATTTAGAACCAACCACCATTCCATTGTTAATTATTTCTTCGTTTGACAAAACTGATAGGTACGATGATGGATTTATGGCACGTTTAAACTCAATTTCAAGCTTACTTCATCCAAGCTAGCCTCAAATTTGTCGATATTTACCAAAACACATTCTAATAATGTCGAAATATTTTCCGTGAAATACCTGGTGAAACATTGTTTTGGATAGAATACTATTATTCAAAACCCTTCGCTTAGTTCCTCAAAAAATGATTAATGAACTCGGCCTATGCTCCGGGTTACTGAGCCATTACTAGGAGTTGATACTATTTGTCATAACTTCATAGTCTATACATGAACTCGTGATAATATGTGAGTAACTTCCTTGTTGAGTGAATTTTGAACAATGATTTTTGATTTTTGAAGTGATTATATGTAGTTTGACAATTTTATTATAATTCTCAAAATGATATTGCATCTTTCGCAAATTGTGAAGAATCATAATTGATACTAATCATGCTAATTTATTCAACGAATTGAGATGGAGAATTTCGATGATAACCTTTCATATATTTTTTTTGTTGTTTGTTATAGAATGAGCAAATATATCGCTAATGGTGGATAGAAAACAGTTTGTTTTCGGAGGAGAAATTTGAATTACTGGGTTTGAATTGATATTCACGGTAAGAGAAAAATTTCTTACTACTTGTTTTTGTCTCATTCGCAAATAATCACTCAACATGTCTGTATCTATCAAAAGTGAATAAGAAACAAATAATTTCAGTCAGTTTCAGATTTTCAGTTATGTATTTCGATTTAATGAATATTTTCCATGATCTTATGTATCAGTTTTATAAAAAAAAACGCTTTCATTGAATTTTGAATGGAGTTAAAATTCCATTTATATATGAGTATTTCATATACTCATTATTTCATATTTAAATCGATATGAATATGACCAATAAAAATCCTTTGTTACTTCACTTACTTCTTCACTCGAATGGATAGAAATTTTGAATATTATTGATTGATATAATGAAATTTTTTCATTTTCAAAATAATTGAAATTTATTAACCTTTTATTGAGTTTCATGTTTATAAATGCCCTATTATATAAATTGTCAAAAAATTTGGTAAACTATCTTAGTCAACTTTTCATTTCGCTCTGAATTTAATCTCCGTATCATTGGGAAAACTTTAAAGAAAATATTTTCCATTCATTGACATTTTTATAATTATCACAAATTATACAAAATAACATATTATTTCTTCGAAATTTTATTGATATTTTTATTCAGATTATTATCAATTGATAATACATTATTTCAATTCTGTCACTTCGAATATTCTCGATAATGAGCAATATTTTTTCAAATGTTTGCTAAACTTGCAATTTTTGGGGAAATGTTATCGACTCATAAATATCCCTATATTCCTAGAGAAATTTTTCTACCTATTATGTTAGTTATATAGATTTCAAATTTGAGTATTTGACAATTTAGCAGTTTGTTCCGTTGCAAATTATAATGCCGAAAATTAATAACATCTATTGTTGGTTACTCTTTTTCCACGTTGTTGAATATCAACATGCTGATGACGTTTTCAGTCCTATATTCAGCTCATCATAGTCGGAATTCGCTGCCCAGAAATTGCTCATCTATAGGTGAAACTTCTGGCTGAAATTTCATATCAATATAGAAAGTGAATATAAGATAAAGCATAAATCTAGAGAAACCTAGATTCTGTGGTGTCTTTCGTAACAGAAGATAAGCATCATATCGAGGCTGTCGTGATAGGAAAGTATGATGTTCAGAGAAAAAATTCAGGTATGAATAAGAATAATGTGTTCGTGTAGAACATGTTTATTTTGTTTACATAATTTAAGATTTTACCACATTGTAGGATCCGCACCAACAGCGAATATGTATAGCATTTCATTACGTAAAGAAATATTAGTTTCCACGAATATTGGGAGAAAAATATTCAATATTTATGGTGAAGTTGAACAATGTACGAGGGCTAGGAAAAATGTTTTCAGCTTGGCAGTAAAAATGTGTGCTTCCCAGTTCAAAAATGTTTATCATGTTAATCGATTTCTAGCACAATACTTGTGGAATAATTTTGAATTCTATCACATACGCGAAAAAAATCAGAAAAACACAGGATTGCCGACAATCAATTTGTTTTTTTTCAAAAAAATAAGTTTGACGTTTTGATATATATATATATATATATATATATATATTTATATATATATATATATATATATATATATATATATATATATATATATATATATATATATATATATATATATATATATATATATATATATATATATATATATATATATATATATATATATATATATATATATATATATATATATATATATATATATATATATATATATATATATATATATATATATTGAAGTGAATATTATTCGCGCTTACCATACACGTACGGACATATTGTATATGAAGAAATATTTTAAATTTGGAATCGAAATTACACCACAAAAGTTTTCAACCTCGACTGGGATACGAACCCATATATATATATGAAAACTCATAAAATTCAATTGTTCATTAGTTTTGACAAAGTTGTGATATACAACAAAACGTCAACGGAAATGGAGGTTTCAACATTCAAAATATCCTGTTATTGCTAAAAACATTGAAAATATAATTATCTGAAACAGGCAATCATTTAATTTCGAGAAATATATATACATGTTTAAAGACGAGTCAACTTTCTCAAAGTTTATCTTAATACCTTAAACGTTGAAGGTTTTTCGATTATGAATAGTAATCATTTTGAATTTGTAATGAGAAAATACCCAATGAAAAGTGAAGCAAAATGTGTGGAACGGAATCGTTTTAATTATCTAGCTTAAAATATGCACATCTGCTTTTCCCAAACGTTCCCGGATATGAAGAAAATGTTCGCCAGCGAGAAATGCAACATTATTGTTTCTTTTTTCTGTTAATTATTTCGCTCTATTTCGGGCTTTAAGTGTCGCATATTTCCAATCTTCCGAAATTTATGCCAGATTGTTTGAATTTAATATTTTGGACTAGTTACCTGAAAATTTTAATCAAATATTCATTTACTTATTTCGATTTTGTTATTCAATAAACCACTCTTCAATATAAGTGTTTCTCTCTATATAACTCTTAACTCTTATATGAACTAAAGTATCATTAATAAAGTGGTCTCAAATTATAAAATTATGAAATTTATATTATTAAAAATATATCACCAAAAACTATTAAATAAGATAAACTCTACTCATTATGATACTTTTTGTGTCCACTCTACCATAACTTTCTGTTTTTCATGAAAGTTTATCTATGATATCAATAGATATATTTTAGTGATAACAATGCATCCTCGAAAATAAAACATTGTTTTATATTATATGATTAATTTTATATTAAATTATCGAAAAAAGGTATTTAATAATTACCAAAGAAAAATTCATTGTTGAAATTTTCAGCGAAAATGTCTTATTAACATTCTGTATTGTGAACAAGTACATAAGGGAAAAATTTCAATATTTTCACTACTAATATATAATTTGGGCATTTTTCCACGAATATTGGGAATTGGGAGAAAAAAGATTCAATATTTATGGTGAAGTTGAACAATGTACGGGGGGTAGGAGAAATGTTTTCGCTTGGCAGTAAAATTGTGTGGTTTCCAGTTCAAAAATGTTCCACAATACTTGGTGGAATAATTTTGAATTCTATCATATGCGCGAAAAAAATCACAACAGAAATACAGAGCACTTATGAGGATAACCGACAGAGATAAAAACTTAAAACGATGAACAAAGTGTTGATATTGGCGCATATTCGAACTAATTGATTGATTTTGAGACTGAAAAGAACACAGTTCTTGCTGAGGCTTAGCGCAATAAGTTATAATTTTAGCTGAGGAAGAATGTTATAGTATACTTTACATATTAAATATTTAAGAGTGCGCTGACATTTAGAACGATGACCATATTACCATATTTCCGTAACCATTGCTACCATAAAAGTAGCAAGCCTAGAAGAGCTCTGGTTGTGGGAACTGATTCTGGAGCTGCTGACGTGGAGGGCTTAGATAAATTCAAAGCATTTCATGTCTCAAATCTCAACTACACAAATGTCGAAAGTTTACAGAATTTCCTGAAGAACAAATTTTCTCAGGTCAAATGTGAGAAATTAACCTCACGCTACCCAGACTCCTACTCATCGTTCAAAGTGTTTATACCCAGTTCCGAGTATAGCAAAGCTTTCGATGCTTAAAGTTGGCCAAATAAAGTAATCGTGAATCATTTTTTCCACAAAAGGACCAAACAAAATCGAGTGGACTGATTGTTCCTGCCGCCAACCAATGTTTGAGAATCATGCAGCTGAATGTTCAATGTATTTCAAACAAACTCGATAATCTGGAGGTATTACTGATGGAAACAAATACCGATATCCTGAGTGTGTCTGAACATTGGTGTTGTGCAGATAGTGTTAATTCCATGTTGATTGCGGGTTATGTTCGAGCAAATTGCTTTTGTCGTACCCATAGAAAACATGGTGGATCCATATTTTACACCAAGCAAAACTTGAAAGTGCAAAATTTATTGGTTTCAAAATTCTCTGAGGAGATGCATGTTGAAATATGTGGTGTTTTTATTTCGTATCGAGGCATTCGTTCAGGCATTCTTAGTGTTTATAGACCATGTTTGGGTAACTATTTGATCTCTTTTGTGATAGACTAATTTCTGCATTACAGCATTGTCTCCAAACGGTATATTATATTGTTTTATGTGGCGATTTGAACATTGATTATTTAAAAAATGACTGTAAATATTTTAAATTGTTCACAGATCTATTAGATTGTTTCGGTTTGAATGTTACGTTCCAGTGTGCTACCAGAGAATTCACCAATATCAATGGTCATACCAGTATTTCCAGAGTAGACTATATCATTTCAAATATTGATTCCGATAATTACAAAGTTAATGTTTTTGAATCCCATATCAGTGACCACAAATGCATTCTACTTGAGACTGTTTTCAGCAAGCACGCAAAGAACAAGTAACAACTTACTCATTCAGAAATAGTAGTCAGCATAACATGAATAATTTTTTGTTTTCTTTATCTGAATACAATTTTTCTGATCTGCTTTAAGATTTTGATGTTGATACATGTTTTGATTCATTCATTGATGTTATTGGATATCATTTTGAACAATGCTGTCCTATACGTAAAGTACTTTCTGCAGATCGAAGGAAAAGATAGGTAACAACTGGTTACCGTAAATAACCAGTTATTCAAAATATCCGTTCATCATGTACTCTACAAAACTATAAAGATGCTAAAAATCAACACAATGTGCTCATAAAAAATACGAATTATACGTTTTATAGATCAGCTATTCATATGGTTCACCGAAAAGAAATAAAACAATTTGGAATATTGTTAACGATATTTCTGGAAAAAGTGGCGGTAGGCGAAGTGATGTGACCTCAAATTTTGAGGAGGAGGAGTTTGACGATCCGCATCAGTTAGCTGATGTTTTTACTGAACATTTTTCCACAATGGCTAGTATCAAATTAACATCTCGATATGGCAATAATCTATCTCGGAATTGTACATTGTCACCTATGGTGAAGAGTAATTTTTACTGCTACCCTGTAACTAATTGAAGTTGAGGATACCATTAGAGCCTTGCAAAATAGAAAAAGCGTCGGTATTGATTCCATATCAGCCAATGTTTTGAAAGGAATTAGTGGAAATATTGGCGAGCACTTTGCATATCTCATCAATGTATCCATCACTGCAAGGTTCCCCAATATCCTCAAGCAATCCATAGTAATTCCAGTATTTAAGAAAGGAACCGTAACTGAAATAACTAATTATCACCCAATATCCATTTTGAGCGTGTTTTCCAAGGTAGTAGAGGAAATTGTTTTCGCCAGAATGATGGATTATCTCAATCTATTCAAATTACTTGACTCCGCGCAACATGGATTCAGAAGCGGCCACTCAACTCAATCAGGTGCAGTTGAGTTTTTCGAATCCGTCTACGAGTGTTTGGATAAACACTTGTTTGTGGCGGAGTTATTTTTTGATTCATCTTCTGCATTTGATTCACTATCTTTTGAATTTATACTTGATAAATGCTACAATTCATGTTTTACAGACGTTTTTCTGAATTGGTTACGTACTTGTCTTGAAGAAAGAACATCGGTAGTGAACATAAGCGAGAGTTATTCTCAGAGAGATGACATTGCTCTTGGAGTGCCGCGAAGCTCTGTACTCAGACCTCTTCTATTCATATTGTTTATAAACGATCTGCCTGCGAAGTTGTCACGATTTTTGGTGACAATATTTGCCGATGATTCATCGGTGGTTGTTTCTGGCAGTACTCCGGAAGAACTTCTGGAGGCATGTGAATGCATTGTGAGGGAGTTTGTAAATTGTTGTCGAATGAACAATCTGATGGTGAACGTTGGCAAAACAGTATGTGTTCATTTTGTCTGAAGGCCAATGGAATCAGTACCTTGGATGTTAAATATGGGGACAACCATATATCATCATCCCAATCAACAAAGCTTCTTGGAATGTATGTAGACAGAAATTTGAGATGGACATCACACATTGATGTTTCATGTAAACAATTGAGTAATTCATTTTTTGCAATATCTAGAAACAAGAACATCGTATCTAGAAACTGTGTTATGAATGTGTATTACAGTCTTGCATATAGTCATCTAAATCATAATATTCTGCTGTGGGGCTGCTGTACAGAAATCAATAGGGTGTTTATTACACAGAAACGAATACTTCGATTAATATTCAATATTCATCAACGAACATCTTGTAATCCTATCTTCATTAATAATTACATACTAATCTTACCGTGTTTATAAATTTATAGATGTTTGTTATATGTTAAAGAAAATGAAGATAGGTTTATCAAATCGAGTAGTAATCAAGTGTATTCAACAAGGAACAGTGATGTGCTACTTATTCCTATGCATAAAACAGCTAAATTGGAGCACTCTCTTCATTATCAGAGTATTAAAATTTTCAGCCATTGACCATCGAATTCTAAAGTAGTGAAAGCCGATTTGTTTGAGAGTAGAGTTAAATCTCTGCTCTCAGCAAAGGCATACTATAGTGTAGCAGAGTACATCGATGATTCGAATGTAGGCAATAATGTATGAATCAATTTTTTGTATCACATGTTTGTATATTTTGTTACCACAATTGTCCTTTACCATGTGAAATTTTCTCAAATGTTTAATATTTCTGAGGTAATTTTTTCTTTTCTTTTCAAATAAATTTATATATTATTGTGAATATAAATTTAACCAATATTTTTGATTGAACCAATAATTTTTTCGAGGGTAGAATGGAAGATCAGACTCGAAACAGAATTCAGTCCTTTTGAGAATATTCTTCTTAGTTCCAATTATTGAATGAATATAAGTTTAAATGTAAGGAATGGTTTTCAATAAATTTTATTTTACTTTACTTTAATTTATGCATTTTAGTGTATCGATGTAGTAGATTTCTTTATATATTTAATAGTGTTGGCGTTTACTTGATGTAAATCCATTAGAATTGATTATACCTAAACTTGAATTCAAACACTTGAACTTAAGATTCACACTTTATTGACTACATTGCATGACGCGTTTCGTTGTTAAAAACGACTTCTTCAGATGCTAACAGAATAATCATTTCTTTATGTTTAAATATGTTTGGCAATGTAGATTCTTTATTATATTGTCCGACTTCCATTGTCTATAGATATAATTTCAAATTCTGAAACAAGCGATGGTTAATTGAGAATTAAACAGTTTTCACTTGAGAACGGTTTGAGATACATTACTAACAGAAACAACGTGTGAATTCAAGTTCTGATTAATTTTTTATTAAATTATCGAGAAAAAGGATTCAATAATCATCAAAGGAAAATTCATTCTTGAAATTTCCAGCGAAAATGTTTGATAAACATCATATAAATACGAGTAATTCTGTGATGTGAACAAGTATATAAAGTAAAAATTTTAATATTTCACTACCAATATATTTAGGTATTTTTCTAGCAGGTTTCGATTCTCCGAAAGATTACCTCTCATTCTCAAATCTCCCATGTAATATCTGCCAGTATAGTATTGATCTATAACTAAGACCGATAAAGAGTAGAGAAGCAGAAAATTCACATCATCGCTCCATTCTTTGTGTTTAGAGTTATCGTATTATTTCCACCTTTAGGAGATTTCCTTGCTATAATACTCGAACAATGGCGTTGTATGATACAAAAGAGATCAGTAGGTTTCAAGTACACTGAAAGGAACCACGATCTGAGTTCTTTTCGCGTTAAGTTGTATAAAAATTTAGAAAACTGAGGATATGTTTCCAATAATCCTCTATCTTCCTTTTCCGCACTAAGCTTCTGCTTTGAATATGTTCTTTTGAATCTCATATTCAGTACTCAATAAATATGCGAAATACCCTGTATTTTTATGGAAATATTCAGCATATGACACTGCTGCAACTCATCTCACAAAGTAACAAAATACATCGACGTAGGAAAAAAACAATTGATTACTACTTCGAGAACTTTTCTCACTAAAATATAACCCCGGAAGAAATTCTTGGATCCTATCCTGAAGTTTGTTATTGTTCGTTTACATCCTGCAGAATCTGAGATTTTATCATGAAGTTCCCTGTCGTCATGTATATGCATGAGTACTAAATTCATTTCGAATGTTCTTTGGGGACCTAAAGGATTTTGTAGCATAATGATCGAATTCAGCTTATCGAGAGATACATCCCTTGTTGTAATGAGAATGGCGAAGATAAGTGACTACATAGTTTTAGGAAAATACACGATGTTTCTCTGAAACATTTGGGAACTATAATAGTTTCTGAACTAACTGAAAGTTCCTGTTCGTGAAAACTATTGTGGAAAGAAAGAGATTTTGTTGCATTTTGACTGACATAATTTACCTAAGAATTCTTCACCATCCTTTAAAGAAGACAATTCTTCTTTCAGTTTTGCATATACAACTGAAAGAAATTGATTCATGTGTAATATAAAAAAGCCATAAGATTTGTATAAAAAAACCCTCAGCTACTCTAGTGGAACCCATCAGGTTATTTTAGTATCTTCTAGGTATCAACTTTTTTCACAGATTTCATATTCAACATACATGCTCGGTATAAAACTAATAAGTAGGTAATCAACATCTTCTTCTTCTTCAGACACAAATTTTTCTTTCAGTATTTCTTTGGAAATTATCGAACACTTCCTACATATCTTCTTTGAATTAACTGTTTAAGGTCTGCTTACTCCAAAAAATTTTGAAAAAATCGAATTTTTTTTCCATAAATTACTACTATATACTTGTAGAAATAGTATAGAATTAGTACCAAGGTCAGCAAGATCGAGAAGCAGGTATAAAAGATTAGGGAGCGCTGCAGTATATCCGGCCGCTTGAATGCCTTCGGTGCGGCAGCTGCTGTATACCTTCAGGTCGTCTTATAGTTTTGTTCTTTGTCTTATTGTTATTGTCTTGTTATTTTGTTGAACTGCTTTGAAAAATGCAAGAATTCTTCAGAATGTTGCTTACGAAGACCAGGGAGGAGTTGTGCATGAAGCTGGAATGGATATGTGAGTAAAATTCACTTTTTTTTCGATTTTTCACGAATAAAACTTTGAAATGATTTTTTTCCGAACCACGTTTTTTCGCATGAATTACACTCATTTCGAAACTATTGCACTTATCGATATGAACCAAACGTCATTTTACTCTTTAGATGTCTGGCTATGGCCTCAAGCAGAACCAGAAATATTCATTATTATTTAAAAAAGTTTTAAACAATTAAAAGTGAAAAAAAGAGTAAAAAAACTCAAAAGTCCGCCATCTTGTTTTTTTTTTTCATTGAAAATGTTTCATTCTGCTTGAGGTCATAGCCAATTTGATACAGAACATGCAACCGCTTCGTTTTTTGCTTTCAGATAATTCTTCTCCAAGAAATGATGTCATTCATCTCCGATTCAGATGAATTTCAGCAGCCATTTTCAGGACCGCCGTTTTGAAAAAAAATTTAATTTTTTTTCAAGTAATTTCATATATATGCTTTCATATGTGAATAAATTGATTACTCAACATGTATTGTACTATAAATGAAATATATTGAAAAAAATTACGTTTTTTGGAGTAAGCTGGCTTTAATTCAATTTTTGTCGGCATGTTTTCGGAATTATTGCGATTGAATTCTGAGTGACAATGACGTAACAAAATAATTTCCACATAATTTTTCAAGAATATAAATTAAGATAATGCTGATTCTCTTTGCATTCCAATGATCTCTGCATAATTGTTTGCTTTTCAAAAAAAAAATATGAAAGAGAAGAAATTAGACTACTCTTATCATTCTTCTTGAATGAGTTTAAAGAAATACTTAAGCAATGACAAGAGAGAAAAATACTTAAGCAATGATAACAAACATTTCAAGAAGTGACAGCAGTCAAGTAGATTTTTTATTTCTGATAATTTTCTTTATATCTTTGTAAAAACTGCGAGTTTTATGGTAATATTACAAGTAATAAAAAGTTTCTAAATGAAACACGAAATGAAATGAATATTTTTTCATGTCGTTGAATAAGTTCTTTCTCAAATTTAATTCAGAAAAATGGTAGGTAAAGTCTACTTTAATCCCCTCTATTCATGTTCGAAAAGTATAAAAATATACAATAAGTGCGTAATTTAAATAAAACTAAGTAGTTTTTTGATTTTCATTATAATTCAGTTAAACATAACAATATTGCTTCGCCAACACAGTGGCTTCATTAGATGTAGATGATAGACCAGATGAAGCCACTGTGTTGGCGAAACAATATTTTTGTGTTTGACTGAATTATAGTGAAAATCAAAAAACTTTTCTTCCATTTTGCACCGTGACAATTCCTTTATTGTTGAACGGTTGTGGTCTTCACTGAATTTTTTCAAGGACTGGATTTTTTATCCTTTGCCTCTTCATCGTCTCTTATCCTTTCTCCTTCTGTTTGACTTAAGTGAATTTTTAACTTTTCCTTTTTTTTAGTTATCAATCATTGATTCTTGTTTTCTATTGTTGTCAAGTTGTTCTTTTTGCTGATGTTCTGTTTTGATTTCTGTTGTTTTCCTAATGAGGATATTTTGGTGTGTTTCCATCTTTTTTAACATTTTCATTTTTCTTTCTTGAATGATTTCTGTGATCTTCTTCAACTTAAGTTTGTCGTATATTTTCGTGTTTGGCATGTATCTGGGTGCCCCTATCGCCATTCTTATCATCCTATTCAAGGTGCCCTGCAGTTGTTCGACTTGTGCAGTGTTATCGATTTCCCAAATTTCGCCTCCATAGGTTAGCCCTGGAATGATGATCATTTTGATTATTTTCATCTTATTGTCAATTGACATTTTACTTTCCTTGTTCAGAAGGGGATACAGGTAGGCATGCTTTTGGTTGTTTGGCTTTTTTGGTGTTTTCAGTTTTTTGTGTTTTGAATTTTAGGATGCCGTCCAAACATACTCCTAGGTACTTTGTTGTGTTTTCCCATGCAATTGGGTGGTCATTGTAGTTAACTTTCAGTGGTTTTTTTTTCTCTGTTTTTGTGATCAAAGTGTAGCCCCACTGTTTTGTTTGGGTTAACTTTGATTTTCCATTTGTCAAAGTAATGTTGCATTTTCTGTAAGTCCTCCTGTAGTCCCTTTTGAACGCCGTTCTTCATTCTACCGTGTTTTCAGGTATCATCGGCAAACTGGGCTATCTTGCACTTGTCTGGTGTTGGTATATCTGCTGTGTATATGTTATACAGGAGTGGGCCGATTACTGATTCTTGGGGCACCCCTGATTTTACATTTTGACGTTCGATAATACATCTCCTATCCCCTGAAGGTTCTTCCATGTAGATAATTTTGTATGATGATAATGATTTTCCTCGGAAACTGTTCTTTCTTAAGTTTGTATATCAAACCATAGTGCTATACTTTTTCGAAAGCTTTTTCTATATCTAGAAATATGGCTCCAGTTGGCATTGATATATTTAGTTTGTCCTTGATGTCTTCTGTTATTCTTGTCAGTTGATATATTGTAGAGTGTTCCGTTCTGAATCCAAATTGATGATCTGGAAGGATACTCTTGTTGTCTGCAAAACTTTTTTTTCTTCTATACAAGATTCTTCATATTATTTTACTGAGTGCATTCAACAAGTTCATCGTCCTGTAACTATTGACTTCGTTAATTGGTTTTCTATTTTTATCTAACATTATTGTTACTGATTGCTTCCAGAGTTTTGGGAATTGTTCAATACGGAATACTCCACGTGCGATTTCGGTAATTTCTGTTATTGCTTCATTTGGTAGGTATTTCAGTGCCTGATTTCGTATTCCATCGAGGCCTGGTGCTTTTCTGGCCTTTAGATTTTCAATGATGATCTTAACTTCATTCTCTGTAATTTCTTCTAGTTGTTCTTCTTTGCTTTCGTTAGTTTCGTTGGTTGAATGCATGATCCAACCTTTATATAAACTACCCTTCATTTTGAACAAGGAATCCCCTCCTCAGGGTTTTCTCATTTGGTTTGAAACATCCTGTATATTCTGTATTTCTATGAAAAATTTTACGTATTTGACTCTCACCAATGAAATACCATACGATAAAACGGATAGTGCGTGGTCAATAATCAGCGACTGGAATTTTTCACATAGGCGGTAATTTATCAATGCATTTCATCGTTTCGATTTACAGTACCAATAAAGAATTTTTTATTTTATTGAAATTTTATCGCCACTAAATTTCCATGTGCAATTGTTGTAGAATACGTAAAAATACCTGGCACCAGTTGTATAATAGATTTTTCATGCATAATTATCTGAGCAAATTTACGACTCTTTAATAGTACACATAAACCTGGTAAGTATTTAGATTTTTGCCAAGAAGGTCGATGCACAATACCTTCTGCAATTTAGTTAAATTTAAAGCTTCATTGTTGTGAGAAGATTTATAGTATAGGTGCATTTAATTAAACATCGTTTGAATATGATAAATTCAGCAGAGCCGGTGCACTACAATCGCCTTATGATTATAGTAACAGTTTTATTGCACGCTGTTTGAAACAATACTATAAATAATATCGCCTCCCAGTTGTAAAAGATGCCTTCTGAATTAGTGGCATTGCGGAGGAACTGCTTTAGTGAGGCGTGTGATAGACATGTCACTCTTGAATATGGTTTCTGCGTCATTAGATATTACTGTATACGTATGACATGAAACTTAACGTTCATCAAAAAATTACTAATAATTCTTCATTAATTTTCACAATTGCCGAGCTTATTGGCTCTCTTCATTAAGGCGTAGTAGAGTTGATGGTAAACGAACAAGGAAATATAAAAAAAAAGGGAAAAAACTCATCTAAATGAAGCCATCTCACGATAACTTTATATACTTTTGTAACTTTATATAGTTTATTGACAAAATTGTTACACCATTCTTACAAATATAAAGCAACAAAAGGTCAGACGTCAAAGAGAATTTTTGGCTAACATAATTTCAGTAAGCATAATTATCAGTCTTGTGTTTCCTACAGTAGTCCCAGTATTCATCTATACTGTAGGGTTCGCATTGCATCAAAAAGAGGCGTGTTTCATGTTTAAATTTATTGAAGCTCAATATTTTCTTCATAGATAGAGGCAGTGAATTGAAAAATTTCAGACACATATATTGGGTACTCTTTTGGGACAGGTTCAACGTCCTCAAAGGATATAGATATGCTGCTCTTTTTCTTGTGTTGTTCTTATTTTTAAACTCCTCAAAATATTGTTGATGTTTGCAAAGAAAAACAAGGCAGCCATGAATATAAAGACCAACCATCGTCAACATGTTATTTTGTCTGAATAATCCTCTACATGAGTCTCTATATCGCAGATGCAGTATTGTTCTTAAAGCTAATTTCTGAGTGATGAAGATTCTTTTTGCATGACCACAGCCTCCCCAGAAAATCAATCCATATGACAGAACTGACCGGAAATTTGCATGGTCATATATATATATATATATATATATATATATATATATATATATATATATATATATATATATATATATATATATATGTTATTTTGAAAGTTTTCAGCCTTTTTTGATATGAAAAATTATTCATTAGTTTTGACAAAGTTGTAATATAACAACGAAACGTCAACAAAAATAAACTTTTTCATATCAAAAAAAGCCTGTTATTGCTAAAAACTTTCAAAATAAAATAATTCAGCCTGAAAAACTTTATTCTCGTTGAGACGTTTCGTTGTATATTACAACTTTGTCAAAACTGATGAATAATTATTGAATAGTTTTGACAAAGTTTGACAAAGTTGTGATATAGGTACAACGAAACGTCCCAACGAGAATAAAGTTTTTCATGTCAAAAGAAGTCTGTTATTGCTAAAAACCTTCAAAATAAACTATCTTAAACAGGCAATAAATCAATTTATATATATATATATATATATATATATAAATATATATATATATATATATATATATATATATATATATATATATATATATATATAATATAAAGGATATTGAAAGTATTGGTTATTGATATATCTATGACTCCCCTACAGATCGTACAAAACGACAGATAAAAAAATACAGAAAAAGACCATACATAAATCAACTATCACCACGACTAAAGGCCTTATTCAAACAAATTCCAGACTTGATAATCGCAAACTACCAGGTATTTAGGATTTCTCAATTGTCTTCCAAATCAAAGAATAAAACTTCAACCATGCAAAGAAACATGCAATGGTACTTCTCGTTAGACAAACTAACCACGGCTCCAACAACGCATTAAATATAAGAGCGATTGCCGTTTAGGTAGAAATTCGACATATACTTGACTTCAACAACGTGAAAAGTATTGACCAGGACAAAAATTGTTGAACAATACTTTTCCTCGAAATGTGTCATATAATAAAAAACAAAAACTGTGTTAACTATGAAACTGATATGGGCCAACTCAGTAACATCTATTGCTGAATTATTATAATAATAATATTTATTTATTTATTTAGCAATCTGCTACTTCATAACATATATTACATGAAAAAAATCAGCAAAAATTTCGAAAAGATAATTCTAAGAACAAATAAACATTTTCTTCAATCTAACTTTGAAGATCCTTACAGTGCTAGATGATTTAACAAAAAGTGGTAACGCATTATAAGCTTTCAGACCCTCAATAAAAAGTGACCTTTCCATGGCAGTTGTGGCATATCTCTCAACTTGAAAATCCTGCGCGCAGCGCAACCCGTAACACACTGACTCTAATCTTCGTTTTAGAAACTTTTGCAAATACAAAGGTGTTTTTTTGTTTACTGTTTTGTAAATAAGAACCAGACAAGATTGAGTCACAAGCTGCCGAACGCTCAGGAAATTTAGTTCTTTAAGCATAAAATTTATAGAGGTGCGCCTATTATATGATAACAAAAATCTCATACACTTGTTCTGAAGGAACTGTAACTGTTGAATATCTTTCTTATCACAAACACTCAAAAGAGAAGCACAATAATTGAAACTAGGAAATATCATACAATTATATACAATTCTTCTGCTCCAGAGTGAAAGTTCTTTACACACTCTATAAAAATAACCGATTTTTTTCCTGTCATGTCCGATCCTTTTCTGTCATGTTGAGACAGATTCAATTGGGGATCAATAGTCACTCCCAGATATTTAATTTCAGATACAAAACTGAGTGCCATGTCACGAATTTTCACTACATAGACTTCACTCTTAAACTTACTACAATTCGTTTTAGAACCAAGTACCATACATTTAGTTTTGTTACTATTCAGTTTCAGTTTATTGAACATCATCCAGTTATTCATGATTTCCAGTTCCGCATTAATAACACCAACCACTTCCCCGAAGTCATCCCCAGAGACCGATATCAATGTGTCGTCAGCGAACAAATTCACAAAAGAGTGTTCCAAGTACCTATTTAAATCATTCATGCAAATAATAAAGAACAGAGGACCGAGTACACTGCCCTGGGCAACTCCATATTTTACCTCCCTCTGCTGAGAGAAATTATCATCAATCAGAGTCTTCTGACACCTACCCTCCAAAAAACATGCTAACCATTTCAACACTATTTCTCTAATACCGATTTTTTCACTTTTTCGAATGAAAATTATTAAAAGCATGAAGAATAACCACATGCTATCACCACTCACAGAGTATTTCTGTTTCTCTTTTAACGTCCTGAGACTCTATATCTGTAAGTTCTGTAATGTTATTTTATATTTATAATTGATGAAATTCCATTTTATTTTAGTGTACTCCTGATGAAGTCACAAATTTAAAATGTCGAAATATTGAGTGAAGTGAAATAAGAAGTGATATTCTTGGGATATTCCCTTTTACAAAAGCAACTATTTTTGAATCATCTGCAAATGGGTATTGTGAATATAAAGACAGAGAAACTGATATATCATATAAATGAATATAAAATAGAAACGTAAATTTTAACATAACAACTCAAAAAAATTTTTTTGTGGCCGGGACTAAATTTCATTGAATTCAACAGCGTTCTTAGATGATATAAGAAGAGTAAGCAAGTGCCTGAGAATGTGCCGATTATTTTATGTATCTGCATAAACTGTAAGTTCATTCTACAAAGGAAGAAGGACTTTTGAGCACTCCAAAGATGTAGTTCAATCTACGCAACATATTTATCACTTATTATCTAAAAAGTTATCATCAACTACCTGAGGTATTCCTCGATTAATTGGAACCATCCTCGTTCTGAATTGGTGGAATGTGATGAAACTTACACTGTCCTCATGTGTCATTCAATGAAATTTTCAGGCTAATTATTATTTTTTGTCATATATTATTACCGGCAAACTTATTATCATGCTGTCATATATTCTGAAAAACATATTCAGAAAGGTATGACAATATTTTGATATGGGATTTATCAAGATTTTATTAGGAGGTCTATTTTTTTTATTAACCCAATGTTCCAACAAAATAAGAGCTATAATATTTCGAAGTGAAGAGATAAATGCATCTACGAAATAAATTTCTGTTCAACGAAATCAATTCAAGTTGTAATAATAATATTTACAAATCTTGAAACGGCCTTAGGAAATTTAAAATGAATATTTTTTAAACATTTAACTAGAATGAACGATATGACTATTATATATGAAACAAGTATACCTTATCATTAACAGTAAATTGTAAAAACGTAACATATTTAGGACCACCGAGATAAAAAAAAATAATAAACCAATCTTGAGGATTGGAATTTCGGAAAATGACCACACGGTATCTGATGGCTCCACCCATCAGTGTATCGCAGCATGTGTGTCCCGATGCAATTAATGTAAGGTTCTTCATAAAAGAACCCCGTCGGCAGTCTTTATTAGAAGGCTTGAAGTTGTTTTTCCACCTCTGTACGTTTCGTGAATCACCTCTGGATCGGTCTCTTTCGCTCTTCAAAATCAAGACTTGCCTTCCATGTCTATTAGTTCTCATTCACTTCAAGAACATGGCGCGTACAGACCTATACAGGGCGTTTTAATAAGCCGAACTTTTTAATAAGTCAAGTATTTATTCTTCAAAACGTTTTGTTCAATTTTTTATTGTTACAGAAATACCGAATTATGCAGTGAGACATATTCTACTCATTTTAATACATAAAACAGTTATATAAATATAAATATATATATATATATATATATATATATATATATATATATATATATATATATATATATATATATATATATATATATATATATATATATATATATATATATATATATATATATATATATACATATATATAAGCCCATGATTTATGTGTGATTGCAGGTGTTTAAAACTACGAGAAGAAGAAATATAAAAGCATATTGATTGGACGTTTCGGAGGTTTCTCCTCCTTCCTCAGCAGTATAAATATTATTAATAGAAGGTATTATCTCTGTGTTAAAAACAAATCATATTATAACTTTTTCACATAACAAGGGCCTACTTCAGATGTTTTTCGATAATTATTCACAACAATAAATAATTTTTCAATATTTTGGTGTCTCTTCCCGGTCTGTCAATGTCTATGTCATCTAAACTAACGTTATGTCAACGGTAACGTCGGTTCTTTTTCTTTTGTCTTTGGTTTTGTTAAGATCGGTAGGTCAGTCTGACTCAATTGTTTCACATCTTGCTTGTCATTTACAGTTTTTTTTAGATCCATAGTACTCCCAAAATGATCTCTCTTTTTGTTTGTGTCCTACTTTCAAAATTTCGGTCTGTTTTTCGGTAATATTTTTGCGTCCCTGTATAGCTGGTCAGATGGAAACAGGCTCGGCTTGGGATAAATTATTTTCAAGAACTTTCTTTGCAACACCTCTAGTTTCTTTGTGTAGCAACTGGCCGCTGCATCCCAAGATGAAATCCCATAGATCAGTCAGTATTCAACAAGAGCGTAATAATAATAAGCGTTACTTTCAGTTATCCGAATCCAATATATTTCGTGAATACTTAAACGTATACAGTAAGCTTCTCAAAATGGCGGCTACCCTTTCAACATGAGCATTCCATCTTAAATGTTTATCGATGACAACTCCGAGATATTTGACGTTTTGTCTTAATGAGATCTCGACTATATCATCATCAATGTTCATACTTAATTTATCGTATGTAGGTTTGTTGTCGGAAAATAGCAACTAAAATGTACAAAACAGGTTTTATCAAAATTGATAGTCGGTAATTTTTTAACAAAAGCATTAATTAAGTTTTTGAAATCATCCTGAACTTTTATTTTAAGATTATCTAAATTTTATCTTCGTAAATAATGACGGTTTCGTCGGATAAACTAGAGATTGTACGTACCCACTGTGTCTATTAGGAGTACGTTATTCAAATAAATTATAAAGAGAATGGGTCTAATTACCGTTCCCTGTGGTACCCCAAAATTAATGGTTCACTTTTCGCTTATTGATGCGTTTATTCTTACTGACTGTTCCCGATCTTTAAGATAACTTTCCACCAATTCTCCAGCTTTTCCTCTGATCCCTAAATCCCACAGTGTTTCTAGCAAGTTCTCATGGTGAACAGTATCGAATGCTTTCGCTAAATCTAGAACGCACTTTGAACCATTCTCGATATTTTAATGTATTCTTGTAACAAGAAATAAAAGCATCCTGGGTAGATATGTTATTTTTAAAACCGTTTGTAGAATTGTTTGTTGAGAAAATTTTATATTTGTCTAAAAAAGCTACAAGTCTATTTTTTATAGCCTTTTCAAATGTTTTGGCAATATAACTTAAATAATCATGTGCATTCTCAGACTTGTTTGAAAATCATTCAGAAACGTTATGTAAAGGGTGTTTTTTTTTTTAGAAGTATGGAACTTTAAATTGCAATAAAACAACGATGGATCATTCGATTGACAAGAATTTTTTTTATTCGAAAGATAATATTATGGCATTACATTATGAATATGATTTCTGGCATATGACCGCCACGGCTGGCTCGGATGTAGTCCAATTTTCGATGACTTTTTCCAATATTTGTGGCCGTATATCGGCAATAACACGGCGAATATTGTCTTCCAAATGGTCAAGCGTTTGTGGCTTATCCGCATAGTGACATGTTGCGCCGTCTTGTTGAAACCACAGCTCCTAGACATCATAATTGTTCAATTCAGGAATTAAAAAGTTAGCAATCATGGCTCTATACCGATCACCATTGACTGTAACGTTCTGGCCATCATAGTTTTTGAAGAAGTACGGACCAATGTTTCCACCAGCCCATAAAGCGCACCAAACAGTTAGTTTTATTATCTTCACTCCAAATGCCGCAGTTTTGTTTATTGACGTAGCCATTCAACCAGAAGTGCGCTTCATCGCTAAACAAAATTGTGCGCGATACGTATTCCGCACAGAACCATTATTTTCGAAATAAAATTGCACTATTTGCAAGCGTTCTTCAGGCGTGAGTCTATTAATGATGAATTGCCAAACCTAACTGAGAGTAAATCACTTCCCAGCTGTTAAACGGTCGCCATCTTCAACAGTAATGCCAACTTAAAGTTCTATATTTCTAAAAAAACACCCGTTATTACGAAATTATTAGTATTCTTTTCAATGTCATCGTTTTGAATTCTTTATGCTGAAGATTTTATATTTCAGTTGGACATTTACAGTCAACAGTCAAGTCGGAAAATATGGTGCAGTTTCTTCCAAGTGCCAATAGATGGCATGATTTCAGAACGGATAAAAATTTTTAAAAATCTTTGGGAAATTTCAGACGTACAAAAAGTTTGTTGGCCGTTAGCCTATTATTTACTTCAAGTTTTTATCTGGATAATACTCTTGCGATTAGCCTTCTCGCTTAAAATCGGTAAAGCCGACAAAATTGCAAACGCCAAAAATTCGCCGGTCACAGACCAGCGCCTAGACGTCCCGTGCGCCTCTAACCTTTCATTAATCCTAAAGCGGGCTTCTCTGCTTCATATTCCATAAACGTTTGGAATTACATCCACACAAATTAGCTACAAGCTGTCAGGGAGCTTAAATAGGCATAAAAAAGTGTTGGGCCAACGTTTGTGCGGAAACCATCGAAATGCATGTCGAACATACTGATTCGAGGTCCCATCTTGTGGAATATCCAAGGTCCGGCTTGTGTAATATCCACTACCTCGTATGGGAATAAACTGGGTAAGAATTTAACATCAGCATAAAATGGAATCGCTAGATTTCAGTTGAATCAGGATATCAATTTAATTTGAATTTGATGAAAATTATTTTGAAGTCACATTAAAAATATATTAGTTGAGGAATGTAATAATAGGAAGATGAGGGCTGTTCGTCCATTATAGCTGCTGCATAAAAAGAGTGAGTACTAATAAGACTTTTTTTGTATATAACTATCAAACATTAATTTGGATATTTTTGAAGAAATAAATATCCCCATTATTATTAACATATCGTTAATGTTCATTCATTCTATATTTAATTTATGCTATATCAATGTACTAATAATAAAAATATTTACAGCAATTACACACCAAAGGAAACATCTAATAATGAATGAGTAACAAACCTTCAGTTTGACGCCATCAATATTTTCTACGTCCTCAATTTGTTACTTCAAACCACCTCCTTTTTTCTATTCCACCAGGTATCTATACCAGGTATAGATGTAGAAATATATAATGGGCTTAGGCTCCGCCTAGCTCTTGAAAATGGGGCAACAGCCCGAAACAAATGTTAAACACACAATTTGTTTCACAAAAATTTTAATAAATTTTCATTACAACCAACCCAAGTGTTAATCATTCAATATATATACATAAACAGATGGAAAAACTTGCAGGAATATATATATATTTTTTTTCAATGTTTTTAAATGTGTTAAATTATAATTATAATTTAAAATCAATTTAATCTATATATATATATATATATATATATATATATATATATATATATATATATATATATATATATATATCAACTTATTAATAAATTATTTTCAAAAATACAATGCCTTCATCAATTTTGATCCACCTGATGAAAATTGATATATATGTAGGCATTAAATATTACAGAATATAAATAGGCATTATTCGTACTCACCACATGCTACGGTCTTTGTGAGAAAATGTATTATCTTTATTAAGGCAACATAATTGACGAGATAGATCTTAAAATTAGAATAGTTACTATTGTTTTACCTATATAATTATATAGGTATATATATTTTTTCAAAGTTCATTGCTTGTTTGAGATAGTTATATTTACAATATTTTTGAGTTTTGACATTGACAAAGTTGTGACATACATCGAAACGTCAACAAAAATGAAGCTTTTCACATTAAAAATAACCTGTTATTGCTAAAAATATTATATATATATATATATATATATATATATATATATATATATATATATATATATATATATATATATATATATATATATATATATTTATATATAAATTTCTAACCATATGTCCCGTAATCAAACAGAAAAATTGTAAGGTATCATTAATTGACTTTGTACTCTATTGTATCTATTGAATTCCTACAATGGCAGATGAGCTGTAGGCTGGGAATACAATGTGTTTGATCAAGTTTTATTCACCTATTCCTTCCATCATTGGGCTACGTAGAGAAATGGATATTCTGATTATTATTTACACAACAACTACAGTGATATTTATACACGTCAGCTACAGAACTAATTTTACTTTAGGAATGTATACGCCTCCAAGATTCGAAGAATGGTAATATACACCACAATCATTCATTAAACTTCTCAGATAATATGCCATTGTGCTCATATAAATTAACTCTGTACAAAATTAGTGGGTATATGATTATTAGTTTTTTTTTTGTTGGGAAATAACATCGATCAATTCAGTATCGCGAATGTATTCCTTAATTAATACCTAATAATATTTTTGGGTGTAAAAGTCTAAAGGTTAAAACTGACCACACAGAAATAGGTGGTCTTCATAAACGATTATATAAATTGACCTTTTCCTTATATCTCGAAATAATTTCACAAAAATTGGAAACTAAATTGATAGAGAATTCTATTTCTGCTGAATTTTCTCATTCAAATAAAGCAATACATTCGATCTCTGAATTTATACAAAGCAAATCCTTATGCTCAGTATATATAATATATACTGATATAATATATAGTGATATATAAGATATACTATAATATATTTTATATAATATATATATTTTTTTCAGTATTTAATTGGGATTGCAGTCCAGGACAGGAAAAAAGTTACCTCTTTAGTATTTTCCAAACTTTCGAAAATGTATATGTTATTCTTCAAAGCTAAAATAGTACAATATTAACAGTTTATATAACAAGGCACTATTGAAAATTTTTCTTACAATTACTGTGAAGTTAGTCCGAAAGTACATTTGTTTCTTGATCTTTGAAAATAAGTACGAGTATTCCCAAATGCATTGGGTTCGAATATTATTGCATTCTACGTGTTTAGTAGTTGAAGGAAGCAACGACACTAACTGTATTTCTCAATTCTCCTTTTCAAGTGGATTGTTTCCAGATGTGTTTTCAAGCGCCCCGGACGTTTCTCAAACTGCATAACGTTGGCCGAAGTTTTATCACTAACGAAAAGACAATGAATTTATTTTGTGTATTTCGAGTGGATTTTTCGGTAAATACGATATCAGAATATGAGCCATTAATCAGAAGATCCTATTTATATGTTGCTTAGATTATCTGTATCAGATTTTTCATTAATACAATTTCCTGTCTTTTTTATATGAACCATTTCTAGGAAAAGGCGTTCATTGTAATGATTTTCGTAATCTGAAATTTTTGTGGCATTGTAATTCATATTGTGATCAGTGGCTTGAACGTGTTGACTTAATGCAGAAGAATTCGTCTTGTTGGTATTTCGGCAATCACTTTTATGAGAAATGATTCTTGAACGAAGGTTTTGGGATGTTTGACTTATATATACAGAATCTCAATTTTGACAAGGAATTTCGTAGACGACATTTGATTTGAATTCAATTCTAGCGGATGTTTTGTGCGAGTAAATAATGATTGTACAGTTAATGTATTTGTGTGAGATATTTTTGTTTTATTTTGTAATAATTTGATCAGTTTGGGTGTTAGATTGTGTATATGCGATAAAACACCGAATGGTAGATTTTCTGGGCTGTTGTTGCAAATAATTTCCTGGTTTCTTTCCATTATATTTCTGCAAGCTCTCAATAATTTATTTATCAGTTAAGTGGATACCTATTATCAAGCAGAATTCTCCTGAATATTGATATATTTTTCTGCAATTTTGAATCGCACCCATGCTTTCAGTGGGCCTGGAACCCGAATCCCACCTCACCATAGTCGGGTGTTCTACCGACTAAGCCCCGTAGACCGAACTGATGACGAAAACACTGATTTTTAGATTCACACTCTTTCATTCAACTATTATGTCGTATATTTCACCATGACTACAAATTCAAATATAAAGTCTGAAGATGTCATCATAATGTTGAAACATTCTTTCAAATTGTTCAATAAAAATCTGTCAAGTTAGAAAAGATTGTTTTCGTTACCATTAGCATTTTTGAAATAGATTTACATCAGATGACTGTCGTGCACATTCAAAATAAAACTTGAATGCACTTGAAAACTTCATTGCGAAAACATTATCATCTCAAATTTGCTTATTACAAATAAAGTACACCTCAGAACCATAAGCATATAATACTACACGATATATTACGAACTGTCTAAAAGATGTGGATTAAGTGATCATTTATAAAATAAGCACTGCTATCAATCTATGCAAATTTCGCCCATTAAATTAGTGAATCTAAAACAGCTACATTTAACGCTCGAAGTCATATTGATAATGAATATTCTTGTCTGCTGTAGACCAACCGGATTAATGGGAAAACAATAAACTGTCGCCATAACCTCACCCTGTAGATTTTCAACAATATAATTCACATAGTAATTGGCTTTTCAAATGAATGCAGAATTCATGCAGATAGGGCTAGATCAATTATTATTTATGATATTAGCTTGTACTCAATGGATTTGTGATGTCACTCACAAACAAATTGTTAGCGAATATTTTCGAGCATATTTTCCTGGTCAATTTAATAAGGGTTATCAGTTTTGACCTGTTTTGGGTGAATAGACCCCAATGATAAGTAATATATCGTCATAATTCAAATAAAACTAGTTTTTCGATTTTCACTATAATTAATTCAGAAACATGACCATATCGTTTCTCCAACACAGTGGCTTTTCAGTTTATATTCATAAACAGTTTATCAACATCTGATGAAGCCAGTGTGTTGGCGAAACGAGATTGTCATATTTTTTAATTGATTATAGTGAAAATCGAAAAACTACTTAGTTTTTTTCAAGTTATGTATTCAGATTTTCATCAAGTATCGGCCCAATCGATTAATGAATATATCGTCATATCTGACTGAGGCAAAACTTTTTTGTTATAAACATTTAAACTTATTTGATCCAAGTGTTTATCTTGATATGCGTTGGTTTTTTCTTTCATAAATTCTGATAAGACAAATTGGAAGAGACTGAAATAACGAAATATAAATTTTATTTCTTTTTCAATTTAATTAATATAATAATGAGTAATATAACATCACATCTGATTAATGCCAATTTTTTTTGTATGAGCATTTATACTTATTTGATCCAAATGGAAATAAGTGTTTATCTATATATGATTTGCTTTTAGCTTTCATAAATTGTGATAAGACAAATTGGAAGAGACTGAAATAAGGTAATATAAATTTTATTTCCTTTTCAATGTAATAAATATAATATTAAGTAATATAACATCGCATCTGATTGATGAAAAACTTTTTGTTATAAACATTTATACTTATTTGATCTAAATGAGAATAAGTGTTTATCTTTATATGAATTGGTTTTCTCTTTCAGAAATTCTGATAAGACAAATTGGAAGAGACTGAAATAACGTAATATAAATTTTATTTCTTTTTCAATATAATTAATAAAATAATAAGTAATATAACATCACATCTGACTGATGGCAAAACTTTTTTGTTATAAACATTTCAACTTATTTCATCCAGATGAGAATAATTGTTTATCTTTATATGAATTGGTTTTCTCTTTCATAAATTCTGATAAGACAAATTGGAAGACACTGAAATAACGTAATATAAATTTTATTTCTTTTTCAATTTGATTAATATAATAATAAGTAATATAACATCACATCTGATTAATGCAAATCTTTTGTGTTATAAACATTTATACTTATTTGATCCAAATGAGAATAAGTGTTTATCTTTATATGAATTGGTTTTCTCTTTCAGAAATTCTGATAAGACAAATTGGAAGAGACTGAAATAACGTAATATAAATTTTATTTCTTTTTCAATATAATTAATAAAATAATAAGTAATATAACATCACATCTGACTGATGGCAAAACTTTTTTGTTATAAACATTTCAACTTATTTCATCCAGATGAGAATAATTGTTTATCTTTATATGAATTGGTTTTCTCTTTCATAAATTCTGATAAGACAAATTGGAAGACACTGAAATAACGTAATAAAAATTTTATTTCTTTTTCAATTTGATTAATATAATAATAAGTAATATAACATCACATCTGATTAATGCAAAACTTTTGTGTTATAAACATTTATACTTATTTGATCCAAATGAGAATAAGTGTTTATCTTTATGTGAATTGGTTTTCTCTTTCAGAAATTCTGATAAGACAAATTGGAAGAGACTGAAATAACGTAATATAAATTTTATTTCTTTCTCAATATAATTAATACTATAATAAGTAATATAAAATCACATCTGATTGATGCAAAACTTATAATTATCACTTATTGATATACTTTAATGTTGGAAAGTACCTTAATGTTAGAAAAAACATAAAATTTGGCTCTTAATATTTTATGTTCTTTCTTATACATCGAAGGATAATACTGGCTCAGCATTTTCTTGGGAAGAGAAAATCTCTTCTGCCCCATGAGGAAACCTCTGAAATGGTGAAGTGGTGAGTCAGGTAATAGGAATTTATGGAGATTCTTGTACGTATGATTGTGTTTTGATGTACCTATTCAAAAAGTTATATAATACACTCTTAATTTTTTCTCGTTCGGTTTTATACCAGAAGAGTTGTCTTTTAATTGTGGTTTATTGTTCTGACACAAGAAAACTTCCGTATCAGAATCTTCCAAATGAAATCATATTATAAAATTGAGATATATTGAGATATACATACCGCGTATACATACCTCGCACATATTTTTCTCGAAACTCTAAACAATCACTATGAATTCGATTGTTCTATTTTCATTTCATTTTTATGTATTTCAATGGTGTCAATTACTTGAAACAATCTTAATTTATGTTCATATCATTTAATATACAGATAATGAATGACTATATCGCCATCTTTTTTATACTCAAACATGTAATTCGTTCGTAATTTCTACCGGAAGGTCCGTTCTGTATATTATTCGCAAAGTCGCCTGAACATTAAATATACATAGTTGGCCATGTATGTGTTGTCATAACACCGAGCCAGCACTCTTTGATGCTCACTTAGCTGTGATGCAGATTGCAATCTGAGAGCGGTGGTGCGAGTCGACCCTTCGTCGTTTTACATGCAATTAGCGGCATAAAAGAATTTTGAAGCAATTTGTCCATTGTATTCAACGCGTCTCTCGCTATCGTCCGAATCAATACTGTTACAGTGAAATCGTTGTTCATTTCTAGTTTGTATCTAAATTTATAACATCCCTTTGAATTCCAGAAAATAATTTTTTTTACGATATATCTACCATAAAAAGTGTTCCCTTTTATATCTTTTCCACTGAGTAGTGGAAATATTGCAATTATAAATGATGTATTGTCATTACACTAGATAATACTATTGGTCTATTGTTCAGATCACTCTCTTATTTCAGCAAAGTCTATGTGCAGTATTTACGAACAATATTTCCACTTTGAAGAAGCTGAGATTGCTATGTCGACCTCCCAAACCAATAGGGTGTCCCAAAATTAATGCCAGATTTAAAGAGTTTTTTTTGCTGAAATTGACCACATATTGCTGTGGTCAATATGTGGTTTCAACCAGACGGTGCCACATGCGATATATACCGTAACACTTCAATTACTGCATGAGACATTTTCGGTGATTACAATTGGCCCCCTAGATCGCGTGATTTAACACCATTACATTTTTATAAGGTTATTTCAAATCACAGGTCTATGTCTACAGGCCTACAACTACCCGTGCATTAAAGGAGGAGATTCAAAATTGCATCAACGAAATTCAGCCACATTTATGTAGAATGACCAAAAAAAATTTCAAGAAACGTGTGCGTTTGTGTATACAAAGCCGTGGAGGTCATTTGCCCGATGTGTTAATCCATAAATAACCTCATCCTATATACTTTCTCATTCAATAAAAAATTACAATCAGAAGACTAAAAACTGTGTTTTCTAATCAATTCAAATATTGAGTTAATTTTGCAACATCCTATATTTATCGAATTAGAAACAGTCATCTTGATTCCACCCCTGCACAAAATGATGAAAAATAAGTTAGGTATTTGTGTTATCGTGGAGTTTGAAGCAATTTTGTTCGACATCTAGCTGAAACTTGTGACGTTCTTGTCAAATCTGAACTATTATCTAGTAAAGTAAGACGACCCAGACTAACTAATTATTTTGTCGAAAAGCGTAGAGAACCAATTCGGCTTATAGTTAGGAAGAAGCTCAACCCTTGAAGGTAGACATTTGAATGATAGCAAGCTGGATATATTTATTAGCACGTCAATAGTTTGAAGTTTGTAGTTCAATTGAGTAGTATTAAGATTAAGCAGTATAAGTTTCTTGATGCAAAATATAATATTCAGTTTCTCTGATTATATTGAGAATTAAGAATTAAGCTCCAACAGATTATGCAAAAATTGATCTCTCTATAAATGAAAATTAATATTGAATTGAAGTGTTGATCAATGGTATCTTCATCAAACGCCATGTTTTGCTGGTAATCATTTATTTTTTTTACTTGGACTACAATCTACCGCCTAATAATATGGAATGCTATGAGAGGAGCTGTCTCTCTTCCTCGCACAATTCCATAGGCCGTCTTATTCACCAGTAGACGTTGTGTGTAGGAAACATCGAATAAATTGTTGAAAATAGTTAACATCGACATGGGACCCTTAAAATATCCTTCTGAAGTTTACTGTGCTTAAGTCAGTTTTCAACTGAATTCTATATATGAGTAAAGAGATATTTCGGATCCCAACCTGAATTACTTAACATCCTTCCAGATGCCAAAAAATGACAAAATTAAATTTGATTGATACGGGCTCTGCAAATTGATTTGAGTGGAATGCTTTTTACGTGAGCCTAACGAAGGTATTCCTTTGCTACCAGATTTCGAAAACTTTCGGAAACATCATTTATATTCTAGAAGCTTCACTTTGGCATAGGCTTGAAGTTAGTGGAATGTAAAAATAGCACTCTCTTTTTTCTGATCACAAAGTTTGTTCACGAGTCACCACATTATTGGTGATATTCCAACGGTTGGATTATTATCCTCATATTGTTGATTTTTTCTCTTTTGAAATGAATGGTGACATCGTCGAGGAGAATAACAGTAAGTCTGTTTCATGTATTCAATATAATTGTATAAGACTGCTTGTTTTGCGTGTACAATTAAAGGAATCTTTTCTCTCATGAACTTCAGCTACCCAGATATCTGGAGACTACGGACAAGTTATTGGCGTGTGTGATATTTAATTACAAACTTCTTATGGCGACCATGTTACAAAGCCATACAGTTTATATAGAAGAGGAGGTCAATAAACATTCCACTAATCCTAATACGAGTATTAACAAATCGTGGCTCTGTGGTAGCAGGGTGGCAGTTGTTGGCAAGAAACGAGCTCAAAGGATAAATGACATTCATCAGTGCAAGTCTCCTGAGTCTCCTTCAGATTCAGTAAGGCTATGTCTTTGACTATAACCTTTTTAACGTTAATAAACGTCAAATAACGTCTAAATGACGTTATTTGAATCGAAACAGTATAGAACGATTGGAAAATATTCATGGAAATGTGGCGATAGTTTATTGAAAATCTGTTGATGAAGTATCTAGTCGAGTAAATATCAATCAAATTAGAAAAATTATAATCCAATTTCAGACTCAATCTTGGAAAGTCATATCCTCCCTCCATTCTCAAGTCCGCAATTGCATTCAGTTCACTTATCGTTTCAGGTGGAGTTCAATGAACTTGTGGAAATCGTATTAAAATCGATTTAATTGTTTAAGATATCCCGGTAAAACATTCTTCAGAACTTGATATCTCAACAATATTCAATATGGAATATTGGACCGACTTATTTTATTGGAGAGAAATGCTTATCTCACATTAGATGACTAAAAAATTTTTGGAAACTGCATTCAAATCCATGTAGTAGTTTCTGCCTGGGGCGTGTATAAATATACACAAATACACCAAAATTCTGAAAATTGATGATTTGGTCTCTTATGTCTGATAAAGACGTCTTGAAATCGTATTTTCCATTTTCTCTAATGTACAGACACTGACCTCTATATTTTATATGAAGAACATAACTTTTTTCATCAAAATAAAACCGGCAATAAAATCCATGAGTGCCGGTTTTGTATGTTCAATATTACTCAAGTAATGAAAGTGAGTATTAGTGAACAAGTATCGGACGATGAAACCACTCTAAAAGTTACTTAGACAACTCAATCTAATCTCAACATGTCATTTACGTCAACATGACCTTTAAAGTTTGATTTCTATTTACAAAGGCCTCTTTAACGCTAATCAACCAAGGATTGAAAATGTGCAGGTCGTTTTGGACCGGCTTTATGTGGATGTTTACTCAATTTTTGAATCGATCCAAACCGCCTACGCCAAGAGACGACACAACTCTAGGTGCGAGCATAGCGATTCAGGGATTCGAGCATCCTGAATTTGAAGTATCTCTGTTAATTATGCCCGGAATTCCTGGGGGAATGTATTGCATGGAGTTGGATAATTCGTTGATTATGATAAATGTGGGAGGAGTGACAATACGTGATATTATTCGGTTAATATAGAGATAAGCGGAATAACTTGACGTACCTGTCGCATCTCCCCAATGTACAAAAAAGACTGGGAGAATTGAATTTTGCCCTTTGTGTTATGGGAGGCGCCCCCAAGAGATAATATTTGAGTTTCTGGAAAATAACTTTTTTAGTGTTTTTATTTACACATGATAAAAATCTCAATATTATGTTAGTATTTATATATATATATATATATATATATATATATATAAATGTTATGAGTTATCGGCAAAATAGGAGGGCACTATGAATAAATTTCAACGAATTTGTTTGCCTGGTCTATATTTCGACTATGATCATAGTCTTCATCAGGACTCTTAAATAACAGATATTAACAAAAATATCATGATAAAAATTTTCTTTTACAACTTACGGCTACTAGGTAAAATGTTTGGCCAACACCATCAACAGGAGTGCGTGTACTTAAAATATATATGATATTGTACAGGAACCTGGATATTAATGTTATAATGTAAAATATAAAAATATAAAAATTATTATGAACAACCAACCAAACAACGATAGAACATAGATGACAGGGGCACAGAAAAATGTCACCGAAAAAGCACAGAAGGCGAGAGAGTAAATCACTGTAACAACAAATGTCATACTAAGCACGTAACACAAAAAGTCTATTAAAATTGTAGGCTGTCTGCGAAGGTTATTTAAAATGAATATATAAATATTATATATTATAAATTCTTTGAAAATTTTGACGAACCTACCAGTTTTGTCAAATCTATCAATTATATACGTAATGGATATAAATATCGAATTCTCTGACAGCTGTGTTCAACTTTCAACTAGAATTCATAATGCAGTATTATTATTATTTATACAATTTTATTTTTCAATTCATTTATAAGTTAGTTATTTTTCACTTTCTAAGTCATTTCTCATAATTTCCATTGAATTTCCTCTATGAATCTCCACAAATACGAGTTTACAAATAAGAGTTGATCGTTCGATAGATCGACGAGTCGCTTCTGCTACGGTGATTACCTACAATTTCCGTGAGATTTACTTTGTTGTTAGCACTCAGGAAATTGGGTTCGTTCAAGGTGCTCGAAGTTGATTTTCGTTCTGAATTTGATAACCACCAGTATGATGGAAATATTCCTGGTGATAATCAGCTTGTGTAGAAAGTAGACATAAAATGCATAGCCATGATCAAGCTCATGAATGAAACTATAGTATCCATTCGGCGTTTTTTACTCATTAAAATTGCAATGGTTACGGAAATAAATGTTTTCTAGATTAACACACTTTTATTAAACATTGGGTCTTAGTTTCACCATCACAATGGCCTCTTCGGGCTGTAAAAGTTCTACCTAGGTTATTAACGAGAATATATCTACATGTATAGATACGCAAAAATTCTACTTATCTATACATGTAGATATATGAGAAATGTACATGGAAGATATATGAGAAAAACGTTATTATATAATAAGTTCTTCATTCTCAAGATGTATAATACCCAATTACAGAAAATAATAACATAATGTTAAATACTAACTGAATAGTTAAAATCAAAAAGATATAACAAAGAGCTCAACTCAATCTAATCTGAAAAGAATAGTAACTAATATCTACAATATAGCATTCAATGGAATATTACAAAGAACTCAATATAAATCATTTCATTTTAGTCAATTTTCTTTGTTCACGTAACTCCTAATAATAATTTCTATGGAGTAAAAGTGAATTTCACAATTATTGGCAACTTTATTGAATGTAGAGTCCATAAACCAAATGGAGGAATGTAATAGGGAGTTGGTCCTCGGAGTCTATAGGTGGAATAATTCTGTGTTTCGAGAATTCTGAATTTTGCCTAGGAACACGAAATTTCAAAGCGGACAAGAGAGGAGGACAATCAATACTATTGTGCAGTAATTTGTATACAAATTTGAGTGATAAAGTTTCTCTTTAGCTCTGCAATGAGATTAAAATAAACCGACTCAATAATTCGTTATGATTGACTTGTCTCTGTGGATAAATTGTATCGTCCCTCCAAACTAAGAATTTCAAGAACGTTCTCTGAATAGCCTCAAAATGGCGTTGATGGCAAGTGTAAATAGGATGCCAGATCATGCTGCCATACTCCAACTTGCTACGGATTAGGGTATTAAATAGTCCTATGAATGTTGAGGAATTATTGAAATATCTGCCATTGACATATAACGAATCCATATATTTTCGAGGTAGATGAAATAAGTTGGCTGATGTGTGGGACAAAGGAAAGCTTCTGGTCGAAGACTACACCAAGATTTCTCACCTTATCAAAACGAGAAATAACGCTATCGACGCTATAATCCCAGTCAATTCGGTCTATTTTCTTTGTGAAAGGGACAACATTACATTTTGACACATTCAAATTCAAATAATTGTCCTCACACCAACTAGCAACATGGTCCAGCGAGAGCTGAAGTTGAATACAGTTGTCCTGTGATCTAATTTGATGATACAGTTTCAAATCGTCTGCAAACATCAAATGCGGAGAGTGAATATTATCCATCAGATCATTTACAAACAGAATAAATAACAGTGGACCAAGATAAGACCCTTGAGGTATTCCAGAGGTAGGTATGAACTCAGACGACTGTATACCCTCCAGCTCTACGAATTGACGTCGGTCAACCAAGTAAGAATGAAAAAGTTTGGTGAGGCTACCAGAGAATCCAAATTTGTCGCGTAATTTCTGTACCAGGAACGTATGAGCAATTTTATGAAATTCTTTCTGAAAATCTGTGTAAATCACATCAACTTGACTGGTGGAGTCGAGTACTTCAGAAACGTAATGAGAATGTTTTCTGCATTAGATCGCTTGAACAAGATCTCATTGTCATGAATCCATATTGCTCAATATTAATGCCGTTTCTGACGGCTGGATATATAGCATTATAGACTACAATTTCAAAAAGGAACCTTTATCAACGGAACATCATCCAAGATAATGCTTTTTAAAATATTTGTCTGTTTATCTGCTTGTCTGTGCGTTTGTGCATGCTTATCTCAGAAACGACTCTTCCGATTTAGACGTGATTATCAACTTCGTCTTTTTCACCTCTCTAATATTAAGAGGAATGTTTCTGATTCAGCATTCTCTTCAGAAGTGTATTAGTTTTCGTCTAACAAAACCTGACAAACTTATGGTGGTAAGTCAGCCAATTTAAAGCAGTCATATATAGTTATATAAACATAGTCGATTTTTCGTGTACTCATCCAGAAAATTTATGTTTCATAATTAGTTTTTTGCTTTCGTGTAAAAAATTTATTGTACACCAAGAAAAATGAGTTTTGAGATATATTGTTTGATGATTGGTGTGTGTTTATTCCACAAGTGTTATTTGAAAGGTTTTTTATATTGTTATAAATGGAATTGGAATCTTTAATATTAATTTTTTTGTTAGTATTATTCTCTGAATGTTGAGGAATAAGTAATATTTCTAATATTTCTCTACATTTTTCGCCTTTCCCAAGTGTAGTTGTATTAATATAATTAATGTACTTAATGTTTTTCACGAAATTTCAAGTAATTTTTTTCATTTAGGGCATTGATTTGGGTTTTTGCATATTTATGGTTTCAATTCGTGCTCATAAATTTCGTGATTCCATAATAATTGATACATGCATAATAATTGATATATAATTTTAATATTCAAAATTTGAGACTAAGTTTTTACTTAGTTTTTTCAACTTTATTAATGATATATAATTGTTCATTTCTTTATATTGTTTTCCTATATCATCTCTTGTGTTTTTACTCAACATGAGCCTAAAAAGAATGCCAATCTATAATCAGACTGGAAGTTATGAATCTCATTATACCGTATCATACTTTCCAGCAGGTCAAGCTGTCTCAAGTCTTATCCGTGCTTCTACGTCGTTTTACCTCCATGCCGTGAATTTGATGGACATTATACGAACGCAAGAACATTGAAACTCATGTGCATGTCTAATTGTTCATTGAATTATTCGATACGGGGTATAAGGAAGCGAAATTAGTTTAGATTACTGCTACACTCCTCTGGCAAACAAATGGATCCTTATTCCACACACAATGGATCGTGTTATTCCTAAAAACGTGTGACTAGCGCTGTTTTTATATTCCATAATCTCAATTGCATGCTCAATCTTCTCATACATATTCATGAGCCTTGTTAACAAATTCAAACTGCGATTACACTTGCTTCTTGCGTCGCGATTTCCAGAAATCATAAATTGAGGCAATAAAATGAATGAAATCAGTGTTCACATAGTGCAGGCTGTTAGACCAGCGAGGTTTATCTACTTTGAGCCTTTTAATCATGTATTTTCAGGAAATGTTTCCATAATATCATTTCTTATAAAATAATATCAATGATATTTCGCAAATTTAGGAGTACGACTTCATCGTTGGATGATACAACAATAGTGGTAAAGTAATAACTAAGAATAAGCATATATTTCCAAGAGGTAACTACCCAATTACAGGAAAATACATAATGAATAAATATGGTTACTAAAAATATCAATAACGACATAGATATACAATATTAAAAATAATTATAATAATAAAAAATATTATCATATATAATAATTTGAATCTATAATGTCAATATCTAAATATTCAATCATAATAATAATCAAGAAGACATCTCACTCAGAACTCAAACCGGAAGAGATCAAAATACCTCACTGGTTAAGATTTGAATACACATTAATGATATAAACAAGTCAATCTCAGTGCAAATCACAGCAGCTTGATACCTGGTTGGCAGTAGAACATGCAAAGCTAAGCGGCGATTGCGAGAAAAGATTGGTTCTGTTGGTTTTTGAGAAAATGTCTTATTCTGGTACACCTCTGAGGAACGAATAAATTAAATTCACCCAAAAGCTCGAGATTACCATTGGGCAAATTGAATAAAAATTTCAATGCATTTAAACTTCTCCTGCTGTGGAGGCTCCTAGTGTCAAACCTCGATAGCATACAAACGTGATCACAACCCCCTCTTGAAATGGCTCTCGAAATGAGAGCCATTTCAAGAACTTCCTCTGCAGTGCCTCCAGGCGGTTTATGTGACAATTATATATTTGTCTCCAAACAAGACAGCCATCTCAGGTTTGCTTCTCACTAGGGCATTAAATAAATGGACCAGTGTTGAAGAATTCGAAAACAATCAACCATGGCGGACAATGAAACCTAAAATTTGCTATATCATAAAATTAATTGGTTGATATGATGTATGAATGAGTATTTTTGATCAAATACTAGGCCGAGATCCTTAACCTCCAGAAGTCGAGTCAGATTACACCTTAACAAACACCTTATAAATAACTTTAATTCAACAAATACAGATACTAATGTCTATGTTCTTCTTCTTCTCAGTCGTTCAATCTTCTAACGACAGAATGGTCGTAATCGTGTCTCGGTCTTGTGCCACTGCGTCCCAAGCGATACGGCGCCACACTGTTCTATGCTTAGCGGCTCTAGAGTTTTCATTGATTCTGGAATGCGTCACAGATTTTATTAGATCTGTTCACCTTGTTGGAAAGCGCCCACGCGATCTTTTGCCCTCGACTTTCCCTTGGACCACCAATCGTTCAATAGAGTCTTCGTTTCGGGTCATATGTCCAAAGCATTTAAGGATTCCCAGCTGCACAGTCGACGATAACCTCTCTTTGATATTCAGCTCTTTCAGAATCGAGACGTTGGTCCTATGCAGTCCACGGAAAAATATATTATATCTTGATATATTATGTAGATACACAATATATCAAGAACATAAAACAACTAGGGAAAATGAAAAGATTAACAGAAAAACAAAGTGGTCACAAAGAAAATCAATGAAGAGGAATCTAACAATAATAAAATCGTTCTAAAGAATCATCATTGGAAGAGTTTTGAATAATCCAACTGAAAAAATGCTAAAAAATTTATATTTGTTTATAAGAAATTAGCCCGGTCAAGATAGATATTGATCATTGCATAAATTCACAATAAGCTGAAAATTTACAGGCACGTGAGGGATACCACTCACGTGTGTGTGTGTGTGTGTGTGTGTGTGTGTGTGTGTGTGTGTGTGTGTGTGTGTGAGTGTGTGTGTGTGTGTGTGTGTGTGAAAAATGTTATTCATGGATAAATGTCTCAAAAATGGGGTTTTCCGATCTTCGACCAAACGGCTACCTTTACGATAGAAATAGTTGGGAATTATTGTGGATCTGGTAATTATCTACAAAAATGTCTTCCATACTTTTTCTGTACCATTTTAGAGAAAAAGCTCCTCAAAAGTTACCTTCAGGAGTATTCTCCATAATTGATTAGTTAGAGAATAGACAGTACTCCAATATGGAATCACTTAAAGCACAACGTTCATGACTATCTGTGGCCTACTCATCATTAAACTGTCCAAATATTCATATACAAATTCTATGAAATGAATAATTATTTTTAATTAATTCAAATTAGTTTCATAGAAAACAATAAAAACCGAATTCTGCTCGAATTTGGTCATGTTACATCCCACTCTAGCAAAAATTTCATTGAAAACAAAGAAAATGAATAATTAGGAATGTACGAATAATAGAATCTTTCTAAATAATCATCCAAAAATTCGAATAGTTTTGAGTAATTCAACTGAAAAGACTGTGGAAAAATATTACTGAATATTACTGGTGAAAATTTACATCGATTCTCAAGGAATTAGCCCGGTAAAGATTGACCATTTCATAAATTCACAACAAGCAGAAAATTTACAGCCACGTGAGGGATACCACTCTTATGAAATACTGAAAAGTCCCCAGTCACTGGATGACTGGGGACTTTTTCCTATTTTCCTATCCAGTTTTCCTATATTTTAGCCAAAAGGTTAGTTTTACGATAAAAATAATTAAAACTAAAATTGCAGATGTAGTAATCACCCACAAAGTTCTTTCCATACTTTTTTTGAAGATTAACCATTTGTGAGAAAAAAACCATACGAAAGTTGGATGGAGCTGTATCCTCCATAATTTATCAGGTACATAAGGTTCAGTACCCCAATATGGAAGCATTTAAACCACAAAGTTCATGATTATCTGTGGCCTACTCATCATTAAACTATTCCAAAATTTCCGTTACCAATGCTCTAATATAAACAATGATTTTCAAATAATTCAAATTGGTTTCATAGAAAACTACAAAATTCAAATTCTGCTTCGAATTACGTCATGTTTCATTCCACTTGCAGAATTCCTTAGAAATTTTCTGGCAGCTCTAGCAAAAATTTCATTGGAAACATTCTCGATTTTGCTAATCTGTTAATTTCATAATCGAATTGAATGAATGATAAGTTATGTGTTCAGAAACAATCCGGAATTTGAATGACTGAAGCTACTTAGTACAGTAATCATTAAGTTTGTTCCAACCTCACTAAAACTGTTGACTGTACGCTCACGCTCATGCGCAGTTAGGAAAATTTGTTCCAACCAACATATACAATTTTCTATCAACGGACTCGTTAGAAATTGTTACTTTACAATGGACTACTTATGCCATAACGTCACAGAAAGGGGCGGAGCCAGGAATTAGCTAAAGGAACAAGATTATAACGGTATCGACCTGTAAGAAATATTTTATTCAGTGCTTTCGCATTTTTATACTTATATTGTCATTCATATTTTGTTTTGGAACCTGTCATCTAAAGAAAAAGTTTTCAAGCCGATTTATTCAATTAAATATGCTCACTTGGGTAAAAACGGATTTGATTTGTTTAAGAATCAGGCTCTTTAAACAAGATACACAAATTGAAGTTCTTATTATATCACCAGAAACCAGAAAACAATTAACATCTTTTGTGTCATTTTATACTGATAAACTTATTTTTTTGAAGTCAGTATGACGTCATACTTAGGCAGTGCATTAAAATGAAACTTTTTGTGACATACATAACCTTTAGAGCTCTATAAGTTTCAAAGTTTGCGCGCGCATACGTTTATTGCCATTTTGTGAGAATATTAATGATTCACGATTTATTTAACAATTATATAGTCAACATGTTTCGAGCTCAATATTCAATTGTGTTTCACCAAGAGTTACGCGAGAATTCAATCTCATTCATTTTATAAGAATGGTTACGATACCAGAATTGCAGGTTGAAGCAAACAATTTGAAAACTATTACAGTGGGCCACCACATTTTGCTATATATATATATATGAAAAATTCTAGTAAAGGAGAGTCATGAATAATTTCTTGAAAACAGTATTATACAATTTGCTGCAATCTGCTAATGATATAAAATTTATGAAATAAACGTGTCAATATAGGAAACCCATCTAAATGGTAACTTACACAGGATTCAATTTCAACAGCCTCACATTTACGTGATCAATTTAACAATCTTCTGCATCTGACCACGAAAAATAAGCTTGCGTTTTTCAATTCCAACTAATTCCTCACAAACCATAGCTTTTTTACGAATGGATAATAGCCTTTTCTGATTTATTGAACGTTTGAAATTTAGTTACACGCTTCTCAGTTATGCCTCCGATTAAATTCAAGCTTGTTCGTCTATAATGAATGGTAAATAATACAATTCGTTCACACACACACACACACATATATATATATATACATACCTACATATATATATATATATATATATATATATATATATATATATATATATATATATATATATATATATATATATATATATTTTGAATGTTTTTAGCAAAAATCATAAATTAATTTTTTTTTTCTCGAATTCTTAAAAGTGGCTGACCTGATATTGGAACCTTTAAAATCGGTTATATAAATCATAAATTATTGATATAAATTATATAAATGTAAATTATATAATATCGGCAGTAGGGGCGAAATTAAGATGCGGTCCTTCATCAGGAAGCTAAAAATTTAATATAAGAATACAATTCAACAGAACTGCAGTGGACCACTTACTTTTCACCTGTGGTAAAGACCAAAAACACACCAAGAAAACTCATCTACAGGTGAGAATACAAGAGATAGGTATCACCGACATCGAAAATACGCAATAATGAATATTAAGATTTTGAAAAGCTAACAATTGTCCAATACTTATTATATAATTGAGGTTAATTACTAGATTAGCTCTGATTGACAAACGACAAACATAAACACGAACGTCACACTCCAATGATGGACTCCTCTCTACGAACAGGTTGGCCAGTCCTTATCCAATGACAAAAGCATTCTGATGAACAACCGCATTTGTGTACGAAATATAGATGATGGATTGAAGAGTGTGTCCTTAAATTCACCCTTACTGCCGAGTACCCAAAGAAGAAAATTTAAATAATAAAAGATACGGCAACTTTTCTTGTAATATATATATATATATATATATATATATATATATATATATATATGTTTGAACGTAGAGATTCACGGATGGAAAAATATAATGGTATATTGTTCCGGGAATACATCCGTTGGTTTGTTGAGTGCCTGTTGGGAACAGGCAGACGTTTCGTCAAGGTCTCACTTGACATTATCAATGCTTCAAATGATGGTTATCGATTACTCGGAGTCTGGTGACTGAAAAGACCAACAATAACCAACGGATGTATTCCCGGAACAATATACCATTATATATATATATATATATATATATATATATATATATATATATATATATATATATATATATATATAAAGTAAGAACAAGGTTTATCAGGTTGAAAATGGAGTTAAGAAATTTACCTGAGATTTACGTTGCTTGTTTTTGTAACAGCCGTTTGCATATGTACATTCCTCACGTGGAATTTTGTGTTGTTTTGTTCTGTGTCTTTTTTTTTCAATGAACATCCAAGTTTGAACATCTAATAACTTGAACTACGCCGTTCTGATGATAGCCAATTAGCTTGAAACATATGTAAACGGCTGTTACAAAAACAAGCAACGTAAATCTCAGGTAAATACCGTAAATTTCTTAACTTATATATATATATATATATATATATATATATATATATATATATATATATATAATATATAGAAATATATAATTTACGAAGATTTATTTGAAAACAGGATAAGTGGAATGAGGGACTGATTTATTTCGAATACTACATTTATTCTATGCCTACGTTTCGGGTCGTAACTGATCCTTCATCAGGGGTATATTCGAGGTGAATAAACTTTATGTTTGGATATATTATATCAGTATCAGTGGAATTTCAAAGATTTATAGTAGTGGGTAAATGATTGAAAATTTTTACACTCTGGTATAAAGCAGAACGTTCAAATCCATAGGTTCTATGTTTGGAAAACAACATTTTAGGAATATTTCTTGTTACAAACTTATGATTAATTGATAATTTCATCTATTTGCTAGCATTTTCCTTGGCATATAAGCAGTTAAGGTTGTATATACAAGGAAGAGTGAAGATTGATTGTTATAGATACCTGATGATAACCCGAGGTAGTACAGAGGTAGTTCCATCTCCAAATCTAGATGTATACCGGTCACACGTACTGGAGAGAGGGTGCAAGAAATTCCACGACATTTCTACTACAGCCTTTAAACCCGCGAATCTGGACAATACGTTTCAGCAACCGGCAGCGGAAACCTCAACCAATAATTCCATTGTAATTTGAATTTTACTTATTGCAAAATACTCTAGTAAAGGCTACTTCTGTTATGACAAATGTTGACTAAACATTCGAACCAGAAAAATTCTTCCACTTTCCATATCGTCCGTAGTTTTGCCGCCTTTGATTATTACAGATTGAACAGACGGGACCAAATAACGGGTGATTTTTTAACAGTCAAGTTTTTTGAGTTGGCGGCACTGGTTGGTAATGGCATCCAAATGTCATTTGTCGAAGTGAAAAGTTTTCAGTATACTCTGCCATTTCAACATGAGAAGACTTACAAACGATTAACGATTGCAAATTGTTGAAATTTCGTATCATAATTCGTGCTCTGTGAAAAATGTGTATCGTTTGTTACGACCATATTATGGTAGTCATAATCGACCTGGTGAATCAACAATTCGTGCTGTTATCACCAAATTTCGAACCAAGTTTACTTTGTTGAACATTAAACCATTGTCTAGCATGCATACACTGCGTACTGAAGAGAATATTGCAACCGTAGCGTACAGGTTAATGAGGATCGTGAAATGCCAATTCGTTGCCGTTCTCAGCATTCGGCATGTGTTACTCAACCACATGGAAAATTTTACATGTTGATTTGAAATTTGAAAGCCTATAAAATTCAACTTCTGCAAGAATTGAAGCCGAATGACCTACCACAACGTCTAATTTTTGGTGAATGGGCCTTAGAACAGCTTAATGAAAATCCGCTGTTTTATCGAAACATTGTGTTAAGCGATGAGGCTCATTTCGGGCTTAGCGGATATGTAAATAAACAAAACTGTCGCATCTGGAGTGATGAACAGCCACATGCCATACACGAATTACCGATGCATCCCGAAAAAACGACAGTTTGGTGTGTTTTATGGGATGGTGGCATCATCGGTCCATTTTTCTTCAAAGACAACCGTGGAAGAAACGTTACCTTCAACGGCGAATGATATCAAGCCATGATACGCAACTTTTTGCCCGAGTTGAACATGGTTGACATGTGGTTTCATCAAGACGGTGCCACATGCCACACATGTGAAACAATGGACATGTTTAAGGATGAATTTGGTGAGCAGCTCATCTCTCGAAATGGCCTTGTGAATTGGCCGTCAAAATCATGCGATTTGGCGCCTCTGGATTATTTCTTGTGGGGTTATGTAAAGTCGTTAGTGTATGTGGACAGGCCGAACACGATTGAAGTCTTACACGATAACATAACACGCGTAATTCATGGGAAACAGGCCGAAATGCTCGAAAAAGTGACGCAAAACTGGACCTTCCGAATGGACCATCTGATACGGAGCCGCGGACAACATTTACATGAAGTTATCTTTGAAATGTAATTCGCAAAGGCCAAGTTATCAATTTCAATAACAATTTCGAATATATTATGTATGCAATTTTGAATATATATTGATGCAAATTGAGTGTTTTATTCGATTTAAAAAAAAAACTACATTAAAAAATCACCCATTATATCACTCAATCTCAAAATTCCTGAAAATGAATGAATTTAGTACAAAAATAATGACCTCTGTATTTCTTTCTAAAGAAATTATTTCAGTTAACGTATGAAATTTCCGTGCTATCTCATGAACTCTAACTGAAAGAAAATAGTGGAATATAAAACCGGCTTATACATTTAAGTTTCACCGGAAATTATATTACTTTTACGATCAGGAGAAGATCACACTCGGAATACTCACTTTTTGTGAGTATTCCGAATGAGAGTAATCAAGATTTTCCGCTTTTCTACATATTGCTTGTATTTTTTGTCACAAATGCGAATACTTTTCATGTTAGATTTACACGAAATTGCTCTGGGGGGATGTTTCAGACTGAATCCATGAGCTGCGACGGAGAATTCATCTGATGAATTATTGATATACCTTTATGAAAATCTATGAAAGAGAAAGTAAAGAAGCAGTATTTTGATATTTACTACGCAAGCACAACAATTAAACACAATATATTCCAATAAGCCTTTACAAAAGTCACATGAAAATGAGTGCATATAAAGATTTAAGGCGCCCAGAAATGATTTTGGATGACAACCTTTCATATCCATTTTACGTTATACAAGCACGCTGACACTTCTGAACGAGAATCCCTTTTCATTACGCTACCTATATTGCCAAAAACATCCAACTAAAGACAATAAAGTAGAAGACAAAATAATAATGCTGGCATAATAATGTGACAAATAAACAGAATCAAGACATAGGAATACTCAGTAGTAGACTAGTAAACCACAAAAAATTTGAGAAATCAATGGAGAAAATAGTAATATTGCAATTTATGTTGAATACTTTCGAGATATAGATTTACTGATTTCAATATGCTTAAGTATTACTCTCTGTTTTGAAGTTAGAGGCTTGAAATCAGAACCAGAGTTCTTTTAATGATCAATGTGCTATTGGGGAAATCAGACTTCACTCAGGAAGTGTTAATATGAAAATAGGAGTATTTTGTTAATTTTGGGAAATGAAAATTATCAGCAACTGAAGAAATGAAGATATCTTTATCTTACCTGAAGTTTTAGATGTGAACCAGAGTAATTATATAATATTAATACCTTGTATAAAAACACCTAATAATAATGTAGGTTGCTATTGGAGAAAACTGGGAGTTTATTTTTTGGGAAATGAAAACGATCAACAAATAAATAAATGAAGATATGCACTATGTCCAGGCCTGAAAACAAAAACAATCAGAAGAAATAAAACACTGAAATGAATTAGAGGATAGAGGAATTAGGAGAATAGGGAAGCAGAAAGCGGATGGAAACACAAAAAAATTGTACTTTATTATCTGGCTTTCATGGTTATTTTACATGTATTTAATATACAATTATGATATTTGTAACAATAATAATGACATTTAAATTTCTTATATACGACATCAGGTGATTTAAATGAAAATATTTTTCAGTACAATATACTAAGGCTTATAGTGCATCAGATATAATTTCCAGGGTATTAAATTCAAAATATCGGCAGAAAACAATTAACAGTAGTGTTTCTCGAACATTAAATTTACCGCCAAGATAACGAAAAGAATTAAATTGAAGACTGGAGAAAAGGAGGTTTTTATTTCAATAAAAGAGAATTGAATTTAATTTGATTTTTGCCTTGTTGAAAAGAACTAATAGTAAAAATATTAATTTAGCAATAGCTATTATTCATGTATACATTTAGGTTCAAAATATATTATTAAGAATTACTTGATTGAGACGAAGTTAGCTAATTTACCCTTAAGTACTTTAAAGTGACTAACTGTTTTTATGGTGCTAGGCAATTCATAAATGTATTGAATGCTTCATAAAATATACGATTTCTAGATTTAGAACGTTTACAAACTTGATACATTTTTTATTACTCTATATGGAAAAATATTGTTTTTAATTTTAAATATAAATATATAGGTAGTATTCTCTGTTTAACTGACATTAGTTCTAAGCAATTTAACATGGTTTCGATTGGAGTATATCTATTACATTTCAAAATTGTTCGTATAGCTCTATTCTGTAATCTTTGTAGGTGCTGAGTTTCGTGTTTGCTCAATCCGAATAGCAGAGTGAAACAATATTCAAAGTTTGGCAAAGTTGATTTGCTTGGAGATTTCAGACGATATGAAGTCGACGTGAATATTGAAGCTCAATATCTCATCAACGTAACGTCGAAATATTTAACAACCAACCTTCACCCTTTCAATGTTCTGGTTTCCAATTTCAATTGCTAAATTTTCGTTACTATTCAGCTTCAGAATTTCACTTGTACCTAAAACTGTAAATTTAGACTTTTTCACATTCAGCGATAAACTGTTATCGCTTAGCCATTCATTTATTGCTGCCAAGTCTAACATAAATCACTGTACTTTCTTCGAATAATCGTATAGAGCATTTTTTCGCTTGAAAAAGAATATCATCAATGTATAAGGAGAATAGCAGTAGACCTAAGACCGTACCCTGAAGTTCGCCAAAATCAACTCCAATGCTGTCCGAAAGGAGACCATTAAACTTAACTTTTTGAGATCGTGAATGTGAATAAGAATTGAAGTTTCGAATTCGCTTTTGAGTTCCAACAATTAATATGAATTTTAATTTAATATGTGAGCTTATTTTGTGACACCAGCTAAGTCGAGTTCTGGAATAATTCTGGAGAATCTTGGCCTGAAATCTGACTCACCATCAGGAAGAATCAACCAGTAAATCTTGTTTTAAACCCCTAGAAGTCCTCCTAATTGATGATTCGGTAAGAGTTTACGAACCCCACTTTGAGCTACTTTTATGTATAGCATATGTCGATAATAGTGAAGGTGATTTTGAAGTTTGTCTGGTGTTAAAATTGCTGGAATGGGATATGTATTCGATAGAATAGGGTGTGTTAGAATTCACCAAGCTTATTGTTCCATAACATACCCAAACAGTGCAAAAGGAAAAACTTATTCAACGATTTAATCGAATGTATCGCAATAAAGTCCGACAAAAGCGTTTTTTATCAAGTGATTGACTCTCAGTGCACGCCACTGTCTCTCTTCCACAAATGCGGTAGTCGGAATGTACGAATAAATTCATTGCTTTTATTTTGCAATCAACAAAATAGTCTATTGAGTGTTTCCGCGTTGTACTGATAGATTCCTATGACTTTTCGATTGAATGCGACCGATTCAAATAAGCTTGTTGGAAATCTCAAATTGCGATCTGGATTGCGTACAGTTAACCGGCGTACTGGTAACCACTTCATCTGCCGCTTGTTGTATTTCGTCCGCGTAAAATACTTTTTTTGTTTTACGGAAAAGCTGCGCTATTTTCACGCCGAATGGTGATGTAGGAATATTGATTTCTGAAGATCCGCAACAGAGAATGATAATAAAGAAGAATGCAGATATAATTATATCAACGATCAAAGGGATATTGCAAAATGATGATTCAGCCAGTAGAAATTCATTACTTTTTTATTATTAAATACTTAAAGTAAGCATTTTATTATTACAATCTGGTCACTGTGGACCAATGAGCAATTTGATTTTAAACTAATTGACTACTTGAATAAAGGGTGTTTCTTTTAGAGGTATAGAACTTCAAATTGCAATAACACAACGATAGATCATTCGATTGACAAGAATTTTTTTTCATTCGAAAGAAAATCTTTTGGCATTACATTTCAAATATGTCTTCTTTCATATGACCGCAACGGCCGGCCCGGATATAGTCCAATCTGGACGTCCAATTTTCGATGACTTTTTCCAACATTTGTGGCCGTATATCGGCAATAACACGGCGAATATTGCCTTCCAAATGGTCAAGCGTTTGTGGCTTATCCGCATAGACCAATGACTTCACATAGCCCCACAGAAAATAGTCTAGCGGTGTTAAATCACAAGATCTTGGAAACCAATTCACAGGTCCAAAACGTGAAATTAGGCGGTCACCAATCGTGTATTCCAATAAATCGATTGTGGCACGAGCTGTGTGACATGTTGCGCCGTCTTGTTGAAACCACAGCTCCTGGACATCATGGTTGTTCAATTCAGGAATGAAAAAGTTAGTATTCGTGGCTCTCTACCGATCACCATTGACTGTAACGTTCTGGCCATCATCGGTTTTTGAGTAGTACGGACCAATGATTCCACCAGCCTATAAAGCGCACCAAACACTCAGTTTTTCTGGATGTAACGGGGTTTTGACATACACTTGAGGATTATCTTCACTCCAAATGCGACAGTTTTGTTTGTTGACGTATCCATTCATGGACGATTTTGTCGACGATAAATGGACGTAGTGCGCGATACGTATTCCACACAGAACCATTTTTTTCGAAATAAAATTGCACTATTTGCAAGCGTTGTTCAGGCGTGAGACTATTCATGATGAATTGCCAAATCAAACTGAGAAAAAATCACTTCTCAGCTGTTAAATCGGTCGCCACCTTCAACAGTAATGCCAACTTAAAGTTCTATACCTCTAAAAAAAAGAGCCGTTATAACTTCAACTAAGGTATACTCATCAGCGTTCCTTATATTCTAGTCCTATATTATTAGAGTTACACTAAAACTTAACATGTAATACGAGCACTGTTTTTCGCAGTCACTTTCACTTCACTAACTCAAACGGTTTTATTCTTTTAAGTCTTCTTTTAATGTTAGTGTCTAGCAAATGAATAGCTTCGATATTAACATGTTGATGAAGCCTTTTTCATGTTTATTGGCATGTTGGGTAATAGTTTGCTCAATAGTTTTTACCTTTAGGTCTCAATGTAAGTCACTATTACGTACATACCAAGGAGCGCCTGTAATATGTCTCAGTACTTTGTTTTGAAATCGTTGGATAATATTGCGATTTATCTGTTTGGTACAACCCATCCGTGCTTTGCGTCTAGTGTTATCCCCAGATATTTTGCTCTATTTGAGTGTGGTACTAGTTTATTGTTGATATGTATTGGTATGTGATTACATTTTTCATTTGTAAAGTTAACATGTACCGATTTATTCTCATTTAGTTTAATTCTTCATGTCTTAGTCCAGGTACTGATCGTTTCAATTGCCGTCTGGAGCATTTCAGTCGATTTTGTGATGTTTCTTTCCACTGATAATATAGCGGTACCATCAGCAAAAGTGGCGATGGTATCATTCTGAAGTACTGGTATATCAGTCATGTATAGCAGATATAGTATTGGACCCAACACGCTACCCTGTGGAACACCAGCATTGATTGGTTTCACCTCGGAATAAGCTCCTTCTTGTTTTATTCTGAAATATCTTTCAGTTATGTAAGATTGCAGGATTTCAGAGAACTGCTTTGGTAGGTATAATCTCAATTTGTAGTTTAAGCCTTCGTACCATACTTTATCAAAAGCTTGTGCTATATTTAAGAACATTGTAGAATAAACCATTTTAGTTTCTAGGGAATTTATTAGGAAATTCTCTTAGGAAAAACAAGTAGAAATAGAAGACAAATCAATATTTGCTATTGAACAATAATATTCGAAATACGAATATTATTTCTGAAATAATCAACTAAAGTTCACGTACGATGATGTTCTGGAGTATAACAGTATTAATCTGAGATGGTGACGCTAATATATATAATAAAATAAGATAAATTGTGAAACATTCTTTACATTGTACTAAGACCTTGATTCAATTAATACAGTAATTACAACTAAGAAGAATGCTCACAACTTTGACTGAATACAGGTTTGAGTCAAATCTTTCTTTCAATCCTCGAAACAAATACTTCTTCAATTTTACGTGGAATTCACACTAATTACAACATTTGAGAAAGAAGAATGACCTTAAAAATATGAATCCTTGAAGACAACAACTTTCACATTGTAAAGGACAGTCGTAGTAAAATGATGACAATAATAATAATTATAACAATAAGTTCTTCATTCTCAACAGTTATAATACCAAATAACAGAAAATAAAAACGTAATGTTGAATAAATAACTAAATAAACAAAATGAAAATAATCATAACAAAGAGCTCAATCTAATCAAAAAAAACTTAAAAAGAACTAATGACTAAATAATTAAATTGAATGAAATATTGCAAAGAATTCCCTTGTTCACATAACTGCTAATAATGATGCTCATAATTTCTTTCCAATAAATTCTAATAAACTTCAATGGAGTCAGAGTAAATGTCACATTTATTAGGAACTGTATTGAATGTAGCCTCCATAACCAAATGTAGGATTGTATAAGCGAGTTGGACCTTGGAGTCTCTAGGTGGAATAACTCTGTAACACGAGAATTTTGCCTACGAACACGATATTTCAAAGCGGACAAGAGAGGAAGACAATCAATACTGTTCTGCAGTAATTTGTACAAAAATTAAGTGATGAAGTTTCTCTTCTACCCTGCAATGAGATTAAACTAAATCAACTCAGCAATTCGTCCAATTTGACTCTTCTCTGTGGATAAACTTCATCCTCCCTCCAAACTAAGAATTTCAAGAACTCTGAATGGCCTCAAGATGTCGTTGATAGCAAGCATAAATAGGATGCCAGACCATGCTGTCATACTCCAACTTGCTACGGAGGGCTTTAAATATTCTTATAAATGTTGATTGAATATTAAAATATCTGCCATTGCATATAACGAATCCACACATGGTCGTAAAACAAAAATATGATACAAAAAATTGATCAATATATTACTGTCTACATTCTAATCATCAAATTACTCTGCCACTCTATCGTGGCGGAGTTAACAGTACCTAATTCCTAACATTGAAGACCTAATTCTTTTCTTAAGGAAATGACAATTTACTAATTTCAAAAGAAGTGTTATGAAGTTGCTGGGTTCTTTATTATTTCAGATTATTATTATTACATTTTATTTCTAAATAGACCCCTAAATTTGAAGTCAAGGGGTGGTATTCATTCCAAGTTCCTTCGTTCACCTCCGTGTTAATTTGGGTAAGATGATTTTGTAAATGAAAAGGCTCAAGTCTCTCCTCTCAGTATAGAAATTTGGAAGTTCGAGTTGAATATTCATTCCATAAATTCTGTCGACTCGTTATCTAATTGCTTCCTTCTCATAGTTATGAACTATCATCAAATCAGTAGCGTATCGGTGTTAATGAACTTAAATGTAGCAGAAGATATCTACTTGCAAACACGATGAGAGGTTGCTCTCATAAGGAAAATTGAGATTTGCACAATGCACTAGAATATAATAAATTGGTCCTCAGATTATGTTAAGAGTGATATTGTGGTTGTACATGAGCCGTAAGACAATCGTTCTGAATGTAACATTTGGTTTCTATTTTGGTGTACATTCAAATGAGATATGTATTTGAATGAATAAATTGATCCTAATTCATTTCCTTTTATTTTCTCGCAGATATATCTCATGAATATCTATATCTTATATTCATCACTCCTCGACCTAACTCAACCTTACTTAATTTACTTCGTTCATTTCTGGCGAAAGATTGAATATTCATAGCAAAAATATCTGATGAATATCTAATATAACCCAGCCTAACCTAGTCTGGTTTACTCTGTTTATTCCTAGTAGAGTTAAAAGATCTTTCATTGATAGATCTATTTGATATTTGTCATATGTTAAGCTAACACAACCTAACTTAATTTTATTTCATTTGTCTATTCCTAGTGGATTAATGGGGATCTATTTTTGGCAGGCATATATGATGAATGTCTGATATTTATTATTCTCTAAAATAACTTAACCTAACCCAACATATACTTCGTTTATTTCTGGTAGAAAGAGAAGAATTTTTGGCATAGATAAATATCAAAAGATATCCGATGTTTATCTATTTTTTTGAAAGATATATCTTTTATATAATTCAAATTGATATTGAAAATCACTAAATGTTTATATAACCTAAAATATTCAAAATAAATTCATCTTCATAGAAATTAGATACACGTGTATCAGTTAGATATTGACTTTAGTAAGAAACAATAAAAAATCTGTGCCCATTTCATCTGAATAAGATTAGTCTCAAGGATAACGCGTTATGTTTTTGTGCGGAAATAGGTTCTTTGGATCATCTCATCTTGGCAGATATTTTCGGCATATATCAGATGAACTACTCAACAATCATAATAAAGTTTTGAATTTTTATCAACCTTTTGATACAGGTTTCCTTTTGTCCCTATATTCTTTGAGAAATTATGATATTTTGTATAACTTCAATCTCTTAGACTGAAATATAAGCATCGTTGTATAATAATTATCCCTTTGTACAAAATCCCTTTCCGTGGCCTATTTGAAGTTCAATAATGTTGGCGTTTACTTAATGTAAATCCATTATAATTGAATATAAACTGAAATTCAAACACTTGAACTTATGATTTACACTTTATTGACTACATAGCATGACGCGTTTCGTCGTTACAAACGACTTTTTACGATATTATTCTGTTAGCATCTGAAGAACTCGTTTATAACGACGAAACGCGTCATGCTATCTAGCCAATGAAGTGTAAATCATAAGTTCAAGTGTTGGAATTGAAGTTTATATTCCTATCAAAGTTTGTGTAAGAAGAAGAAAAATAGCCATGATGAGTCCCTTGGCGTATTGTATCCCTGTGTATTATCCTATTGCAGTTTTGTACACTTTTCTCTGCATTGTCATTGTTTCTCAGTTGAACTGGAGGTTATAATCAACACTATATTAATTGAACTTTGATTTGTAAACAAATTGCAAGTGTTTAAAGTTAATTCTCTTGAAGCTTTTTGTTGGCTAATGGTTAATTTTGTCAAGGTCGTAATAGGGAATCACTAATGAATCCTACCAGAGAAAAAAATAGATAGAAAACGGCTTTTATATAGGTGAATTTCATAAAGCCTTTATTAATATTTTGTAAGTCTCCAATCTGAAAACATGAAAATTCGAATTCCTTGCTCACTAGACGAAGACAACGTGGAAATCACGTTTGCCAAATATATTTTGAAAATTGTTCGTTGCTGATCCCAACTCCTTACATATCAGTCCTTATAATTGCTGAATGATTCCTATGATGACAAAGATCATATTATAGATGATTTGAACATTCTTGATTCTAAAAACACTTTCAAATCATATTCAGTATTGACCAAATATGTGTACAAACAATAATCTATCTGTTCAGAATACAGTGAAAATAAAATTCAAGATTCACACACTTTATTTAACAATTGTGACGTAAGCCAACATCAGTAGAGCTTTCACGGACTGTCATCAGTCCATAAGAAGTCGTCGTTATGGTGAAACGTATCTTATATTATCAGATAAAAGTGCATATTTCTAAAAAACAGTTGTTTCAATTCCATTTCATTGTTGAAAAGATTTTACGTCAAGTAAGGCGTAAACTACGAATATGATTGTTTGATGAATATGTAATAAATGAAATATAGTATCTTTGAGATCATCAGAGTTTTATTCTTTTAAATCATTGGACAAGTTGATTAAATTTCGTGAAATTGATCGGTTATTAGACAACATGAAATTTAATGCTTTTCTTCCTCTCTGATGACAGTTTTATTGGGGCGAATAGATATTGTGTTAAATCCAAAGAAAGAATAATCGGATTATGCTGAAAAATAGATGAAATACTTCTCAGGATTCATATGTCATTAGAAGATCACGACACCATCTCAATTCATATATCGTACGATTTGATTTGTTATTATTGAGATAAAAATAGCACTGAAGCAGCAAAACACGTCGATATAATCTGTGGATGTAAGTTGAAGAAAGCCCTCAAAGCGTATAATCTCAACTTGAGAACTATCCTGTTGTGTATGCCCACCCATCCAAATATGAGAAATAAGAGGTGAATATGATGTAGCCTCCTTTGATATCCGGGCACTGATCATCCGGAAACGTTGTTTACATCTCCCGGCATGGGGTTCCTTTTGATTACTTTCGCAATTTTCGTCAGATGGTTCTGCAGATAACGCACCTTCCTTTCATCTTATGAATTTGATTCCAAGAAAATAATATCGGGAAATCAATGCAGGGTTACCGAACCTTACATTAGCTACACGGCTTCTTTGTGTCGAAATTCTGTATTGAGGTCGGATGTAATTTCGAATGAAGAATTGGACGTCAAAAAACCTAAGCCATGACTGAAACACAACAGAAATTATCTTTGATGAGTATTCCTTGGGGATATTAGGCACCAAAACATTCTGAAAAGTACTTGTTATTTTCCATTTAGTAATGAACTTATTCAACAAACATTAAAGCAAAGTAAAGGGTGCGTATTAGGTATATGCAAAAATAAAATTTTTGGGCATTATTTATTTATTTATTTATTTATCTATGGTAACAACAATAGCACAATTACTTCACAAACAAACATCAAGATTTTTTACATAATTAATTTATTTCATAGTATTTTATTTCCTTCAGGAAATATTTTTTGGGCATGTATCTTTCAAAATATTTTATGTCAATAAAATTATAGCGTTATTTTTCAGTTTAGGTTTTCTTTCGATAGCAAACTTTCTAAATTGAATGAGGTCTTCCTTAATCATCGAAATTGAGGTATGTGGTTATTTCTTATAGACATTTCAGAATTGGAAAGACCCAACTGAGTAACCATATTAATTCGCAATTTGAAAGTGAGGTTGCGACTGGTTGACATTTTTGTTTTGGTCTGTATAGTGGTGTCCTTTTGATCATTGATTATTCTACCACCTCATTCCCTCAGCTTAGGAAAATGGAGTAGTGTCGTAGACCCAATGTACTGATATAACTATGTTGCAAGCTTCGTTGTAAAGGGTGTTTCTTTTAGAGGTATAGAACTTTAAATTGCAATAAAACAACGATGGATCATTCGATTGACAAGAATTTTTTTTTGAAAGATAATCTAGTGGCATTACACTTTGAATATGATTTCTGGCATATGACCGCCACGGCTGGCTCGGATTTAGTCCAATCTGGACGTCCAATTTTCGATGACTTTTTCCAACATTTGTGGCCGTATATCGGCAATTACACGGCGAATATTGTCTTCCAAATGATCAAGCGTTTGTGGCTTATCCGCATAGACCAATGACTTCACATAGCCCCACAGAAAGTAGTCTAGCGGTGTTAAATCGGAAGATATTGGAGGCCAATTCACAGGTCCAAAACGTGAAATTAGGCGGTCACCAAACGTGTCTTTCAATAAATCGATTGTGGCACGAGCTGTGTGACATGTTGCGCCGTCTTGTTGAAACCACAGCTCCTGGACATCATGGTTGTTCAATTCAGGAATAAAAAAGTTAGTTATCGTGGCTCTATACCGATTACCATTGACTGTAACATTTTGGCCATAATCCTAGGAGTACTACCATAATAAGAAGTACGGACCAATGATTCCACCAGCCCATAAAGCGCACTAAACAGTCAGTTTTTCTGGATATAACGGTGTTTTGACATACACTTGAGGATTATCTTCACTCCAAATGCGGCAGTTTTGTTTGTTGACGTAGCCATTCAACCAGAAGTGCGCTTCATCGCTAAACAAAATTCGCGCGATACGTATTCCGCACAGAACCATTATTTTCGAAATAAAATTGCACCATTTGCAAGCGTTGTTCAGGCGTGAGACTATACATGATGAATTGCCAAACCAAACTGAGAAAAAATCACTTCTCAGCTGTTAAATCGGTCGCCACCTTCAACAGTAATGCCAACTTAAAGTTCTATACCTCTAAAAAAAATGGTAGAATTAGTTGATTAGTTTTGGGATGATTCATTATAACTGTTCCATTGTTGCCAATTCTATTCTGATTAGCAGAATAGAAAATTTGGATAGGTTCTTCTATTATTTTCATGGCGAATTCTGTAGAATTGGTGTCGAAAAAGGACAGTAAAGAATCAAACAACTCAGCTTTCCGGATATATGGTGCTGATCAAGCAGGAAGTTAGATATATTCCCTTTTTTCTGTTACCTTTCTGGAAAATCTCAATTCTATGGCTTAGATGTTTGTATGTGGTATTTCAATATAATCAGAGAACAATCTGCAAGAGCTATCTCCTCCATTTTTCCCATTTCACATCGGATCATCAACCTTGAGGGTTGAAGAGGTTCAAAACCCGAATACATTTTTTTATCACCAGAATCATAGCACCACGTTATAATTATTTTAAACACTGGCTTATTCCAAGAGTGAATCAAAAAATAAAAACTCCGTTAGGGGATAATAATTCTGACGGAGTTTTCAATTTGTAACTGCTCGTCATGAGAAGATTAATAGATAACAGCTTTATGCATATTTACGGTACGTTTAAGTTGTTAGATGATTGAAATAGAATTGCCGCCAATCAATATTAATACTCGCTTATTGCATTATCTACTGGCTTGTTATATTTGAACATGGCGCAACCTGACCTGCGTTCATTAAGCGAGGAGATGGAGATCTCCAGGCAATAGTCCTGATATACAGCGCTGCATACCGATGGATTGGAAACACCCGGCTGGCTAGCGTTCAACTGCAAAATGTCAATCGTATACAAGGCGAGAGAAAATCACGAAGAGTAATGCTAATTTCTAATTACTGTTGTGTGTATGTGTATTCCAAAGCATCGAGTATAAATGGTTGTCCATTTTCAGTAGCGCAACGGCATACTGGTCAAAATAATAGGCGCTCTTTGTGAAATTAAAGATCGTTACGTCTCGCCAAGCTGAACGTAACGGTAATTTTCTTCCCTTTGATCGACCAATTTTCAATATGTTGATTTCGTACATTTGTATTCAAATAAAAAAGGCTACGTTTTTACACTTGAAAGATATATGTGCTAGTGATAATATGATTAGCGCAAATGCATACCAGCTAGGGTTGCCAGATATAAACTCATCAAATCCGGGACAATCTTAGGACAAGTGTGTCAGGTCGTGGACATAGTAAAAATATCTTGTTTTTTCTGAAAAATTTATATTCGTACATATAGAAAGGAAAGAAAATGATAATTTAAATAAAACTAAGTAGTTTTTCGATTTTCACTATAATTAATTCAAAACATGACAATATCGTTTCGCCAACACAGTGGCTTCATCAGATGTTGTTGATAAACTGACCTATTACATTGTGGACTGCGTATATTTATCCTGAAGTGCGTGGGATGGGAATGACCATAGAACACTGTTCTTCTTTTACAGGGGATGACTATAGAACATATTTCTTCTGAATTGTGGGGAATGACCATAGAATACTTTTCTTCGATTGCATTTTTACTGGAATAAATTTAATAACGCAGAATTATTGATTGAAACTTGGTCATTTAATAAACTGTTCGATTTCTTCCTCTTATTGATTTCCGAAAACCCTCATATTCTGATCAAACAATACATTGCTCGTCCTCATATCCGTTTCATCACAAATCAGCGGCGTACAACAGTATGATCCATATACTGATAAATATGCCTTTATTAGCAGATAATTATACTCATGAATTGAACATCATTAAGCAGATCGCACAGAACAATGGATATCATCATTGTTCCGTCGATAACATTTTACGAAAAAAGTTATATAATAAGGCCATTTCCCAAGTGTATCCTAAAGTAACAGATAGTCACAAAAAGTCAGAACATTAATGTATTTAGGCAACCCTGTATCAAAAATCTCGAAGTTTTTATCTGATGCCGTAGGTAGACACATCAGAAATTCCAAGGATAAAATTTCGCCTGATGATAAATCGGGTATTTATGAGTTGAGTTGCGGTACTTATTGCGGTATATGTTGGCTAAACTGGCAGGAATTTCAACCTTAGAATATCTGAACACCAAAGATGCTTTGCAAAAAATAAAACCGATTCTACGTATGCAACACATCTTTTAGAAGAGAACCATGTCTTCGACAAACAACTGTAAAATATTGCATACAGAGCGAAAATATTATAAACTAACCCTGTTACAAGCATTGGAAATCAATAAGAGAAAGAAATCGAATTTATTGAATGATCCAGTTTTAATGAATAATTCTCCGTTATTAAATTTATTTCAGTAAAAATGCAATCGAAGAAAAGTATTCTATGGTCATCCCCCAGAATTCAGAAGAAATATGTTCTATAGTCATTCCCCTGTAAAAGAAGAACAGTGTTCTATGGTCATTCCCACCCCACGCACTTCAGGATAAACATACGCAGTCCACAATGTAATAGCTCAGTTTATCATCAACATCTGATGAAGCCACTGTGTTGGCGAAACGATATTGTGATGTTATGAATTAATTATAGTGAAAATCGAAAAACTACTTAGTTTCATTTAAATTATGTATTTAGATTTTCATCAAGTATCTGCCCAATCGATTAATATTTTGAAAGAAAATGACTTTCATTTTCAAGCACATACATAGTAGGTAATAGTAGACCTGAAACGTTAAAAATGAATGAAAGAAAGCACTGAGCTGGTTAATAAATTTAAACTTTAGTGCGCAATGATATCAAAAAGCATACTGATTTTCTGAAAAAGGATTTTTTCCATGAAAATATCAATGTGAATGCTGTGAGTTTTTAATTACTGACATTTAATATCATTTAATTTGAATTAAGTTAATTTCGGTATGAGTTAGTTGTTATTCTCGATACGCCATAGCCACGGCCACCTTTAATACAGGCAATGAAATGAATATCTGACAAAAATGTCAGGGGGTTGGCTAACAATCCCGCCGTTAGTTGAGCTGGTATACTAATGCAAACAGGACGCTTACCAAAACTTTCGCAGTTTGAAGTTAAATAATTTGAGCTATTGGTATAAATTCTATATTTTTCAATAGTGTGCAGTGTATTACAAGTGTTGATGTTGATAATTTGTTGAAATCTCAACATCAAACACTAAAAAACAAACTGTTCAGTTTGTTTACAAATGTCAGTGAAACGAAATCAATTTTGTGTTGTTCAAGACTTTCGTAGTTTGAAGTTGAATATTTTACGATTTCAGTTCTAATCCTCTATTCATCAATTTTCTATAGTGTTATTTATGTGCTAGTGTTGATAGTTTGTGGATAACATAACATCACATTATAAAAACGAGGTGCTTTGTGTGTACCTATTTAATCGAATCGAATTTGTCTTGTAGTTTGTTGGTTGTGCTAATCAGAAATATAATATTTATTTATACTTAGGTAAATAATTCGATTTTAGTAATTCCTACAGCGTTTCTTTCAAAATTCCTATTCTTTCAAATAATTCAATAAATTTGGTTAGGCAACTTTTCATGTAAATAAATCCCACTGACTAATAGAGGTATTTTTTACGCAGTGGGGCTTTATCGAAAACATTGTTGTTTTCTTGCAATAATAAATGTTTCACGTTTTCTGTTACAGAAATATATGCTCACAATACCCAATATAATATTCTATATATTATAAATACTAATTATATTTCTTGTTTGTTCGCAATATACAAAAAGAGTTGAAGTAATGCTTGAAAGCTTGGGAACATCCGACTAGGATAGTATACAACTGTGCACAATTTGGCAACACCGAGGGACTACGCTCTTCATGGCCTATATTAAAGGTGGCCGTGCCATAGCTATAGACAATATATCACAGAAAACAATCAACGATATGGTCACAGAAAGTCGTATCATATGAAACTAAATTGATAAAGTGCGTCTTTGGCACAGGTAACTTATAAGTAGAAATCTCCGTGAAATCGTCATAATTTCAGTCATATAAATAGTATTAGTTCCCGAGCACTTACTGCGGGATGTTTGGAATGATTAATAGCCAGCATTAATTGTTGAGTCTCGCAGGAATTGTTTGAAACTACTCTTTCATCATTTCCTAAATTCGTGGCTATAGTCGTCATTCATCACTTTAGAGTCAATGCTAGGGCCTATTCCTGTTTTTGTCCCCAAGGAGCTCGGCACGGATTGATCCGTTCTGCTATATCGCCCGAAATAAGCCCATTTGACGCATTTCACGTCCGTGCCTCCGGTAAATACACGATACACGTCGAGCTCTATCCTTATTCCGAATGTCTCGCTTCGATTGCGGCTTTATTAGAATTTCCGATTGAAATTTTCGGCTTCTGTGGGTAACCGACGATTCGAATAACGTCATACGAATATTCGTTTCAAATTTGACCGAATGAAAGGATAACCTTGTGCATGTTCTAAGGGTGGTTATTTTCCGCACCAATTTACTGTCGGTTGTGTTAGATGCACTTCGCTAGATTTCAGTTAGATCAGTTTAAGGTAGTTTTCCTCATGAGTGACATACAGAAAATATCCAATTTCATTTATGAGGATGCTACTTTATAAATTGAAAGGATTATTATTGACTTGAGTTCACCTGGATTCAATAATTTGAAAACCCTGTGATTTGTATTTTATAGAACATAAATACAATGAAGTTATGATTTATACTGATTTATATTGTTGGGTCTCTTTAGGATGTATAGTGTATACCCAAACTCTGTCCAGTGTGAACAACTTTATTTAACATAACTACTCACGAATAAATACATTTAAGTGCACTAATAATGTTTGTAGATGACAGTCATGTTGACTGCTTGGCGACTAGCCCCGAAGTCGACGAGATCTTGTTGTCTTCTCCTGAGGTTGCGTCCCGAGCATGCGCAGTCGTTTTTCTTCTTTTTCCTTGCTGTGACTAGTCTATCGGTTGATGCATCCCGTGGCAGTATGTGACTAGTCGCCGTAATATGATACTCATTGAACAAGTACAAATGTATTCTTGCAATTGATGCTTGATTAACATAAAATCCATATTAAACATTTTGTTACATCCAAAGTTAAAAGTCTATACATAACTGTGTACGCGTTGCAATATTATACCCTTTGACTCAGTTAACGGTCTATCCAATCATTCTAGTCCTTCATTGAATCATTCCGATCTTCTAGTGCTTTGCGCTAAATCTTCTGAAGAATTCTTTGAACAAGTTGAATACAGTTGAAATAAATTGTTCACAAGTTTATTGTTAAAAAATTTAGCTGATATCAAAAAAGTGTCAGCTTGGTTTCTTATTTTCCAGATACTTCGCAAGCACAAGAGTGGCAAATAGATTAGATATAATGCTCACCAAATTCTAAAAATGAGCAATTCACGCACTTCAGCGTCAGTTTCTGCTCTCCTATAATTCACAAAAATGGAAAACTGATGTAGATTTAGCCGGTGTCAGTTCACTATTGAAATTGATAATACATTAAATGAAGGAATGATTCCTAGGATACCAAACAACACAACAATGTGCTCAAAACACCATAATAATTAGGAATAACAGAGACTCTGCTGTGGAATTAGAGAGAAGTCTGATAAGTTAGAGTGTGCAATTGTTTGGTATTTTGTAGTGTTGAAAGCAGTTGGTTATGTCCAAGCACTTCCTTCGATGAAAGACGATATATATTCGTTTGAACTAGATGCAAAAATATATCTTCACTTGGTGTAGTAGAACCGATTTCGAATCATTACCGCACCATAGTCTTATACGGCAATGATTCGAAAGCAGTTGGCTATGTCCAAGCACTTCCTTCGATGAAAGACGATATATATTCGTTTGAACTAGATGCAAAAATATATCTTCACTTGGTGTAGTAGTAATGATTTCAAATCATTACCGCACCATAGTCTTATACGGCAATGATTCGAAAGCAGTTGGCTATGTCCAGGCACTTTCTTCGATGAAGACGATATATATTCGTTTAAACTAGATGCAAAAATATATTTTTACTTGGTGTACTAGTAATGATTTCGAATCATTACCGCACAATAGTCTCAACTCAACAAAATGTTTTATTTGCAAAAAGTGTTTAGAAAATGGGGATACTACATAAGCTACGCGAAAAAATTTAACATCAAATATTTTAAACTGGGTACGTAATTAATTTTTCATTATAATTACATAATTTTTTATAGTTCCTTTACATATTAGTTTTACCGTACATTTCTTTCATTTTCGACAAATATCGTCTTGATAATGATGAAAGATGTGTAGATAATCGTTATGTCTTTAGGTGTTTATTTTACTGTTCTACTGCACATTGTCAGTTTATTCGAATATTGTAATTCACTATACAGACAACTGTTCGCGAAAACCTGCAGATGGTACCTGATTTTTTTTACCAGGTCTGTGGTAGTGAAATTTTGATTTATAATCATTCGTTAGTATATATATATATATATATATATATATATATATATATATATATATATATATATATATATATATATATATATATATATAATTCGTTTAGTTTTCTTGTGCTTTGCTTAATAACATAAGTGTGAAGGTTTCTTGGGAATGAGCACAGTTTAAAATTGATGTAGTAATTATTTATTCGACATATGTTTCGGCTCTAGGCCTTTTTCAAGAATATTATATGTTTATTGTTTGTTGGAAACTAACTTCAATTTCACAAATTATCTAGTTTATTATTATTAGTTTAACGAAATATTTGTGAAATTGAAGTCAGTTTCCAACAAACAATAAACATATAATATTCTTGAAAAAGGCCTAGAGCCGAAACATATGTCGAATAAATAATTACTACATCAATTTTAAACTGTGCTCATTCCCAAGAAACCTTCACACTTATATATATATATATATATATATATATATATATATATATATATATATATATATATATATATATATATATATATATATATATATATATATATATATATATATATATATATATATATAAGAAAATGAACACTAGAACATTCATTTGAAAAATTCAAATTGATCAAGAGAATGTTATAGTAGAGCTAGATATGTGAACCTGTACGATGTGATGTCTCCATCATCCTTCAAGGGATAAATGTTAGAGAAATATTGAAATCGATGCCAAACCTGATGGAAGTGCGAGACATATATGTTTCGTTCTGCAAGGAACTTGTCAGTCGCACCATGTCCATCGAAGTGAGGCATCGATTTCAACCCCCAAGCATCTTCTTGTGACCCTAAGTGGAAGACCGTAGAGTAATGAATACTCTACAATTCCATCTATAGTAATCAGTAGAAAACACCTCCCAGATTATAGACACACCAAGCATCGAAATTTCACATATCTTTTATACCCGTAGGTATCTACTCAATTGCAATGTCTATTTGACAAATATCATAGAACGATGTTTTCAAATGTCAATAGGTTGCGTTAGTAGTACGCTCGCGTTTATTCCTGTACTTCAGGGGCGAATTCGGCGATATTTTTAAGGAAATGAAATTTTTTGTGCTTATGGCACTGAATGAAATATTTGAGAAGATAAACACTAGAGCATTCATTTGAAAAATTCAACTTAATTAAGAGAATGTTTTAGTAGAGCTAGATATGTGAACGTGTACAATGTGATGTCTCCATTATCCTTCAAGGGATAAATGTCAGACAAATATTGAAATCGAATATTTCATATTAAAATATCACATCGTACACGTTCGCATATCTAGCTCTACTATAACATTCTCTTGATTAATTTGAATTTTTCAAATGAATGTTCTAGTGTTCATCTTCTCAAATATTTCATTCAGTGCCATAAGCACAAAAAACTTTCCCATATATAAGGAAATTAGCACTAGAACATTCATTTGAAAAATTCAAATTAATCAAGAGAATGTTATAGTAGAGCTAGATATGTGAACGTGTACGATGTGATAGGCATTACATCGTACACGTTCACATATCTAGCTCTACTATAACATTCTCTTGATTAATTTGAATTTTTCAAATGAATGTTCTAGTGTTCATCTTCTCAAATATTTCATTCAGTGCCATAAGCACAAAAAACTTTCACATATATAAGGAAATTAGCACTAGAACATTCATTTGAAAAATTCAAATTAATCAAGAGAATGTTATAGTAGAGCTAGATATGTGAACGTGTACGATGTGATAGGCATTACATCGTACACGTTCACATATCTAGCTCTACTATAACATTCTCTTGATTAATTTCAATTTTTTAAATGAATGTTCTAGTGTTCATTTTATATATATATATATATATATATATATATATATATATATATATATATATATATATATATATATATATATATGTAATTGTGTACGTATCTTTTTAATAGCAGACCCACAAAATCTATGAATTTTATAATAATAACCGGACATTATGACCGGAAAATTTAGAGTCTTACCATTCATTCTACAAACGGCCAGGGTTCTGTGTTTCGAATTAACACATTGCGGCCGAAAAACAATACTAATTAAGAGTAACTGTGGGCAAGCAGTATCCTCGCCACAGACGAAGTTTCCTGCATATGGCCCTATTGAAACAACGAAAACACAATGAGTCCAGTTCGGTCGGCGCCCCTTCCATTCAACGAACTTGCGCTCCGCCAGCCGCAATTCATGAAATGAATAATTAGTGACTTTTAACCGGGGTGTTAGATCACGAAAAGGTTCGCCGACCATTTAAAAGGGGTCTTTCAGAAGGGCAGTATTCGATTTAACACCCGTCATTGTTATACCTTCGATTTACTCATTCATCGAATATTGGGCAGGTATTATTGCAGGAATATTTTTTGGTTTTTGTGTCATCCTGTAAATAGGTGTCTTCTGTGAAGCAGATGGGTTGCGTCCTAATTCAAGGTGATGTAGGAAAGTTTGTGTATGACCATATGTAGTACTTAAAAAGTTATATATTTGGTGGTAAAATAGTTTACAAGACGACATAAAGCAGAAAAAAAGAAAACAATCATCTACAAAAAGATTCTGTATGTAACGGGTGTTTTTTTGAGGTACAGAACTTTAAGTTGGCATTACTGTTGAAGATGGCGACTGATTTAACAGCTGAGAAGGGACTTATTTTCGGTTTGGTTTGGCAATTCATCATCAATAGACTCACGCCTGAACAACGCTTGAAAACAGTGCAATTTTTCATTTCGAAAATAATGTTTCTGTGCGGAATACGTATCGCGCACTACGTCCATTTTATCTCTACAAAATCGTCCATCAGAGCAGATAATTCGATTAACCATGGAACGTTTTCGCACCACGTTTACTCTTATTGATAACTCGCATCCCTAGAGACGCCGTACGGTGCGTATAGAAGAAGCTATTGCTACTGTAGAGCGTAGCATTGAGGAAGACCCGAATGAGTCCATCCGCCATCGAGCACAAGGATTGGATCTGTGTCCATCCACTTTATGGAAGATTTTGGGGAAGGAGCTTGGTTTGCGTGCTTACAAAATCCAACTCGTGCAAGAATTGAAGCAAAACGATCATCATGCAAGGCGTAGATTCGTCGAATGGGCCCAAAACGAGATTACCGTTGTTCCCGATTTTCATAAGCGAACTTTGTTTAGCGCTGAAGCTCACTTCTGGTTGAATGGCTACGTCAACAAACAAATCTGCCGCATTTAGAGTGAAGATAATCTTCAAGTGTATGTGAAAACACCGTTACATCCAGAAAAACTGACTGTTTGGTGCGCTTTATGGGCTAGTGGAATTATTGGGCCGTACTTCTTCAAAAACGATGATGGCCAGAACGTTACAGTCAATGGTGATCGGTATAGAGCCATGATTACTGACTTTTTCATTCCTGAATTGAACAACCATGATGTCCAGGAGCTGTGGTTTCAACAAGACGGCGCAACATGTCACACAGCTAATGCCACAATCGATTTATTGAAAGACACGTGTGGTGACCGCCTAATTTCACGTTTTGGACCTGTGAATTGGCCTCCAAGATCTTGTGATTTAACACCGCTAGACTACATTCTGTGGGGATATGTAAAGTTATTGGTCTATGCGGATAAGCCACAAACGCTTGAGCATTTGGAAGACAATATTCGCCGTGTTATTGCCAATATACGGCCACAAATGTTGGAAAGAATCTTCGAAAATTGAACGTCCAGATTGGACTACATCCGAGCCAGCCGTGGTAGTCATATGCCAGAAATCATATTTAAAATGTAATGCCACAAGATTATCTTTCGAATAAAAAAGAATTCTTGTCAATCGAATGATCCATCGTTGTTTCATTGCAATTTAAAGTTCTATACCTCTAAAACAACACCTTCTATTTTTTGCTCTTGACATTCAATAATACATTCAATAATACATTTAAATTCCAAAAGAAATTTAAGAATCAGTTAATAACCTGAAACTGTTTTTGAACAAATGTTCACTTATTTCACCTTGATCACATTGCCAAAACGAAAAATCGTAGTAACAAACTACCAGAAAATGTTTATTAATGCCTTTTCTGACATTATTGTTTCTTGTTCTGAGTACAAAGATTGGAACATAACCCCACCTACTATCGCAGAGTTCAAGGTTTATAAATAGGGAGTGTCTTCTTTGCTCAGGATACCTGACTCGTTGTAGAAATTTTAGTTATTTTCAATTCCATGATTTGCAAAAATGGGGTCAGTTTCCTCGTTTCGGTAGCTTCTTTGGTGTTTTTTATTGATATACGAAATCATCTACATTACTTTTCGATATGAAGTTCATTGTAACTCTAATGGTGTTTATGGGTTGATATGTGAAAGTGGCAATTAGTACAAAGGTCTGGAGAATGTTTGATATATCAAATGAGAACACCAGAAAAGCTACCAACCATGAAAATTGATTTTACGTCTAACAATATGACTATAACTCAAAATGAATAAACATAGAACATAGAAGCTAGCAATTTAAGGCTTTTAATCTCAAACTCTGTGGTAGTAGATCACTCTATTAACCTTGCTCATTACTATTGTCAATTCTAAGTAAAATTGAACCGATATTTTTGTTCGCGGATTGAATGGAAGATCAGACTCTTAACTGAATTCAGTCGTTTTGTGAGCATTATTCTTAGTTGTTACTACTATATCAATTGAAATGTAATATGTACAATGTACGGGATGTTTCACAATAAATATTGTATTGACTGAGATTGAATTAACGCTTAACTCTTCGTGAAACATAATTAAATATTAAATTAATTTAAACACTTGGCTTAATGTTTCATGATTATATTTAACAATCAATTCGTCAACATGTTTCGAGCCTGAGCTCATCTTCAAGACTGTAGATGGGACTAGAAGATGAGCTCACGCTCGAAACATTTTGAAAAATTGATTGTTAAATATAATCGTGAAACATTAAGCCCGGTGTTCAATTTAATTTAATAAATATTGTATTATTCAAATCAGTCACTGAAAGCTTTTTATTGTTTTTCAATAGAAAACCAGTATTTGTTATAATATTCTACGACAGTTGGCGTTACTAATTCATATATGAATATCTTCATAATAAAAACGACCGTTTTGATGACAATAAATCCATTCAATATTATTACTGATAGTTTGGGAATACAGAGTATGAAGTTGTAATACTAGGCCAGGGTGGCAGGGTAAACCAGGCTTATGTCCGCTTCGTGTAAACAATGTTAATTCCATCTATTTCTATATCGGTTCATGATGAGTTTCCAAACGTTCTACATTGTTCCCCTTGCCATGACCCTTCTCGTATCATTCAAAATTAGTTTATCGGCATTGAATAATCATAATTCTGGAATTTGCGACAGGGTAAATTTCAATGTCCTAAGCTGATATGGCAATTCCAATTTAGTCGCGGCCTTCGCTCGTAAATTAAGGTTCAGGTACACTCGATGTAATTCAATCCCCTTGCTTTGTACAGGCTTTCCATTAAACAAGGGCCACCAATCGTACTGCGGAAGCCATTCAAGTAAGAAGTTTGTATGAAACATGGGTGGATGTTTAATTCAATGGAAATTATTCGGAGAGGATAAGACTGCAGAATTGAGTTTATAGCAACTTAAGGAGAATTTCCTTATCATATTTACTTCCTATTTGATTGAATAAATTTATCCAAATAGATATTTCATTCGAGAAACTAATTAGTTAACTAATAAACAAAAAGTAACTAGTCGAGTTCGATTTTGGTTGGTTCAAAAGGCCGTTTACATACTCCAAACTCCTTCAAATTAAGTTTGTGTGATATATTCGTCCACTCTCTCTGTATAAGTTAGAATCTGCAACAGTCAATGAAATTTGTAGTTTATGTTTAAATTTATATTAACTGAAATTCGATAACATGTTCTGTTGAATCATATTTTTCCTGGCTATACTTTTTCAGGAGAATTTCTTCTAACCATAGATTAATTTCTACCAATTTTTTCGTAGTACATCCGAAAAACCTAAAAAATGAAATTTTTTTCAAAGAGCATGAGTTTGAAGAGCCCAAAATTCTCAGAATATAAGTAATTTTACTATGAGGATTCAGAGCGAATATTTCATATCTGCATAAAACACCAAGAATCACATAAAATACAGAGCCATCTATTCATTTAAATTTTTTTGTATGATAATCGATCCTTTTTTTACGATCCTCATTTATAATTAATTTCCTTTCGCATGACCATTGGATGAAATGGGATCGTGCCCACAAAGTCTTGCATAGTATCTTTCGAAATTCAGTGAATTCGAAAACAAGAATATTCAATTTGTTGAGGTATTCAACAATTGAACTTATGAATGATTACAACTGAATAACACTGAATATTCCATTCAGGTTTTTTCGCCAAGCAGGCTCTTATTGACAATACTGTTTCAAGTTATAGGTCGGTTTGAATATTAATAAGTAGAACTAAAAAATTCACACAGCATGCGAAGAAAAAAATGGGGTTTTCTCATTAGTAATGATGAAGGAAAATTGCTGCTCGAGGGTCTTTTCTAGACATTCAAATTTGGGTCCGTAGCATTCATGACGTACCAAATTGTAAATTTATTATTAAATGAATTTGTTGTTGCGGACTACTTAATACTTGATAATGTTTATTTGGCCACACTTTATATGGATTACATTCAGTTTCTTCTTCCTTACAATAAATAATCTCAAATAAACCAATTGTCTCACTGAAGTTTAAAACTTGTAAGTGAGTAACTTGAGAAAATATAAACCTTACTTATCATTATATAAACTTGAAACAAAATAATACAACTAAAGAAAAATAATAAAGTACAAAAAGTGGAAGCGGTTCTAATTAATCTATAAACAATATTAACTACCGAAAGAAAAAAGACAGTAATAGTAACCTCTCAATAACTTGATAGATATTGAGAGGTTATCTCAATAACTAGATTATTGCGGAGATATATTATTAATACAATTCAAATAAAATTACCTCTGATTAGAAATTTTCCAATCTTACATTGAGGACTTTGATGTATCCAGTTCTTAATTAGTCGGATATATATAGATCTAGAACCCACCTCCCTGATATTGTCTGGCAATTCATTAAACATCAAGGGCCCAAGGAAAGCAAAAAATCTAAGTCCAATGGTCTCATTCATTCTCGTTACAGGCAACATATTCTTGCTTCTACGGTTCCTAGTATCTGTTGTGAATGGCACACTCGTATAGTGAGATCCGTGGAACCTCACGAGCAGTGCTCTTGCATACAGTTGCCTTGTTGTGAAAACGTCCGTTATTTGGAATAATTCGTTTGATGGATAGGCATAACTCTTGTTTTTTATGATATTGAGTATCTATTTTTGTATCACTTCAATTTTCTGATAGAAATATTTGGCTAGAGAACCCCATACCAGTACCCCATTGTCAGATGAGGCTAAACAAGACCACGATACACTCTCATAAGATCATTCTCGTCACAAACTTTTCTTAGCATTTTGAACTTGGGTAAGAACATTCTAAGTTTCTGGACAATTGCCTTGGCCTGGGCTCTCCACGGAAGATGTTCATCTATAATTATTGTTAAATATTTATATTCTTTTAGTGATGTTATTTTAAAGATCTCATCATTGTAATTGAGTTCAATGTTATGATTTGGAAATAAATGTTCACATATATTTAGTTTTTTCGGCATTCAAAGTCAATTTTCTTGAAGCAAAAACCTTAGTAATTCAATAAATTCCACTTTTATCTTCTGGCGTAATTCTTCCCAGTTTCTTGCCGTGAACAACATTGCAGTATCATCCGCATATCCTATTATTTGTCCGGTTATGTTAAGAGAAAATAGCTCAGTCGTATACAACAAAAAATAACACAGGTCTCAAAACTGTTCCCTGTGGTACTCCATAGAGGACCGGCACTTCATTACTTTTAACATCCCCAAGTTAGACAAATTGGCGTCCAAAGTTTTAACAATTTCTAATGATTCACGGTGTCGCACGCTTTTGCCAGATCAACAAAGATACAAATCATTGGAATGTTTTTATCTATTGCTTCTGTTATTGATGCAATCAACTCAGCAACCGCGTCCTGAGTTGACCGAGCAGCTCTGAAACCAAACTGCCTATTGGCTAGCAAGTTATGTTTTCCTATAAATTTACATATACGTTTTTTCAAAATTTTTTGAAAAAGTTTTGCTAAAGATGATATCAGAGAAATAGGACGATAATTTTTGATCTGATTTTGTCATCAATTTTATATACAGTTATTACTAGTGCGGTTTTAAGTGCATCAGGGAATATACCAGTCATCATACTATCATCAGGAGTTCAATAAAACAGTTATAGTATTCTCTTAAAAATAGGTAAATAGTCCGTAACAAATGGAACGTAGTAAGCATCTTTTGGTGGAATTTAGCAGAAATGTTTTACATTATACTATTTGTGTGCGAAAAGTCATTTGACATTATTAATACGGCGATGTTAACATAGCAGTATTCTTCGTATCCTCAAAAAGTTCATTGGAAAGAATCCACTTTCAAAATGTACAATACCTGTTACCAGTATGACCATAAACACATCTGATTTACATACAACTATTCTTCGCCAAGTTTAACCACAAGAGGTCCAAGTGTGTGTAATTTTACGAGAAGTTGCCAAATCCCTGCTGAGAGGAATTAAAAGCGAATGTAAAATGATCACGTCATATTTAAGTCGCATTAGATAACTTGCGCAGGAATTTATGCGAATTCATACGAACGATTGAATTGGACAACCATAAATGGCCGACTAAATACCGCTGGAATTAATATCAGCCGCAATTGCTATAAAGAGATTCGCAGACTATGTTCATGGCAATAATGAATAAACATTATGGCTGTGCTCGCATCAAAAGATTAGTTTTACAAGTTGTTTCATACGGAATTATTTGTGGCCGAAGTGATGCACAAATTCGAAATCATTTTCAATTCTCACGGTCAAACTCGGCGTTATATAATTGCTTGTAACGCAGCTACTGAAAATTATCTACCCAATAATCACTCGTTCACAGTACGCGACATGAACTGACCATGATATGAATCTTCCCTTTCCGGTCTTAAGAAGAGAAATGGTTGATAAAAAAGGAAAAAATTTAATTTTTACTATGTTTACCTTCAAAAAATTGTAATATCACTGTTATTGCAATTTTGGTAAGTCTACATCTTCGAGAAGTTTGAGATGAAAGCTGAAAACAAAGAGAGTTTGATCTTTGAAGATGAACGTCTTCTGTTCCTCTTGGGAATCCAGAATTATGATTTATTGTTTCTTGAAAATGCCAGATTTTCATGTTTTATTCTTCAACTCAAACTGTTTTTTTATAAATAGTCACATTTTTATATCTGAATACATTTCGTTATTACTAGTTCAGTCAACAAGTCGTTTTTGAGTCGAATTTTTTTCTCCGTCTCCGAAAAATATGAAAAAGGTATTATTCGATTTTGCACAATATTGCATGAAATATGACAATATTCTCTCTGATCGATATAGGCATTATTCGAGTCAATCAATATGGAGTGCATTGAACAATTATTCATTGAACATTGAACAATGCATTGAACTTATTTTAATGTTAAAACTTAAATTTCCTTGTATATCACAACTTTGTCGAAACTAATGAATAATTGAATTTTTTAAATTACTATAGGTATCGAAACGTCAATCTTATTTGAAAAAAATCAAATTGGCTTTTTTGTATTTTCACATATTCATTTTTAATATTCAGAAAAATATTTCTGACTTTGCATTCGCTTCGGAGGTTTTATCTTCTTCACCATGAGGAAACAAATATGAATTTCGACAAACGCGGCAAAATCTTGAAGAAAGAATTAAAGCACATAAATATGCAAAAATTTGAATAACAGCCTTACATAAAAATAAAATAACTGAAAAACACGATTTTGATTACAAATATACAAAGATTTTAGCAACTGAGAAAGACAAGAAATGTAGAGAAATTTTAGAAATATTACACATTCGTAAAAATTTGGAAGACACAGTAAATGAAAGAACAGACACAAAACATCTTCATTCTATTTACAACGATTTGATAAACCTTACAAATAACACTCATGGAATTAATACACAACAATCACCAAACGGCATATCTCAAAACTCAATATTTCCAGATCTACCACCAATTTCACACGCATAAACCAATCAATATACATAATCTGGATGAGTACATAACACTCAACTATATGTAATTTTATGTATGTATATATGTATATACAAATCATACTCATAAGAATCACCTGGCTTTCCATGAGTTTTACAGAGGTTTCCTCATGGTGAAGAAAACTCAAACTTCCGAAGCGAATGCTAAGCCAGAAATATTCCTCTGAACACTAATACAAAAAAAGCCGGTTTGTTTTTTTTTTAATAAGCTTGACTTTTTGATATTTATAGTTATTCATAAAATTCAATTATTCATTAGTTTTGACAAAGCTGTAATATACAACGAAAAGTCAAAGAAAATAAAGTTATTAACATTAAAATGACCATGTTACTGCTAAAAAAATTGAAAAAAAATCAATAAATAAATAAATGAATATATATAATATATATATATATATATATATATATATATATATATATATATATATATATATATACATTACGAGGAGTAAATTGCAATAAAGAAATCAAATATCATGATTCTTCCAGATATATCTTTTCTACTCAACTATATATATATATATATATATATATATATATATATATATATATATATATATATATATATATATATATATATAACTTACTATACAATTGAAACGTTGTTTTCGATCGGGTATATGTCGATGCCCGGTAGATAATATGGAAATTTCATTTAACTCCAATTGAAAATCAGCTGATTCCTTTTTCAACTGGAAAGGTGAAATAGAATGAGCTGTGAAAATCTCGTTGTTTGTGAAAATGAATTCCCAACTATTATTCTCCTCACCGTAAGAAGAATTAGCAATCAAGCGATGTTTGTACGAATGAAAAAATCCAATCACAGTGCTAAGGGCTTGGAGCACATATTCAATCAATTGGAAGGTAATTGGATTTTCATGTGTCAAAGTGCTATTATTTACATTCTAGATAGAGAAGAAATAATCTCTCATTTCATCTATTTTAAATGGAATTGGTCACGTACTGTGTTTGAAGAAAATGTTCGAATGAAACCAAAGCTGAAAAATTTTAAAACTAAAGCGAAATTGCATCGCATTATTTTGACATATTATTTTTAATACATTAACATATGTCATTTTGACATATTATTTTGCCATGCATTATTTTTGACACATAAACACACAGACGCTTACAAACAATCAAAACCTACTCCTACAATAAATGAATTCCGTCTATCCAAATTTCTAATTCGTATTAGAAATAGAAGAAAAAATTTCACCAGAAATTACGAGAGACTTATGTACACTGTACATAGAAAACCTACTCACACGAGCAGTTCTTCGAAGGCAGAGTCTCACCATCACCTTTCCCAAATATTGGCTGTTGCGAACACCTTGATACCGAGATCGAACAGCCCCAAAGGGCCTAAAAGCAGACATGAAGAAATGAAGAAGCTCAAAATCGAACTGAAGAAAAATGGATATGAAAACAGTCACATAAAATGTCCCTAAAACATCGGGAATTAATCCAAATCATAACAAAAATGGAACAAAAAATACACGCCATAAAAACTTGCTTGCCATACATCAAGGGAATCGCAGATAAAATTGGACAAAACCGAAATGGACTAGAAACCATGCAGTGTATGTTACATTTTACGCTTTATTAGAGGCGTTTTGCTGAATTGGTTACGTAGTTATCTTGAAGAAAAAACAATGGAAGTGAAAATAGGCGAGAGTTATTCCCAAAGACATGACATTGCTCTTGGGGTGCCGGAAGGCTCTGTACTCGGAGCTCTTCTATTCATATTGTTTATATATGATGTGCCTGCGAAGTTGTCCTGATTTTAGGTGACACTATTTGCCGATGATTCATCGGTGGTTGTTTCTGGCAGGACTCCTGAAGAACTTCTGGAGGCATGTGAATGCATTGTGAGGGAGTTTGTAAGTTTGTAAATTGGTGTCGAATGAACAATCTGATGGTGAACGTTGACAAAATTGTATGTGTCCATTTTTGTCTGAAGGGCAATGGTATTAGTACCTTGGATGTTAAATATGAGGAGAACACTATATCATCATCCCAATACACAAAGTTTCTTGGCATATATGTAGACAGAAATTTGAGATGGACATCACACATTGATGTTTTTTGCAATCTCTAGAATTAAGAACATCGTACCCAGAAACTGTGTTATGCATGTGTATAACAGTCTTGTTTATAGTCATCTAAATTATAATATTCTGCTGTGGGGCGGCTCTACAGAAATAAATAGGTTGTTCATTACACAGAAGCGAATACTTCGATTAATATTTGATATTCATAAAAGAATATCTTGTAAACCTCTCTTCATTAATAATTACATAATAACCTTACCGTTTTTATATATTTATAGATGTTTGTTATATGTTAAAGAAAATGAAGATAGGTTTTTTAAATTGAAAAGAATCATGAGTATTCAACAAGGAACAGTGATGTGCTGGTCATTCCTATGCATAAAACAGCTGAATTTGAGCACTCGCTCTATTATCAAAATATTGAAATCTGCAACCATTTACCATCAAATTTGACAGTATTGAAAGCTCATTTGTTTAAGAGGAGAGTTAAATCTCTGCTCATAACAAAGGCATACTATAGTGTGGCAGAGTACTTCGATGATTCGAATGTAGGCAATAATGTATGAATCAATTTTTTGTATCATATGTTTGTATATTTTTTTGCCACAAATGTCCTTCAACATGTGAAATTATTTCGAATGTTCAATCTTTCTGAGGTAATTTTTTTCTTTTTTTTTCAAATGAAGTTGTATATTATTGTAAATATAAATTCAACCAATATTTTTGTTTGAACTAATATTTTTGTTCGAGGGCTGAATGGAAGAGCATACTAAAAACTTAATTCAGTCCTTTTGAGAGCATTCTTCTCAGTTTTAATTATTGTATCAATTGAATGAATGTAATTTTACAATGTAAGGAATGTTTCTCAATAAATTTTATTTTATTATTATTATTGTTACGGTGTTATTAGACTGTAATAAATCTTTTATAGGACAGACCAAAAAATGAACATCCCCAGTGAAGAAGAACATTAAAAGTGTATAAAAACAAAACAAATGTTTTCTGCGCTTTATCAATACCACCTAATGACTGGACACGAAACATATAGCTTCGCTAGAAAAATATAGAAAACGCATTTTTCGAGAGGGCTTAATGATGGAATAACAGAGAGAACTGAAAAAACGGGATGATGCAACAGGTCTCCTAAAAAATTCGAAATATTTAATGAAACCAACAAACGAAATAGAGCACAACCGGACAACAGCGCATTGTTAAGAAGAACAAGGAAACGCAACGAAAAAGTTGCATAACTAAATCTAACACAAGAGCCTTTCAAACACCACCAGGTCATTGAGACTGAAATAATCTAGAGACCTGAAATGAACCAGCTACTTACTTCAATTCACTTACAACTACGTGAAAATTCACATTCTTCACATCTTTCACAAAATAAACCCGGAATGACTTCAGTTTAATTTCCGCCATCCGTGAAAACATCAAAACGATTAATTGGTATCGATATCACTATTTGGTCATACTGTGATACATAGTGATAATACTTCATCCTTCGTTATACTCCAACTAGTTTGAAAAATCATTTAAGGTTGATTTAACAGCCTTAATCAAATTTATTGCTCAAATTAATCATATGTAGAGTATTGAGTTTAATGGTTTCTATTTTCATAGTGGTTTTCATCAGATATGAAACTAATCTCACTAATGAAAGTTAGAATCAATTCGAATTCATTTATAATTCCTTATATTACGGATACGTCTATACTTTAAGCTAAAAGTTACCCTCATTCGCCCCATCAAATTATAATTTTAATTTCACTCACGCACCTGCTACCCACACTAATTTCATTACCCTGAGCTGCTCCGTCCGCTAGAAATTTCGAGTTTATAGTAAATATTTCTGTTTACACCTATAATCGCCAGCTAGTCTCTGAAATTGGTAATTAACTATAACACATGAAACTGTCGTGCAATTTCACTGCCATTTGAAATTGATAAACTGAACATTCAAATTGTGAGGATTTAAATTAAATTATTGAGCCGAACACCGCAAGACCTTGAAATAGAAGAATACATTCTTCTAGAATACACTGCGCAACAAAAAAAGTAATAAATTAAAATTAACACACTTGGCTCGAGTTTCACTAAATATATTAAAAACCCGTTATCAAGAGTATACAGTGTTTCTTAACAACCTTTACTCAACATTAATTTTAATTTTACCTTAGCCTCAACATTAGTTGTAACATTGGGACTAACATTGTATACTCTTGATAATGGGTTAACGACGCGAAACATATGTAGAATTTTTAATATATTCAGTGAAACATAAGACAGTTGTGTTGATGGACATGTTTGCAACTAGCGTGTTTGGTGCACACAGTATTATTTTGCGGAAAACCTCATCATTTACGCAAAAAAATCGAACTTGCAAACCAAAAGCATAATATTAATATTAGGCAAAATTTGATCTCAATACTTCGTCATGGTACTAGAGCTTTTCAGAGAGCTTCCTCTTACATAGCTTTCAAAGTTTGTGATTCTGTGCCATCCACTTTTGAAAGAAGTTCGGAATTATCTATTTTCAACCGAGAACTGTCTCGCTGGCTCCTATTAGGTACGGGGTAGCAGTTCGTATCTCAATTTGCGGATTTTGGCCATCGTGATTAAACAAGTGTGCACACGTGCATTGTCTTGATGAAACAGCACTTTCTTCTTCGCCAAATACGGCCGTTTTTGCTTCATGTCAACGTCGAATCTGTCCAAAAGCTTTGAATAATATTCGCCGGTGATTGTTTTACCTTTCTCGAGGTAATCAATGTGAATGACACTGCGTGCATCCCAAAAAACTGTAGCCATGACCTTGTTGGCTGACAGACTCTGTTTGGCCTTCTTTGGTCCACGTTCACCCCGAGCAACCCACTGTTTCGATTGTTCCTTGGTCTCTGGCGTGTTGTGATGGATCCATGTTTCGTGCACAATAACAAAACGGCGCAAAAATTCGTCCGGATTACCACTGAACATCGCTTAACACTCTTTTGAAGTTGTCACACGATTGATGGTTGAGTGTGAGCAATCGCGGCACCCATCTCGCGGAGAGTTTTCTCATGTCCAAATATGCGTGTAAAATATGATGTACCCGTTCAGTTGAGATACCTACAGCATGAGCCAACTCACTTTCATTCTCCTATCATGCAATATCATTTCATGGATTTTATCGACGATTTCCGGCGTGATCACGTCTTTTGGGCGACCTGAACGTTCGGCGTCACTAGTGCTGGTACGACCACAACGGAACTCTGTAAACCACTTTTTTACCATTGAAATTGATGGTGCCGAGTCCCCGTAGTGTTTATCAAGCTTTACCTCAGTTTCAGTTATGGTTTTTTTTACGTAAAAAGTAATGCTTAATCAGCACACGAAATTCACTTTTTTCCATTTTCGTAAAAATGCACGAGGTTGTCTGCTTTGAATGGCTATCAAACACCAACTGCATGACGTAGCTTGCTCAAAATTTGACAGATGCCTACTAATACGAGTAGATTACAGTTGACGGCAGCACTGTTGCATTTGGAATAACTGCGCGGAAAATTCAAAAAGTCACTGACTTATCAAACCGCCCTCGTATAACAAGTAAAATTTGCTCAGTGGGTTTCAATAGAAAGTTATGTTTGTATAGTTTTGTTTTGTATGAATATTCATTCGTTTTTGTATGGTGTTCAGTGACTGGGAAGTCTTTAACCTTAGTTAAATCAGCAGAATCTGAAGAAATCTTCCTTTTTTCAGTTTTCTGGAATTCGCTTCTTCTGATACTCTTTAACTGTATTGCTAAGACGCATGACGCGCGTTACGAAGTACAACTTCTTCTGATGCTAAATTAACACTGTGATCAATGTTAATTTAGCATCAGAACAAGATGTTGTAATTCGAAACGCGCGTCATGCGTATTATTATTTAATATATGAGAAAAATTTCAAAACTGTTTCATTACTAATTTTAATTTTTCTCGAGTATCGGCCTCATCAATCATCAAAATAAATATACTTTCATAGCAAATGCAGTGCCAGAATTTTCCTCTGATACCTTAGGCAAATTTTACTGATAAATTTGTTTTTGTAATTTAAAGACAACTAATCATTTCAAAATTCGATGAGTGGAAATGAATTTTTAGAAGTTTAAAATTTAGAAAGTTAATAACTGTCTTTTCCTCAATGTTGACCTGTTCCCTTCTCTCGAAGACATCGACACTAGGAACAAACATCGTCTTGACATGGTAGGAGAGCGAATAGGGATCATAATATTTATATATTATCATCCCTATTATTAATGAATCAATAATGTATTAATGAACTAATTAGATTTTCAAAAATTGCAAATAATTTCACTACAATACTTACAAACTAATTGTCCACTACAATATTGTTTCAAAAGATGTTTTCCTCCACCTGATGAAAGTATTGTATACCGAAAGAATATTGTAGTGGATAATGTATGAAATTATTTGGAAATGTGTTCAATTTATTGATAAGTTAACATAAAATTTCATCACGTATTTCCCTCCTCAAACAACTGTTTTTCTTATTATTACTTTTTAAAATTTTTCTCGTGAACAATTAATTATCAAACTGTTCTTCCTGCTATTTTGTGCGAAATGAGATAACTTTTGTAAACCAACAAAATTGTCAGTGTTTCCGCAGAGATATGCTTCTATGAATATAATGAGTAAAAGATACTCTGTTGGTTTAATTCTTCTGCCAAATCCTCAAATTACGTCAGTGGATTGTTTAACGTGACCTACATAACTTCATTAAAATGTCGGGACTCAGTGGAACGTTGTTTTAAGTTTTGTGTAAATAAATTAAAACTTGTAGAAGTTTGTGTGTCACGAGAGCTTCCATATTCATAACAACGTTGCAAATGAAACTATCCGGCGTATACCATGTAAAATACTGCAGGGTTGATGAAAATGTGTAGCATCCTGAAATATGAGTGGATTGACATTTTTCAATCAGATGTACTGAATTATGATACTCTAGTATATTCTCATATCTGATTGCTTCGGTGTAAGGATTTATTATATTTGAACATAACCCTTAACAATTCAATTAGAATTGGCCCAGGCCATATTTCAGTTAATTTTAAAATTTTTTTTTTCGGTTACCTACAACATTTTTACGATTCTGTCTTTGAATAACTTCCTTGCAGTTTCAACTATTTCAACAATAAAGGTTTCCAATGAATGGCATATCTAAAATTATAAAAATTTTGAAAAATACAAATACAACGAATTCATAAAATATAACGACAAAATAGATCATTCTGGATGAATTCAAGAAGTCACAATAAATATCACAGAATGCTCCTACAATATCACAATATCTATTCAGACTCGAATGAATGTGAAGGCATTCTGAAAAAATTGAATTCTGATTGTTTGAATTCTATTATGAGATGAATTTTGGCAATGACGAGTACCAAAAGTATCACGTGAATAAATAGGGGTCATTGAGGAAAGTATTTCTGGAGAGATACTCAAGTTATCAACAATTTAAAAAACCTCATATCGAGAAATTCCCTTCGATTTCGTTATGAGCCCAAAATGTTGTGATTGTGATTGTTCAAGATTCGAGTATAAAACTCTTTAAGTCATTGCAAATGCTTCAGAAACTTAATGATATTAAATCAGAACTACAGATTCTTGCTCCTTTCTTTCAAGGAAGTGAACACCCTTAGCGGGTAAGTGTTTACATTTTTTCCTTTTCATTTTTTTCCTTTTTGGTCGTCCTTTGATATTTGTTTGGATTATAAGAAGTGGTAAATAAACTTAAACCTAGCTGTGAACATTTAAGTTCATTTGGAAACACTTGATATTAAGCAACAAAAATTATTTGCAATTTCCACAACATATGCCGCAAGGCTCTGTACTCGGACCTCTTCTATTCATATTATTTATGAACGATCTGCCTGCGAAGTTGTCCCGATTTATGGTGACACTATTTGCCGATGACTCATCGGTAGTTGTTTCTGGCAGGACTCCTGAAGAACTTCTGGAAGCATGCGAATGCATTGTGAGGGAGTTTAAAAATTCGTGTCGAATGAACAATCCGATGGTGAACGTGGACAAAACTGTGTATGTTCAATTTTGTCTGAAGAGTAATAGAATCATTACTTGAATGTTAAATATTGAGACAACACTATATCATAATTTCAATCAACTAAATTTCTTGGAATATATGTAAAAATTTGAGATGGACAACTCAGATTGATGTATTATTCAAAAAATTGAGTATCTCATTTTTGGCAATCTCTAAAATTAAGAACATTTTACCTAGAAACTGTGTTATGAATGTGTATTACAGTTTTGTATATAGTCATCTGAATTATAATATTCTGCTGTGGGACTGCTCTACAGAAATAAATAGGGTGTTTATTACACAGAATAATACTTCGATTAATACTCAATATTTATCAACGAATTTCCTGTAAACCTCCTTCTTGTAAACCTTCAATAATAATTACATACTCACCCTACCTTGTTTATATATTTATAGATGTTTACTATATGTTAAAGAGAATGAAGATAGGTTCATTAAATTGAATGGTAATCATGAGTATTCAACAAGAAAAGTGATGTGCTACTTATTCCTATGCATAAAACAGCTAAATTCAGTATCAGAGAATATCAGAGTATTAAAATCTTCAACCATTTACCGTCAAATTTGAAATTACTGAAAGCTCATCTGTTTAAGAAGAGAGTTAAGGCATTGATGTTAACAAAGGCATACTATAGTGTGGCAGAGTACTTCGATGATTTGAATCTAGGCAATAATGTATGAATCAATTTTTTGTATCATATGTTATTTCATTTTTTTACCACCAATGTCCCTCACCATCTGAAAATATCTCAAATGTTTAATATTGCTGAGGTTATTTTTGTCTTTTCTTTTCAAATATTGTTGTACATTATTGTGAATATAAATTGAATCAATATTTTTTTCGAGGGCTGAATGGAGGATCAGACTCAAAACTGAATTCAGTTCTTTTTTGAGCGTTCTTTTTAGTTATAATTATTGAATGTAATTTTACAATGTAAGAAATGTTTCTCAATAAATTTTATTATTATTTATTATTATTATATGTTTCCTTATCTTAAAAAATTAATACATGTGTTGTATTGAACTCATGTAGAAGTAAAGCGAAATATTTATGTCGAATAATTGAAGTAGTTTTAGAATTAGAATAAACATTTATTCGTTCCAGATCTTTATTCAATACTTTGCATATGTTTGGATCATTTGGATCAATGATGCATCTTCAGTATTTTATTTAAAATATTGATTTTCGTTAAATGAAAAACTAATGTACTTCTCGCCATAAGGCAAATTGTCTTGATCATATCGCATTATAGAGTCGGACCAATTCTTCATCAATTTCAGTGAATAATTTTGCCGTTTATTCTTCAAATGAAAGTCGAAGGATGTAACGTCAACAACGAACACACAAATACAGACCGTAGTGCATGAAGACAAAACGAAAATAAAGGGAGGACAATAATAATTTTTAAAGATCACTCATTACTTTGACCACCCACGGAGAGGGACTGGGTTATTAATTTCTTACGGTTGAAATTTGTTGGCAGGCGAATGAAATATTAATTTATGGTTTCTTTAATATACTAGCTACAAAAATTTGGAGAGACTTTCTGGTCCAACTTCAAAAAAAAGATTCCCGATCATACACCCTCGAAATGAATACCTTCATCCACTGTAATTTCACTACGATGGTATTAATGGTAGTTATCATCCACACTAGCAGCGTTGAGGTTTCTAAAGCAGTGTATGAAGTTTATGAAGTAGCGACAAATTTCAGAAGAAATTAACTCATTTATTGATAGGTCAGTACTTTAAGAATGTTATTTTTCAAAATGAAACAAAATTCATAATATTTTCTCAAAATATCAACAAAATGACGATTTAAAAATAATGCATTAATTGTGGGAATTTTATAAATTTAAATTGAAAGAACTTTTTGAAATTTCGCAGTTATTCTAATTCCTCTTGAATACTACGAGGGAGCTCGCTTTAGTAGTCATTAATGGCTGATTGCCTCATTTTGAAGAGATAGGGCCTTGGTGCGTTTGGAAAACTATCGAAACTTGATTGTTTGGATGCATGCCACTGAAGATTTCCATAATAGGATGAAATAGATAGAATTTCCAACTTGTAATCAATATTCGCTCTCGAAAATGATTGATTGTGTTTTCGTTGACAATATTCGTAAAGACAGCTACCTAAGAGTTCTAGTTGAGGTATTTTGGTATTTCGATGAATAATCTGAGTATTGACTAACCCTGAATGATTCGTGAATCTGAAAACTCTCTCTCTCCCTCTTCTCTCTCTCTCTTTATATATATATATATATATATATATATATATATATATATATATATATTTTAAAATTGATTTATTGCCTGTTTATTTTGAATGTTGTTAGCAATAACAGGGTTCTTTTGATATGAAAAACTTCATTTTTGTTGACGTTCCGTTGTATATCACAACTTTGTCAAAACTAATGTTTAAACATTCATTTATTTTTATTTATTTTTTTTCTAACTTTTATTCAAATTACATTTTTGTCGTTTGTATTTTTCGAGAAAATTTTTCATTCGTTGTTACCTTTCTCGGTTGAAGACTTCGTAAAGGATAAATAGTCGCCACAAAGGAGATATGTTGACCAAATCTCCAAACCCAGAGTTCACTTGGAGGCCTAGCAGTGGAGACTTCTTTTAAAGGTGTGTTCTTTTACTATTGATTCCATCTCCAGGTTCGTACACCTTGAACTTGGTTACGCCGTTCTTAGGAGAGCCAATAAGCTCGAAACACGTGTCAACGTCTGCTTTCAATTGAGTCGCGGGCTATACCAAGAATAACATTTTTGTCTATTGTACTTTTCACCGCAAGAAAATTTTTCATTCGTTATATATATATATATATATATATATATATATATATATATATATATATATATATATATATATATATATATATATATAATCATTATTATTATTATGACGATTGTTCCCCATGAGGACAGCAATGGAACTTGAATTCGCAATTCTTACGACTTTTGCTTCATTTGGTAAAAATATTAAAAACAGGATAGTGTAGCATAAATAGAAGAACATGTCTTCCTGACTTTTTGAAAAATATTCAGATAAAAATAAATGAGCTTACAAAGTTCGCCGAGTCAGCTAGTATATATATATATATATATATATATATATATATATATATATATATATATATATATATATATATATGTATATTCAGAATAACTGATTCCAGAAATGATAAACGTAGTAATAAAACACATGAGACATATATGTGATGGAATGAGTATATTTAAATGAAAAATTTGTGTTAATTTGATTTATATAATTTGAAAAGCTTGATGTATACAAAGTTTGTATATTGCGGCAGTTTGGACTGTATTACAAGTTCAGAATGTAGAGGTGTTTCTCTCGAAATATTCCTTCTATTATAAAATTGCTGCTCTCTTATGATCAATAATTCATTACACATTAATCATCATTAAAGTGTAATGAATCATCAATTCATCAACATTATCATTATATTAATAGCAGAAATAGATATATTATTTTGTACGTACAATGAAATTTCAATAACGAAGAATTCCACTTTTAATTATTCGAGTATCTCTTAACGGATATTGATTTCAGACCGCTATGATTTGATTTCACTCTTACGCAAAAAATAATATCTCATATCAAACCAAACATTTCAATATTGACATCCAAGGAGAAAAGTCAAAAATCAATCCGACCAAGCGGAACGATTGAAATGAATCATATCGTGGAAATTGTTTTTTCACGGGATGGTGTTTGCTAAAATGTATAAACTTTCTGATCACTCGCTGAGCTCCAACATTCATGGAAATAACATTCAGGAACAAAAAGCAGTACAGAATATTCTGGGTGAATGTTTTTCTTTGGTAAATATTTTTGTGAAAGACAAATGTAAATAGTGCCCGGGTGAGCTTTGCGAACGAAAATTTCTTGTTCACTCCGTGAAGTTCAAATATCGAACGTTTTTAATAACGTTCGAATCATTATTAATTCGGTTCATTTAAAATACTAAAATATTCACCTCTGGACAAATCACGTAAATTTTGGCAATGACGACTACTGAATAGAATAAACAGGGGTCAGCAGGAAAAGAAAGTATTTCAGCAGAGTTTATCGAGTTATCAACAATTAAAAGAAATCTCATATTCAGAAATTCCCTTATATTTTGCATGAGCCCAAGTTGTTGTGATTGTTATTGTTATTGGTCAAGATTTAAGTATACCCTCTTTAAGCCATTCTTCCTCCTTTCTTTTAAGTAAGTGAACTCCCTCAGTGAAAGTTTGTAGTTTTTATGTTTTTTCTTCTTCATTTGTTCCCCTCTTAATTTTCCTTCGTTGTTTTTTTGAATTATAAGAAGTGGCAAATAAACTCAAACTTAGCTGTAAAAATTTGAGTATACTAAAACATTTGATTCTAAAAAATTTCTTGCTCACTCCGTAAAGTTCAAATATCGATCGTTTTCAATAAAAATTAAATCATTTTTAATTCGGTTCATTTAATATACTAACATATTCACCCCTGGACAAATCACTTAAATTTTGGAAATGATGACTACTGAAAAGAATAAACAGCGGTCAGGAGGTAAAGTATTTCAGGAGAGTGAATCGAGTTATCTACAATTAAAAAAAACCTCATATCCAGAAATTCCCTTAGATTTTGCATGAGCCCAACTTGTTGTGATTGTTATTGTTATTGGTCAAGATTTAAGTATAAAACTCTTTAAGCCATTCTCGCTCCTTTCTTTTAAGGAAGTGAACTCCCTCAGTGGAAGTTTGTAGTTTTTATGTTTTTTTCTTTTTCATTTTTTCCATTTTAATTTTCCTTCGTTGTTTTTTTGAATTATAAAAAGTGGCAAATAAACTCAAACTTAGCTGTAAAAATTTGAGTTTATTTAAAATATTCGATTCTAAAAAATTTCTTGCTCACTCCGTAAAGTTCAAATATCGAACGTTTTCAATAAAGTTCGAAGCATTATTAATTCGGTTCATTTAATATACTAATATATTCATCCCTGAACAAAGCACGTAAACATTCAATAATATATATACATATTGAATAGAGAATTCAATAGTTTTCTACTGTAAAAAATAGTATTATTTCGTTGAACAGGCGGAATGGTTTACAATCCAAATCATTATTTGTGGTACGATTTTGAATGAGCAGTGATTAAACATACTGAAACATCGTATATAATAGAAAATATTTCTTTGTTAAAATTCAAATGTAATATGATTATTTAATGTTTGTTGAAATTATAACTGAATTTTAAAAATATTTTTTAGCACTGTGAATTTCCGTTTCAATTTGAATTTGTAATATCAAAACCTTTCTCTTCTTCATCTTATATCTACATGTGTCATTGTATTCAAAGTTGAAAGACTGTATACTCGGAGAATGTTGATTCGTGAAAGAAGAAGCAGAACATGATAGTGTTCTATGTCAAAATAAGATATGATGTAGGTGTTATGATTGGTTATCAAGTCCAATCTTTTTCGCTATACTGGAAATATATTAATAATATTTATTTAGCAATAGTTATTACAAAATTCATATATACACTTTTGTTAAAAATTTTTTGTTCAAACCGAACTTAACAAATTTTTGCTTAAATACCTTAAGAACTTTGATGGTTTTTATGGAGCTAGGCAATTTACAAAATTAATGAGATTGAATTCTCGCTTAACTCTTGGTGAAACATAATTGTCGCTCGAAACATGTTGACTATACATATTGTTAAATAAATCGTGAAACATTAAGCCAAGAGTTTAATTTATTTTAATTTACAAAATGCATTGAATCCTTCATAAAATATATTATTTCCAGATTTAGAAAGCATACAAACTTGCATGTAGAATCTGTCGGAATCTCTTGTATTATAACCGTGCACACATGTTACATTTTGTATGATTCTATTAGGGAACAATTTGTTTTTAATTTTGAGTATAAATATATATACATAGGGCATAAAGTATTCTCTCTTCAACTGACATTAGTTATAAGCAATTTCACATGCATTCGATTGGAGTATATGTGTTACCGGCCAAACCCGATCTTAGGCCAAACTAGTTTTGCCTAGGCTAAACTAGTTCATCCTATATGCGATCGGATAAACCGGTACAGACTAGGCCAAACTGGTCTGTCTTAAGGGTGATAGGAGAAACTAGTTTAACCTAGGAGGAACTGGTTCAGCCTAATATGAAAAGTACACTTCAGGATGAACTAGTTCGTCCTTGTCTATACTAATTTAGTCAGTCAGAAAGGTTTAAGCGAGTACGTGTTCAGTTCATGAAAAACCGTGCCTTTCACTCAGGAGTAATACAATCGTCTTACCATGCCTTATTTGGTATAGAGCCCAAAGTAGGACTTTCGACTTCATAGTTGCCGTAAGAAATAATAAATGATATTCAGGATGGGGACGACTTTAGAAAAGTTATCGAAAATGATTCGAATAGTAACCAAAGTGAAGATGGTGATGATGTTGTGGAAATTGACACACAGAACATTTAAGATGCTGAATATTCAAAACGGCGGCTGAAAATCTTGAAAAGCAAGCAAAAAAATGAAATTTTTGCTTGAAAAAATTGCCAATATTGGACACAATGTTACAATACCAATTCCAGACATAGACAAAGGCAGAAGTGATCTCAGAAACATCATTAGGGTTATTCTTCAGACAAATGACGAGGGGTTTTATAAAGTTGGCACCAAACATGGTGTATTGCAGAAATTATATTGCAGGTACAGATTTTTGCTCGCTGTATTGTTGAAGCCCATGTTAATAATACTTTTAATTCATTGTCGACATTAACATATTTTTCTGGTGATTGGAAGATATTTGTTTGAATTTGCTTTTGTTTCAGAACTGAATTCGGTATATGTATTCAGAAATTTTTAAGCGTATATGATGTTGAACAAGATACTGAAATATCTCTGAGGACTGCAGCCACTAAACATTCGGTTGGTACGAGATTTCGTAAGGTGCAGTTGCGTGAGGAACTATTTGACAAACAGGTGCAAATGCAAAAAAAAATGATGCTTTGCAATTCCAAAAGCCATCAGAGTATACCATGCAGAAATGAGTGAAATGGATTTTAATAAATACATCTTGATTTTATTTTTTGTGGTATTTTATTATTTTCTGGTAGTATAGTCCAGGCCAAACAGTTGATCCTGAAGTGTACTTATTCAAATCAGGCTCTAACAGTTCCTCCTGGGTTAAATTAATTTCTCCTATCGTCCTTAGGACAGACCAGTTTGGCCTAGTCTGTACCGGTTAATCCGATCGCATATAAGATGAACTAGTCTAGCCTAGGCAAAACTAGTTTGGCATAAAATCGGGTTTGGTCGGTAACATATGTATTAAATATCAAAATTGTTCGCACAGCCCTATTCTGCAGTTTTTGTATCAGCTGTGTTTTTTCCTTGCTCAATCCGAACAACAGAATGGAGCAATAAGCGAAGTGTGGCATTATTATAGACTTTAATTGCAATAACTTCACATATTTCGTCAGATTTTCTCCAATTCCTTTCATGAAGTCGTTTTTCTTGGAGATTTTAGACGATATGAAGTGGAAGTTATCATTGAAACTCAGTTTCCCATCTTTTACTTGTACCCAAAATTATAAATTCATATTTAATAGTGTTGGCGTTTACTTGATGTAAATCCATTATAATTGTATATAAACTAAAATTCAAACACTTGAACTTATGATTTACACTTTATTGACAACATAGCATGACGCGTTTCGTCGTTACAAACGACTTCTTCAAAGAATGCGTTTCGTAGTTACAAACGACTTCTTGAAGTGTTTGAAGACGTCGTTTGTAACGACGAAACGCGTCATGCTGTGTTGTCAATAAAGTGTAAATCAAAATTTCAAGTGTTTGAATTTTAGTTTATATTCAAATATAAATTCAGAATTTCTCACATTCATTGATAAACTGTTTCTCTTAGCCGTTCATTCATTGCTGCTAAGTCTCTATTGATCCATTGTGTCATAGTCTGGATATTTTTACCACTAACATGAAGTATCATCTGCGAATAATCGTATAGAGCATTTTTTCACATGGGAAACAAAGTCATCAATGTATAAGGAAAATAGCAGTTGACCTAAGACCTTACCTTGACGTACGCCAAAGTCAACTCCAATTCTGCCCGAAAGGACACCATTGAACTCAACTTATTGAGATCGTGAATGCAAATAGAAATTGAACCTAAATTGTTCACCAAACCTTCGGAATCAATTCTATTCAGTATTTACAACAGCATTGATCTACATAAAATTTCGAACGCTCTTTTGAAGTCAATCATTACTACTATCACCACCTCTGTTTTATCCTTAGCTCTATACCAAAACATATCTCGTTGTAGTAGTAGTAGTAAACTTTATTTAGCACAGCTAATAAACAAAACAAAATAAAGTTATATATACAACATCAAGCAACATATTTCACCTTAGATATTATTTTTTACAAAATGATACAATAACTTTTCAAAATCATTATGATTCATACATAATTTCAGGTTCGGATCTAGACTATTAAATAAAATTATTCCTTTCGCACATAAATTATTTAGGCATTTAGATGTACTGCACTTATCAATATAGAAATCATTTTGTTCCCTAGTCCTTGATTGGTAACCATGTACATCTTCAACGTACTTTACACTGCCAAAGATATAGCTAGGAACCTTGCCTTTTTTTATTTTATAAACAAAATCTAGAGTTTTATATACTACGAGTATACGGCATATGCTGCCTAATATTTAAACATCTTAGTGTTTGTAACATAAGTGTTACAGGTGTGTACCTATTGCAATTCAATATAATTCTCAATGCTTTATTTTGGAGCTTTTGCAACTTTTGTATATCATTTTCAGGCAATGTGTATAATACAGTTTAACAAAAGTTCATATGTGGTAATATTATCGACTTATACACTGAATTCTTCGTAATGACACTAACATAATTACGTATCCGTGCTAAAAAATTACTTCTATTGAAATTTTACTCATAACATATCTGAAATAATTTTTAGAACTCAAATTTTCATCGATATAACACCTAAATACTTAATTTCACTGACTTGTTCCAATAGTACATTATTAACTTTGATCTGTATATCATACTCTAATCTAGATAATTTCGCTTTGTTTCCGACAATAATGTATTCAAATTTATCAGTATTCAATGAAAGACTGTTATCACACAACCATATATGCAAACTATAAAGGTCACTAATAATTTCATTAGCTAATTCTTGTGAATTGTTGCCCCCAGTATACAACATCATGTCGTCAGCAAATATAGAAATTTCACAATTCTTTGCATAATTAATCATAAATAATACATCGTTTATATATAAATTAAACATTAACGGCAACAAAACTGTTCCTTGTGGAACGCCATAATCATAAATTATTGGTTTGGACACAGTTTTCGTATTTAATATATTGTGCTCTATTATGTAAACATGAATTGATCCATTTCAAACTGTTTTGTGATAATAAATTCAGTAAAATTCACAGAGTTTAATTTCATCAAAAATACAAGTTAGGCATTTTCGAAATAATTTCACGTTATTCAATGTATCAGTTGCGACGTTTGGGAATATTTCCTTCTATATCGAAATAAGTGTATAAGTGGGTGTTTCTGTTCTCCCCGGTAAACACACCTTACCTGGTGTAATTATTTTTTCCATTTTGAGTTTTCTGTTTCAACTCATTATATTGTTCATCAACTTAAATATTAGTCGACTGCCTTTCAATTACTAATTTGTTCAAGTTAAATATTCTTTGCTCCAATCATTTAAGAATCGAGTTTTAAATGCTCTATGTTATGCTCCAAAAAAAGTTGAGCAAATATCACCACAACATGAAATAAATTTTGAAATCCGGTTATATGTGTATTCTATGTGAAGAATTTTCGTGTCCACCGTGAATATCACGGTGGGACCCTCAAGGGTTTGAGAGAATATAACCCGTGTATTGAGTAATCGCAGAGTGCAATCCCGCCCCCTCGTCATTCTTAAGTGATATGCACATCAAAGCCGGTTTCTGGGAGCGAGTGCTCTACCCAGCACTTGGGTCGACCAGCTTTCAAATAAAGTCATTCCAACACTAAGTGAATTATTTGCTAAGTTATCGAATGAATTCTAAATTGCTCAATCTTGTGAAAAGCGGAGGGTGAAATGAGAATAAAAAAAGAATCAATGAAAAACGTACCCCATGAATTGTGAATAAGAAATCAAAATATGAAAATTTTCTACCCTAGTTCCGATTTATAGCCTTCGTTTTCGAAATCATAATACTAATTACTATTTGATTGAATTTCATTGGTCAATTGATTTAAACATTGATTCACATTTGGTATTATTGAGCAAACTTTGTATTATTGCGATTGAATAATTCAAGATTGATATGTACTGAACTTTATAATAATAATAATAATAATAGTAGGTCTTTATTCTCAACAGGTATAATACCCAATTACAGAAAAAAATAATATAAATTTGAATAATAACTGAATAACTAAATTAATTAAATGAAAAGAAATATAACAACTAGCTCAATCTAATCAGAAAAAAACTCAGAAACTCATAACTGAAAATTTAAATTCAATGAAATCCTACAAAGAACTTAATCTAATCAATTCATTTTCAGTCAATTTCCCTTGTTCACATAACTAAGAATATCCCTAAGGATATCTGGTATGGAGTCAAAGTGAATGTCACATTTATTAGCAACTGTATTGAATGTAGACTCCATAAACCAAATGGAGGATTGTATGAGTGATTTCGTCCTTGGAGTTCTATGTGGAATAATTACGAGAATTACGAATACGAGAATTTTGGCTACGAACTCGAAATTTCAAAGCGGACAAGAGAGGAGGACAATCAATACTGATTTGTACAAAAATTTTAGTGATAAAGTTTCTCTCCTGCTGTGCGGTGATATTAAACTAAATCGATTCAATAAAACGTCATGATTGACTCTTTTCTGTGGATCAACTTTCTCCTCTCTCCAAACTAACAATTTCAAGAACCTTCTCTGAATGGCCTCAAGACGGTATTGATGGCAAAAATAAATAGTATACCAGATCATGTTGCTATACTCCAACTCGCTACGGATTTGGGTATTGAATAGTCCTTTAAATGTCGAGGAATTATTGAAATATTTGCCGTTGGGTATAACGAATCCATATTTTTTCGACGGAGATGAAATAAATGTAGTGATATGTGGAATGAAGGAAAGCTTCTCTGATCGAATACTCTACCAAGATCCCTTACCCTATCAGAAGGAGAAAGAACCTAATCGCAGACGCTATAATCACCCTCAATTCAATCTTTTTTCTTGTGAAAGAAACAGCATTACACTTTGACAGATTAAATCTTAAGTAATGATCCTGACACTGACTGGCAACAGCAATGCTGTACTTCGTAGTTTCAATCTTTTATTATTATTATCAATAAAATATTTTATTCCTCTTGTAGTTTCGATAAAATATGAATTATGACAAAAAGGGAAGAATGAATTATACCCACAAAGAAATACACATAAAATAATTTGAATTGATATTTACAAAATAGCGATTGAAACATGAATTAAATAGATTTATCGAATAATATAAGCTGCATCACTCAAAACAGTTAAAATTTTTGCTTTCGAAATTTTCGATGAGGCTATTGTGGATTCACTGTTCAGAAATGTCCCTTTCCCAACTTTCAAGAAGGAAAAAAAAGTTCAGAAAACCCAAAACTTGTTTTTGTGGAAGACAAACGAATGGAAACTATGTAATAAATATCTCTGCTAATTTGAAATACAAAAAACAAACAAGCATCCATATACATACATCGTGTACGAGCACTTTCTAAGGGGAATAACAATACCTAACCTAAAACACAAAATCCCGATATTATAGAGCCAGTATTTTGTATCCTTTCAACCAGAAAATAATCTGTTCAAGCTCTGAACGCGTGGAATGAAGCCAGTGTGAAACAATGAAAGGAATGATTTTGTAAATTTTGTTCTCTCCATCCAATGTCATCGAATTATCGTGCATTGTGTTATCTCAAAAGGAGAAACGATGCTATTGATATGCATATGAACAACCCGATTATTCAGCCACTGGCTTCAATTTTGAAAGCGCCAATGGAATAATCCAATTTGAACATTCAAGAAGAAAGCGCTATTTTTTGAATTGAATACTGAGGATCGTTTGTTGAATCTATGTTATTTCTTTCGGATATAGGACCTGTGGGCGTTTTGAAGGTGACCGTTTCTTGATTGGTTGAATAAATAAGGAGTGGTGATTCATAATAATGATGAAACAATTGTATCATATTATCTTTCAAGTAGATCGATGATTTTTCGAAGCGCACTTAATATTCACTCTTGAAAGTGATAGGTTCGTTCTGGTTGACAACATTTGTGTAGTCAGCTCCCTGAGGGTTTTATTTGAAATATTTCGATTAATAGTTTCAGTATATACTGGTATGAACGATTTGTGAATCTTGAAACTAGCTATCTTTTTGCCCGTCTCGGCGTGATGTGGAGCGATTAGGCATAGGACTATTTTCACACAATGCAGACAGATTTCTGTTGTGTTCGAATAAAATGTCCACGAAGCCTCTACGTACTCGCACTAATGTTGTAATGAATAAGAATATAGAAGGCCAGGGAGAGTTTGTACGTCTTTTCTTCGATATAGTTCGTTCTCGTTCACAACGAGAACGAACTGAAAAGAAGAAACGGAATTTTTGTAGACTCCTCCCTGTGAGTTTTATTGGTAATATTTCGATATTTCGATCAAAAGTATCAGTATTCACTAGTATGAATGATTTGTGAATCTTGAAATATATATATATATATATATATATATATATATATATATATATATATATATATATATATATATATATATATATATATATATATATATATATATATATATATATATATATATATATATATATGTGTGTTGTGTGTGTGTGTGTGTCAGAACTCGCAAAGGCATCTTTTATTCGGATCACTATCTCCTCCAAATAAAAACAAAATTTCAACCCAAAAGAAATGAAAAAATTACACCCAAAAAAGTTAGTTCGTATCCCGAATAACTGAAACTTCACAAGGAAAGAATCATTGCACGAATCAATCAAGAAGAATCGACGAATTGGGAAATCCATACAAAGAATATTCCGAAAGCCATTACACTGGGGTAACCTCCTCGCACCAGGAAACACCGCTGGTGGAACTTGATTAGCGACCAAGCAGTCGACAAGAGAATAATTGTATGGAAAAAAATTCAACGGCAATAAAAATGAGGAAAACTGGGAGAACTTCTTTATAACGCAAAAACAGGCATTCCAAGTAATAAGAGAAAAACGGAGATGTGATAATAATAGGTGTCACGAAGTACAGAAGTATTTCACCAATAATAATACTAGAGATTTTTACAAAACCTTCAGAGAAAATTTGCGAGGATACCAAGCGCCTAGTCTTTGCTCCAAAAAATTCGATGGCACGTTGGAAACTAACACAAAAAATAACTGCAAAATGTTAGCCGAATACTTCAGCGCTTTTCTCAACTGCAATCCACCCCAAGAAAAACTTAAGTTCGACTTTTCGGGGTTTACGGATCCAGACTTGCCAGCCCCTGATATGGAAGAGAATACTGCAATTATCAAGCAACTCAAAAACAACAAAGCAGCAGGATAAGATGGAATTATTGCGGAACTCTGGAAACTGAACGATACTGCTTTGACGCAAAAACTTCATCTATTTAATATCAGAAATCTGGAGATCGGAACAGATACCAGAGGATTGGAAATGCGCGTTGAAACATCCATTGCACAAAAAGGGGGACAAAATCATTATATCAATAATTACAGCAGAATTTCGTTACTCCCGGTTGCGTACAAAATACTTTCTAAAGCACTCCTAAACAGAGTAGAACACCAAGCGGGTCCAGTAATTGGGTAATACTTAGCTGGATTCAGAAAAGGCCGATCATGTGCTGAACAAATCTGGATTTGAAGATGATATTACAGATGAGGAAATGTAGAAATACATTGACTTCAAGCAAGCATATGATTTGGTAGACCACCAAACCCTTTTTGAAATCATGAACGAATTTGGAATCGATCGAAAGACCCGAAAAATTATAGAACAGACACTTACAGGTACAACTTCCAAAGTTAAATTTATGGGCGAAGTATCAGATCACTTTAAAATCGAAACCGGTGTGCGGCAGGTGGACGGACTTTCGCCAATACTTTTCAATATTGTTTTAGAAAAGATCATTAGGGAATGGGAACTTCATGTGAAGGGCATACAAGTGGGTATCAAAAAAACTAGAATATATGTCAAATGTCTCGCCTTTGCGGACGATATTGCTATCATCACAGACAACATAACTGAAGCCATTCTCGCCGTAGAAAAACTACATGAAATTGCGCAGAAAACCGGTTTACAAATTTCTTATGATAAAAACAAATACGTGGAAAGAAAACCGAAAAATAAATCTTCTCTTATCACAAAACATGGTGAAAGTCTACTAATCGGCCATTTTAAATACCTCGGAGAAGTTATACAGTCTTCAAGTTTAAACCGAATCGCTAATGAACAGAGAATTACCAAGCTCCAAAGGGCCTACAAACTAACATGGGCTCACTATAACAAAAAGTGCATCTCAAGAGTCGCCAAATTGAGGCATTATAACACAACGATTCTTCCAGAAGTAATCGACGCAGCTGAAACAATGGTTATTGACGGTCATTCAAGAATTAGAGAAATAGAAATACAAGAACGGAAAAATCTCATAAAGATTTACGGGCCAATCAATAAAAAGGGCGAAGCAAAGTTCTATGCACATGTCTACAGAATGAAACAGTCCAGAATACCGAAGAAACTAACCGATATAATTATGAATAGTAAATGCGGAACACAGTGGTTGAAAGAGCTTCAATATAAAACATCTCGAAGATCGGACTGAATGTCACTATAAAATCGCACATGTGAAGTTTGAGCAAAACTGAAATCGTCAACCTGGAGTAAAATGGAGAGATGAACGGAAGGAAGAGCATTCAGACAGGATGAAGCGTTTTTGAGAGGCAAAACAGATGGAGCAAAAGTCCTAATAATTGCGAATTCAAGTTCAGTCGCTCTCCCCATGGGATACAATCGTAATAATAATAATAATAATAATATATATATATATATATATATATATATATATATATATATATATATATATATATATATATATATATATATATATGTATAACTGAGATTGAATTCTCGCTTATCTCTTGATGAAACATGCTTAAAATGAAAATTTTTGGTTTCGCTACGTTTGTAATATTATTATTCAATATATTTGTGAAACATTAAGCCAAGAGTTCAATTCAAATTAATTTATATAGACGTAATTTTGAGTGTGAGTGGTTATTGAACTGGTTGTTCGAAATGAAGGAATTTTCTTTTTGGTTAATATTTCATTTCTCAATGGCATCCTAAATCCCCCGCCCATATGAGCCAACTCTCGGTGTTTGTATTGGCAAGAAGGCAGACAATACCGTGTAAGGTAGTAAAACGTTCGGAGTGAATTTTGTCGAGTATTTAATAGCATTCTGACAGAAGTTTGTTATGTTTATTATGGAGAATGTAATACTGGTTTCAATATAGCTACATATTATATTCTTCAGCATTTCTTTAGGAATTCACCGCTGCAATGCATCCGCCTGCAAGTAGCTAAGACGAGCTTTCGAAGAAGCTTTAAATAAAACTTTTATACTTGAAAAACACGAACACTTTAAGCATTATTACTCTACCGCTCATTGTTATAGTGGTAATTGAGCTCAGAGAAAACTTCAGTTTCAGATGGTTATTTACGTTTTTTTGTTAATATGTTACACAGTTTCTTCAGTTATGCTTCATACCTAACTGAACACTTTTAAAGTCTACAATCGAGACGACCGCTCAACTGATATGCCTTAGATTAATCGAATATGTCAATAATTAACTTATTATTAATCGAATATCAATAATTAACTTATGTATACTTTTGTTATTAGTTGAGCGCATTAACCATAGATCATAAGCGAATATTTATATTCCTTCATTTTCTGTGTACTTACAGAAATTAATAAGATGATAGCTAGCTTGCCTTGCTTACAATCACTCAATTCTCAATCGTTAATTAATCACTTTTTGCTTAATAATCAATGCCTTTATCAATTCTCTGTTCACATTTTGGGCCACAGAGAGGAACATTTCTTATAAAAATAACTCCATTATTCTTCGTTTAAAAACATATATATCAGACATATTACTCAGATCAACAAGTAGCTTGATATAGAGCTCAAAGACAAGAGACTTTGGGGTTCCATGAGCTTCTACTCGAAGCATAAAATATGGAAATTGTTAGAAAAATTTATTTGTGTAAAATGAATGAAGGTCAGCAAATTGTTGTTTTAGTACACAAGATTATCTACATGAAATACTGTGTTCAGAATCTTGATTTTGAACAGGTTTTTATAGTTAGAATAGGGAAATATTTTATAATAATGTATTAGGCAATAAATGTCTAGGTTAACGCAACTATTGCGAATATCATGGGTTCATCTTACTCGTTGATGAGTGTGATGAACTTCATTTTAGCGAGCAAGCAGTTTTAGTTTATGTATAAATCAGGTTTTATTTTCTCAATAAAATCAGTTCTACATCAGTAGTCAACTCATTCACCTGACAAGGAGTAGGTAGATTGAGGCCTTGTCAGCACCGAAACAGTTTCATACCGATTTCCAGGAATCGGGAGAATTGGGTTTTGAATTGGTTGTCCATCACTCGGCAACTAATCAAGCCCCTGACAATGAGTAGGCAGATTGGAGCCTTGTCAGGGGGAAATTTCCTAGTGGGGAAACAGCACACATTTCTAAACAACTAAACTTCGAGCCGGATAGGTCTCTGGTTCAGTTCCGGCTCGAAGGATCATGTTTAGAATTGTAGAGTGCTATTTTTTCCCCGCTAGGAAATTTCCCCTGACAAGGCCTCAATCTGCTTGCTCCTTGTCAGGGGTTTGATTAGTTGCCGACTGATGGACCTATAATTTAAGGCCGAATTCTCCCGATTCCTGGAAATCGGTATGAAAGGGGTACAACTTCAGCACTTTTTGGAAAAGGAAAATTGAAAATCATGAAGATGTTTGAAAAAAAGACCCGATTTAACCAATTCTGCAGAAATATTCCAACAAGAAAATTGCTCTCGAGATGTATACTGTAGCTTTGCTAAACTAACAAGGCAAAATACAGCTGTAAAATTTCCATTATTACCACCTACTTTTTCAGCAGCTCAACAGCATATTTATCGAGTGTATTATCAAATACAAACCTGACTAGGAAGAGAAATTGATCCAGAACAGTGGGGTTGGGAGTTAAAAAATAATATACTGCAGCCAATAACAACTTTATTACCACCAGCACCCGATAATCTTCTAAACACAATCTTCTGTAATTGTACAAATGATTGCTGCGGCAAATGTGGATGCAGGAAAATTGTATTAAGATGTTCAAAAGTTTGTGGACATTGCCGTGGCCAGTCATGCTCAAACGCAGAGTCAACCAATGATGAAAATGATAAAGATGTTGATTTAAATATAGAAATAAGTCCACTGGACGTTTTGTCAGCAACTGTTGATGACACAGAAACTGAAGATATCGACAATGAATGTTAAAAAAAATTATATACTTAAGTTAATTTTTCTGTATTCAAATAAAAAATTATTCACTCGTAAATAAAAAAGACCTCTTATTACATATTATGGATTATGTATACAGGGGAAACCATGTAAAAAAACGCGCCCTTCTTTCTACCTCGAAGGTGGTGAGGAAACGAGTGCATCGTTAAAATATAGTCGCTTTCTCGGCGCTTTACTTCGAAAACGGTTAATTCCACAGAAAAATGCAAGAGACATTTTTTGTAGATAATTTCACGACAAACAATTTGATTTTCGTGACATTTTGACCTTTATAACTTTTTTAGCCGGCACGATATCAATGTCGATTTTTCACATCCTCATCACAATGCCGTAATAAAGGTGTAAACTGAAATTCAGCTCACTAGGAATTTTTCTGCAGTTGAAACCTAAAATTACTGGACTATAAGATTCTTTTCTGCTGGAGCTTATTGCAACCTAGACAAAATCTGGTTCATAGTAGCTGATGTTTTCTGTTTCTGAAAAAGTCTGTGGAGTCTCACATTATCTATTAGTTTGTGCAATTTTTTCATACTCGTTTGCCATTCGGCTCGCCGAGCACTGAGTACTTGAATTAATGAAGCAGCTGAAATTATCATTCACTTTTAGATGAACCGACTGCGTTCTTTCATTGGAATAGTTGCAGATTTCGAACAAACTGCTTCTTCTGGAAAAGTCCACACTAAAATATGGGCCTCTTCTGCTTCCAATAATGGTGTTTTTGCAAAACTTTATATCAGGACATCTTCCTAGAATACTTGAAGCCGATACGTTTCCCCTATAGTTGTGTTATATTGTTTGCAGGCAAACAAGTTGTATTGTATTCAATATGGCATTTAGACAGAAGAAATCAGAAAATTAGACTTCCTGAATGTTATGAGGGTTATTTAAAGCTTTAGCATGCTTAATGTTGAATTTTTTGAGAAAAAATTCCATTCGTCAATTAAAACATCAAAGGCACTTTATTCGAACTGTTTCCGCGGAGTCGTCACTCGTTTTGCTGAAATGGAAACATGAAATATTTGATATACTAAGAACTTGTTCTAGAGTTTACATGTTTCTCAATGCAATGATTCAGTTTTTTTTTTCCTGAACGTAACTTGCATCAATCCATGTCAAGAACATATTCAAGTTTAACGTTATTTCTGAATAATTAACAAGCATCTCCGAGTACGAAGTTCCGCCACTGGGATCTTAAATTTTAAGAATTCACTACGTACAAATGGATCGGGAATGAAGTTCGGATAATGCAATTTAAGATCATGCCGAGGAAAGTCGCATACAATCAGAGTGCATGCATCTCAATGTTGCTTCTCCAACTTGGCTACTAATTAATTTCAGCTCTCTGGGATCTAAAACCCATTGATAAGGCACTTACTTAGTGGCCGCCATGTCGCAGTTTCAATAGCGCTTAGGTAACCACTACATTCGATATGTACTCAATAAATTCCCGCATTTTTACCTACGGTGACAATATTATTACATAATATGCACGATGCGCTTTAATTGCGTCTATCTAATTGCTTATCTAATAACAATTTTTCAGTGCTTGCGGATTTTTCAATTGATTTTTATTGGCAGTAGCTAGTAGGTTTAGAGTCGATGTAAAATCGCAGTAATCTCTGACGAAATTCCATTGTTTATAGTCGTGCCGAGACACAGAGGTGTGCGCCATGCTTTATGGATTGGAATTTTTCGTACGTATCTATGTATTATCTTCGCGTAATAGTGAAGGAAGTGGAAAGCACGTTCGTGGCATCAATTCAGCTTTGGAAACAAGGCGTCCTTGCATTATCGACATCCTGCCATCAAATTTCAATTCGATAAGTTTGCGAATCTAACGAATATATCAAACGTATCTTGCTGAGGACTCGATATAAGGATAAAGTATCTTGGCATCCTGTACAATTTGAAAGTCCTAATCATAAAATAATGTTATTTCTTCATGTGTTTTTCCATTGTTGTATGATCAATCGCAATAATAATGTTGTATGACACCTATCAATATATTTCTTATGGATTCCACAATTATATACTTACTTTGAGTGGACAAATTTCAGAAAATACCAATTGGTAGTATTGCGGTTGGTATATATTTATTTGTGTATTTTTTCCTCTACGTATCAATTTGTTTCTAATGGATTTAAAAATTATCTACTCACATTGAGTGGACAAATTTCAGAAATCAATTGGTATTATTGTGGATAATGTATATTTATTTGTGTATTTTTTCTCTTCTTGTATAATCAATTCCATATCATTGAAATATTTGTATATGAACCAATTATTATGACATATCAATTTTTTTCTTATAGATATTAAGAATATATATTCACATTGAGTGGACAAATTTCAGAAAATACCAGTTGGTATTATTGTGGATAGTAAATATTTATTTGTGTATTTTTGCCTCTTCTTGTATGATTGATTCCATAACAATGAGATATTTGCATATAATAAAATTAATACGAGACATATCAATTTGTTTCTATTTAAAAATTTTCTACTTATATTGAGTGGACAAATTTGAGAAATCAATTGGTATTATTGTGGTTAATGTATATTATTTGTGTATTTTTTCTCTTCTTGTATAATTAATTCTATATCATTGAGATATTATCATATGATCTAATTAATATGACGCGTATCAATTTTCTTTCATGGATTTTAAGAATATATACTCACATTAAGTGTACAAATTACAGACAATATCAATATCAATGTATATTTATTTGTGTTTCCTTTCATTTCCTGTATAATTGATTCCATATTAATAGGGTATTCGTTTATAAACAAAATAGTGTGAAACATATAAATTTTTTTCTTATGTTTAAGAATATATACTTGAATTGAGGGGACAAATTTCAGAAAATTTAAATTGTTATTAGTGTGGAGAATGTAACTTCATTTGTGTGTGTTTTCTATCCTGGTGAAATTAATCCCATATGAAAGGGTATGGACAAATTGGTAGGACACATATCAATTTATTCCTTGTGGATTTTGAGGATTATATACTCATATTGAGTAGAAAAATTTCAGAAAATATCGATTTGTATTATTGTGGATTCATGAGTGTTCAAGGGGTGAACTGGTCAGTTCACAATATCTCTCAGTTCGAAAAATCATCGAAATTGTTGAATGATATTAAGATACAATTGTTTCATCATTAATATGAATAATCGGTCCTTATTTAATCAATTAATCAGGAATCAATGACTTTTAAAACGCCCCAGATACTGTATCCGAATGAAGAGGACATCAGTTAGTGAACTTGAGCTCCCTCTGTCTATTTGTTCAAACGAAATTTCCACGAAGCCAATATGTACCCTTACTACTGTTGTCATGAGTTGGAATCTAGAATGCCAGGCAGAGTTTATACGTCTTTTCTCCGACAGAGGAAGCTAACCTGAATAGTTCACTAACTGATGTTCTTCTCGTCATTCGGATACAATACCTGGGGGCGTTTTGATAGTCATCGATTCTTGATTGATTGATTGAATAAGGACTGATGATTCATAATAACGATGAAACAATTATATCATATTATCATTCAACAAGTTCGATGATTTTTCGAAGCATTTAATATTCACTCTCGAAAGTGATAGGGTACTAGCATGAATGATTTGTGAATCTTGAAACTATGTATATATATATATATATATATATATATATATATATATATATATATATATATATATATATATATATATATATATATATATATATATATATATATATATATATATATATATATATATATATATGTATATATATATATATAATATATATATATATATATATATATATATATATATATATATATATATATATATATATATATATATATATATATATATATATATATATATATATATATATATATATATATATATATATATATATATATATATATATATATATATATATATATATATATATATATATATATATATATATATATATATATATATATATATATGATATATATATATATATATATATATATATATATATATATATATATATATGCGATTTTATAGCGACATTCAGTGTGATCTTCGAGATTTTTTATATTGATTTGTTGTAGATCCTTTTGGACCTCTTTTAGCCACTCTGTTCCGCATTTACTATTCATAATTATATTGAGTAGTTTCTTCGGTATTCTGGACTGTTTCATTTTGTAGACATCTGCATAGAACTTTGCTCGTCGTTTTCTGATTTCTTCCGTTATCGTATTTGTCTTTTGATACAGTTCATTTTGAGGTCTTTGAGGATACAACTCAACGAGCAAAAATTAAATCGTCAACCTGGAGTAAAGTGGACAGATGAACGGAAGAAAGAGCATTCAGAGGGGATGAAGTGTTTTTGGGAGGCAAAAAAGATGAAGCAAAATTCCTAATGATTGCGAATTCAAGTTCAGTCGCTCTCCTCATGGGGAACAATCGAAATAATAATAATATATATATATATATATATATATATATATATATATATATATATATATATATATATATATATATATATATATATGATGTGATACATATATATATATATATATATATATATATATATATATATATATATATATATATATATATATATATATATCAATATAAATTTATCCCATCAGACATTACATAATGTATAGGATAAAATTACATGTCAACTTATAATTACAAGATTAACAAAACTCAGTTGAAAAATATTAACTTGAGCTGTAAAATCAATAATGTAATAACAATTTTGTTTACTTCATTTTTTAATTTCGGTTGATTCAATACCTTTAACCTGTTAGGTAGGGAGTTAAATAATTGATTTTCCACATAAGTTGGCGAAAATTCGAACTTTTGCTGTCGTAACACAGAAAGTATCCTTGTATCTAGTATTATAATTGTGGAAGCAAGAAACTTTATCGAGGGATCACAATTTATGATGAATAAATAAAAGACAATTAAGAATGTAGATACAACTCAACCAGATGAATTTTGTATGCCCTGAATGTCGGTCTACATGATTCCTGAGGTTTTAAAGAAAAAAATCATCCGTATGCACCTTTTTTGAGCAAAAAAAATTCGACTACTGCTTGATGAAGAGCCCCACAGAACGAAATTATAATTAATGTGAGAGAATACAAAAGCGTAATAGACTGTATAACGTGTTCCCCGATAAAATAACAGGGATAACCCTGGCTAGCTCCAAAATTTAGGAGACGTATATAAATTCACCTGATTTGTATGCAATATAGACAGTGAAACTAATTAACTTAATATTTAAAATTTTTATTAATGATTCCAAAGATTAGAAACTAAAAATTAGGAGAATTATAAAAAAAATGAGATTGAAGATCTCTCTTATCTTCAGATCCGTAATTCTTCTTCCTTGTTCGGTGGTATTGATTTTACTTTTCAGGATTTCCAATCTGAGAAACGGTTCTATAGTGAAGGATTCGTATTTTGATCAAAATCTTCCATCCACAACTCCTGGGAAAATTGCTAGAATATACTTCACAAAAATTCAGTTCATGAAAAAGATACTGATCTGTTGCGTGGATTTATCTCCTATCTCGTTCACAATATTCAATTCTTTGAATCAAAAAGGAAATCAAACGATAAGAGAATCAGTTTTGTGTAAGAAAGAAAAACACAAATTCAATCAATCTAATCAACGCAACAAATCGAAAATATAAAAACTTAACTTATTTTGAATGAAATAAAATGAGAAATTAGTTAGAAGGAACAAATTAGTAACGAAGAGAAAGTTCTGAGATATCTTCTATATTGGAGGCCATTTTGATGTTTTATGTAAAATTGTAAATGCAATCTTTGGTTCACAAAATCAGTTAAGCCGAAAAATAATCGATGAAACAATCAGTAACTCAAAATACTTACCGCTTGAAAGCGCACTCAAAATTATCAAAAAAAAATACGATATTAATTAAGTTTATTTAAAGATATAAGGAGATATATTTGAAAATAAAAATCTTTTAATCGCGATCTAATTCAGTGAATCATTAATTCAGAATGAATGAATTAATAACCGGGCTATACTCCCCACTTACTTCGGCGCACTTCGAATTACGATTATTCCATACGATACGGTCTTAACAAATATGCAATCAAAACGTTACAACTGTAAGAATGCTATCTCGTGGTAAAATAGTTTTAAGGCGACTAATAGCAAACAGAGATTTGTTAAATTGGTTGCTAAGTTCATCTACTTGGCAGTGCCCCCTTCGAATTAAGAAGTTCATGATCTAACAAATGAGACCCAATGAAAAAACTTATGAAAATTTCCAATTGAAATTGAAAAAATTCAAAACAATTTGTATGAGTATCGTTTAAGTTAAGTGGTGCTTGATTCAAACCAATTTGTTAACGACTCAATTTCAATTAACTTCAGTTTCAATAAATATAAGGTCGAGAATGAAGGTATTTTTCGTAGGTACAAATGTTCTATTATTTTTCTTTGCATTCTATGGGCGTCCGTTTTTCAATTGTATCCTAAACATCGCGTCCTTCTCTCCATTCCTTTCAACAACTTTCCACAGACCTCTTTGATTCTAATAACGTGATAATTTTTGTGCTGTCCTTACTCGATTTTCTACCGTGTTTAAGGGTTCTCAAACTGTCCGTGTGATTTGCAGGTTATGGACGAAAGTTAGGTATGATTTCCATACGTACATGTAGTAAATAAAGCAATTTGAATAGTGAAAATTTCAAACTGTAGGAACAATAAAATATCTTGTTGTAATTTCGTGTTTCATTGGATGTGCTCGAATTAACCGTTCCTTATGTTGAAGATTCGTATTTCGACACGATCTCATTTATCTTTGTCAAGTAAACTGACCTTATAAAGGAGATTGTGAGAAGAGTTAAGTTTGCATTTCAGTTAATGTTTGTCAAGTGCGACAAACGTTTATACACCAGCTTATTTTTAAAGGAGTTTTTTGACAAAGACAAATGATATTTTGTCGAAACTTGGAATATTGATATAACAATGGAAACGCTTCATCACTTAGTCAGCAGAAAGTAACCGCTTCATATATATATATATATATATATATATATATATATATATATATATATATATATATATATATATATATATATATATATATATATATATATATATATATATATATATATATATATATATATATATATATATATATATATATATATATATATATATATATATGTATATATATTCTTTTTCTTTTATATATATATAAAACAAAGTCGTGTTAGTTACACTATTTATAACTCAAGAACGGCTGTACCGATTTGACTGAAAATTGGTGGGGAGGTAGCTTAGAGCCAGGAAAGGGACATAGGATTCACATAGGACACTTTTTGTCTCGTTCGACAGCGTTCCCGTGTGACTTGACAAGAAACGTCAGTCACTATGAAAGGTTGTGTGAATCGGTTGAATTCGTACATTTTTAGCCCAATATAGCAAGCAAGCATCAGTGGTTCAGTGGTAGAATGCACGGCTGTCATGCCGTAAATTTAACTAAAAATATAACTCGAATTAGATACGACAATATCAACAGTGAACACAGACATACACTGCCTTATCAAAATCTACCAACATTTAGTAAGCCATTCAATTGAAATATCACATGTAATGACGAATTAGTAACATTTTATTCCAATTTTTTCAAGCAGGTTTTTTAACTTTTGTTTTCCTGCAAATAAATTATGTGAATAAATTGTAAATAACATCATTAATTGTAAATAATACTGATTATTGGAAGACTATTTAGTCACATTTTAATACAAATTATAGTGTGCGCTTCCTTATGAAGCAGGAACTATAAATAAGAAAGACTAATTAAAAAAAGGATGTATAGTAGTATATAATTCACCTTTGTATATATTGTATATACCTTGTAAATAAATGATTGATTAGTTGAGTTGCACGGCTGTCATGCGGGCTGCCCGAGTTTGGTTCCGGCTAATTCGCATTCAGCTTTTTTTTACTTCAATGACAAAAGTTTTCACTAATTTCATTCAATACATATGTACTGAATATAATTATAAAGCAGTCGAATATTCAATTCATATAAAGAATAATTACTGTATTGAAAACAAAACACATTATATTCTTTAAAAATGTTTTCAAGTAATTGTTAAATTTAGGTCAATGACCCTTCTGAGGCTGTTCTCTGATAATTTTCGCAAATTTTATCATTAATATTTCTATATATAAAAGAAAGTCGTGTTAGTTACACATTTATAATTCAAAAAATTGGTGGGAAGGTAGCTTAGAACCAGGAGAAGGACATAGGATACTTTTTATCACGTTCCCGTGGGACGTGACATAAAACGTGGTATAACAAAACGGATATTCCACAACAAGGATAATTATGTCGGAAGGCATTTTACATCAAATTCGTGTCATTACAAGAAATGCCGACCTTCAGATGAATGAGTAGATACATAATTATGCTTTGATATTGATCGAAGACATGTGTTACCTCATGTTCGGTAATTTTTTAGTCAGTTTAGGAATGAAAACGAAAAATCGTGAAATGAATGACGCATTTAATCAAGAATTTGAACGGGAACTTTTCCGTTGACTTGAATATGATCACCAGAAATTAGATTTAATAGTTCAAACGAATGTACCCCTGTTGAATCACCAACAAAAGCATGATACAATGATGAACGCAATTGATGATGGAAATGGTGGTTTATATTTCCTGGATGCTCCTGGTGGAACTAGTAAGACATTCCTCATGTCAGTAGTTTCAGCCACTGTTAGTGCGATATCTAACATTCAGGATGTAGTTGCTTCTTCTTTAATAGCAGCCACATTAAATTGTTAGAAGGATGGCGTACGGATTACTCATTCAGCATTGAAATATCCGTTAAATCTTCTAACTATTGAAGAACCAACATGTAATATTGCAAAACACTCCGCAATTGCCAAAGTTTTATTAGCATCAAAAATCAGCATCTGGGACGAATGCACAAAAACACATAAACGTGCATTGGAAGCACCGAACATTGAAAAATCTACGCAATTAATGGAGATGTTTTGGAGTTGCATTGCAGAATGATATATCTGCTGAAGATTTCTCTGAGCAATTACTGACTATCGGTAATGGTCGACTACCTGTCGACGAATCGAGCGGATTGATTTCATTTCCTTAGAATTTCTGTACTTTGTCTCATCAAAAGACGCCACAAAAATAAGGAATGGTTGAGGGAGCGAGCAATTTTGGCGGCTTAGAATAAAAATGTAGATGACTTGAACTTCATAATTCAGAACGAGATCATTAGTACACTGCATTCTTTCATATCAATTGATTGTTTAACAAATAAAGATGAATCCACCAACTATCCAACTGAATTTTTAAACTCCTTGGATGTGCCGGGATTACCACCCTACAATTTACGACTAAAGGTTGGCTCCGTAGTAATCATGCTTCGAAACATAAACCAACCAAAACTGTGCAACGGAACTGTTTGGTGATAAATAAGGAAATTGATGAACAATGTGATTTACGCGACGATACTCAAAGGAAAATTCGAAGGTGAGGCAGTTCTCATTCCAAGGATCCCGATGATCCCAACCGACATACCGTTCGAGTTTAAACGACTTCAATTTCCGATCCGACTTGCATTCGCCATGACATTAAGCAAATCACACGACCAATGCTTAAAAGTTGGTGGTCTGAATCTAAAAAATCTATGTTTTCCCATGGTCAATTACGAGTATATGTGGCATGTGCTCGGGTCGGAGCACCATTTGCGTTTTTTTTCTTGCACCTGATAATAAAATGAAAAATGGCAAGATGCTTCAGTAAAGAGGGGAATCCATGCACTAAAATACATGGCCAATCATCAAAATACAATACTTGCATTTTTAATTCACATTAATTATTCAAATAAACAATTGACCTTGATGAAATCGAAAGTCTGCTCATTTATTGCCTCTTAGGTGGAATAAAGTTCGCCGGGTCAGCTAGTATATATATATATATATATATATATATATATATATATATATATATATATATATATATAACAAAAGTGAACTTTAGAGGTAGAACTTTCCATGGTTTGTTTCTTTACTCCTGTAGATGAAGTAAACTACTACATGCTTCTGCATTGGAACTCTCCAGGTTAGGAGACTTGATAAACTACTTCGCGCTTGAGGCATAGTACTAACGCGCTATTACATAACTAAAAGTTATCGGAATAATTCGCAATAGGAAATCAGCTATTGACACGTGTTTCGGGATTGTTGGTTCTCCTCAGAACGGCGTAGCCAGGTTCAAAGTGTAGAAACGTAGAGATGAAAAAAAAAAAAGAAAAATAAGAAAAATCCTGTAGAGGAATTCATCACAATTCTTCCATCTCCACGTTCGTAAACTTTGAACATGGCTACACCGTTCAGAGGAGAGCCAACAAACTCGATACTCTTGTCAACGGCTTATTCCAATGGCAGGTTATACCGATGTTTTTCACTTTTGTCTATAATTTCTCTTCAAAAAACTCACATGAGTGTTCAACACTAAAAACATAACGCGAATCAGATCAAGAAGTACGAGTACAACACGCATGACTTGAAAATGCTGGATGGGATTTAGGTGAAACGTCGCAGGAATTGACATTGCCGTTCAGGAAATAAACGGATTGAAACCCGGAATGTCTTCAATAATAATTTTCCACCATCCCGTGAATACCTGAAGAAGGATAACGAACACACAATATATATATATATATATATATATATATATATATATATATATATATATATATATATATATATATATATATATGTTTGTGTGTGTGTGTGTATTTATTATTCTCGATTTTTTCTCAGCAATAAGAGGCTAATTTAAATGTTAAAAACTTTATTTTCGTTGACGTTTCGTAGTATATCACAACTTTGCCAAAACTAAGGAATAATTGAATTTTATGTATCACTATAGATACCAAAACGTCAAACTTATTGTTTTGACAGAAATCATATTGACTTTTCGTATTTTTACAAATTCATTTTTAGTATTCAGAGGAATGTTTTTCGCTTAGCATTTGCTTCTGAAGTTTTAGTCTTCTTCACCATGATGAAACCTCTGAAAAACCCATGGTAAGCAAGGTGATTCTTATGAGTGTCATAAGAATATTATTATTACTTTATATTCTTATTATTTCTTATTTTCATTCAAATGCCGTTTCTATTGATTGGCCTGGAAATCTTTCTCAGAATTTTTCGTTCTTGTTTTTCTATTCCTCTAATTTTCGAATGACTATCTTAAAACATTGTTTTGGGTGCGTTGAATACGCCTGGAAGAATCATTGTATTATATTGCCTTAATTTAGCGCCTCTCAAAATGCAGCTTTCATTATAGTACGTCTATGTTATCTTTTAGGCCCTTTGGAACTTGGTAATTCTCTGTTCGATAGCAATTCGGTTTATATATGAATATATAAATATATATATATATATATATATATATATATATATATATATATATATATATATATATATATATATATATATATACTAGCGACCCGACCCGGCTTCGCACGCCGCAAACGCTACGCCCCGCAATTTTTAAATCTGTAATATCTACGAAAATATTCACTTAAATCATACGGTGTAAAGAGCCATATATATCTATATTAAATGAATAATGTATTCAAGGTATTTAATTGGTTAAGGATTAATGCTGTATGGGTTAAAATCTCTTCGAAAATTAGCCATTATTTGTCGCAAAAAGTAAATGACAAAAAAAAGTTATTGTGGGTTATCCATAAGAGATAGACATATACCAGACTTATCTGTAGACCTTTTCAATGTGTACAATACTTAGTACATTATTTTGATAAAACTCGTAGGGTTCAGCCTGCGTTTGCAATGTAAGCGGAAAAAATGTAATTATTTACGACATCACATTAGAAACCTCGAAAATAACAGTACTTCTCCACTATTTAGTGGACGTTATTATACATGTAAACCTTCCTCTTGAATCACTCTATCTATTAAAAAAACCGCATCAAAATCCGTTGCGTAGTTTCAAAGATTAAAGCGTACAAAGGGACAGAAAAAGCGACTTTGCTTTAAACTATGTAGTGATATATATATATATATATATATATATATATATATATATATATATATATATATATATATATATAAAGTAGTAAACTTTTTCACAAGCAGAAGATCAAATATTCCCGCCATTGCAAGGAGACTCTTTATATAGGGACAGATTTCAAATTTCACGTCCGATGTGAAAAACTTGCTTTAAAGATGATAAAATCAATAAGTTGAATATGGAAAGTAATATTCTCCATGGTGCAATTCTTAAATACAGGAATTTCATCTCCTCCTTTCGCAAACGGAAAAAGCGCTCAGAAATAACCTATTGGTCTTATTGATCGCCCACAAGCCGCTTAACCCACGACCCTCGAAAATGATGTAGCGATCTCAAAGACGCACTTATTGCCCGCCTGCATTCCACATCTTCGTAATCATGAATCTGACTTTCGACGTACAGTAATATATACCATTGTCGATCACGTCAACTGTTCCATTTGCATAGAATCGCATCTTCAAAATGTATGCAACAGTTCAATATAACCTTTTACAGAGAGCGGCATAACAACCGAATTCTGCATATATCTAACCAGTGGAGAATCAACTTGTTTTAGATGAACTGTCCCCGTTCAAAATAACTGCACGGTAGTAATCCGACATAGGCATATTACGAACCATTTGTTCGAGCAACATGTTTCGAGCATTAAGTGACAGTTGTTGATCTGTCATATGCAGAGAATATTTTTTACAGGTGACAACGTAGGTATGCATCAGAACTCGAAACAAAGTGCACTATTTACCCATGTTTTCATAATGACAAACATGAAAAATATTCGTTTGATACGGCTCATTTTCGAACAACTTGGAATATAATCCATAACGATAATAATTTTCGATCGTTTTCGTATTTTAACGTGAACAATTTCAACAAGAGACATTTATTTGATTTATTTGTTGGTTTATTTGATTATACGAATATTCCATTTTACAATTTCTCTAATCTCACAGGTGTACATTAAAAATTATAAACAGAAAAAATATAAAGAACATATAACAAATGAACTATGAGCCCAAATGAAAGGACTCTCTGAACAATTTACTGTATTTTATAATAATAATTATAATAATATTGATTATAATATTATTCATTTAGTAATAGCTACTATTACAAAATCCATATATAACACATTTTAGATAGATTTCTAAGGTAAGTTCTAAGAATGATTAAATAATATCCAAATATATTCACCATTACTTGCCAGTGAAACTGGGATCAATTCCAAAAATAAAAAAAATACAAAGTATCTTATACTTCTTATTTCTTCATAACGTTACAAATTTTAAGATCTCCCTAGTTCCATCACTAGGGAGATCTGGGTTTGAATCTCGGCTAGTAGATAATTAGAATAACAATAATGATAATAATAATAATAATACATTTATTCCCAACATCCAATTACAGGGGAAAAATAACAACTTGTACACAATTAATAATAAATAAGAAAGAATTAACGAAAAAAAAACAAAAAACAGAACATAAGCGAATATCTACAACAAAAAAATCAAATTGAAATAAATTGAAATAGTATTGAACAATAACCTGATGGAACAAACTAAATATAAAAAAAAATAAATTATGCGATATTAGAAATATAATAAATATAAAATATTGTCTATTACAAAGTTACATATGGTCAGCAGAAGTTGACTATATAGTAACGAAATATATATGATGAATAACAATAAAAATAAAATCGATTGGAATAGTAATATATAGTAAACAAATGAAACAAATTAAGTTAAGTCAAATACCTACATGAACGTTTGTCCATGTTTATACCGAATCAAGTAGTTTTTTTTATTTTTTATTCTTTTACTTTTACATACAAGGGCTCATTCAACAGAGAATTTGAAACTGTCTTATGAAGTAGGAGCACATATTACAAGTGTATATGTGCTTCTAAAGTTAATATATAATAAAGTTTTCGACTATTGACTATTGAGGTCATGTGATCTACGTCACAAAATACTTCTTTCTGCTGAAAAAGATTAAAGAAACACATCATGAAGAGATAAATCTATATTATAGATTAAAATGAAAGAAAGAATATTAAAATGAAAGAAAAAAAAATGAAAGAAAGAAAATTAATGATGAAACGATGAAATAATAAACCTTTAAAAATAAAAAATAAATCTTTACTTTCATAAAATTCATCTTAGAAATGGGGAGTAACGAACGTATACTGAATTTTTTATAATAGGTAACGGTTACTGAAGCAAGCAGTACCCTCAGCTTTGATATTCACAGAAATTTTGTACACACTGATATCATAATATAAAAAAAGCCAATTCGAATAGAATGAAATTTAGAGGGCTCTAATTCATTTGTGTTTAGAATTTTATTTTGAGGAAGAAATTGAAATACTCGAATTATTAGCGAAAAGTATAACTCTTGAAAAGCCTATAGTTGAAGCTCAAAATATATATCGAAATATTAAGAAAAATGTTTATCAAAAATTGTTCTTAATTAATTTTGTTTCTAATTGAAGTTATAAGATTTACATTAGACTAATATCAAAAATGCCAGTCTCCGTAGCTTAGTCGATAGAACTCCCGACTATGGTGCGGTAGAACTCGGGTTCGAGCCCCGCTGAAGGCATGGGTGTTTGTGTTTGTCTATGATTTAAGTAGTTTAAATAATGAAATATGCTGGGTAATGTACATCGATTACAAGCCCAATGGCCGTTCTGAACCGGCGTTAAACTGTAGGTCCACTGAATTGAAAAAAAAATATATATCAAAAATATGATATTAGAACTATCAGCTCGTATATCTTGGGTTTCCTGTTAGAGTGTTAGAGGATACTTATTAACAAATTAAATACATTCTCAAAAATTTCGAAAATATTTCATATATTGTCTACTACTATATTGTTTCGGTATACAATATCTTCATCAAGTGGATGAAGACTAAATGTATTGTCCACCATTGTATACCGAAACAAATTGTAGTACATAATATAGAAAATATTTTGAAAGTTTCAAAAATGTGTTTAATTTATTAATAAGTTTGAAAATTCAAAGACTCACATTCCTTGAACAACAAACGAAAACTGGACTTTTGGAAGTCTGTAGTAATCAAACCTGCGAAATTGTCCAAATTTCAAAGAAAATTATTGATTTTGGGACTTCAATATTATTAATAGGAGAATTTTATTCTTCAAATTAACTATATCGAAGCCTTGGTGATGGCTTAATAGTCTGAAACATATGTCGAGGATTTTAAAGAATTTTGTGAAAATTGAGCATGTATTTATTGTAAATTCAAGTCGATAAGCTGAGAAAACAAATTATTTTAATGAGGTTGACTGAGTGTTCGCTGATCTCTTGGTGAAACATTGTTTATTATATTGAATAAAAAACACTTGGCTAGGTTTCACAAAATTAATAAATAAATACTTGACAATTGTTTCGGGGTAACACCCAGAAACAATTGTCAAATATCTATTTATTATAAATTTGGTGAAACATAGCAAAGTGTTTTTTATTTAATATATTAAATTATATTTAGGGTAGCTAATACATTGTCGAGAGTCATTTCAATTTATATATCATGGGACTTATCTTGATAATCTATTCACTTGAAATACCCAATGAACACTATGTATATGTAATATATTGGAAAGTATAACAATATAAACTAAAATTCTTTCGAGGAATTTCGCCTAACAATTCGATTCATATCATTATACTTTCCAACAAGTTCCACTGAGTGTTCTGCAAATTTATCAATTAATTATATGTAACAATCTAATCACTCGTTTATAATATGTTTCCTATAGATATTTATGAAATTCATGGCAATGAAACATTTCATTCAAAGTAGTCGTTTGGATATTTATGTTAAATTCAATATGTTGAATCAGAGTGCAACCAACTAGCCTCATATCCGCTTACTTTGACTGAGAATATGATTAAAATAGTAGAAAAAACTCCATTGACATCTCATGTTTACACAATTCAGAAAGACTGTTACCTATTTCAAACGGGCAATGTTTATCAGAACGTCTTCGACCGCCTCCCACATTGCTGTGCCTGTTGAGATTTTTAAATGGGGTGATTGACATGTGTTTCAGCTTCTTACATGGTTCTTTCCTCTAGTTGATGACATGTTTGGGGCTCTCCGATGCGATAAGATCTATATATCTACACTCAAGTCATCTTTTACATGTCAGTTCTGCTACCATTTAACAAAAAACTGCTTGCTTCTTACAGACTCAAAGAAATGCGTACTTAATCGAAGTCACCGAGTTAAAGCTCGATGAATGATGGAAAACATAAGAAATATTGGGAATATAAGGTCTTCGTATCACTCTGAACACTCAAAATGGTTTACTTTTGACATGTTCGCGAGCTGAAATTCAACAGAGTTCTAACACTTGTCCATTCGATATTCAAGATCAGGAGAATTTATATTTAATAAATAAACAAATTATATGATAATACATTTTTAATTTTATAAAAAAAATGGCAGTTATACAGACTGCCGATAGAAGTGAACACTTCTAAATTCTAGTATTAAAATTCAAACCTTCATGATGTTTGAATTGAAATTATTAACATCAATCTGGTTTCACAATTTATTGACACCAGTGGCGTATATACATAATAATTTTGTGCAGCAAGACCAAGGTTATGTTATGTAATTTGGGTAATAAAGTAGTTATGTATACTCAATGTTTCACGTTAGTTTTTAAGACCGATTTCAGTGTGCAAATTACAAGTAGAATATCTCAATATTGTTCTGAAACGGCGGAACAAAGTGAATTCCAGCAAAGGAAAAAACAGGTCGAAAAAATTTTATACTATCATTGACTTATACTTGTATACTATTATAAGATTTATTGAGGTTTTACAAAAATATAATATATAATATAATATTTACAGATATTACAAAACGAAGTCCTAGTTTCTTGGTGTGTTCCTGGTGTTTCCCTGTGGATGGAAAGTAGAGCTAGTCATTTGAGCCTTTTTTCCGATGTACATTTTCTGAAGTATGTCTTCAGCCTTCTCAGGCTGGAGAATGATCGAATTTTACCAATCAAACCGCTTACCGCTCACTGGTGACCCGAAGATCTATTGGATTATTCAAATTATGCATTTCAACAGCCCACATATTTTATAAATGAAAAATTAAAGATTTATACTGTCTAATTTCGTCTCTTAGAGTCCTCCTGATTGACACTCTGTTTTTTATCGTTCAAATATATTACGGTGTGTACAAGATTGTGACAAAATAATACAATTTGATTGAAATAACAATTAATATACAATCATAATTTCATCGTATAATATAATTACAATCATATTATTCATGAAGGGCATTTGGAAATACATAAATTTCTATATATTTCAATTTTAACATTATTTTCATTGTTTGCTTCATTGTCGTCATCAATTTCAATGAAACTTAGACTCCTTGTGCTTTCATTTATTTCATTGGATTCTCAAAATAATATAATTAGGTTTATGGTAGCTAAAGTGATAAATTGGAGTGTTTGATTGAAATTTATCTAAGTACAATAACTCAGCTATATAGTTACAGATATACCGCTATAAGCATGTCGGTGACGCGAACACATAAGGTTTGCCCGTACATAAAAGTGCCCAATGCGGCTAAAGAAGTTTTGACTTCAAAAACTACATTGTAAAATCATGTACAGTTTTCGAAAATATATATATTTTCGATGTTTCAGGTATTCGTTCTCTGCTCGATAAAGCGTTATTATTCCCAATTTACTCATTTGGGAAAACAAATCGATGTGTGCTTTACCAATAGGGTTTAATTAAAAGTAATTGATAAAATTCAACAAATTTTCTACACTAATTGTAGAAATTATTATTATTGTAGAGATTGTAGCTCTGAGGAAGCTACGATCAAAACATTGCGTAAGAAATTGTTACTTTATTAAAGAAAAGTTTCGATAAAGCTTCAATTTGTTCGTTTGAAACGTTTCGATGCAAATCATTACTTTCTTGAAACCTTCTCAAAAAGGTTTCAATAAAGCTACAGTTATTAGTAAAACTCTGAACGTTAAACGTTTCGTTAATACATTGAGCCATTTAAAATTACAAAAATTAACAAGAAGCTGCAATCAGAACTTTCATAAAACGAATATCAGCACACTCAACAACTATTTTCTACTGTTTGATCCTTTTTACGTTTTCAAGAGTAACCATTCATACGAATTTGAAGACAGTATTATATTAAAACATATTAACTACCCTTTCAATAATGTTAAGAGTGGTTAATATGTGATCAGAACAGTAAATAATCAAAACGTTAGTAAAACTTGCGTTAAAGGTTTCGCTGCGAACTGAAACCTTGTCTGAATTTTTCGAATTTGTAATTTTCTGAAATTTATAGAGTAGAAACGTTGAACATCTTGTAACAAGTAGTGAATAACTTGTCATACTGTGTTAATTATATTGTATAGTTCCAAATAATGAGGTAAATGGCAAAAAAATTGTTTAATAAACTGCATGAAATTTCGGGCTACACAGCTATTATCAGGAGCTTGATGGAACTGATGTATTAAATTCTTGATAATCACTCCGCAACATAAGTTGAGGACATATATATATATATACTTATTCTATATGAATAATGTTTGATGCGGGAGTTAGTTTAAACAGAAGTGAACATTGTCGGCATATCCCGCAATTGCTAGCAGTCGTTGACACGTGTTTCGAGTTAATTGGCTCTCCTCAGAACTGCGTAGCCAAGTTCAAGTTGTACGAACCTGGAAATGGAAGAACTAGAAAACAGAGAGTCCTGTAAAAGAAGTCGACACATTATTTCAGGATAACACGTTTGTACTCCGGAGAGTACAAACTCGGTAGCCGGAAACTTCCTTCAGAGGAATCTCTACTTTTCTTGCTTTTCCATCTCCAGGTTCATATATTTTCAACTTGGCTACTCCGTTCTGAAGAGAGCCAATAAGCTAGAAACACGTTCGAACGGCTGCTACTAATTGCGGAAATGCTGACAATGTTCACTTACATATATATATAAGAAATCTATAAATGTTGCAGAATATTGAAATCGATGCCTAACTTCATTGGAAGCGAGCGGTTCTACAACCGTAAACTAGATGGCATTACTTCATGAAATTAGATGAAATTGCTCGAAACTTAGAGTTCTGAAATGTAGTATCTTAATTGATAAGGACTTGTGAAACTTTCAATATTAGATGTATTCATGTGCTTTTCATTGACTCCTACAATTTTTGATGTACATTAAACTATGCATTATATATGCATACCTTACGATCGATGAGAGGGTATGTGTTGATTGAATTCGTTGGACGTGGCGTAACTGATGAGTACCTTGTAGTACGAAACAGTTAACTGCCTTACGCTTTCAATAAAAGTAGGCATCGATTTCAATATTCACTATCATTTATCCCTAGAAGGATAATGGAGATATCGCATTGTTCATGTTTCATATAGCCAGGTATGCTTTGATGATCTTTTGAATAATTTGTCAAAATATTATCCAGAGAAAGTTATAGTATACTTTATATATATATATATATATATATATATATATATATATATATATATATATATATATATATATATATATATATATATATATATATATATATAACAGTTCAGTGGAACATTACTAAATAATACTAACACGATGATGAATGAAATTTTGTGGGTTGTTTCTGTGGAATGAAATTTGAACAATCTCATTTATAATAAAATAAATGAAGCTATTGGATGTCCATTTTTATGTTTCCAAAGAACCTAAAATATTAATTTAAATACAGGCCAAAATCAGCGGAAAATCAGAAAATGTTTCTATTGCTCAGTCCAGTTTCCTTCTTATTATTGCAATGTGCTGATTGCAGGACGTGAATCGCCGCTCTTAATAATGGACTATTGCTTCCAATACTGAAGACAATTTAAAAAAGAACAAATGGAAATTTTATGTGAAAAGAAGGCGCTTGTTTCAGTTATGAATTACTGAGCGCTTGATCGTATACACCGGTTGCAAATGAGATATGACACGTCCGACTTCTCCGACCAAAACACTGCTATTATGGCTTTACATTTATGAGTCTTTTTAATGTTTATTGTTATTATTTGTCGACCAATGCAAAACGTCTACAAACAACATTTCATCCAGAGCCGCAGCATTTATTGAAAGAAATCGAGCTCTATTGGTCGAACATCTCTCATGGCAACTGGTCGCAAAAAATATTCTCACTAATTGATAGGAATAATAGCAATAACGCCGCTTCAGTTTCATATTTTTAAACGCAAATTGGACCAATATGAACATAACATTTTTCCCGTTCGTAAAAACTCACCATTATAATGTTATACATGACTATGCAGAAGAATAAACTGCCCCACAGGGCGTAAGGCAAGATAAGGAAAATATAGCATGACGATAAAACCAAAACAAAATTTGATGTCCATTTTACGTTCCTTTGTGACACAGCACGAATAATTCTCGATCATATTTGAAGAAGTACGTAGTGATACGCGGGTGAACTTTTATAATGAATGATCCTGCTTTGACAGCGATTGTTCTTTGTGAATTGATAACGCTTTTTGAAGAGAATGTATTTGTAAGTTCAATTAAAACCAAACCACAAGTCAGATATATATATATATATATATATATATATATATATATATATATATATATATATATATATATATATATATATCTATATATATATATATATATATATATATATATATATATATCTATATATATATATATATATATATATATATATATATATATATATATATATATATATATATATATATATATATATATATATATATATATATATATATATATATATATATATATTTCCGCTGATGAGGTTCCGCTTATCTCTTGGTGAAACAAAACATTATGTTGAAAACTATAAAATCAAAAATTAACACACTTGACTTAAGTTTCACTGAATGTATTGAAAACTTATATACATATGTTTCGGGTGGTTAACCCCTTATTAAGAGTATACAATATTACTCTTGATAATGGATTAACCACCCGAAACATATGTAGAGTTTTTAATATATTCAGCGAAACTTTAGTCAAGTGTGTTAATTTTTACTTTTATAATTATGTTTCAGAATTCAAGCTATAATTTATCGGCAATGGAAATCCGAGAAAATAGTGAAGGACTAACAATCAACTTATATTTAAGAATATGTTCAGGAATTTTATAAAAATGAAGAAGTTTCTAGAAATTCCTTTATGGTAGTTAGATGCATTATTGTGAAAACTATTCCATTGTTTCCAGTTCGATGACCTTCTCAGGGTGGCCCATTTTATTTTCCCGAAACACACGGAAGTCTTAATTTGTGATTTGGAAAAATTCTACAAAATGAACGTTGGTATAAATAAGATGCCTCGAGACATCACGAACAAAGGAGACGTAAATATCATGAGTACTTTGGAAATGTAAATAGCTAAAGCTCGTAAGCATCAACTGAATACAATGAGGACTTTAGCATACAATTTTGGACACGTGCGTGTTTGACAATTTAAATCTTTTCGGTAATTTCATAAAAATTTGTTTGAATATACTTACTATAGGTGGGGCAGTTGAGGACTAAGGTTAGGAATCTAAAATAAGGAACAAAATTAATTGAATCGTTCCTGATTTTTTCAGTGATACACTAATATTCAAACACTAATTTTATAAGGAAAGTACTGGTTTTACCACAGTCATTAATTTCAGCAGTGGCCCTTTTTGTATATATGACCATTATGTATATATATATATATATATATATATATATATATATATATATATATATATATATATATATATATATATATATATATATATATATATATACAATATATGAATAATGTTCAACGCGAGGGAAAAATTTCATTCAAAAGTAGACACTGTCGGCATATCCCGCAATTAGCAGCAGCCGTTGAAACGTGTTTCGAGCTTATTGGCTCTCCTCAGAAGAACGGTGTAGCCAAGCTTAAGGTGTACGAACTTGGAGATGGAAAAACAAGAAAGAACAGACACTCCACTGAAGGAAGTCGACACATTTTAGGCAACCGCGTTTTTACTCTCCAGGTTGAGAGATTTGGAAAAACTACTTCGCCCGTGAGGCGACTATTCACCCTTCAAGGATGCCTCTAGCCGATAAATTATACAATATATGAATGATGTTCAACGAGAGGAAAATTTATCTGCTATAAACGAATGTTATTTCAGGTGCCTATTCGGCGATATTTTTAAGTAAATGAAATTTTTTGTGATTACGGCACTGAATGAAATATTTAAGAAAATGAACACTAGAACATTCCGTTGAAAAATTCAAATTAATAAAGAGAATGTTACAGCAGAGCTACATATGTGAACTTGTACGATGTGATGCCTCCATTATCCTTCAAGGGATAAATGTTAGAGAAATATTGAAATCGATGCCACACCTGCTGGAAGCGCGAGACAGCTGTTCAGTTCTGCAAGAAGCTCGTCAGTAGTACCACGTCTATCGAAGTGAATCAACGATTTCAATCCCCAAGCATCTTCTTATGACTCCAAGAGGAATACCGTCAATAAATGAATACTTCACAATTTCATCTATAGTAATCAATAGAAAACATTTCTCAAATCATAGACACACCAAGCATCGAACATGCAGATTTCTTCTATATAGTAATAATAATAATAAAATAAAATTCATTGAGAAACATTACTCACATTGTGAAATTACATTCATTCAATTGATACAATAATTACAACTAAAAAGAATGCTCACAAAAGGACTGAATTCAGTTTTGACTCTGATCTTCCATTCACCCCTCGAACAAAAATATTGGTTCAAACAAAAATAATGGTTAAATTCATATTCACAATAATACACAACATTATTTGAAAAGAAAAAGAAAAATTACCTCAGAAACATTAAATTTGAGACTATTTCACATGGAGAAAGACATTGGTGGCAACAAAATATACAAACATATGATACAAAAATTGATTCATACATTTTTCATTCGAATCTACATTCAAGTAGTTATTCGAATCATCGAAGTACTCTGACACACTATAGTATGCCTTTGTTGAGAGCAGATATTCAACTTCCCTCTTAAACAAATGAGCAAAGAGCAAAGAAAAAAAAAATTACCTCAGAAAGATTAAAAATTTGAGACAATTTCACATGGTGAAGGACATTTGTGGCAAAAAAATATACAAACATATGATACAAAAAATTGATTCATACATTATTGCCTACATTCGAAACATAGAAAGTACTCTTCCACACTATAGTATGCCTTTGTTAAGAGCAGAGATTCAACTCTCCTCTTAAACGAATGAGCTTTCAGTACTTTCAAATTCGATGGTAAATGGTTGAAGATTTTATTACTCTGATAATAGAGAGAGTGCTCAAATTTAGCTGTATTATGCAGAGGAATAAGTAGCACATCCCTGTTCCTTGTTGAATACTCATGATTACCATTCAATTTAATGAACCTATCTTCATTTTCTTTAACATATAAAAAACATCTATAAATATATAAACACGGTGAGGCGATTATGTAATTATTAATGAAGATAGGTTTACAAGATATTCGTTTATAAACATTGAATATCAATCGAAGTATTCGCTTCTGTGTAATAAACACCCTATTTATTTCTGTAGAGCAGGCCCCCAGCGGAATATTATAATTTAGATGATTATATACAAGACTGTAATACACATTCATGACACAGTATCTAGGTACGATGTTCTTGATTCTAGATATTGCAAAAAATGAGTTACTTCTTTTTTTTACATAAAACATCAATGTGTGATGTACATTGTACATCTCAAATTTCTGTCTACATATATTCCAAGAAACTTTGTTGTTTGGGATGATGATATAGTTTTGTCCCCATATTTAACATCCAAGGTACTAATTCCATTGCCCTTCAGACAAAAATAACACATACAGATTTGTAAACGTTCACCATCAGATTGTTCATTCAACACCAATTTACAAAATCCCTCACAATGCATTCACATGCCTCCAGAAGTTCTTCAGGACTCCTGCCAGAAACAACCACCGATGAATCATCGGCAAATAGTGTCACAAAAAATCGGGACAACTTCGCAGGCAGGTCATTTATAAACAATATGAATAGAAGAGGTCCGAGGACAGAGCCTCTCGGCACCCCAAGAGCAATGTCATATCTCTGAGAATAACTCTCGCCTATTTTCACTACCGTTGTTCTTTCTTCAAGATAACTACGTAACCAATTCAGAAAAACGCCTCTGAAACCTAAATTGTAGCATTTATCAAGTGGAAATTCAAAGAATAGTGAATCAAATGCCGAATATAAATCAAAATATAACGCCGCCACAAACAAGTGTTTACCCAAACACTCGTAGACGGATTCAAAATACTTAACTCTAGCTGATTGAGTCGAGTGGCCGCTTCTGAATCCATGTTTCGACGAGTCAATTATTTTGAATCTATTGAGATAACTGATCATTCTGGCGAAAACAATTTTCTCTATTACCCTTAGGTATCTTGACAAATGTCATCATATGATACATTCAAATGTCAATTCAATGCGTAAGTAGTACGCTCGCGTTTGTTCCCGTATTTCAGGGGCCTATTCGCCGATATTTTTCAGGAAATGAAGTTTTTGTGCCATAAGTGGCACTGAAGGAAATATTTAAGAGAAGGAACACTAGAACATTCATTCGAAAAATTCAAATTGTTAAATATTCAGTACCATAAGCAGAAAAACTTCATTTCATATATATATAACCGTATTCGGTATTTTATATATTCTGGAATATAGGAAGCATCGAATTCAGTATATAAATTTCGATAGCTTGGAGCGAAACTCTCTTGAAGTTTGGCGCGAAAATTCCAGCGCCAACTCCGCTATCTCGATTATTCAAAATATTTTTTATTGCAATCTCTCTAAAATAACTCTCACCGAATATTTCACAATTTATTCTTAGCCCTTTCAGGATCGGAATGGATTTCGTAATTTACAATACTCTTGGTTATATATTTTAAAACCTCGAAATGCAAAGAAACTTCACACCCTCAAGGCTACAAATTAGAAATTTATATACGGCGTCGCGGCCGTATCATGACAATTCGAGATTATATACAGGCATGGATCGCCGCAATTTAAGCCGAATACTTTCAATGAGGAAGTAAGCGAATTGATATATAATTTACGATGTATTTTCTTGGAAATTCCAAATATTGAGGTGAAGAAATATTTCAAGTTCTTCTTCAGTTATTCAAATGACACTGCAATATTAGTCTTAGGGGACAGAAACACCACATTACGAAAAAAAATTATTTCGATATATCTTCAACGTTTTTGATGAAGCACCTCATTTGCTGAATCAAATTATGGGTTCGAACATTTAATTCATATTTGTTTTTTGTTTGACCCTAATTTTGTGTCAACAATTATAAATTTTAATTTCAAGGCAGCTAGCTAGGTATGCTATTTTTACTCAGTAAAGGCTTTTTGAACCAAAGCATTCTGATGAGGGACGAAAAAACCGAAATAAGTATAGGGCTACTCATTCGTTATCAATTGCTGAAAGGTTACTGTATTTTCGCCACAAATTAATGAACATTTCACAATCGACTTCTGGATTCTGGTTTACGTTTTTTATATATAATTTTTTTATATATAAAGTATTTTTATATGTAAGTATTTATATTAAAGTATTTTTATATATAACTTTTTTATATATAAACAATGTCAAAAATACCAAATTTCAAAATTCAAACAATAACAATAAAATTTATTCGCAATGAAACAAAATAAATTATGAAAATTTTTTCATAATCAATCTTATTAACTCCATAATTTTCATAAGGATTTTCCATCCCTAACACTTGCGAGTGAACATTATCACAGAAATTTGCATAAAGCTTAACGAGATACTAAATACACTTCGATGGACGTGATGCGACTGACGAGTTCCTTGCAGAACGAAACATATGTCGCGCGCTCCCATCAGGTGTGGCATCGATTTCAATATTTCTCATCCATTTATCCCTTGAAGGATAATGGAGGCATCACATCGTACACGATCACATAACTAGCTCTACTATAACATTATTTTGGTTAATTTGAATTTTTCGAATGAATGTTCTAGTGTTCATTTTCTCAAATATTTCATTCAATGCCTTAAGCACCAAAAACTTCATTTCTGTATATATATATATATATATATATATATATATATATATATATATATATATATATATATATATATATATATATATATATATAATGGGTGAATTTTTAAGCGTAGTTTTTTTTAAATCGAATAAAACACTCAATTTGCATCATATGTTCAAAATTTTTATTGAAATTGATAACTTCGCATTTGCCATTTACATTTTGGAGACAACTTCATATAAATGTTGTCGGCGGCTTCATATCAAATGGTCCAATTTTGCGTCACTTTTCCGAGCATTTCGGCCTGCATCCCTCGAATTCTGCGTGTTGTGTAATCCTGTAAGGCTTCAATCGTGTTCGGCTTGTACACATACACTAACGACTTTACATAACCCCACAAGAAATAATCCAGAGGCGTCAAATCGCATGAACTTGGCGGCCAATTCACAGAGCTATTTCGAGAGATAAGGTGCTCACCAAATTCATCCTTCAATATGTCCATTGTATCACGAGCTGTGTGACATGTGGCACCGTCTTGATGAAACCACATGTCAACCAAGTTCAACTCGGTCAACTCGGGCAAAAAAAAGTTGCGTATCATGGCTCGATATCGTTCGCCGTTGACGGTAACGTTTTTTCCATGGTCATCTTTGAAGAAAAAATGGACCGATGATGCCACCAGCCCATAAACCACACCAAACTGTCGTTTTTTCGGGATGCATCGGTAATTGTGGTATGGCATGTGGCAGTTCATCACTCCAGATGCGACAGTTTTGTTTATTCACATATCCGTTAAGCCAGAAATGAGCCTCATCCTTGAACACAATTTTTCGATAAAACAGCAGATTTTCATTGAGCTGTTTTAAGGTCCATTCACCAAAAATTAGACGTTATGGTAGGTCATTCGGCTTCAATTCTTGCAGAAGTTGAATTTTATAGTTAAATATATATATATATATATATATATATATATATATATATATATATATATATATATATATATAACCCAAATCAACACGTAAAATTTTCCATGTGGTTGAGTAACACATGCCCAATTGCTGAGAACGGCGACGAATTGACATTACACGATCCTAATTAACAGTGTACGCTACGGCTGCAACATTCTTTTCAGCACGCACTGTACGCATGCGAGACAACGGTTTAATGCCCAACAAAGTAAACTTGGTGTGAAATTTGGCTGATGTACACTTGAATTATTTACACTTTATCGACTTCATAGCATGACGCGTTTCGTCGTTACAAACGACTTCTTCAGATGCTTACAGAATAATGCGAATACATTATTCTGTAAACATCTGAAGAAGTCGTTTGTAACGACGAAACGCTTCATGCTATGTAGTCAATAAAGTGTAAATCATAAGTTCAAGTGTTTGAATTTAAGTTATATTCAATTATAATGGATTTACATCAAGTAAACGCCAACACTATTAAATATATATATATATATATATATATATATATATATATATATATATATATATATATATATATATATATATATATATATATATATATAATCAGTTGAATGAACGGAAAACTATTTATGTATATTGAAGCCCATTATACCATTGTACCTACAATTTCTAGTCCAGTATTGGTAGTCCAATATACGTTAAAACATTTTTCTGCTGCGATGGTAATATAAAAACGCTTCTGGTAAGAATTTTCTAAGTGCTAGGTACAATAAAAAATCTGGAAATACGATCATTCTATAGAGAAAATTCTCAATCGATTTCCCTAACGTTTAATCTTTCACACGAATTCAAGATTTTAATTGTTGTAAAGAAAATTGGATACTCAGTTTATATTCTCACTGAAAAGTAATACTAATTAATTTCGGCAACATTCCTACTTTTGTTGCGTTCTGTTGGAATTCAGAATGAAGAGAATTATAAAGGATGTTTTTCAATACATTCAGAAAATCATTAGATGTTAACGTATTTCATTACATCTCTTGCTATTCAAGAAAAACCCGAATCCAATTTGTTGCAATAGGACCTGTGTCGGAAAACGTTAAATTCGGAATTCATCAAAAAATATATTAAGCTTACAACATACTGACATTGAAAAGATTGAATTTAGTAAATTAGGTATAATTTTATCAGATTGATGTATTTACATCAATAAAGAGAAAAATATCAATAATTAAATATATGGATAATGAAATAATAATAATGAAAATAAAAATAAAAATATTTATTGTTGAACATAACTTACATTATACATATTGCATTTCAATTAATATGATAATTACAGTTAAGAATAATGCTCACAAAAGGACTGAATTCAATTGTCAACCTGATCTTCCATTCAGTCCTCGAACAAAAATATTGGTTTAATTTTACATGGAATTAAGGATGCTCATCAACGATATTAGAGAGAAGGAAAATGACCTTCAGGATATCAATCCTTTAATACAATTCAAATCTCCTGAAGGATAGTCGTACTGAAAAAATTAACAAGCATATGATAAAAACACTGATCCATACATTACTGTCAACATTCGAATCATCGGAGTACTCTGCCACACTATAGTATGCCTTTGTTAAGAGCAGATATTTAACACTCCTCTTAAACAAATCAGCAAACAGTACTTTGAAATTCGATGGTAAATGCTTGAAGATTTTAATACACTGATAATAGAATGAGTATGCATATTTACCTATTTTATGCTTGGGAATAAGTAGCACATCACTGTTCCTTCTTGAATAATCATGATCTCTATTCAATTTAATAAAAGTATCTTCAGTTTCTTTGACATATAATATACATCTATAAATATATGAACAAGTAAGGTGAGTATGTAATATTTAATGAAGATAGGTTTACATGATTAATATGTCGATGAATATCGAACTATTCGCTTCTGTGTAATAAAAACCCTTTTTATTTCTATAAAGCAGCAATATATTTGAATCCTTCCCCAATTTCATATATTATTGCGATAATCTCAAATAAAATACATATCTTGTTTATTTTTACATATGAAAGCTCTTCTGTAATTCAATAAACTGTCAGCTGTATAAATAATCAAATTTGTAAAATGTCTCTAATTTATTATTTGAATGAAAAGAAATGTTTTTCAATGAGCTTCAATCGAAAATATATAAGGACGTAGAGATAAAGTATGTTTATTAATCAAGAAATTCGTGAGTACGTGAACATTTTTCCAATTCCTGTAAATGAAAGGAGACACCGAATCACGAGCTTCGCAGTTTTCAGGGGTATTATTTTTTCTTGGGAAGATTGTATCACCATGAATATTAAACGTTTCTCTCATCAGGGAATTATTGATGAACGGATGCAAAGTCAAAAGCCCCATTAGTGCTACTTAAATAGCAACTCGAAATATCAATATCATCGTCCCATATACTCCAAAAATCTTCGAGAAACAAGTCTTTCCAGCTAACAATACGATTATTACTGACATATTAAATTTAATTGAAGCAAAAATATAGTCTCTACGGGGATTCACAAGCAGGCATTTATGGTTAACATATAATACAATAAAAACGCTATTGCAGATGCAGAGTAACTTGGCTCGTTCTTTCTCAAATTTATTTAATGGCCTGTACTAATAATCAAACAAATGTTTAACGGTATTTAAATAAAATCGTTAAGAGGCTCTTTGGAGAAGTGAACCTAACCGACGAGATTCCAACTGCAATTAATTCCCCATTTAAAATATCTTCGCGCTCGAAACAGTTCATGGCTTCCTTCTTCTCTCTTATTCTGATGGGACGTTGCTAATTACCCTTGGGCCGGGAAAAAGAAGGGCGCATTTTCGTACAACTCTTTTACGGGATTCGGACACGATTTTTTCCCTTGAAATATTGCGTCCTTTCGGGTTTACGTAAAATAATGACTCTGGGCCGTTAATGACACTTCTCAGAGGGTTGAAATACTGTCTGTTTACCGTTATTTGGAAACTGCTTCCTTATCCATTGTAAAACTAACAGGGGTAGGGTTTGGTACCCCATTTTCATAATAAGAATAATTTATTAATTTATTCATTAACTCATTTAGATAAGAAATACAACACTTAAGGAATTATTAGAAATACAACAGCTTGAGCAAATCACTGATTGGGACAAATACAATGAAACTTACAACTTGTGTAGAATTAAACTAGAAACTGAACCAAAAATTTACAAACAATACATATGAACGATATAACTCTGTAGGAACACTTCTAAAAGAAGTTCTCCCACATCTCAAGAAAAATTAATATCTCAACAACTTATACGTGAACTTATATTTAAAAAAAAATCAGGTACGAGTTCATCTGATAGTATCAGGTCTACATGCAAATATGGGCTTGGTTTGTCGTCATGAGAAAGCTCAAAGTTACCACAAATTTTATGAAGTGGTGAACAAGCCAATACAATAATTATATTCGCTATAAGTCAAATAAAAGATTCTCTCCCAAGAGAATCCGTATTGAATGTGTACTATGCCTTATGCTACAGTCACCTGTCCTATAATATATTGCTGTGGGGCATCTCTAATAAAAATAGAGTGTTCGTATCCCAAAAACGTATTGTAGGTATGATGTTTTTTCTGAATCCTCGTTCCTCTTGTAGGCCGGTATTTATGGCATATGGGATACTGACGGTTTCGTGTATATACATATTCAGGTGTTTATTGTATGTGAAGGAAAACCATAGTAATTTGGTAAAATTGCCTAGTTCTCACGAATACAACACAAGAAATTCTCAAGTGTTGCTATTTCCTCATCACAGAACTTCTAAATATGAATCGTCAACAATGAATAAACGATAAATATTTCAAAAAACGGTTCTTTTTTCATTTCTTATATAGCACAAGTAACCTAGATCCCAAACGACACGAGCATACTCTGGTTTTGATCGTATTAAGGTATTGAATAGGACCATAAATGATTTTTGATAAATGACCACAACTATTTGGTGTTTCTTATCACAAAATCTGAAAATTCTTATTCTATATGTGTTTCATGAACATATATCTACAGGATAAAGATATATTTTTTTATTTTTCAGGCCGAGTGATAGATGGGGATTTTAACCAACGGTACTGAAAAATATTTTGGTTCTCAATTATTTGAAATTTCTATATGAATATTAAATTGGACTCTTGAATAAAGATTTCGAAACTTTTATATCAAGTCTTTATGAGAATGGGATGCAGTGAATCTATTATAATAATCGTTTCAATTACGTATTAATATTTCCGAGTAGGAGCATAGTACAGTTAGTGTCTTTTCGGACGACAAGGATTTATGGCGTGCCACTATTTATCATTTTTTTGAAATCTTATCAATCATCATATTGGAGCAAAGTCGTATATCACTCACGAACGAATATATTGTGCCACTAAACACACACAAACACATACACAGACACACACACACACACACACACACATATATATATATATATTGATCGTTATTATTTCAACCGTACAATTTATGAAAATTAAATGTTTGGATATCAGGATAGCGGTTTGTGTGAAATACTTTATTTTCCTATACACTCAATATTTCGTCACTATTTCGTGACTTCTTCAGGAGTATACTAAAAACAAATGAAGGTACATGAGTCATCACAATTTGTAAAAATAAAATCATTAAAACTTACAGATCTAAAAGTTTAAATATCAAAAAACATTATTATTTGCTGGCTGTGACACAAATATGTCCAACAGAACGGAGAACCTAATATCACGTTTAAAAAAGCAAATTTTGTCGTTGGAAATAAAGATAACCTGTAACAACTTAAAAAAATCCGAAATCATGATCAAGGAGATAAAATCACAACTTAGCCAGCGTCTTCCCCACGACATAATGCATGAATACAATAAGCGATTAAACGTGTCATTCAAGAAGCATCACAGTTCAATCAAAAGAGATAACATTAAGAAATTTGATAATCTTAAGAGAATGAATCCACCTAATGACCAATTGTTCATTGATAACACACGTTGGTTCAGAAATATTTCTAGCACGACCATTCCCACCACTATTTCCGATTTTTTATCGTTAGGACCTAAATTTGCTCTGAAATGTAAACAGAACAACATAAAGATCGACAGGTTGCTGGCAGATATAGAATCAGTCATATCTGAGGCACCTGAGGAAAGAAGAGATTCATTGAGAGCAAGGGCGACCAATATAGTTACCAATTTTTTAAACAACTCTAAGAGCGAACACCGCTCTAGTATGGATGAAGTATTCGAACAAACCAAATCTTTCCTAAAAACGCATCCTGAACTTCTTGTCTTACAAGCGGACAAGGGAAATTGTACAGTGGTAATGAACAGAAATGAATATTATGAGAAGACTGAAGAGCTGTTGCGAGATACTAAAACATATAAAAAACTAAAAAATGACCCTACTGCACCAACACAGAGAAAATATAATGCAATTATCAAAGAATTAAAGAAAAACAATGAGATTACCGAAGAACTTCATAAGAAATTTACCATATACAACTCGTCAAGTTCCAAACTATACTGCCTGCCAAAAATCCATAAACATAACATCCCACTGAGGCCCATCATAAGCTCTGTAAACTCTATAACAAACAACATTGCCAAGTTTCTATCAGATATCCTGGACAATGCTCATGATGGGGATACTGACTATAACATCAAGGATACATTCTCCTTTGTCAACACAATCCGAGAATTCAGATTACCTCCAAATTATGTACTGGTCTCTTTGGATGTGATTTCTCTCTTCACCAATATACCACTGGATCTAGTTGTGAACATTTTGAAATCAAAATGGAATAATATAAAAGATCACACAACACTCTCAAAAGACAGTTTTTTCAAGCTGATTGACTTCATATTCAACAATACTTTCTTTGTTTTCAACAACCAGCATTATAACCAAATATTTGGTACACCGATGGGTTCACCTATCAGCAATATTCTTGCCAAAATTGTTCTTGATCATCTCCTGAAAGAGGTCACCCTTGAACTGCCATATGAATTACCGTTCATTTTTAAATACGTAGATGACATCATCTGTGCTATTCCAGCTGGTAGAGAACAGACCACTTTGGAGATCTTTAATTCGTTTGATATCAACCTTCAGTTTACTATTGAACTGGAAACAGAACAAAGCGTAACTTTCTTGGATACGAGAGTGATTAGACTGGATGATGGTAGTATAATTCTGGATTGGTACCAAAAACCCACAGCATCAGGACGATTTCTCAATTATTGGTCGAACCATCCAAAAAGGCAGAAATATAACACCGTGATGGCGATGAAAAATAGGTTAACACATATATGTGATGAGAGGTTTCTTCAAAATAATTTAAAACAGCTATTTAACACGTTTATCAACAATGGATATCCAAAGCATATCTTAAAAAAACTGATTTACAACACAAATTTTTATGATGGTTCCACTGAGGTAGTTGATGGACGAATCACAAATTACAAGAAGATACCTCACATAGACCACTTGACACATCGCATTACCACCCTATTCAGAGACATACCTGAGATCAGAATGGCACCATATAGCACAGTAACTATAAAAACAATCTTCTCAAAACTGAAGGACCGGACACCAACTCTACTCAACAATAACGTCGTATACAGGTTGTCATGCTTGGGATGTGAAGGCACGTATATAGGCCAAACCAACCAATGGCTAAAACAACGATTAACCCAACACAAAAGCGACTGCCGTCTCATGAAGAACTCATGTGCTGTTGTTCAACATCTGAAAAATACAGGACATATGTTTGATTTCTCTAACGTGAAAATTCTTGACCAACACTACAATTACAAGACCAGGCTTTTCCTTGAAATGTGTCACATAAGAAAAGATGAGAACTGCGTTAACTATAAATCTGACACTGGTCAATTAAGTAACATATACTGCAATCTATTAAATATAAAGAATTAAAAAACCGGACCACCGCTAATGATATATTGCTCGTGTCAGTCACTGCTCTCTGGCCTGCCGACAAAGTATGAACCGTGTATGTGTTTTTTGATATTTAAACTTTTAGATCTGTAAGTTTTAATGATTTTATTTTTACAAATTGTGATGACTCATGTACCTTCATTTGTTTTTAGTATACTCCTGAAGAAGTCACGAAATAGTGACGAAATATTGAGTGTATAGGAAAATAAAGTATTTCACACAAACCGCTATCCTGATATCCAAACATTTAATTTATATATATATATATATATATATATATATATATATATATATATATATATATATATATATATATATATATATATATATATATATATATATATATATATATATATATATATCTTATTGAATTAAATAATCACTTAGCTTAATATTTCACGATTATATTTAACAAATATCAATTCGTCAACATTGTTCAATATAATCGTGAATTATTGAGCCAAGTGTTTATTTTAATTTAATATTTAATTATATTTCACATAAAGTTAAGCGAGAATTCAATCTCAGTCATATATCTTAATTGATAGTGCGGTAATATAGCACGAGAACTACAGAATATATCTGTAGTCCTAGTCTATGGACTGTCGTCCATATATATATATATATATATATATATATATATATATATATATATATATATATATATATATATATATATATATATATATATATATATATATATATATATATATATATATATATATATATATATATATATATATATATATATATATATATATATATATATATATATATATATATATATATATATATATATATATATATATATATATATATATATATATATATATATATATATATATATATATATATATATATATATATATATATATATATATATATATATATATAGCCTAGCAGTGGAGACTTCCTTTACAGGAGTGTTCTTTTATTGTTGATTCCAGCTCCAGGTTCGTACACCTTGAACTTGGGTACGCCGTGCAGAGGAGAGCCAATAAGCTCGAAACACGTGTCAACGGCTGCTTTTAATTGAGTTGCGGGTTATATCGAAAATTGTGTTTTTGTCATTTGTACTTTTCAGCGCAAGAAAAATTTCCATTTGTTGTTAACTTTGTCGGTTGAAGACTCCTCAAAGGATAAATAGTCGCCACATTGGCGATACGTTGACCAAATCTCCAAATCCGGAGAGTTCACGTGGGAGCCTAGCAGTAGAGACTTCCTTTACAGGAGTGTTCTTTTATTGTTGATTCCAGCTCCAGTTTCGTACACCTTCAACTTGGCTACGCCGTTCTGAGGAGAGCCAATAAGCTCTAAACACGTGTCAACGGCTGCTTCCAATTGAGTTGCGGGCTATACCGAAATATATATAATATATATATATATATATATATATATATATATATATATATATATATAATAAAATGACTGTTTTTGGTGAATTAGACAGTATCTAGGATTTTCAAATGGAGGGCTATACATTGAGAAGTATAGCGAACTTCGTGGAATTTAAAATGTGTTTGAATCCACAAAATTGTTCAATTCATTCCATATTGAAAAGAGTACCACCTGTAAGAAAGACTGGTAAAATTACCACCTACAATACATTGTATTGTACCTAAAATTCATTGTAGGTACCTGTTCTTATCGGTTTCATTCCGGTTACATAATATCTTGTCAATTGATCCACAGCTGTAAGTATATACCGAGTGATTACATTACTTTTGTAAAATTTTGTCAAGTGTTTCAAATGCTATTGTTATAATTTTTACCATATTCCATCATGGTTTGTGTAGGAAGTTAATTGAAATTATTATCTATGATTGCGATAATATCCACCTTTAGTGATGACGTATACCTATTCGTAATTCCTCTAGGGCTGTTCAGAAATTTGCAGTTCCAGCATTAATGATCATCGGACATTCGGAACATAATTTGTATCCGTTATTAATTAGGCGATACACTGAAATTGATGCCGTTATGATATTTAACTTGAAACATTCTATTAGAATATCGAATACAATCGTGAATTTGCATTATATTCGATAAACATATCGGTAGCGAATATAATGCCCGTTGTTGAGTTCGAACGTCATTGCATTCAACGAGTAATAATGGATGGTGCTTTGAACATTATAACGAGAATTTCTGGAATATCTGGAACGGTCAGCGAAAAGGACTAAATTAGTACACAAATATTCGAGTGGCTCAGATCGAACTCCCACAGTTGTGTCTTTTCGGGTGACGAATATCTGTTGTCACAAAAGAAAATTGGCGATAAATCGATATGTTTGCATAGAAATCACTATCATGGTAATCGTTTCCTTTCGATAGAATCCCTCATTCTCTGTGCTTCAAGTATTGAAATTATATGTATATATATATATATATATATATATATATATATATATATATATATATATATATATATATATATATATATATATATATATATATATATATATATATATATATATATATATATATATATAAAAGAAAAAAAAACTCACGGTAAAAAAAATGCACATGTAACAGCCGTTGACATATGTTTCGATCTATTGGCTCTCTTCAGAATGGCGCAGTTCAAGTTTCAGATGTTCGAACTTGAAAATTAGATCACACACAAAATTATGTATTTATGCAAATATACCTGCTTAATCCTTTTTATATTATCTCAATTGTCGGTTCAAAATTCCGTGAAGTTATATAATCGCCCCACCGGTGTAAGGTGAATGAGTCTTCAGACTGGAAGATATTCATTTCCCATAGCTACAAGGATGTCGATTCCTTTTCGTTGAATTTTGTGTGTGATCAAATTTTCAAGTTCGAACATCTGAAACTTGAACTGCGCTGTTCTGAGGAGAGCCAATATCTCGAAACATATGTCAACGGCTGTTACAAGGTCAGGTTTTTTACCAAGAAATTTTTTTTCTTTTCTATTTATACGCACATACCTGCTTAATTTTTATATTATATATATATATATATATATATATATATATATATATATATATATATATATATATATATATATATATATATATATATATATATATATATATATATATATATATATATATATATATTATTAGGAAATAGATTGATTTCCTGATTTATTACTTTATTAGGATTTGGTATGATTGGTTGTATCAGGTTTAGTTTATATAAAAATCGTGCATTCACATATATTTATACGTTTCGAGGGCGTTTGCTCTCTTCTTCAGTAGTTATAATCTAAAAATACAAGAATCACTTAAGTATTTAACATTATCATTAACAGTATTGAAAATATTGTACATTTAACAATTACATTAGTATAAAAAACAATAATGTAATAAAATAAAATATATAATCTTAAAATATAATACCTTAGTATAAAAAACAATAATATATAATCGAAACATATAAATATATGTGAATGCATGATTTTTATATAAACAAAACCTGATAAAACCAATCATACCAAATCCTAATATATATATATATATATATATATATATATATATATATATATATATATATATATATATATATATATATATATATATATATATATATATATATATTTAATATTGATTTATTGCTTGTTCAAAATAGTTTATTTTGAATGTTTTTAGCAATAACAGACTTATTTTAATATGAAAAACTTTATTTTCGTTGATGTTTCGTTGCATATCACAACTTTGTCAAAACTAATGAATAATTGAATTTTATGAATTACTATAGATATCAAAATGTCAAACTTATTTTTTAGAAAAATCGAATTAGTTCTTTTTTGTATTTTCACATATTGATTCTTAGTTCAGAGGAAAAATCAAAAGTCAAAGTTGTGATATAGTTACAACGAAACGTCAACGAAAATAGAGTTTTTCATATTAAAATAAGCCTGTTATTGCTAAAAACATTCAAAATAATATATATATATATATATATATATATATATATATATATATATATATATATATATATATATATATATATATATATATATATTTCTTGAAATTGATTTATTGCCTGTTTGAGGTATTTATTTTGAAAGTTTTTAGCATTAACAGGCTTTTTTAATATGAAAAGTTTATTTCTGTTGACGTTTCGTTGTTATATTACAACTTTGTCAAAACTAATTAGTTTTAATTAGTTTTATTTTATTAGTTTATATATATATATATATATAAATATATATATATATATATATATATATATATATATATATATATATATATATATATATATTTAGTAAATACTGAGACTCTTAATCGAGTCATCGAAATATTTCAAATAAAACTCTCGGGGAGCTGTCCACACAAATGTTGTCAACGAAAACGCACCCATCACTTTCGAGACTGAATATTAAGAGCGTATCGAAAAATTCATCGATCTTGTTAAATGATACTTAATAGGATACAATTGTTTCATCATTATTATGAATCATCAGTCCATATTTAATCTATCAATCAAGAATCGATGACTTTCAAAACGAACATAGGTCCTATACCAAATTGAGGGGAATTGGTTACTTGAGTTTGGTTACTTACTTTGGTGACTGATATTCTGATTTGTTACCCCGAAAAGCGAAATGTACCTGTCAACTATAGAGATTGCCCAAGGGTGGTGCAGTCGTAATAATATAACACTGGGAACAATTTGTAACATAATTTCTGTTGACTTCGATTTTCAGGATGTTTTAGAGGTAAATTGATATGCAAATTCCAAAAGTATAATCAGTTTTTTCTATCACGTCATGTTTTTCTCCTACTGTTGTTGCGCATACTATTACGCTTCGCGGAACTGAATACGAATTACAGAAAGCCCTACTACACTCCTGTCGGCGGAACATTTTCCAGTAACGACAAACATCGGTACTTTGGTCAGGCAAGCCTATTTTGCTTATTTTTAAGTAAAAATTGGCGACCAAGATAAATCATGGTCCCCTCACAAACTCCTCAAGCAGTGTGTGGGGTGTTTGAGAATGTGGACAAGAGCAACACTTGGTAACCTTCCGTTTGGTATACCAATGATTTGGAGAGAACCCATAGACCACTCCATTGATTGTTACTTTTGCACAGTAAAAGCTACGGGATATACCAAAAAAACAAGTATAAAATAGATTATCCTAGTTTGCCATGAGCTATACCAAATGTGAACGCATTCAGCTAAAATTCTAAATTTGTTTCCTTCTTGGCCAGCAACGCGGATATACCAAGTATCCCTGTTTTGTATGTATGTTTGACAGCAGAGCTCGTGAGAAGCATAGGGTGCAGTCAAAGTGGCCGTCCATATCTGACCTGAAACCTGCTGATCCAAACATTTCCTAGCTTGTCAAATGAGAAGATAATGGTGTCTTTGATGGGCCACAGATTCGGAAACTTATTGAAGATAAGCGTTTTATTGAAACAATGACCGAACTTGAAAGGAATGCTTGGTTGGCATTCAAAAGTATTGTCAGGGACTTTCTTGGAAACACACGAGCCCAGATTCACGTCGAAATTGTTCAACAACTCTTAGAAAGCTGTAAAAAGCTTGGCTGTAACATGAGTATCAAACTGTATTTCTTACATAGCCATCTTGCTAAACTTTCCAAAAAATATTGGTGCTGTTACTGATGAACGGGGTGAGCGATTACATCAAGATTTGAAGGTCATGGAGGCAAGGTATCAAGGTAGATTGGATGTCAGTATGATGGCTGACTACTGTTGGACCATCAAGCAAGAATGTTCGCAGTTTGAATATTCTAGGTAAAGTTATAAACGAAAATTTTTAACCTAATATCTTTTTTTATTTTTTGTATAAACACAATTTAACTTTCAATATTATTATAACCTTTTTATGAATTGAATATTCTAATATGTTTGCTTAGTACCCACTGTAAAGTTTTCTGCGGTTTACTTTACCATCAAATGTCAGATGAATTCAAAATCTGACATTCGACGGAATGGCATGTAAAGATAAGCCGGTCACAGCCGCACCTTAAAAATATGATGAAAACATATAAAAAACTTTTTTTTTGGTTAATAAGATAATTAAGTACCGCAGCATTCAGAAAGGTCGTGAGACCTTTTAACCTCCCACCTTGTGTTTGTAAAATAACAATGAATTTCAATGTAAACAAAGAACTCAATAGAACGTCTTTTCATTCATTTGAGAATTTAGTTTTAATTGTTCTTTTTTATTATTCGGAGGTTTCGCTTATCACTTAGTGAAACATTACGTTAAATAATAGTTAATTAAAATTAAAACACTAGACTTAAGTTTCGCTGAATATATCAACAACTCTACATATGTTTCAGGTGGTTAGTCCATTTTCAAGAATTTTCAACAAGATTATTGAGTTACATATGTAGAATTGTTAATATATTCATTAAACTTAAGCCTTGTGTTTTGATTTTAATTTAGTATAATTTTATTATTCATTGCTTTTTGATCTATTTGCAGAATGTTCGTTCGAGTATTCACGAGACTCTTTTTCTTTTCCATTGATAGAAGATATTACCACTTTTTGAGCGATGATATTGAATTATCAGGTTGAATTTATATCACAATAAAAAAGAATATATTTCCCAAATTCTTCAGAGGCATGCCTTAAAGAGGCATAGTAATGTTCAATAGCAATGTTCACAAAGTTAATCGCATCTCACACCGGTGAATGGAATTAGGAATTATACCGCGAAATTAAAAGAAATACGCTAACAAGAAATAAAGATGGCGTTGTTTAATTGCGAGCTTTTTGTGGCGCGGAAAACTGTCTTTGTTAGGGTAGTTCTTGGTTTCGCTTTCATGGCCTTGCAAACTTTCGTGATTTAGAATGACATTTTATACCCTTTTTATGAGGATAGGATACTACAACCTTCCGTGTTAGAAAATAGGATGACTTTCCATAATATTAAGTCATGATTTATATGTCATAACAGGAAAATTGAACGCAGTTTCTGGGTTTCAAGCAACATAATGGATTAGTGCTTACCAAAAGAAATATTGCGGCGTGTCTATGTTTCTCTAGTTGAATTGTTTGTCCGATTGCACAGGACGAGAGTATCTCCTTTTGACAGTATACACTATACCTGCACTAATTTCCAACATCTGTCACCAGAATGGGATTACGCCTTGGCTGAATTTTAATGATCTTGTAAGGTCATCAATAATCGAATAAATGATAAGTAATACTTCAGCCAAGCATTATTATTTTGTATTATTTGTGAGTTCACTAGATCAGCTTCGTTGGACTTCACTGAGAATTTCGAATAAAGACCCTGTATTATTATTATCATCCGATTTCAAGCCTGAGAGCTTTCACACGAGAATTTCGAATAAAGACCCTGTATTATTATTATTATCCGATTTCAAGCCTGAGAGCTTTCACACTATCTCACAGGGAAACTTATGACTTATATCAAATGGATTAAGCTCTGGGGGGCCTTTTCCAAATTATCAGGCCCGTGGCGGCGGTCCAAATGGATGAGATCTCCACGGTAACGGCACAAGTGGCGTTGATTTCCAAAATGTGCCAAAAACTCTCTAACAGTCCTTGCTGTTGAAAGAAGCACCGATTTCTATTTCTCTTAGCGATCTTCGCCGAATACTAGTTCTCTGATGTTTGAATGGAGATGTACGGAAATATTCATGTGGACCCTATATGTGGAGTGGATTTCAGGGACCTCCGATAGCTCCGATTGAACCTACAGTTTAACGCAGATTCTCAATGGCCCTAAAACACAGTGAGAATAGAACCCATCAGCACCAGAAAGACGAAAGCGTATAGAATTACTATACCGTTCAGCCTCTGAGATTTTCTGGGATTATACCAATACACCCTTAGATGAATGAAACAGTCTTGACTACTTGCATGTGCCATTGTCTTTGCACCCGCACATTGATTTCTCGCTATTTAGAGATTTTATCGGTATCCTTCTGAACTAGGTTATTATTCTTCTCAATGTTGTGTTTGTTAAAACGTCTGTCATAAGAACCGATCTTTGTATGAAAACGATCTTTGGAAACCCGTTATCCACAGAAATCGAATGAAGTCTTTCAAGAACCTGATAATTTGAATCGAAATGTTGGCTATTTTATTGAAAACTGAAAACATTCGTATATTCGAAATAAACCTATTGATGATATTAAATATAGATGAATATCTGCAATTAGAACCAGAATGCTTCATGTGGAGATCATTGATTTGCTGTCAGTTACACGAATATACACAATGTTTAAGTTGTTCATATATAATTAATTTTGAGGTTATGTTTCATTTACTTCCGTTGATAAGATTGGTGAGGCTGTACTTCACCTCATTGTATAAAGATGTAGGTGTTCTATAGCATACATAGCTGTTCTATTAGCTAGATATTTGCCCCTGATAACAATGTGCAAAAAAAAGTTGAACGTTTCCTCTACATCATGGATCATTTCTTACTAATGTTGGGTGAAGAAAAAGGAATATGACTAAGAGAAAAATTTGTTAGCTCTGCATTTTTTGATATGTAAATGATGGGAATTATTGTTTCTAAGAACTTGGTAAATATGAATTACTTATGCTAACAACATTTAAAGTGTGATCATGAAGTGCACTATCATTCACAATATTTCAATAACTCAAAATTCTTCAAAAAACTAGTATCAACAATTTTCTTCGATCGCGATTTTTTAGTTTGCCTTTTGTAAGTAACTTCAGGAGCATCTCTGCATTTAAACCAGCAGTAATCTGCAGGGATTGCTTGATTACAGCGGTCCTGATATCTTCCTTTCATCAACGAAATATCTTTATGGAATCGTTTTCAATGATCTCCACAATTAGGTAGAAAAAGGTCAAAATGGGAGTGGAGAAAATGGATTTTCAGGGAAATATTGCAGATGAGTTCGTGGTGTTTTTGTAGAAGTTTGGTAACCAATTGAGGGTAATCTCTTGTTCTCTACAAATCTCTTGGGAGCTTACCAACCTTCATTTTCTTTTCCTTCCAAAAATAAATCAAATGCAATATCCTTTACAAGTTGACGTATTTGTGGCATAACAAAGATGCCTTTCTTGACATTTGCATCACTTAATTTAGAAAATGTCTCTCTTAAGTATTTAAAAGCCTGGCGTTCTCGGTTCATGGCTTTGACAACATTCCTCATCAATCCCACCTTGATATGTAAAGGTGGAAGAAGAACATTTTTTGGATCTACGAGTGGCTCGGCAATTACGTTTTTCTTACTAGGATTCAGATTTCTTGCAGGCCAATCTGCTTGAATATAATGTGATTTACTATACCTTTTATCCCACATAAATAAAAAGCACCAGTATTTCGTATACCCTGATTTCATCTATAAGAGTATAGCAAATTTTTCACAAATTGAAAAAGAAGAATTTATGAAATATAAAAAGTAGCTTATATCTCTAAAACTAGAGCCAATCGGTTTTTTCAATGGTCGTTTGCGTTCAGTAAACGAGAAGATATTGGAAAGGACTAATTTTGAGACCGAAACAGTTTTATTGTTGTGCAGTGTATTTCGCTCCTTGCATTCTAGATTAATCTCTAGGACTTGTTCTTTCTAATCTGTTCCTGTTTTCATTCTTGGTGCGAAGAACATGTTAGTTTATCGTGTTTGAAAAGGTTATATAAATTTCTAGTGTAACAAATCTTTTGTGAGAAAGTCAGGATTTTATTACGAATGAACTTTTTCGATGTAATTGCGCTACAGATCTTCAATTTTCAATATTTCAGTAGAATTCATTCAAGCTCTATACCATTACATTTTCCATTTTCAGCAATTGTGAATAAAATTAAATATGCCTGCATTATTGTACATAGAAACAGTTGAACAACATGTGTTTTCAGTTGAAGTATGTTAAATTACCAGAATAGAAATATTTAAACTCTAATTTACTTCTAGATTAAACTGTGCTTCAATTTAAAATCATTCATAATGCAATAGTAAGATAACTCTAGGAATTTGAAATATTTTAATTGCTACACATTTTTTTATATAACAGCCGTTTACATATGTTTCAAGGTTATTGCCTATCGTCAGAACGGCGTACTTCAAGTTAAAGATGAAAGTACTTGAAGAGATATATAAAAAATTAATATATAAAACACGAAACACAGTTTCGTACACGTTTTATACACCCAAAACATTTGGGAAGAGTCAACACAACGTTGCAGACGACAATGAAATACCGTCCGGCTATTATGAGACTTTTATAGTTTCTGGAACTACCCAGATAATCTTAATAATAAAATAATTATTCTAAGAATTATATTTAATGCAGGCAAACTTAAATTAAGTAAAAGAAGAAACTTACGTTGAAAACCTACACATTTTTTTATATAACAGCCGTTTACATATGTTTCAAGGTTATTGCCTATCGTCAGAACGGCGTAGTTCAAGTTAAAGATGAAAGTACTTGAAGAGATATATAAAAAATTAATATATAAAACACGAAACACAGTTTCGTACACGTTTTATACACCCAAAACATTTGGGAAGAGTCAACACAACGTTGCAGACGACAATGAAATACCGTCCGGCTATTATGAGACTTTTATAGTTTCTGGAACTACCCAGATAATCTTAACAATAAAATAATTATTCTAAGAATTATATTTAATGCAGGCAAACTTAAATTAAGTAAAAGAAGAAACTTACGTTGAAAACCTACACATTTTTTTATATAACAGCCGTTTACATATGTTTCAAGGTTATTGCCTATCGTCAGAACGGCGTAGTTCAAGTTAAAGATGAAAGTACTTGAAGAGATATATAAAAAATTAATATATAAAACACGAAACACAGTTTCGTACACGTTTTATACACCCAAAACATTTGGGAAGAGTCAACACAACGTTGCAGACGACAATGAAATACCGTCCGGCTATTATGAGACTTTTATAGTTTCTGGAACTACCCAGATAATCTTAACAATAAAATAATTATTCTAAGAATTATATTCAATGCAGGCAAACTTAAATTAAGTAAAAGAAGAAACTTACGTTGAAAACCTACACATTTTTTTATATAACAGCCGTTTACATATGTTTCAAGGTTATTGCCTATCGTCAGAACGGCGTACTTCAAGTTAAAGATGAAAGTACTTGAAGAGATATATAAAAAATTAATATATAAAACACGAAACACGGTTTCGTACACGTTTTATACACCCAAAACATTTGGGAAGAGTCAACACAACGTTGCAGACGACAATGAAATACCGTCCGGCTATTATGAGACTTTTATAGTTTCTGGAACTACCCAGATAATCTTAACAATAAAATAATTATTCTAAGAATTATATTTAATGCAGGCAAACTTAAATTAAGTAAAAGAAGAAACTTACGTTGAAAACCTACACATTTTTTTATATAACAGCCGTTTACATATGTTTCAAGGTTATTGCCTATCGTCAGAACGGCGTAGTTCAAGTTAAAGATGAAAGTACTTGAAGAGATATATAAAAAATTAATATATAAAACACGAAACACAGTTTCGTACACGTTTTATACACCCAAAACATTTGGGAAGAGTCAACACAACGTTGCAGACGACAATGAAATACCGTCCGGCTATTATGAGACTTTTATAGTTTCTGGAACTACCCAGATAATCTTAACAATAAAATAATTATTCTAAGAATTATATTTAATGCAGGCAAACTTAAATTAAGTAAAAGAAGAAACTTACGTTGAAAACCTACACATTTTTTTATATAACAGCCGTTTACATATGTTTCAAGGTTATTGCCTATCGTCAGAACGGCGTAGTTCAAGTTAAAGATGAAAGTACTTGAAGAGATATATAAAAAATTATATAATATGCTGTTATATAAAAAAATGTTTAGGTTTTCAACGTAAGTTTCTTCTTTTACTTAATTTAAGTTTGCCTGCATTAAATATAATTCTTAGAATAATTATTTTATTGTTAAGATTATCTGGGTAGTTCCAGAAACTATAAAAGTCTCATAATAGCCGGACGGTATTTCATTGTCGTCTGCAACGTTGTGTTGACTCTTCCCAAATGTTTTGGGTGTATAAAACGTGTACGAAACTGTGTTTCGTGTTTTATATATTAATTTTTTATATATCTCTTCAAGTACTTTCATCTTTAACTTGAACTACGCCGTTCTGACGATAGGCAATAACCTTGAAACATATGTAAACGGCTGTTATATAAAAAAATGTGTAGATTTTCAACGTAAGTTTCTTCTTTTACTTAATTTAAGTTTGCCTGCATTAAATATAATTCTTAGAATAATTATTTTATTATTTTAATTGCATTAAGTGTTCATTGTTCATCGCTCGTCCATAACAATTTTTGAACACATATAACAAGATGACAACATTAATGCTATACGGTAACTTTATAATTGTATTGTTCATTTTCGGAAATGCCAGGGAAATCTCTGTTTAGCGAGGCTTCCATTTTATGGATGTGTATTTTCGCTTCACTCCTCATTCAACTGGGTTTCTGAAATGAAAGCGTAGTTAGTGGTTAATTATGTAGTGTTGAAAGTTTTTCGTATATTTTCATATGGACTTTCGTACGTTCCATTCAACTTCTGAGTTTCGGTTGAACTATTAATAAGCGAAATTTGTGTACAGTTTGTGCTAATTTATACAAACTAGTCGATATAGTATACATTTATGCAACAGATAAAACTTCTTAACTGTTCACGTGGTATATATTTCTGGTATGAAAGATATTCACTATAAATTATGAGTTATGAATACCAAATAGGATTGGGTAGTGACATTACTACCTAGAAAACTTTTATTTTACAAAATATTGTAGTAAATATTAGATGGTAATAGTGGTGATCTTTGTCGAGTCTATTAATGCAAGGGTATACTGGATTTTCTTAATTTTTAATTAATGGCCGATTGTAAATCAATGTTATTTTCTTCAAACATCATAAAACAACGACTTAAACAAAAACGAGTCAAATTAATTGTCAACAGCTGAAGCTTTATACTGTTGATTCAATAATGGTTATTCCGAATCGAGGATTGACAAATTAACAATGAAAAGCGCCGAACACGATTAACTATATGAATTTTTCCATCTAAAAATGCAGAAGATAAGAATAATAAAAAAATCCATAGTATCAATTACAAAATGGATAATAAGAATAATAATACTTATAATAAATGGAAGTTCTGCTCTACTTTATTATTCCGAATATAAGTGGAAGTAATAAAAATAATAATGAGAAATGAAAATTCCCCTGTGATGGAATGTGAAGCCGTAAGGCTTGAAATCGGGGATAATAATAATGTTCGATGTCAAATATTTGCACCAACGGAATACAAAGATTATGATTGTTTATCAAGAATTGGCATTGAAATTACATCTTGTATAGAAGAAAAAGGTGCCTAACTAAAAATACAAGCACCACAACCTGGTCATGTTCGACCATTGGAAGTGGCCATTACAAATGCGAACAACCTAATTGAGAAGAATGCCGAAAAAATCTCAAAATATCTAGAATTGCGAGTGCAGAGGCAGTGGAACATGAATGTAGTCAGGACTGTCCAATTATCTTGGGATCCACTGGTAAAATACAGAAAAATATCCGGAAAAATATCAGAGTATATATTGCTGTTGAATACATTGTATTTAACAGCCTGAATTCATATCAGATGAAATCAAATATACATTCAACATCTTCCACAATCCTTGTGGAAAAAACATCAATCATTTTCTTCCATCTGAGTAAAGAATTATGTAGATGATTCAAATATAATGTGGAAACACTCTCCGGTAAAAAATATGGCCGATATTCTAATGAAAGAGAAATTCGCAAGGATATTGTACAGATCTGATATATAAAAACTGATGGGATTTAATGCTTTCAGTCTAATAATTCAGCAACTTGATGTAACGTTTAATAGTACTAAATCCTCTCTACGTTTACTATCGCAGTAACAGGAAAAATAAAGCACGTAAATGGCTCAACTCAAATTAAATAAAAGCACAATGAATTGCTGCTATTCTGCAATTTTATTACTCGTGGAATGTTTCACGGCGATACGATTTCAACAGAAAACGAGTATTATCTGTCACCTTTCAGTTGGCACATCATATCAAACACCGTAATTCCCAATTGATTGGATTTGTTTAACGCTCTCGCAAGTTATCAATACCTGTTTCATTTATTACTTGGGCAATAAAATTGTTTATAGGTTATAATGAACACACATTGTCGTATTCCATACCTGAAAAGGAACACTAATTCACTTGAACCTATCTCTTCATGTAAATGGTGTGATTTGAAGGAGTACTGCTAATTTTGCAGGCCCAAATTATTACATTGAAATTATATTATATGAAATTAAAAAAAAATAAAATATTATAATATACACAATAGATATAATAAGGGAAAGTACCCCTCAAAATGGAAGGTTGCACAGGTTGTTCCGGTGCACAAGTCAGGTGATAAGAGCGATGTAGAAAATAATAGACCTATTTTACTATTATGCCATGTGTGTAAGATGCTTGAGTCCATAATCACCAAGAATCTGTTTTTTCAAATTAAAACCCATCTAACGTCATGACAACATGGATTTGTCGCTGGTCGGTCTGTTGTGTCAAAGTTGCTACCTTTCGTACAGCGGATATTGAGGAATTTCGAGGAAGGAACATCTGTATGTATACACTGACTTCTTCAACGCTTTTTATAGGGTCCACCACCAAACACACATGACAAAACTGGAAAATTTCGGGGTGCATGGAAATCTCCTGGGTGTTCTCGCTTCATATTTGAACGACCGAAGACAGTATGAGACTGTGAATGGGTCCAGATCAAATTCCTTACCGGTGACATCCGATATACCACAGGGTTCACATCTTGGTCCACTTCTTTTTCTTATGTTGTTGAATGATATTGGCGAATGTTTTAGATATACCGATATAGATCTTTATGCGGATGATCTCAAAATATCGAATCAGATAAAATCCTTCAACGATTATCCTCTTTTATAGTCCGATCTTAATTCATTCTCCGACTATTGCAACCTCAATAAGTTGCAGCTAAACTTGAACAAATGCAATCATATTATTTTCCCCAGAAGCAAAAATCCTATCCCTTCCAATTTGACATTGTCAGGTCACTGTTTGACTGGAGTCAGTTCTGTGAATGATTTGGGTGTTGTGCTTGATAAGAAACTAACCTTTGAATTGCATATTGAAGGAATCGTCCAAAAGACTCGCAGAAATCTGAGTTTCATATTACGAATGACTAGGCCTTTTGGTCGACTTGAGTCTGTTATTGCCTTGTATAATTCTATTGTGAGATCCAAGTTAGAGTACGCGTCGGTCGTCTGGACTCCAAATTATGATGAATACACGAATAGATTAGAAAATGTTCAACGGAAGTTCATTAATGCTCTCAATTTCCTTTTTAACAGGTACCTTCATGGATTCTCATATGAGAGTACCGTAAAATTTTATAGGTTGGAGTGTTTGAGTTTGAGACGTAAGTAATTTGATACATGTTTCTCCTAAAAATTACTTATAGGCTTAATAGATTCTGCTGCATGTATGAGCCTCATAAACTTCAATTGTTCTCCACATGTAGTGAAAAATCATACAATACTGTTTTGTTGGGCAGAACAAACAAATTATATGTTGAATTCACCCATCCATAGATCTTTCAATAGGCTAACCTTGATAAGTATAGAGACCAGCTTGGATATTTTCTCTCCGAATTTCATTACTTTGAAGAGACATTTGAAGAAGAGATTATTTAAAGGTCGATAATAGAATAATTATCAGTTTTTATAGAGTTACTCTTCATGATATATTTATCCAATCTTTTTTAGTCTAATTAGGAATTTTGTTTGTAGATGAAAAGATTTAACTCAATGCATCGAAAACTTCATATCGATGAGATGTATGAAAAATTTCTAGTTATTAGATATACATATTAGATATAACTTAGTTTATAGGTAATTAACATTTGTAATATGTGCTCCTCTATTGTAGGACATTTTTAAACTGTCTGTTGAGTGAGCCCTTGTATGTAAAAATAAAAAAAAATAATAAAAAATAATAATATAGTCTCATAGACCATATAATTCAACCGAGTTATACTTTGCATGCGTTGATTCAAAAATTCAAATAACCTTCAACTTTTATATAGCTTCATAATGATAATAAAAAGCTTTTTTCTTATATATTTAATGAAGTTGGCGTTTACTAGACTTATTCAATAATAATAAAAACAACAATTGTTCTTCATGGGGGTTTTTTATTATATGAAAAATTCATATAAAAGCGTATTGACCTTTGGTCTTTTAGCCTATTCAATATAAAGTGTTGTTTGAATTTCAATTAATTAGTTTGTCACATGCTTGATGGTTCAAGTAGGGTCTCAGTTGGGAATTTTCCTCCAACATAGTTCTTGTTGTAGGAAAATCAGAAAAATATCCTCCAGTTTGTTCAGTCTTGTATAGAACGTTCAGATCCTGAAGCCGATTTTTTTTTTGGTTTTGAACCTTTTTATTGGTTCTACGTTTGTTCTTGAATACAGCAGTGCATTAGAGGGGTTGTGCAGTGGATGTCTTCTTCTTGTCATGGTACACAGAGCTGATCTCTCTGCTACCTCCTTATTATTAAGCGACGACATTTTGCAGTTTGCATAGATTGTGTGTGCATATTCTAGTATAGGTCTACATATGGTTTCGTATATTTTAACTGCACCCTCAACACTTTTTTTTTGTTTCCATACGTTAGGCATCTGAAATGATTTGCTCTTCTTATTGTTTTCTTTTTATCGACAGTTAGTTAAGGTTGAAATTCAATTTATTGTCGAACAGTACTCAAAGGATGATAATGGTGCTATATTAATTCAGTTCATTTGTTACTGTTGGTGAATATTGTGTGATATTTTGGTGGCACATAATGTATTCACACTTATTTTCAAAAAGTTCATCTTTCATACTCATTTATACATAAATATATAATTCAACAATAAAAGTTTTATAAAACTATTTAATTTATAATGAAGAAGTGGAATGAAAGCATTTCTCATCCTTTTATATGAATTTGTAATTTTGTTTTCACTAGGCTCGCACGACAAATGAAGCAACAAAATAGTTTTTCATCAATCTGATTTGGATTGGGACACTTTTTGAGATTGTTTAAAAACGGAAGGTTATGGAGAACTTCACGGATATCAAGTAAATAGAGTATCGTATGGTTGTTATTGATTCTATTGGTTTTTCGGTTGACATCAGGAGCCTTCGGAGAATAACGTTATCTGTGGATTTTGTAAATACGCGTATCCCTCAGGAAATGCGGGATAAATCGCAAACCTAATACCTGCAACAAATCGGAGAATACGGCCCCAGCGCGATTAAATAAATACATGAGGGACTTATTTTGCCAGGTTTTTGGCATTGAAATAAAAATATAAAGAACAGAAACATTTATTGCCCGAAATCTTCGGAACGTCTTCTCCGCGCTGGCTCTACTTGGGATTTTCGATTTCCCGAGACTTACGGCCGTGATAATTGGCAACGAGATTCGGTACAAATGAGAAATTGATTTCCTTTCTATCTGAGAAGTTCGAGAATGTCGAAGAAAGACACATATTATATAATTGACGACCAAGAGATGAAGCAATCAACACGGAGACATCGGAAAATGGAAAACTAATCGAGTTATGAATGTCAAAATTATCACGGTTCACGTTCCAAATGGGGTCATTTTAAAATACCACGTTTCATGTCGTTTTATAATTTTTCGTTGAGGGATTAGTTTTCAGTACAAACTTACGTAAAATTCCATAATTTCATTTTATGTTCAGTTTTCTCAAGCAAGTGAATTATCACATCTCACAATGTTCCTAAATGAGGTCATTTTGGAACCTCACGTTTCATGTCGTTTTTTGATTTTTTCGTTGAGATATTAGTTTTCAGTACAAACTTACGTGAAATTCCATAATTTCATTTGATGTTCAGTTTTCTCAAGCAAGTGAATTATCACATCTCACAACGTTCCTAAATGAGGTCATTTTGGAATCCCACGTTTCATGTCGTTTTTTAATTATTTCGCTGAGAGATTAGTTTTCAGTACAAACTTACGTGAAACTTCATAATTTCATTTTATGTTCAGTTTTCTCAAGCAAGTGAATTATCACATGTCACAACGTTCCGAAATGAGGTCATTTTTGAATCAAACGTTTCATGTCGTTTTTCAATTTTTTCGTTGAGATATTAGTTTTAAGTACAAACTTTCGTGAATATTCATAATTTCATTTTGTGTTCAGTTTTCTCAAGCAAGTGAATTATCACATCTCACAACGTTCCTAAATGAGGTCATTTTGGAACCTCACGTTTCATGTCGTTTCTTAATTTTTTCGTTGAGATATTAGTTTTCAGTACAAACTTTCGTGAATATTCATAATTTCATTTTGTGTTCAGTTTTCTCAAGCAAGTGAATTATCACATCTCACAACGTTCCTTAATGAGGTCATTTTGGAACACCACGTTTCATGTCGTTTTCTTATTTTTTAGTACATTTAGTAAATTAATATAGTTTTTAGTACAAACTTTCGTGAAGTTTCATATTTTCATTTGTTCAGTTTTCTCAAGAAAGTGAATTATCACATCTCACAATGTTCCTAAATGGAGTCATTTTGGAACGCCAAGTTTATGTCGTCTTCTAATTTTTACGTTGAGAGATTAGTTTCTAGTACAAACTTTCGTTAAAGTTCATATCTTCATTTTGTTTTCAGTTTTCTCAAGCAAGTTGAAAGTAACGCATCTCACCGCTTTCCTAAATGGGCACATTTTGGAATATCACATTTCATGTTACCTTCTTTTATTTTCACAGATTGGTTTTTACAAATACAAACTTTCAATAAAATTGATATTCAAAATATTTGTCTAGTTTTTACCAGCAAATGTTAAAACTATTACGTGATCTACGTTCTCAGATGGGGTCCATCTGGAGCGCTATAATTCTTCCCTTCCAATTTTTCCAATGAAAGATGTTTTAAAACGAACTGTCGTGTTAAAATTGTAGAAATTGATTGAAAGAAAAAAGAATCGACATAAAAGAAGAAAGAACATAAGGATAGTTTAAATTGTAAAAAATGTAGGTATGTCAAAAATATCACAACGATTCAACTTCCCAGACAGATTTATTTTATACAGATTCATTTCTAATTTTATCGTTGAGGGTTTGGTTTCAGACAAAAACTTTCGGCAGTGTTCATATTTTCATTTTGTATTGAATTTCGAAAATAAATGTCGTAATTATCTCGGCTTTTGTCCAGATGAGGTCACTAGAATGCTATTTTCAAGTAGGTTTTCAATTTTTTCGTCGAGAAAATGATTTTTCACATCCAATTTATACTTAGCTTTTCACATTCATGTTACATCACACTCATAAATTTCTTATTCTCATTTTGTAATTGTGTGATATACATATATTCAACCATAATTTCAAATTAAAATTTTATGGTTGAATATTTTATAATATTTAGCTTTTCTTTACTTGTCTTTACTTTATTTCTTTCTAATACAATTCTCTCCTTTTTTTCTGCAATTGATAGAAACAAAAGTCAAAGTATCAAAGTCATTTTCAAACACTTCGAACCTATTCGAAGGTAACACTTTATGTTCTTTTTAAATTTTCTATTCTTTTTTCGATTTTATCATATCAACTTTAGCCGAAGTTCACTTCATCACTTATCATTTAGTGGTAATGGCAAAAGGCGATGACAGCAAATATCATGGCTATCAACATTTTGGAATTCGAACGTTAATGTATTTTCAATTTTATTATTTTCTTATCTTTTCTAGGGAAAATCCTTTTTAACCTTTATCACAATTCACAATATAATTTTTTCAGTTCATACATGTAATTGTGTTGTCAGAATTATCTGCAAAATCATCAAAAAATAAGTAAATTATCTTTCAATCTTAGATATGCTTCCGTCTAAAAAGCTCTTTGTGAATACATATTATTGTTTCAATCAATTTTTATATTAATCTTGTGAGTAGGTTGTGAATGATAGCAGGGCCAGAGCAGGATACGACGTTTTAATCACAAATATTGAATATTATTTCAATTCAAACGCCAGAATTAATAATACTATAGCGAAAGACAAAATCGTTAATATAAAAATGAATCGCAAAATGTGTTGGTAAGCGCATAACCCAACCCTGGACCAATTTTGCCAATTCTTTTTTTACAATTGCCAATAAAACCTTGAAAACAGCCCATTTCTTTTTCCCATACAAACGTGTTATAACTGAAATGTAGAGTCGACGGCTGGACCGATTGCATTAATTTTTTTGTTGTGTTTGTTATTGTCAGGAAAAAAATTTTAAAAATTGCGTGTAAAATTAGAAAATTTAAGAATACCCAATTAATAATATGAATAGGAAATAATTATTAATTCTCAAAAAGAGGATGTAAAAAAAAAGAATATCTTATCACACATTTCGGTTAGTTCAGAGTTATCACGACTAATATTAAAACTGTTTGAATAGACTAACATACACGTTATTAACATAGCACGTGGCATATTTGATTGTATAGAAGAATACATAGTTTTTCTTACTTACAGTTGAAACTTCGTTTTCAAAAATGTTTATATATTCTTTATATATCAGACGTACAAACTTAAGTCGCAGAAATCGCAATGCAGCAAGTCAAGGATATAAAAGAGCAAGTCAAACTGACGAGCAACGCGAAGCTCGGAATGAAGTTGAACCGAATCGATGGAATCGAAATCAACAATAAGAAAAAAATAACACCTATCGACCTACAATCAATTATAACGTTGAAATAGATTAGAGTTTACAGCAAATCCTTGCTATTGGACCAATGAACGATGTGTGTCAATATTTCAAGGCAAAGTTTAATTGTTATTGATAAGAGAATATTACCAATGATGCCACAAAATATTGCGCGAAGAGTCAATTCAAATAGACGCTATTGGTACAGCCACCAGAGCCACTATATTCATTGGTCTCCGGGAATGGACTAAATTCTGAACATTTTTTGACTTATATTCAGCAAATATCACATATAATTAATGATGAGATAATTGGGGCAAGTACTTGAAACGAAATTAGGAGCATGACCTTCAACTATAGAACGGACAGGTTAATAACTTTCAATACATCAAACGTTTTAATATAGAAATTTTTTGATAATTCGACTGATTTGAAATAACAGGAAGTATTGCAGTCCCTTCGTAAGTGAGTGAGTCCCTGGCTCCACACGGGATAAATATTAAAAACAAGATAGTGTAGCACAAATTTTTTGAAAAATATTCAGAGAAAAATCAATGAGCGTACAAAGTTCGCCGGGTCAGCTAGTTAATTATAAACGGAAATAGAATGAATTTTTTAGAACACCTCCATAGACTCGAACAATTGTTATTAAGAACGAATGAAAATAATCATTCATATTTTCACAGAGAACTTCCTTTAATTGGATATTATTTTGAAATTCAAATTGAAAAATAAAGTTTCGGCGATGTGAAATTAAAGAGTCCCAGGCTAATTTTAAATGACTGAAAGTAAATACAGTGTTACCTACATGATCGTAACTCTCAATTAGAACAGGATAATGGTTTGTTATTACAGTCTATGAAAACCATATGGTGATGTTCAAAGAATATAGTAGAATCAATTTGTACAGCTAATACTCGGTCTTTCAAACGAAAAATACTCAAAAACTTTCGGTATTATAAATATATCCATATTCTCAGATCAATAGTTCTTTAATATGGAATTAAACGAATTCCGGCGTATAATTATTACGACAAAAAACCATTATCAGAAATCCATTTATCAAAAAAGAGATCGTTAGTGTTCAAATAGAGTATCGATAGATTAATAATTTACTTTGTTCTTTGTATCTTGCAAAGCAATGAAAACCTTTAATTCATGAATTTCACTTTTTTGATTTGTGAAGTTCATCATTCAAGTATTAAGTGGCTAGTATTTTACTTAGCTAGTACGTCCTTGGTCGTGTCAGATTTTTAATGGACTTTTTGATATGTAGATCAAAGCGAATATGAATGAGTATAATGATTTTCGAAAGTATACTAATTATATTTTCTATTCAACAAAACGTTCTATTTACAAATGCGAATCGATAGTTCGAATGCCTGACAATGCATATTTTTTTATATTCTTGTAAAATATATACCGAGTTTTCTTCCGGGAATTACATCGAATTGCGAAACATAATTAATAAATAAGAAACATCTGAACATTCATGAGATAAGTCAAAGTGAATGAAGGCATCTTCGTTAAAATATTTCGAAGATTATTATTTTTATTCATTCATATATCTGTATATATTTATTTTACACTTTCTATATAATCTTTTGAAGGTACAATATCTACGTTTAGTAGTGAATGGTTAGGTAAAAACTTCGGTGTCTTCTTGCTCTAGGGTTGATAGAGCAAGAAGAAAAATAATTGAAAACAATATTTTTATTTGTTTATTCAAATCAGACCTTCAGTATTTGAAAGATTGTCCCAAAATATTGCTGTGATTATTTGCGAATAAAAATGTTCTCATTGATGAAACTGAATGTCCCTATTCGACAAACAATGAAACTGTAACTTATGAAAATAATTTACAGACAATATCCGGACTTGTCAATGATACTCATGAAGTCTTAAGTTATAAGCAGAACATGCAATACAAAACACATTTTGTTAACAACAGCCTCATAATTCGTTTATTCATTCAATGATAAATATAGAATTTGGATATGATAAAATAAACAGCTCATAGTTATCGAAATTCAGTTTTGAAATTCATATTGATGAGGATATGGTATGATATTCGTGATATATTTCAGGAATTCAAAAAAACTGAAACGCCTTCTTGTAGAGAACTCCGATGAATTTTATCCAAAACTTTTTTTGATTTATTTCGAAAACGGTAAAACTTAGATATAAAAGATTAAACATTATACAAAAATTGAGTTAGTAATTGAATATAGAACCGAAAAATGAAATAATACTTAGCGTATTCCATGTGAAATAACCGAGTATGACTTCCGGTATTTCCGGAATTATAGAACTTGAATATGTAAATTATTCCCACGTATGATTGCCTTACACTTTGTCAAAGTTTTGAAAAATGATTCCCAAATAAATATAAGTGTGTTTGTGTATCCTCAATACGTCAATTTATAAGATTGTTGAATGATTATTTCCAACTAAAACGTCTATTCTCAATTAAAATAGAATGCAGTTGGATGCAAAATGAAACATACATTTCCTTGTGGCAGATTTAATTTCGATATCCTACAAAACAATTTAACATTCGAGATTTCCAACATGGACGATCGTGTTATGATAAGAAATATATTGGCAACGGTTGATCCCCTTATCTCTTTCAATTCCTCCCGAGAATTCGTTGTAACCTTTCAGAAAAACCGTTGATCCTGGAAATACGTCAACTTGGTTTCCATTTTCTCCTCGATAAACCATTGTGACCTTCAAATATTTGTACATCATATGAATATATATATATATATATATATATATATATATATATATATATATATATATATATATATATATATATATATATATATATATATATATATATATATATATATATTTAAATTGATTTATTTCCTGTTTAAGATAGTTTATTTTGAATGTTTTTAGCAATAACAGGCTTCTTTCAATATGAAAAACTTTATTTTTGTTGACGTTTCGTTATATATCACAACTTTGTCAAAACTTCTGAATAAAAGTTTTGTAATAACAGACTGTTTGTTTGTAATGCAAAAATCTTAATTTTTGTTGACGTTTCGTTGTTGATCGCAACCTTGTCAAAAATAATGAATAATTGAATCTTATAAATTACTATAGATATCAAATTTCCATTGTTTCTTGCTTACTGTCTAATAAATGTAGGAAAGAAATTACATATCATATTTTTGAAGAAAATTTTGACAAACTTTGAAGACGACCAGAAATCGACAGGGATCAGAAAAATGGAAAGCAGTTTGTTTCCATATTCTGTTTTCGACTGATTAAGTTTCTCTCAGACTTCCTAGAAAATTTCATCAATTCAAATGAAAATGATTGATTTTGCTCAAATTTGTCCTGAAATATTCGAGCCCCTTTTTATCTTCATATTCAGTAAACGATGAAAAACTGGGGAAAAACATGTAAATCAGTAATTATCACAATTTTGTGACTTAATGGTAAAAACACGTAATGAAAAAACTAACGTTAAAAAACTGTCATACAAGCTGAAAATTTCAGATTTATTTTACTTTGACTGGAGCGTTATACCTCACCAATCAACATGTCGGTAGCAGTGCTCCGTTGTTTAATTTTCTCTTTAATTTAGACAGGAAGCCTGTTATTTGCATCATTATATTATACCTTTGAAAAGGTCTGCCAATGCAGTTCAAAGTATGGGGAGATTCTGACAGGTCAATTTATTTCGCCATATTTCTGTAGATCATACAGATATTTCGGAGAAGGCGAAATCTAACCGAATGCTAAAGCAACCCATTCATGTTACGATTTTCATTTTCCAATGATGACTAGAAATTGTTCAGAAAACACCAGTTTTCTCCAAGAATGACAATGAAAATATCATCGAAATTCCCAACACAAATTATTCCAATAATCACTAATCGGTTGGGCCGATGATACTTAACGAAAATTTAACAACATAATTTGTATGAAACTAACCAATTTGTGATGTTTCTCTAATTAAGTCAAACATGACAATATTGTTTCGCCAACACATTGGCTTTATTAGACGCATTAAAGTGAAAATTACAAACTACTTAATTTTATTTAAATTATTCTAATAACCTTTTATATTGTGTGGCTAAGAATATGAACAAATATCGGAACCCTCAACAAATGCAATACTGCTAGAAATATTTGTTATGCAGATAAAACGTTTCAGTGAAATCAAATCATATTCTTGACATATATTTTCGTTCTTTCGAACAATATTCCACAAAGAGATTTAAAAGAGTAAATTGATATCACACAGATCTCTCTTGAAATGTTTTGGCTTAAATTTCAAGATATGTATCTTTGGAGAACTGCGTAAGAAATTTAATACTAAAGAGTTGAGTTACCTAGTTGTTTGCTCAAATTGCGAAAAAAGTTATTTTCCAATTTCTGAAACACTGTAAATTCTGTGACTGTAGTTCGATTTATCAGTTTCACAAACTCTAAGCATTTTATCACTATAGATATCGTTTAAAATTTTGAGTGTAATTATTTTCTCTTTTTCCAAGACAAGTCTTTCAACTGAAAATACAGTTTGATATGAAATGAAGAAAAAAACGCTGAATACGACTAGATAGCGTTTTTTTATTTATGACAATAAACGAAAGATCGCACACTTCATGATGCAGAGATAAGTAAGACAAAATTTATGACCGGAGACCATAAAAAGTTGGCGCAGAAGGGCAGGAAGACGAAAGTTACAAGAATTGTATAGTAAATGTGTCATGTATCTTGCAGGTCCGCACATTCTGCCTGGAAAATCCGACCGAGAGGCAGAATATGAGTCTTTATGAAGTGCGGATGCCGACGTCTAAAATCCAGTCCCAGTGCGATGGTGAATATGCCACTCACGCTTGCTTTTCACTAGTACCAATGCCTGATAAAATGAGAATTTTCACAGTGGTTCGACTATCAAAATGGAGAATATTCTATTGGCTTTTCGCATATGAACCTCCGTACAAAGGAACTTCCTCTAATATATAACGGTCAATGCGTCAAATTTAAATTTCAAATGTGTAACGCATACTTCAATACACACATTTGAATTTCTATGGAAAGCGAAAACCATTGTGGTGAAAATCTAGTGGTGCGTGATAATTTTTTTTTGTATGTGGCTTTCACTTCCGGATATGCCTTCTCGAAATTTGAGCCATCTTCATAATATGGATGTAATCACCAGATTCAAAGAAAGGCTACCCAAAGGCGTTTCAGCTAATATTGAAAAATATATACAAACTCTCTGCGGAGTGTTCGATAGAGCTTTATCTTTTATTCGAAATCTGGAAAAACATCTCATAAAAAAAGTATTTCATTGCATATATCGATAATATTCATAATTATGTTTTTTTGAGACCTACGTTATGCAGTGGACGGACAGAGGTTGATGATGATGATATACATATATACGAATGAATTACATATATATATATATATATATATATATATATATATATATATATATATATATATATATATATATATATATATATATATATATATATATATATATATATATATATGAACTGGTATTATCCCTGTGTGAGTTCATTTTTATAATGAGAGTTGAATGAAACACAATTCTCACAACTCCATGGAGTTGTGAGAATTGTGTTTCATTTAACCCTCATTATATATATATATATATATATATATATATATATATATATATATATATATATATATATATATATATATATATATATATATATATATATATATATATGACAAAAACACAATTATCGGTATAGCCCGCAACTCAATTGGAAGCAGCCGTTGACACGTGTTTCGAGCTTATTGGCTTTCCTCAGAACAGCGTAGCCAAGTTCAGGGTGTACGAACCTGGAGATGGAATCTACAACAAAAGAACACACCTGCAGAGGAAGTCTCCACTGCTAGGCTTCCTACATTTCGATTATAGTATTGAGAGTACCTGTGAATCTTTGAACTATATATTATATATATATATATATATATATATATATATATATATATATATATATATATATATATATATATATATATATATATATATATATATATATATATATATTATATATATATATATATATATATATATATATATTATATATATATATATATATATATATATATATATATATATATATATATATATATATATATATATATATATATATAAATACCACCAACAGTAATCAACATTCTAAATAACAACATAATACCCATAAATACAAGTTGGGCAAAATGAGGAATATAGTAACCAGCACACCTGATGGCGTTGATATCAGTTATATCCAAGAAACTTCCTGACTGTCCTTAATGTGCCAAGTAGCACCGATCCCTGTAATTCTTTATAGAGATGTTCACCGAGTCCTAGTTCTCTGATATTTCTCAGAAAATTTTCTGGGATTATACTAGTGAATCCCAAGATAATTGGAACAGTCCTGACCACGTTCATGAGCCACTGTCTCTGCACTCTTACTTTCGAGTTCTCGATATTCAGTCAGATATTTTTTTGGCATTCTTCTCAATAAGGTTGTTCTCATTTGGAATGGCCACCTCGATGAATGACGTCTCCTTCGCTCTTTTGTCAGCTAGGACCAGGTCAGGAATATTGTGGGGAACTGTTTGATCAATCAAGATAGTGTCGCCCAAGTAGAGTCAAAACTGATCATTCTCCAAAATTCCGGAATAAATAATGAATTAATATTATTATTACTAACCTCCCGCACGGGGCAGTCGCAACACTTTTTGGGGAGTGACGTCCCATTGGGTCCGAGTTACCTCGGTCACTAAGGTCAACTGGTGATACCCCCCATGAAAATGGATACTAGAAGTGGTAAACGCCTCGGAAAAAAGTCGCTTCTTGGGGTTTGCCAGGGCTCTTCTGGAACCGACGCTGGACATGACAGAATGCCGATTTGCATAATAATCTTCTTCTTTTTTGGCCTCGCATTGTCCCGTTATACGGCACCGCTGGTTAGCATCGTCATCCGATAGCCCCAACTTCTTCATGTCCCTCTGGACAATCGTCAACCTAGAAGTTGGTGGTCTACCTCTCCCTCTCTTTTGTGTAGCAATGGAAAGGCACTTTTTTATTATATGGTCTTCAGGACGTCGCTTAACATGACCATACCATCTTAGCCTGGACTGGGTGAGTTTGTCCGAGATTGTAAAACTACCCCGGATGGATTCATTTCTAATTTTGTGTCTCATTGTAACTCCTCCTGCCCATCACAACATACGCATAATAATAATAATGATTATTATTATTTTGTATATAAAGGGTGTTTTTTCAGAGGTATAGAACTTTAAATTGGCATTACTGTTTAAGATGGCGACCGATTTAACAACTGAGAAGTGATTTATTCTCAGTTTGGTTTGGCAATTCATCACGAATAGACTCACGCCTGAACAACGCTTGCTAATAGTGCAATTTTATTTTAGTCCATTGAAATGTTACATTGAACCTTGCATTTATCAGAGGACGCAATTTTATTGTTGAGACATGTGAGGGGGGTTGCTAGAAGCTTAACTCTGAGTTTGTGGGGTTGCAACCCTTGTCCCGCGGCCGCCATATTGGAAAAGGGGTGTACACGCCTTTCTATCCATATCTCTTAAACTATACATCTCACCAAAAATTTGTAGAGGAATAATTTGTAGAAAATCGCTTTGTCTATAATTTTGTCTATCTTACTTTTTCCGATAAAATTGAAAATAAAAAAGTTATTAACAAAAATATGTGAAATTTTTTAAAAATTTCCTTTTTTGTGTTATAACTTTTTTTTTTTCAATTTTATCGGAAAATTACTTCAAACCAATATTGTAGGCAATTCGATAACAAATAATTTGACCTATAATTTTTTTTATTTACATGCATTTGCGAGGGTTTTGGAGCGCTACAAAGCCGACTACTCGCAACAATCTGATCACAATGGAACGTCAGATTTACTAATACATTATTCTTTTATTTTAGATATCGTTCTTAATATTATTTGCAACATTATTATATTATTATTTAATTCTAACTGACCCTTTTCCACACCACCTATGAGGTAGAGTCCATGGTGCGTTTTTTTATGTGGTATCCCTAGTAGGCCTAATCCACGCGGAACTGTAGAGTGAGATAATCTCTAAGAACTTAATATATTTCAACAATTACTTTCCAGTTATTCTTTTCGACATTTTTTGGATGGTCCAGGCTGTGGTTCAGGATTCATTTCAGTATCAACCCCAAGTAGCAGGGGAGAAATAAATGAAGCAGGTCGAGTTGCTGCAATGATGGAGTGAGCAATGGATGAACACTTTCTTTGTGCCGCAATCAACGACTTACTTTTTGATTGGCATATAATTCCTGATAGCAAAGTTGATAATGTTTCAGGAGTAAGAGTATTAACGTCCTTTAAAAAATTATCAGAAGGTGGATACTTGTTCGTTTCATAAGGATGTGAACGGATGTCTTCCAAAATAATTGCAGCTGCATCTCGAACTTTTTGTAATCTGTCCTCATTACGATCTTTTTTTTATGAAATGTTTTCTTTGATATTACTTTGTATATGAACCCTTTAAAGCAGACAATGGTTCGTGTCCATTTTCATTAAAAAATAAAATGTCATCTGTAAACTTCGCCTTCAATCGTTCTATAATCGTACGCTTTTCAGGAATGTAGTCACCTTTAATCGATTTCATTAGATCTGACATTTGGAATTGGCACTCTTCGCTATTTTCATGTAAATATGTAAAAATATACTCCATGGCAGTGTCAATGTTATTTTTACGGTCATCGCATTGCTTTTCACGCCATCATTGTTTGGAGTACAATTGCTTGCTACAATCCTTGTGATATTTGGCTCCAACATCTACTAAGCTGGGTACATTGGCTATACGATCAACAATGCCCTTTGCCTCGTCGTCAGATCGTCTGAGAACAAGGTCCAGAATGCTTTTTTTTGTACCTTCATTTCGTACCTGACAGATCTTCCTCTGCCGGCTTCGACTCAAATGACTCTGATCTGCAAATGTTTCTGCACAAATGAAGCAATTAAGCGAAAAATCAAAATTTGTCTCTACAATTTCTGAAACTGAAGATGATGAACTGCTACTGCTCAGACGACGAACGACATTATCCGTTCGACTATCATTGTAATAATGGTAACATTGCGTATGCACAGTTATTTCCGAAACAGTTTGTAAAAATTGTTCATTTTCTACATCGTTTTTGGCTTTTGCTCGATCAAGCAACGTTTTTACTCCTCTAGCTTTCACAGTTCTTATTTTGTCATCCCCGAGAGGCTTTTTACAAATAAAACAATCCCTCATGATGAACTATTAAAGAAAGCCAGAAGCTTATCACTAAATGAAAAATTCTGCACGCAAAACTCTGAATTATATCTACTTAATTGAAAATAGTGTTCACAATTTTTAATACACGTGGCGAAATACGTAGCACAACTGAAAAAAGAAATAGAGGAGGAGAAAACAGCTGAACCTTGAAAGGCAAATAATAAAAAAATAGCAGGCAGATGTTAACTTGTCCCCAAACGGTAACTTGGACCTTTTCTACCTGCTTCTAGTTCTTGTAAATGTACAGTCGCATTAGAAATTATTGCAAAAAAAGAATAATATTGCAAGTATTATGGTACGAAAAAAGGTCAGTTAGAATTGAATAATAATAAAATAATGTTGCAAATTATATTAAGAACGATATCTAAAATAAAAGAATAATGTATAAGTAAATCTGACGTTCCATTGTGACCAGATTTTTGCGAGTAGTCGGCTTTGGAGCGCTCCAAAACCCTCGCAAATGCATGTAAATAAAAAAAATTATAGGTCAAATTGTTTGTTATCAAATTGCCTACAATATTGGTTTGAAGTAATTTTTCGATAAAATTGAAAAAAAAAAGTTATAACACAAAAAAGGAAATTTTTGGAAAAATTTTCACATATTTTTGTTAATAACTTTTTTATTTTCAATTTTATCGGAAAAAGTAAGGAAGACAAAAATATAGACAAAGCGATTTGCTACAAATTATTTCTTCACAAATTTTTAGTGAGATGTATAGTTTAGGAGATATGGATAAAAAGGCGTTTACACCCCTTTTCCAATATGGCGGCCGCGGGACAAGGGTTGCAACCCCACAAACTCAGAGTTAAGCTTCTAGCAACCCCCCCCCACATGTCCCAACAATAAAATTGCGTCCTCTGATAAATGCAAGGTTCGGCCTAAAAATTGTAACATTTCAATGGACTATTTCGAAAATAATGGTTCTGTGCGGAATACGCATAACGCAAAATTTTGTTTAGCGATAAAGCGCACTTCTGGTTGAAGCCAACAAACAAAACTGCCGCATTTGGAGTGAAGATAATCCTCAAGTGTATGTCAAAACTCCGTTTAATCCAGAAAAACTGACTGTTTTTTGCGCTTTATGGGCTGGTGGAATCATTGGTCCGTACTTCTTCAAAAACGATGATGGCCAGAACGTTACAGTCAATGGTGATCGGTATAGAGACATTATTACTAACATTTTCATTCATGAATTGAACAACCATGATGTCCAGGAGCTGTGGTTTCAACAAGACGGCGCAACATGTCACACAGCTCGTGCCACAATCGATTCATTAAAAGACACGTTTGGTGACCGCCTAATTTCACGTTTTGGGCCCGTGAATTGGCCACCAAGATCTTGTGATTCAACACCGCTAGACTACTTTCTGTGGAGCTATGTAAAGTCATTTGTCTATGCGGATAAGCCACAAACGCTTGACCATTTGGAAGACAATATTCGCCGTGTTATTGCCGATGTACGGCCACGAATGTTGGAAAAATTCATCGAAAATTGGACGTCCAGATCGGACTACATCCGAGCCAGCCGAGGCGGTCATATGCTAGAAGTCATATTTGAAATGTAATGCCACAAGATTATCTTTCTAATAAAAAAAATTCTTGTCAATCGAATGATTCATTGTTGTTTTATTGCAATTTAAAGTTCTATACCTCTAAAAAAAATACCCGTTAGATCCGATTTTGCCTACAGTTTGAAGCCAATCCCGAACGCCAAAGAACGCGAACTCACCAGTCCCTAGTGGTAGCAGTAGGCCAAAACCGTATAAGGTCCTTATAATAATCACTTACTGAGCCACAAAGTTTTTCAAAGGTTTCCTCTTCATGAAGACTTATCCACTTCTTCGAAAGCGAACACTGAGCCAGAAATATTCCTCCAAATATTGAAATGGTGAAAGAGTTGAGTTTATTTTCAAATTACATTCTGACGTTCGATATCCATAGCATTTTATGAAATTCAATTATTCGATAGTTTCGAAAGTTGCAATTCGCAACGAAATGTCAACTGAAATGAAGATTTTTCGAATAAAAAATACCTGTTATTGCTGAAAATATCATGAAAACTATATATAAATAAAGGAATAATATATATTACTATTATAATTATTATTATTATTATTAATAATAATAATTTTTGATCATCATCATAACACAGGATCCAAAGCTAACAAAAAGATCAAAACTTGCCTTTCTCTTAGGACGAAGACGCAGAGAACATTCTTGCATCTCTCAAATAGAATGTATAATTATCCTCCAACAGAAATGAGAGAAATCTCATCATTGATGGTTTTTGAAAGATATATAAGGAATTATCTACTAAACCAACCAAGAGAGAGAATGTCGGAATTCATTTAGAATCCCCTGGAATTTTGTTTGGGTTTGAGTCGCTGTGAATTTTTTTTTAATATAGAAAATTAAAACGGATGCCGATTTAATACAGTATAATTTAATTACGGTTAAGAGGAATTTGTTTTGGTTTATATTAATTTTTGTAGCCCCACAGACTAGCATCGCCAAAGTGGGCATTAATTTACTTTATTATGTTTGTGTTATATATGTAACAATTATTTCAAAAATATATATTATTATATTATCATTATTATATATATATATATATATATATATATATATATATATATATATATTTTTTTATTTTGAAAGTTTTTAGCAATAACAGGCTTTTTTTGATATGAAAAAGTTTATTTTTGTTGACGTTTCGTTGTTATATTACAACTTTGTCAAAACTATCTTAAAATATCTTAAACAAGCAATAAATCAATTTAAAAAAAAAAAGATATATATATATATATAAATTGGTTTATTATGTTCAATTTATGTTGATAGACGATTGTGACGTCAAAGCACTCATCTTGATGATTTATATATAAAATTTTCCAATTAATATTCATGTGAAATTTTCATCGTGTTTGTGTGCTCATTTTCACATTATTGATGATTGACTGAACTTATTATATGGTAAAGGGAATTTACATATTGATAAATATCAAGAAATTTCTGGGGGTGGTTAGATAAAATTCAGAGAATTTCGTGAATTTCAGCATAAATCTTTGAATTTCATGATATATTTTCAAAATTTTAAAACCCTAATATTTTTTTGAAAAAATAATCATTAGTTTGATAAGTGGAAAAATGTCAACAATACAAGGAAACATACTTTGACGTTGACTGAAGAGGGAACCGGATATACAGCTATAAAACTGTTCAATAGCCTTCCCTGGAATATCAGAAGTCTGGAGTTAGCGTCCAATAGAAAAAAAAACTTTATAAATTATAATATTTAGTTAGTTTAAATTGAGAAATTATAAATTTTAGTTAGTGAACCTTACAGCATTTCTGAGTTCATGTATAGGCAGTGAATAATATTGCACAATGTAAATATTGAATCTATGGATGTATGACGTATTTTTACTTCATGGTGTATCATTTTTTTTTGTATTACCCATAATTCTAAAATAAATGCTATTATATATATATATATATATATATATTTATATATATATATATATATATATATATATATATATATATATATATATATAAAGAGTATTGTTATCGACCGTACTGAGAATTAAATATAATGAATTCTTTCGAGAAGCGGTCTGTGGGAAAATGAAAACTCTTACGTTCTCTTTAAACTCAATATTTCGTCACTATAAATTGGTGACTTCATCAGGAGTACTCTAAAATGAAATGAAATTACATGAATTGTAAAAATGAAAGGAACACATCACTACTTATCACAAGAACTTACAGATATAAAGTCTCAGGACGACAACCAGAAATAGATTCCAACTGGAGCAACGCAACCAAACTTTTGGAACTTCCAAATGAATAAAATCTATAAGATTGCAATTTTCTTACTTGATGGAATTCAGAACATAATAAATGAAAAGAATAGCCTGAATATTTCTTCTCACTGACAATCTTTGCAGATTAAAGCTTATCAACATAGAGCTATATGATATTTCAAATGGATAACTATTACGTCTTTTATAATGTTAAAACCTCAGAAAACGTTTTTGAACGTTCTCTATTCCGTCTTCATTAGTAAAAAGCTTTAGGTGACCAAATATTGAAGGCATACTCCAGGTGAGGCCTAACAAAAGAGCAATACAGTTTTATGATAGTTGAAACTTGAAAATCTTTACTATTTCGGATAATAAAACCCAGTACCCTAACTGCTTTACTAACGATTTGGTTGTAGTGATCGTTAAATCTCAAATTGAAACTAAAATTTACACCAAGATCCTTAATATTACAGGATGTCAGGGATGTCTAACTTGCAAGGCCTCATTAGAAACCATTATTGTGGTTGCAGGTGATTTCCACAGTGACGGCATTTAAAAAACATTTCTGAATTTTTGACAAATAACCTTTCGCGGGCCACAATATACGCAGTGAGGCCCACATACGGCCCGCGGCTCGTTTGTTGGAAAGCCCTGGCTTAAGTCATTAGCGTTCTGGTTTCGGACCAACATCCATTTTCAGCGGAATTATTATACTTTTCACAGATACAATACATTAAGTGTCTGGCAACGAAGGTTGCTAAATATTATTTCGAATCAATATGTCGATCTGAAAATGTAATAGATATTCCAATGGATATAATCAGATGAGCGTACGTTGTAATTATACGAGTATACTCGAAACGCTTTACAATTTATGTTTGTTTGAATAGTTATGTTTTCTCCCAACATACCACTCAGTAATGCAGTTTTTCCATTTTCGCGGAAAATGTTCTCCTAAAATGTAATGGCAGAAATAGTAACAATTTATTTTAGGTGCCTGAGAAGTTCCACCAATCAATGAATCTATTTCTTGCACATCTGAGCGCGACATTTACTTCGAATTATCGAAACATTACACCAGAATAACAAGGGCCATACAACAATTATTTTAGCTCAAAAGGAAGGAACGGATTGAGTTAAATTTTTTCTCATTTGATTTGAACCGAGGAGTATAATTAAAAACCTCACAACTCGAAAATGTCATACAGAAATACATAGCCAAACAAACAATGAACAAAATTATCAACCTTTTACACTTTTCATACTCCTTTAAAGCTCTTGGAGTTTATATATCGAATTGGCACAATACATCAATACATTTCAGAAGAAAAATTAGAAATGATCATATCAAATTAAAATCCAATCGCTTCGGGGAATTACATTGGCTTAGAATGAAAATTGATTGAAGATTGAATATTGCTTATTTTTTCAATAAGCTTAGGTTTTTTTACAGGAGCATAATCGAATAGTCAGAAACACAGATCGTCTCGTGATACCTGAACATAAGAGAAAATTATTTGAAAGATGCATCTCGTATAGCATGAATGATTGATGAGGTTTGTATCAACTGTCAACAACGTCACTACTAGCTCCGACAAGAAACCAGTGATTAAAAATAGAAATATCATCAACTGAACATCAATTTCGACCTGAAACAAAAGTAAAACAACGTGAAGTGGTTAAAAACAATCAGTTTTATTGGATTATTGAAAATCATCGAATAATAAGAAGCACAAGATCAGGAAATTTCGAGGTTAGGGAACATCAAGTTCGTTCAAAGACAACAAAGTCGACGTCAAAGTGACAACGTCACTAAAACTGACATTAGTCATCAGTGTTGCCAATTCAGAAAATATCATTGTGTACCATTCCTACCAATACGTTTTGTTTCATGCAGACAGAAGTTCATCAAACAATGGAAGGTCAGTTTCAATTACTTTTTGACAAAATGAAAATCTAGATGCAAAATCAAACTGATGTGTAAAAAAATAAAATAACAAAAAGTATAATGGACAGCATGGATGAGAAGTTGATACCTATAGTGGAAGAAAACAAAGAGTTAAATATCCGAGTGGATACATTGGAAAAAGAGATAGAGACTTTGAAAAGAGCAAGAAGGAATAATAATATTGTGGTATTTGGCATCGAAGAAAAAGAAAAGTCTACGATCGAATTACTACGAGAATTGAAAGAGAACATCAAAGAGGATTTGAATATTGATATCGTCAATAACGAGGTAAACAAAATACATCGCATAGGGAAAAAAGATCCCGAATGCAACAAACCAAGGCCGGTAATATGTTGGTTTGTAAATAATTGGAAGAAGCACGAAATTATCAAAAGTGAAAAAACCTTAAAAACATTTAAATCATGGAAGATTATTCTACAGAGACATTAAAAAAGAGGAAAGAGCTACAAACAAAGTTTAAAGACTAAAGGCAATATTGCATATTTGAAATACGACAAACTAATAATCAAAGAGAATAACACAAGTCAAGAAGAAAGAAAGAGAGACATGTCCACTTCTCCCTCTTCCCCTAACACTGCCAAAAAAACAACCTACTCTGTTTACATCCAAGGCAAACAGGACAAATGCTTTTGATAAAATGCGATCCAGATCGAACTCGTTCTCTAACATTTATAATGTGACTAACTCTAATAATAATCAATAGCAACCAAGAAACGGCAAACGGAAACCAAAACCAATCGAAGGAAATAACAAAGTAACAGATATACTTCCACCTCCCCCAAGCCGACTCGTCCTCGTAGGGGATAGAGACCACAACCTCCAACAGAAAGGAAAGGAAAAATAACGAATATTGCAAACACCAAAAATCCATCATCTATATTGCTGCCCTTAATGTACTTACTTTAAAAGAAGATGAAAACCTCATAGAACTGACCCATACTTTAGAACATATCAAATGGGACTTTGTAGGCCTGTTGGAGGAGGCCTTTGCCGATTGGACAACAGATCTGCAGAAGATAAAGAAATCTCAAATAGTAGAATAAGATTAAATATTAGTGTAACAGTATTTTATTGTAAATTCCGAATGAACGGCTATATTATTATTATTATGTCGTAGAGCATAGCAAAAGTTCACAACTCTCTTTCGCCACATTTCTCTGCGCAAAGTTTTGAGAAATAATCGAAGAAATACGTGCTACGTAGCAAGTCTTTTTAATATTGAATAAAAAACACTTGGCTGTGACTTAAAAGACAAGGTTTTTTTTATTTAATGTATTAAACAATGTTTCACCAAGAGATCAGCGAACATTCAATCAACTTTATTAAGTCTTTTTATCTTATTCAAACCTGCTATTTGTATTCTGATTGTATTCCAATTTTCTGTTTTTAATTCGCTTTTTTTAATATTGATATTTAATTTGTAGCTATGATTCTCTTATTTTCAATTTCTATCTGTAACTTCGATCTTATTGCTGTGTAATCCTAGCTATTTGTATAGATATTAAGGCTGAATTTCTGTTCTTGCATTTGCAGCTGGGCTGAGTAGATCACTAATGCTGAGCCTTGCAGAGGATTTAAAATATAGAGACCTTCCATAATATTGTTAAAATGACTTAGTTGTTATACACCTCGTACTCAAGTTGTATTATTTATCTGCCATATGAAAAACTATATTTCATTATTAATATATGAAAAAGTATATTTCATTAAATATTACCTACTCACCGTACCTTGTTCATATATTTATAGATGTTTACTATATGTTGAGGAAAATGAAGATAGGTTCATTAAATTGAATAGTAATAAATTGTGTATTCAACAAGGAACAGTGATGTGCTACTTATTCCTCTGCATAAAACAGCTAAATTTGAGCAGTACCTTTATTATCAGAGTATTAAAATCTTCAACCATTTGCCGTCAAATTTGAAATTACTGAAAGCTCATTTGTTTAAGAAAAGACTTAAGTCATTAATGTTAACAAAGGCATACTATAGTGTGGCAGAGTACTTCGATGATTCGAATGTAGGCAATAATGTATGAATCAATTTCTTGCATCGTATGTTTGTTTATTTGTTCACCACGAATGTCCCTGACATGTGAAATTGTCTCAAATGTTCAATATTTCTGAGTTGATTTTTTTTCTTTTCTTTTCAAAATACTTGAATTTTTTATTGTTGTGAAAATAAACAAAACCAATATTTTTGTTTGAACCAATATTTTTGTTCAAGGGCTGAATGGAAGATCAGACTTAAATCTGAATTCAGTCGTTTCGTGAGCATTCTTCTTAGTTGTAATTATTGTATCAACTGAATGAATGTAACTTTACAATGTAAGGAATGTTTCACAATTAATTTTATTATTATTATTATTTTTATATAAATATACTAAAACTTAATTATTGGGTTTCCACTAACCTTGAAGGATAGTGTAGAGTTTCACCAAATTTCATTAAGAGGTGGCAAGAGCCTAAATGAACAGAAAACCCGTAATATTTAATTTTACCATATTTCCCTGATATCTGAGTATTAAATTGAATATTTCAATGTAAAGAAATGCAAAAAACAGCTTATCCTAACGGATCTGAAAACCAACTAATTCATTTTTCAAGTTGAAAATTATTGAACGAAGTTTCCAAGCAATCTAATTACGCGAATATGTAAAGCAAAGTTCCCAAATTCTTTCAAGATCCTGCAAGGCATTATTTACCTAAGTGTTTGTCAGAATATTTCTATTAGTGATAAATGTTTTTGGTCAGCCTCTGTATTGTGAAGTCGTATTTAACAAGATCAAGGACGAGGGTAAGAGGCAGTCCAAGTTCTAACAATGGTGCTTACAGACCTACCCGAGAGGCAAATGTAGGTGCTCATTTTAGTGCTTCTTGAGACGACGTAAGAGTCGCAATTCAGCACAGAATTCCCGTAAATGGAAGTGGAGAAACTTGATAGTTGTCAAATCTATACCCTTACTATTCACCAAATGTTATAATAGATAGTAAGTTTCTATTTAATCATTTTAAAGTCCGAAGTTGAGGAAGTAAAAAACTCAGAAATTTAAGTTGTATTTTTCCCGACCTGCCCTAACTGTTCGCCAGTTATTTATGGAGTGCTCTTCTCACTTTTTCTTAGGAATTTATGCTGAAGGTGATTTCAAAAGAGCCTGCCATTGATGCAGCAACTGAAATTACTTTGCTTTCAACACTTCAACTTCTGAATGTCTTTATCGTAACGCATTAATTCGGCCCTTTAAACTTTTTGTGTTTCATTAATTATAATTGCCTCTGTTCCTAATACGAAGGAAACTTTCTCAGAATTTTTATGACGTAATTCCACGGCAGTCAAACGATCCATATAAATCACTAGTACACAATTTACGTTTAATTGGGATTGAATTGTGAGGATATAATGCATCATTTGCCAGTGAAGGTATTTGGCATAGTAAATTGTGCGATACGTACGCCTTCTATGAAAAATAATTCTTTTAATTACTCAAGGATACGTTGATCCGTTTCAGATACTGCAGTTTTCCTATCAGTGTCGAGAATAACTATGAAACACTCGGTTTTGTAATAGGATTTATGTCTAGTTTAGATTTCCATCGATTGCATCATAGAAAAAGTGATTTATTTGGAATATATTTTTATTACTTGTAGCTAGATCATATCATAGATATATCAATCTGTTAGTTCGTTATATATATATATATATATATATATATATATATATATATATATATATATATATATATATATATATATATATATTATTTGACAAAGTTGTAATATAACAACGAAACGTCAACAAAAATAAACTTTTTCATATCAAAAAAGCCTGTTATTGCTAAAAACTTTCAAAATAAAATATCTTGAACAGGTCAATAGCTTTGTTCGCGGTAAGGATTCTGAACTGATTCAGAAATAATTCATAACTGATTCGGGATTGATTTAATACGCATGCTCGGTTATGAACTGGTTCAGAATTATTTCGATCCGCGAACGATTTTAGAACTAGTTTAGGGAATTTTCAAATCATGGTAGTTCTCATCAAATAATATGCCGTATACAGAAAACTATCGTGAATGGGCAAGTCAAAAAAAGTCAAAAGTTGCCAAACTATCGTGAATGCGCGGGTCAAAAAAAGTCAAAAGTTGTCAAACTATCGTGAATGCGCAAGTCCCCAACTTGCGAACTCCCGAACAGTTCTAGATTGATCCTTCGAACCGGTGTAACCAATTCCGAATCAATTATGAATGTTCAAAACTGAAACAAGAATTTATTCAATAAATACAAAAATACAATATTAACTTCATTCTAAAATATAACAAACCTGAAAGAAGAATCGAGAATTAAATGCCGATTGAATATTAATCTTGAGCTCTGCGTCCACAAAATATACAAACAGAATAGAAGGTTAAAATAATATGTCGTGCCTTAAATGCTGTAAGACATTATAGTAAGACTCGTATCATTGAATGATACGAGTAAAAGGTACAAGGATTACAGAATTTGTGATATGGTTTCTACCGTAACATAATATACTAAAATACCATAACGTCAGTGCATAGTGCACTAGATGGCGTTACATCCCCCCCTTCCGGGAGTCACTTTGCGTCAGGAACTAAACTTTGATGTTGTGTTTTCATCTTTTTTGAATGTTTATATGTCTGGAGCTGCAAAAAGTGATTCTGATTCTTCAATTAAATCCGCATTTAATAATCCTGAAATTTGGATTCCTGTTTCGATTTGATCTTGAATTGAACATCTGTATTGTTTCTTTGATATGAATTTATTACGATTACTATTCTTCTTATTATTTCCGGAATATCTAAAGATGGATTTTCAGGTATTTTATTTATTTCTTCTACAACTCCCTCTAAATAATAATCCTTGTAAACAGGATCAAAATCAGAATCCAGGTAGGGATTGGCTATTTCTCTAGGTAGTTCTACTGAAATATTTCGAAACTCACCACATTTCTTTATAGATTTACAAATCTTTGTTATTGTTAATTTTGTGATATTTGACCTATATATAATTATTGATTTGTTAAAGGCTAACGGGACTTTGGAGGCAACCTTTGTTGAAATAGGCGCCAAATTGTTGCTTCAAACTCTTTATATTAAGATTAGACCTTATCGGGTACGGTTTTCCACTTGAGAACATTCAAAACAATAAAGTATATTCTTGGCGAGGACATATGAATATGAAACGATAACATCATAGTATCTTGCGTATACAGGGGTTTCCCTTACACGACATTGGATCAGTAATGTTAAAACTTTAATAACGATGCTACCATGACAAAAGACTTGGTGATGACTGACTTGACTACTTAGGACATTCTTGCAGTAGCTTTCAATTTTTGATGACATTACGCAGTGGTAGGTATGAATTCTATATTGTAATTTGTTTTTTCTTTTTATCTTTGAACTAATTTTCAACAAATCTTACGTTATATTTCGAATAATCTGAGAAAATCGAAGATCAACAAATTAAAATGGAACAAGTGGGTTTATCTGTGGCATGATTCAACTACACCCACTACTTTTTCTTTCAACTATATCATTTTTTAATGACTGAGATCGAATTCTCGCTTAACTCTTGGTGAAACATAATTAAATATTAAATTAAATTAAACTCTTGGCTTAATGTTCCACGATTATATTTAACAACATGAATTAGTCAACATATTTCAAGGGTTAGCTTATTTTCAAGATTGAAAATAAGTCTTGAAAATAAGCTTACGCTCGAAACATGTTGACCAATTATGTTGTTAATTATAATCGTGAACCATTAAGCCAAGAGTTTCATTTAATTTAATATATCATTTTTTTCATGAAGAAAAATGTTTCATTAATAGTCCATTCCCAGAAACTAATGAATATAGTGACTCTGGTGGCTGTACCAATAGCTTCTTTTTGAATTGACTCTTCGCGCAATATTTTGTCGCATCATTGGTAGTATTGTCTTATCAATAACAATTAAACTTTGCCTCCTAATATTGACACACGACGTTCATTGGTCCAATAGCAACGATTTGTTGTGAATTGTAATCTATTTCAACGTTATAATTGAATGCAGGTCGATAGGAGTTGAAAACAACCTTTTCATATTGTTAATTTCGATGCCATCGATTCCGTTCAAATTCATCCCGAGCTTCGCGTTGCTCGTCAGTTCGACTTGCTCGAAGTTCTGTGACGTAAGTTTGTACATCTAATAGCTATCATTTTCAAAAACGAATTATCAACGGTAAATTAAAGAAAACTACCAATATTACAACGTGCTATGTTAGTAACGTGTAAGTGAGTCTGTTCAAACATACCAAAATTTTATATTAATTGAAGTTTTAATATTAGTTGTGATAGCTCTGAACTAACCGAAATGTGTGACAAGATATTCATTTTTTTTACATCCTCTTTTTGAGAAATAATAATTATTTCATACTTATATTATAAATTAGGTATTCTTAAATTTTTTAATTTTACACGCAATTCTTGAAATTTTTTTCCTGACAATAACAAACACAACAAAAAAAATAATGAAATTGGTCCAGCCGTTGACTCTGAAATTCTCTGACAGGAAGAAATGTGCTGCTTTTAGGGGTTTCCTGGCAATTAATCGATTTTGTGGAACTTTTTGAAGAACGATTTTGAAAAACCATCCTTGGACTTCAAAGATTATTTTAAAAAAAGAATTGGCTAAATTGGTCCAGGCGTTGTTGAGTTATCCGCTTACCAACACATTTTGCGATTCATTTTCATGTTATAGATGATGTATAACAAATACTGCTCATTGCTATCCAAATATTCATATGAAATTATTTTAATTTGAATGAAAATTAAGCAGTTAGACAGAATATGCTGAAATATTCTATACATTTTCAAAATTTTTTGAAATTTTCGATTAGTTTCATATATCCTAGTGAATAATTCTTTTGTCCTTAGTCCATTACTGCTTTTTTTCAGTACAGATTTAACATAAGGTGTTTGTTTTCAACAACGATTTCTCGACAAATAAACGAAAATTCCCCTTAAATGACTGAGGTGTAGGCAATTTAATTTTGACGATAGCAGAGGATTTGGTCTGCAGGACAAATTCTAATTAAATCTTTCAGTTCAAGAGGCAAAGCAACGAAAGATGTTTTCACTCACTTTTCGAGGATCGATTCCCTACGGAACGTGCATATATACATAGCAATGAAGAGCAACTTTGTACCGAGCAAACATATAGGATTACCATACCCGCAAACACGAACAAATATATGCGTTATACGGGGAAAATATGGACCTATCACGATGCATCCGCGTCGATGTTTCAAACTGAGTCCTACTTTGTGAAATGGTACACGCGTCTAAAAAAAATATATATTGATTTTTGTTTCCTAACCCGACAGGACAGATATGCAAAATTTCGTCCTCCAATATGGTATCCCAATAAATTAGTTTTCGTGTATCATACCACCAGAATTGAATCAGCTGCCTCTGAAATATCGGACGAAAATTTTCAATTTATATTTTAGACGTACCTTTTGGAATGATCGATATAACTAAATGCATCCATCATATTCTCATAAAAAACCTGTCGAGTAACCTTTAGGAAGTGAATCTTCTGTTATTTGAGGCCTCCACGTATATAAGTTTGAAACTTTTTGAGTTTTCAGCGGCAATCTGTTATTATTTCAATTATCTATCTGTCAATTTTACAATCGGAGAGGAACTAATTCACAATCTCAGAGAAGGTATTAGTAGGTCTGTTATTAGTTCATAATTTATTTTCTTGGACTTGGTTTTTGTCTCTTTAAATATTCAAGAAATTGTATATACAAAAAAATCATATGCTCATAATGAAATGAAGCCTTAATTTGGACCTATTACTCAAACTTATGAGCTCAAAACTTTTATGAGCTAAAAAAAAATTATGGATTGAAATATTTCGTGTCCTCAATTAATAGTTGTTGAAAACTCTAGGAAACGTCTGAAGTCAAATGTGCTGTTTTAAAAAAAATTCGAATTTACTGGTTGATTCACTTGAGTTTAACATAGTCCATACTTTTTATTTCAATGGAACACCCTGTATATTTTCATAGCTTCAATTGCTTCTCAACAATCTGAATTGATCGAACTCTATCATGAAGAGTCTATTCTAAATATTACTAGGTAAAATTTGAATATTATTCAATAATTTTTTTCAATCAAAAAATACCTGATTTAATTCATTTCAATAAATTAAAAAAGATATATCCTGATAACATGAAATTCAATGATCAGTAGTTTAGAAAATTGATGTCTCTATTTCTCTTATTCGAAAAAATATGATTCAATTTTATTAATAATTATAACTTAATTCATAATTCCCAATTTTTAAGTTTTTCAGGTTGGCGGCACTGGTTGGTAATGGCATCTAAACGTCATCTGTCAAAGTGAAAAGTTTTCAGTGTACTCTGCCATTTAATCATGGAAAGACTTACAAACGAGCAACGATTGCAAATTGATGAAATTTACTATCAAAACTCGTGGTCTGTGAAAAATGTGTATCGTTTGTTACGACCATATTATGGTCGTTATAATCGACCTGGTGAATCAACAATTCGTGCTGATATCACCAAATTTCACACCAAGTTTACTTTGTTGGACATTAAACGATTGTCTCGCAGGCGTACACTGCGTACTGTAGAGAATATTGCAGCCGTAGCGTACAGTGTTAATGAGGATCGTGAAAGGTCAATTCGTCGCCATTCTCAGCAATTGGGCAAGTGTTACTCAACCACATGGAAAATTTTACATGTTGATTTGGGTTTGAAAGCCTATAAAATTCAACTTCTGCAAGAATTGAAGCCGAATGAACTACTACAACGTCTAATTTTTGCTGAATGGGCCTTAGAACTGCTTAACGAAAATCCGCTGTTTTATCGAAAAATGGTGTGAGCGATGAGGCTCATTTCTGGCTTAACGGATATGTAAATAAACAAAACTGTCGCATCTGGAGTGATGAACAGCCACATGCCATACAAGAATTACCGATGCATCCCGAAAAAACGAGTTTGGTGTGGTTCCTGGGCTGGTGGCATCATCGGCCCATTTTTCTTCAAAGACGACCGTGGAAGAAACGTTACCGTCAACGGCGAACGATATCGAGCCATAATACGCAACTTTTTTTTGCCCCAGTTGGCCGAGTTGAACATGGTTGACCTATGGTTTCATCACGACCGTGCCACATGAAGGATGAATTTGGTGAGAGATAAGTTTATCTCTCGAAATGGCCCTGTGAATTGGCCGCCAAAATCATTCGATTTGACGCCTCTGGATTATTTGTTGTGGGGTTATGTAAAGTCGTTAGTGTATGTGGACAAGCCGAACACGATTGAAGCCTTACAGGATAACATAATACGCGTAATTCGTGGGATACAGGCCAAAATTCTAAAATTTGACGCAAAATTGGATCTTTCGTTTGGACCATTGGATACGGAGTCGCGTACAACATTTACATGAAGTTATCTTTAAAATGTGAATGGCAAACGCCAAGTTATCAATTTCAATAAAACTTCTGAATATATGATGCAAATTGAGTGTTGTATTCGATTAAAAAAAACTACGCTTAAAAAATCACCCATTAGTTCGTTGAAATCTGGTTGATGAGGAGTTTTTAGAATTTTATATTCATTTATTTTGATATAAACACACAACTTATTTTCCATGAATACAATAGGTATATATAAATATACAGGGTGTTTCAATGAAAATATAAAATATGTACTTTGCCAGACATGAGTGAATCATTCTACATCAATTTATATTCAACAGAACACACATTTCACATTAGAAGGTAACTTGTCACAGATCAACAATTTTTCGTGAATTCCTGAAATAAGGACAAAAATAATTTTATTTCATGAGTGGTTTTTCACCACTTCATATTCATATCACATTAAGCTAGTAAATCAATTAATCCATTCTATATACCACTGAAGAAGTCGTTAGTAACGACGAAACGCGTTGTGCTATGTTGCCAATAAAGTGTAAATCAAAAGTTCAAGGGTTTGAATTTCAGTTTATATTCAATTAAAATGGATTCACATCAAGTAAACGCCAACTCTATTAAATGTTGTTATTACAATTTACTATTAACTTTCGTAAGGTTTCTGTTCTGAAATATATCCAATAAATCTTCTGCTCTGGATTCAATTTCCAGTAATAGATTGAGCGGTTCACATGCTTTAGCACTAATTTCTCAGGGGATATTAATAATTGATGGCCCTTCAAATGCTGCATTCACTGGAGCACGCTCGAACATGGAAGAACGAACCTCTGTATCAGTTCAAATTCGAGGAGCACTGCCGAACTGTGGCATGTCATAATGAATGTCAATCAGGCAGAAAAGTAAAATCATCTTGAATGCGATCAAAGTGAGTCGTGCTGTCTGTTTCCACACCCCCGTGCTTGGTTCGGTCCGGTAAAGGTGAAAAGAAGGGTCTGCTGGGGGTGGTCGAAACGGGGGAGAAACTGAGTGCTTGTTGAAGTGTGCACATTCACATGTTTTCGTGCAGCTTCTGGCAATAAATTCAGAGACTGAATAGATAAGTTAAGCAAACAGGAACATAGTTGGCTTCCACGATAAAATTGGATTTGCAATAAAACTTGAACGAAATTAGAATTTATTTCTTTTCAGATGACGTATCTCTAAAGCAAACTTTTTTCGCTAGTCGTTGTCATGAATAGGGACCAGAATTGCTTTTATTTTCATCTTTCTAACCTCCATCTAACGAAGTTAAAATGTACTACGTCCTCATACATATCTGAAATATTCAATATAGGAACCACAAAAATATTATGTCCTTTTGTACACGAATTTTTAAACTATTTATAAGCTCAAAAATTTTGCGCAATTTATGTGCTCCTTATTGTTAAAAATTTCTTCTCTCTTGAAATATGTCTAGTAAATTGAATCATTGAATAAAATAGTCAGTAACTTGTCTGTTTCGTTATGTTGAAAATTCATTTTTTTTTTCAAAAAGGATTTGTAAATTATTCCAAACGGATTTCTATCAATGAAATCGTGTTGTTTTCAATAATCCGAAATTTTTACTAAATGTTTAATATTTAAATGTTTTCACTAATGAAAATTACAAATGTTATATATTATTATGGTCGCAGTTTATAAAGAGAATACCGTTACTGCAATATAAACAAATCATTTTTATAGCATAAAACCCATAAATATTTCCAATAACGTCAATCGATTTCTCTCATAACCCTTTGTGAAATTATGTAAAATAATATAGTTGAGAACACTTCATAAATTCCTCAACAACTTTTTCTTCCTGATTCATTAATTTAACATAAATGATGCAGCTGTAATATATGAAGCAAGGGTTCATTATTCATTGGGTTGCATCATAATAACGGGTGTTTTTTAGAGGTGTAGAACTAAAAATTGGCATTACTGTTGAAGATGGCGACCGATTTAACAGCTGAGAAGTGATTTATTCTCAGTTTGGTTTGGCAATTCATCATGAATAGACTCACGATCATCAAGCAATGCGTAGATTCGTCGAATGGGCCCAAAACGAGATTGCCGTTAATCCCGATTTTCATAAGCGAATTTTGTTTAGCGACGAAGCGCACTTCTGGTTGAATGGCTACGTCAACAAACAAAACTGCCGCATTTGGAGTGAAGATCATCCTCAAGTGTATGTCAAAACACCGTTTCATCCAGAAAAACTGACTGTTGAGTGCGCTTTATGGGCTGGTGGAATCATTGGTCCGTACTTCTTCAAAAACGATGATGGCCAGAACGTTACAGTCAATGGTGATCGGTATAGAGACATGATTACTAACTTTTTCATTCCTCAATTGAACAACCATGATGTGCAGGAGCTGTGGTTTCAACAAGACGGCGCAGCATGTCACACAGCTCGTGCCACAATCGATTAATTGAAAGACACGTTTGGTGACCGCCTAATTTCACATTTTGGACCTGAGAATTGGCCTCCAAGATCTTCTGATTTAACACCGCTAGACTACTTTCTGTGGGGTTATGTAAAGTCATTGGTCTATGCGGATAAGCCACAAACGCTTGACCATTTAGAAGACAATATTCGCCGTGTTATTGCCGATATACTGCCACAAATGTTGGAAAAAGTCATCGAAAATTGGACGTCCAGATTAGACAACATCCGAGCCAGCCGTGGTGGTCATATGCCAGAAATCATATTCAAAATATAATGCCACAAGATTATCTTTCGAATAGAAAAAACTTCTTGTCAATCGAATGATCCATCGTTGTTTTATTGCAATTTAAAGTTCTATACCTCCAAACAAACACTCTTTATATATAAATCAACTTATTCGTTCATCTCAGAATTCATTTTTCTCTTTATAACATCTCGAAAAGCTACCAAAATGTAAGTACATTTTGTAGCTTTTCGAAAAGCTGCATCGTAAGTACACAATTATGTATAAAAGAAGGAACGATAAAACTTGAATTTAATATCACGGCGTTCGATAGAAATCAAGAAATTCCATAGTAACTGTAGAGAAAAGCGTGAAGAGAATTTTCGATCTCCAATGGAAAACTTATCTGATGATATTATTTGATCCAATTATACATAAACTTACATAAATCTTCATAAGTAGTTCCTGCAAGAAATTCTTGCGTATAAATCAGTGCTTGTCGACGCAGTATAGAGAACTGAACATCCCTCTGTCGTATTTCAATAGATAAAGAGCTTCGCTTAGCGTGTATTTCGATAACGGATAACTAGCATATTGGTGAATAATATTTTGCAGTCGGCAAGTCAGTTTCCAGTTGTTTATGTTAATGCGGAAAATTTTTTATAATGTGATTATGTAAAATGGTTCGTCCTAAAACTTGCGCAAATAGAATGTCATGAAAGAGACAGGCTGATATTTATTCTGTGCGTTCAAGAGAGTGGCTGGTTTTTAAGAATTGATGACTTGAAAAAAGATTTAATTTATTGATTGTTCATGTCGCAGGCTTTGTTGGAAAAATATCAATTTGATGCTCATATTAGCATTTTTCATACTCTGTTGTCTTTTGTGCAATTTGAATCAGGCGGAACATGATGAATTCGTGTCTCTAAGTTGTGCGTGTTATTTACGCATTTTTCAGCGAGATCGAAAATAGCTGGGATATGTCCTGTTATAAATTGGGAAGTTATGAAAATTGATTGCACCCATCTCCTGAATACGAGGATTGAATAATATTTACAATTATATCTGAATACCATGAAATGGCTTGAAGTCAAACTCTATCTGATCTATAGAATTCAGAACCAGGAATTAATTATCGGAATTAACGGTATTCGAGCACATGTAGCCATCTCTTTTTGAGATTGGCAGTTAATCAAGTGTGACACTTTGCTGCCCGGTTCAATTGTTAAAGATATTCGTCGCAGTGGCAAATTGAATCGCTCAAATTGCTATTTAAGAAAATTTTTTAGATAGTTCATGTTTATGCATCATGCAATATTGTGAAGCTTACAAAATTTCCCACATAAATGAATCTATTTCTCTAAAATTAGATTGATACCTGTTTTATGACAGTTTAATTAACTCTTGACAATAAGCAGAGAGCGTGAAAAATATATCAAGTGGATTAAATAATTATTAACAAGCTATCAGAATACCAAAAAAAAATCACGAAATGAACCTTAGAAGGCAATATTCAAGAATACAAAACACAAGAAGGAAAGCAGACTTTTTTACTATACATTTCCTAGATGCGTTTGAATATGAGGATAATATAAACTACGATAAAACAACAGAAACACTTGTTGATGAATGGTACGAACTTCTTTTTTTGGAGGATGGACCAGAGTAAGAATAGTGCACCAGGAATAGATCAGATAACTTGGAATATTATGAAGAGACTATACAGTTTTCAAATGTTTGAATACTGCATAAACAACCATATTTTCTCTCAAACCTGGAAAACAGGCACTATAACGGCATTTACAAAATCTAACAAAGATTAAAAAACCGAGTCAAAAACTACAGGTCCATCACTCTACTACCTGTGCTTAGAAAATCAACCATTCGGAAAAATCATCAAAACAAAATTAGAAGAATACTATAAACTGATTTTTCTCGCTTTCCTGTTTGGATTCCGTAACAACAAATCTACATCCACTAACAATATTGACATGGAACGTTTAAAATGCTCAGTTTAATAATATGAAAACTGAAACACTGGCTCTAGATATAGCATAAAGCATTTTATAGCATCTAGCACAAGGGCCTACTATATATTTGAATAAAATAAATACACCCAAATACCTTACGAGGATCATAAAATGTTTTTAGAGAACAGAGAGCTGACAGTTAGAATAAACGACACAACATCTAGATATTTCTCCCTAGAACAAGGAAAGCCTCAAGGATCACCTCTGTCTCCGCTGCTTTACAATATATACTGCTCTGATATTTTCCATGAAGTCAGGGAATGTCCGTATGTTCTATAATATGCGGATAACACTTTGTTGGTACCACATGAAAAAACAATAGTAAAATTCACTAGCAAAATACAAGAACTGATGAACAAAACAAATAAATGGTTTTCAAAGTGGCGACTAAATCCAAACCCTAATAAGTGTCTCTACACTATTCACAACCACACATTCACAATCACACAAAATTACACTGAGTCAATGAAGGAGAAAGCAATACCAAGATCAAAACCTTTCAGATGACTTACGTATGGAAACAGAGGAATAAATATTGAGGATGCAGCTAAAATATACAAAACTTATATTAGACCTATAGTAGACGTATATTAGAATATGCATACACAATCTATGCAAAGTGTCAAATGTAGTCCCTCAAGAGATAGCAGAGAGACAAACACTGAACAGACTACAAAACCCCTCTAAAGAACTGCTGTATTCAAGAACAAACATAGATAACCAATAAAAATTCGTCTTCAGAAACTTAACCGAAAGTTCTATACAAGAGTGAAGAAACTGGAGGATATTTTACCGATGTTCCATAATGCCTACAACAGGAACTATGTACGAAGAATATTCCTACCTGAGACGGTACTTTACGCACTAAGCATATTAGAAACCAATTAACTGAAATTATAATAACACTATATAATAAATAGGCTGAAGGACCTAAGACCAATAGCTCTTTGTATGAATGTTTCGTATAGTAAATAACTATTTTTATTATTATTATTACTATTAATTATTGAGGCATTTAACTAAATGTTTTGATTAAGGGATCATTCATCAATTACGTTAGAACGAGTTCTGTCTAGTTATGACATTTTTTAAACTTTTTTTTGATGCAAACTTTTCGAAATTATAATCTATAATGCTATATATGCAGCCTTCAGAAACAACATCAAGATTGAGCAACATGGATTAATGTCAAGGAGATCTTGCTCAAGCAATATATTACTGTTCACTCAGTAGGTTTTTGAAGTACTCGACTCCACTGATCAAGTTGATGTGATTCAGATTTTCAGAAAGCCTTTGATATAGTTGCTCATGCTCTCCTTATACAGAAATTACGCAACAAATTTGGATTCTGCGATAGCCTCACCAACATTTTTCATTCACACCTGGTTGACTGACGTCAGTTCGTACAGCTGGAAGGTCGTTTGAGTTTATACCTACCTCTGGAATACCTCATGGGTCTAATCTTGGGGCACTAATATTCATTCTGTTTGTGAATGATCTGATCGATAATATTGACTCAACATTTGACACTATATCATAACATCAGATCACCGGACAACTGTGTTCATACCTTCATGTTACAAAATCATATTTTCACTGGATTTAGATAACGATATATCATAAAATTATATAGTCCTTGGAGAATCTGCAACCATAATTAAAAGACATGCAATAATTCCTGATTAAAGTGTAGATCATAAATCAGGTGAACAAAACACAAAGTTGAATATAAACGTAAATTCTAACACTTGAACTTATGATTTACACTTTATTAACTACATAGCATGACGCCTTTCGTCGTTATAAACAACTTCTTCAGATGCTTACAGAATAATTATTAATAAGAATAGTTAATAAGATTATTCTGTAAGCATCTGAAGAAGTCGTTTGTAACGACGAAACGCGTCATGCTATGTAGTTAATAAAGTTAACATAAGTTCAAGTGTTTGAATTTAAGTTTATATTCAATTATAATGGATTTACATCAAGTAAACGCCAACACTATCAAAAAAAAAAACAAAAAAACAAAGTAATAGGATAGGTACTCTGTACAAAATAGGGATACCTAGGTACCCTGCGCAAAAAATTCAAGGACTATAATTGAAATGATCCCTAAGAAAATGAGTTAACCGTTAAAAGCTGGTTGAGTTTAGGTTATCCGTCGTTGTCCGTATTAGCTGGGTTCGCAAGCTTTTCTGCTCAATCAAAGATAATTGGTAGCTCATTAAATGCAGCGGTAGATGTCCCTTCATCTGTTATAAATCGCCCATTTCGACTTATAAAATATTACGTAAGAATGGTTTTTACCCCTTCTCCGCCCCAGATAAGGGCTTATAGAGATTTTCAGAACCCCTTCACCACTAGGGACTTTTACGTAATTAATGAACGGCCCTGATAAAATGATTCCCTTTCTCTAGAGGTTTTAGATTTATTTTGATAAATTAAAAATGTCATCGTTTCTTCATCTTGAAATATATAAATTTTTATCAAGGTTAAGGAGTGTTAATTTGCAAGCTTTATTGACGTCATTTCAGGTATGATATTGACTGTGACATATCGAATGTAACTTGTGCAAAATTTTGAAAACAAATGTGAAAGAACCTTTCTAGAAATGTCAACATTGCTTGGCTAAATACATTAATTCATCAATTTTTGGCATTACACATTAAGTTAAATTTTACAATGCAAATGAGAGAGGTGAGATTAGATTATGTCAACATTGAGCATCGTTCTCTTATTCCTCTATTTCTGAATCAATGGCCAACGCAGTTCAGCGTAGTACGATGTTTGTGTGTTAATAGTCAGTAATGACGCTGCACAATTCACTTCCTCCCTTTTTCTGGCTATCGGTCGTGGTCAACTGAAAGTCTTGTTTTATACCTTTAGTCCCTAATACATACATCGTCAGTGTTGACCACAATGAGGAATTCACACATACCTATATGAGCTTATTACAAACTCAAGACTATTTCACTGAGCTTATATTTGCATTGAAGCTTTGCAAAAAGTTGCGAAGTAGATAAACTATGCAATATCTACCAAGAAGAAGGTCTGAAAGTGTTCCAGTGAAACACGGCCTACTTTTCTTCTACAAATGTTCACTTGTATTAAGCTTGAATATCGGTCTAGAAAGACTAAAGAATTTTTTTTTAATTCAGTGGATCTACAGTTTAACGTCGATTCCGAACGGCCAATCGGCTTGTAATCAATGTACATTACCAACAATTATTATCATCATTGAACTACTTAAATCATGGACAAACACATTCACCCATGCCTTCACTGGGGCTCGATCCCGGATCCTATCGCACCATAGTCGAGTATTCTCCCGACTAAGCCACGGAGACCGGCAGACTAAAGAATATTACTATATTTGATTTGATGGCGAAAGAATCTTGAAGTACCGAGAACTCAAAATAGGGGTACAGAAAAAATAATAAATGAAGCGGTCAAGACAGAAGCAATCACCTTAGTATTATTCACTGGAGAAATTCGAAGCAACCAACTGAAATACATTGAAGAATATTCCCTACACGGAACTGCAAGAATTAATGCCTACTTGAATCTAACTCTAGCTCGAATTTTCTAAAATAGTTTCTATCGAGAGTACCGACATGGAGATCGCCGCCACGAACACGATGCCGTTGTTCAAGCCCTTAATTAAGTATAGTGAAAGTGCCGTTTTGAAAGGGTGCAGACTCATGCACCCTTATATGTTAGGCTCGTTATCGGGAAAATATAATCATATTTAAGAACCGTCCATATTGTTGAATAAAAAACAAATGATCTTGAATGTTATATTGATACTGTTACTAATCATAAATGTGCCACTGGGTTAAGAAATAAATACAGTTTAACATTTTCAAGAGCAATAAACGCCTTGCAGTAATCGTTATATTATGACTCCGAAGAAATACTGTGCCGATCGTAAAAATTCTAAATATAAATTACGATTTCCTATAAATGTCTGCCTGCAAGAACTAATGTTTATACGATTTGACAATCGTTTGAATTAATGTCAATACTGTTGATTGGTTTGAGAATTTGAATATCTGATTTTATTAAAAAATATATTTTGTTGAACAATTATTCAATTATATAATACTCGCATGAGGTTTTAAACCAGTGTTTCCCAATCTGGGAGACACGTCCCATAGGAGGGCAATGTATTTGTTACGGGGGCAATTCGAAAATGGGCTCGATACGAGTTTCACTCTTTTGCACTTATTGGTATAAACATTTTTCTCCTTTTTGGTGGGGCATATAAGAATTCAAGAAAAGCTAAGGTGGGGCAGGGCCCAAGAAAGGTATTTTAAATAAATGCACAATATTGAACAATTTTATAGAATATAATTGGATTAAATTATATTCTATAGATACAATTAATTTATGTTTTGTGGCGCTATTTACCAATCATTTATTTATCATCATAATCAACCTCTGTCTGTCCACTGCAGAACGAATGACTCCCCCGTCTTTGTCAAGATTTCCTATCGGCAGTTTCTCCCTTCCAGTCAACGCCCAGTCAATCCACCAGCTCCTTATCCCATCGATCGTGAGGGCTCTTTCTTGGTCTTACCCTGTCTCTGGGCTCCCAATCACCAACCACAGCTGACCAACGCTCATCTCTTGTTGCTAGATGGCCTGCTCATTTCCACTTTGACCTTTTTACACACTTCACGACATCCTTCACCATTGTTTGACCTCTTATCCAGCTGCAGCGTATTCTATCTCGTATGGTGATGTAATAGTCTTACACTAATTATCGAAACATTGATTTCTGATTGTCTTCGTAAATTCTTACTTTGGGCACTTAAGGTCAGTTTTATATCTGTCATTGGCGTAGGAATTTCCTCTAGAATACCCACAAATGTGTTCTTAGGAATACTTTTGTCATGATATAGTACTTCTCTTCCACATTTCTGAAGACGAAGAATATGTCTCTCCAATTTTGAAACTGATTATGTATTTTTTGACGATACACAATTCAATGTTAATATTAAATATTAATTGATATTTTTAAGAAATTTTGTAACACACTTTTGGACCATTTATAACGGCGATGCTATTATACTGAAATCGTTCATAGCTTCGATAATATCTATCAATTCATATAAAAATATAGAAAATACAAAGGAAAACTGCTTGGCAATTTTCATTAGGGGTTGTCCATTAATCACGTGATCTCTTTAAAGCATTTTTCAACCCCCTGCCCCATTGGTGATACGTAGTGAGGTTTGAGACCACCCCCCTCCCCCTTCTCAACATCACGTGTATTTTTAGTACCTACAAAGAATCTTAAAATTTTCTGAATATTATCTCACTTTAAATACAGCTAAAAACTATAATCTTATTTTATTCTGAAATTAAGGACCATAATAAAAATGTCTACACCAGGTTGCAAGTTTTTTTTGATTGCCATAACAATAATAATAAACGAAGAGTGTAATCATAGGAAAAACATGTATTGTACTAGTACATGAATATATGTAATGTATATTGTCCTCGGACCACGGATTAGCAAGACATTCTTCAACACTAACAACTGGATAAGCATCTTGCAGGTCAGTTGTTGGCACTGTGCTTTGTTGAAAATCAACATCGGTTTCATCAAGCCACTCGGTGTCATCATTTTCGCGCACAACGTAGAGAATTTCTTTCCATCTGCCGATTGATCGTCGCGTGAGGATGCGTGAAGGACGAACATTGTGCATCTCTACACTATTACTGCTCAGATTAGGTTGCTTGTGACATGAATTTACATGTTCCTTAACTTTCTTCTTTGTACAGAAGTACAATCCACACCACTGGCACGTCCTTTCCAAAAGTTGCCGACGATCCTTTTGCAGACTGGTGCAATACAGGTCATACGGCAATTTGTTAAAGCCCTCATGCGTTGGGGTGATTCCAAGTGATTTGCCTGGCAACGGCGAATCAAGATCACTACACGCCGCGCCGTGCCGCTTAATATTTGTTTAAAAATCGCGCGTTTGACGAAAAAATAAACACACGAGATATCTTACTACACCTCCCTCCCCCTTGTGTTATTTTCGTGATTTTTATCGAAACCCCCCCCTTTCAAGCCTCACGTGATTAATGGACAACCCCTTATATAATTGATCTATCTTGAGACTGATTTGAAACTTTTGTGATATTTATCCAATCCAATGAATTGATCATCACATTTGTTTACATGCGATGGATATTTCATAAGAGTGTCCATTTTCAAACACTTCCTGAGGGATGTAAATGAATTATATCTATTTTTGCTTGGATTCGGATGATAATTTATAAAAATTTGGGGCATAGTTTATAATAGACCTGATGAATGCTGTGCTGTGAAAGGAGTTAGACAGATGTTGGGTTAAGCCACCGATTCGTTTCCTCCATTACTCGAGTTACGTCAGGCCCTTTTTCCGTTTTTTGTTAAATGTACGTAATGCGATTTCAAAGAGTTCATTTTGTATCCTAATGCATGTGAAGAAATTTTATTCGGTTTGGAAGGAAATCAAGGTCCCAGAGATTCGTATATGACGCACATGTATAATAATAATAGACAAATAAAATAAAATTTATTAAGGAACAATTCCTCACATGTAAAATCACATTCATTCAATTGATACAATAATTACAACTAAGAAGAATGGTCCCAAAAGGACTGAATTCAGTTTTGAGTCTGATCTTCCATTCAGCCCTCGAACAAAAATATTGGTTCAAACAAAAATATTAATTAAATTTATATTCACAATAATATACAACTTTATTTCAAAAAAAAAGAAAAAATTATCTCAGAAATATTAAAAAACATTTGAGACAATTTCACACGGTGAAGGACATTTGTGGTAAAACAAATATGCAAACATACAAAAAATTGATTAATATATTATTGCCAACATTCGAATCATCGAAGTACTCTGCCACACTATAATATGCCTTTGTTAAGAGCAGATATTTAACCCTCTTCTGAACAAATGAGCTTTCAGTACTTTCAAATTCGATGGTCAATGGTTGAAGAATGGTATTTTAATACTCTGATAATAGAGAGAGTGCTCAAATTTAGTTGTTTTATGCATAGGAATAAGCAGCACATCACTGTTCCTCGTTGGATACTCATCTTCATTTTCTTTAACATATAACAAACATCTATAAATATATAAACACGGTAAGTACGTAATGTATGTACGTAATTATCAATCAGGATAGGTTTACAAGATGTTCGTTGATGAATATTGAATATTAATCGAAGTATTCACTTCTGTGTAATAAACACCCTATTTATTTTTTTATTTCTGTAGAACAGCCCCACTGCAGAATATTATAATTAAGATGACTATATACAAGATTGTAATACACATTCATAACACAGTTTCTAGGTACGATATTCTTAATTCTAGAGATTGCCAAAAATGAGTTACTAAATTTTTTACATAAAAAAATCAACGTATGATGTCCATCTAAAATTTCTGTTTACACAGAAGGGGTACGAGTACGGAGCCTTGCGGCACTCCAATAGCAATGTCATCTCTCTGGGAATAACTCTCGCCTATTTTCACTAACATTGTTCTTTCTTCAAGAAAACTACGTAACAAATTCTAAATCCTGAACCTAAATTCTAAAAAACTAAAACCTAAATTGTAGCATTTATCAAGTATAAATTCAAAGGATAGTTGATCAAATGCCGAAGTTAAATCAAAAAATAACCCCGCCACAAACAAGTGTTTATCAAACACTCGTAGACGGATTCAAAAAACTTAACTGTAGTAGCTGATTGGTTTTACTGGCCGCTTCGGAATCCAAATAGTTATGAAGATATAGATAAATAAAAGATTTGAAAAGAGAAATATAAATTATTTCAGGAATTATGCTGTTGGTTTGAGAGCTCCTGATTCCTTGCTGATGCTAAAAGAGCTTCTGCTTTTGTATATGAACAAATTAAATTTAGACAATGAATGGATTTTGTTGTTTCTGTTAAACTAAGATTTTTTTATATTTTTGTTATTAGGTATGAGTATGTACTCCTTATAAATTTTTACGTATATATTAATGAATATACAATATATTAAATTAAATTAAACATTAAATTAAATTAAACTCTTGGCTTAATGTTTCACGATTATATTCAACAATATGAATTTGTTAAAATGTTTCGAGAGTGAGCTCATTTTCAAGACACAAAATCTTATCTGAAAAACAAATCTCGAAACATGTTGACAAATTCATATTGTTAAATATAATCGTGAAACATCAAGCCAAGAGTTTAATTTAATTTTATATTTAATTATGTTTCATCAAGAGTTAAGCGAGAATTCAATCTCAACACATAATATCATTTCTAAAATTAACATAACAGTTTTAATCAATATGTTTCGAGTTTTCTATAGCTAACATTTCGTATTTTTATAGTTGAATTCATGCTTTTCGGTTATTTTGTTTCCATGTAGGACACTTATTTGGGTTTTCGCCTCGCTCTTATTTCCTCATCATATATAGGTCAAACTCCATATTTTTGACCTACATATACAGCATTCACTACAATGAATACATGGAATATTATAAACGCTATGAGTTTTTTGGAAATAATTGTTTCAATTTTCGAAAAATTGGTTTAATTTCGTATTCTCCTGTGTGTCCTAATTACTGTGGTATATTTCTTCGATACTTTCACAATCTTTGTGTTCAAATTCAGAATTGAAGGTAAAGAAATGGACTTATTTTCATTGAATTAATATTTTGTTTACAGTGAACTATTATAATATTTGTGAAATCGGTTTATTATCATTTTATGTGTAATATTGTATGGATAATTATTTTTCATAAGAAGGTGTGCCTTGGAGAAATTAATGTAAACACACTATTTATTACACGAAATTTATTCATTCCTATTTCCTTTTTTCGAAAATTTTATAAAGATAAAATTTTTCTTTCAGATGTGACAACCTGAGAATATTTGAAAATTGTATTCCCTCAATTCTTGTTCGTAAATTAAAAATCAGTTTAGAACGTAATAGCTTCTTCACCTCATACGAATTTAATCAGCTGAAAGATCCGAGATACATATTAGCGTAAAGTAAAAATAACTTCTCTCGGAAAATTCGAGTCGATGAATATTGTGTAAACAATCATTTTTAAGCAAACAATAATTGGACTCACCTCAATTCACGATTGCTTTGCTCATCGCTCAATATATTTACGTTATCAATCCAACAAAAATAAACAATTTTGATTATATTCGCAATTTACCGAAACAGATTTATGTTGTGAAACATTGCCACAAAATTTCAGATACTAAATTTATACTGATGTTTATTTTCATATTCATCTTCATTGATTACTTCTCTCGAAATATATGATGAATTTTCAAACAATTATCAGATAAAATATATCAATGCAAATTTAAGCATTATACCAATGTATAATGCTTAGCAAGTATATTCCTCTGATATATAGAAAATTTGGAAAAAGAAGTCCTTTAAAATTGTGTGCCTTAAGATTTTAAACTTCTGATAGAGCTACAATTTGAAGTGACATGCCAATTGCTGAAGTCAATAATGAGATTGTCGAAAACATGAGGGTGTTGTATTGATTTGTATGTATATGTTTCCTTCTAGAAAAACCAAGATTGTTGAATATAAAATATGAATATTGCGAAATGAAAAGTTTAACAGAGAATTCATCCAAAGCAACGAATAAAAATGACCATTTTCAGAACAAAATACTCGGAAATATTACACCTAACAAAAAAGGGATAGCATTTTGTTAAATTAATATTAAAATCAACAGATTAGAGGGAAACGTTTTTACGTTAATTGAAGTGCTAAAATAAAAGTTTGCTGTCCTTTGGAGATTTTTATAATAGTACGACATAATATCACTTTTAGAATAAGTATTTTTCAATAATAATAATTATTATTATATTTATTTGAAAATAACTATTATAATATATATATATATAGATTTAGGTTCAAATAATTTTATTTACAATTCCTTGTTCAAAACGAACTTAGTTAATTCACGATTAAATACTGTAAGGTCACTAACTGTTTTTATGGAGCTATGCAATTCGTTAAATGCATTGAAACCTTCATAAAATATACTTCTTCTAGATTTGAAACGCTTACAAACTTGCATGTAGAAATTGTCACAATTTCTTGTATTAAAGCGTGCACATCAATGACACATGTTACATTTTTTATTACTCTATATGGGAACAATTTGTTGTTAACTTTGAATATAAATTTATATGTAGCATCAAGTATTCTCTGTTAAGCATTATAACTCTCTTAATAATAACTGTCTTAATTGCATTAAGACATTAATTCTTAGCAATTTAACAAGTTTTCGATTGGAGTGTATATATTACATTTGGAAATTGTTCGCATAGCTCTATTCTGTAATTTTGTGACTGCTGAGTTTTTTCGTTGTTTTTTTTCGACATTTTCGTTTTTTTAGTTGAATCAAATGTCATTAAAAATATTAATACATCTGAATCGTTGATTTTAAGAAATTTCCTCGAAATTATGGTTTCATTAAGTTATTTTATGAATATTAATCGAAATAAACATATTATAATTCCTTTATGAACTATTACAAAACTATACTATGGACCTATTTCGGATTCACATTCATTTTCAGCAAATGGGAATTACAGAAATTATTCTACTTTATGTGACTGATATTGTGAACTAACAGTTATATCATACGAAATATAACTGCACTTCCTTGTGTTTAAGGATTGAATGAAGAAAACACGAGCAAGCGGTAGGGAATTTTGATTTAGTACCAAGCGAAACTCAATGTTAAAATCGCTGCCAGAAAAAAGAAACAAAAGCGGTACCCATTCGTTCCCCCACAGATCGTCTCGATTCGGAAGACAACCGAACATTTATCTCTGGAAAATTTGCAGAACTCCCGCAGATGAGTGATGACTTCTTGCCACAAACAAGCGTTCCCAAAAGTCTGCATGAACAATGAAAAATTCATCATTCCATTTGTTCTTTCGGGTGAAATTCGAAATTAATTTGGGTCCAATTTCTGAGGCGGAGGTTGCTCGGATTTGGGGCACGAGAATTGAAGATTCGGATCCCGATTGAAGTTCTGTTAGAAGTTCGAAAGATTACATTAAGAGCTGATTTCAGGATTCAACGGAATGAAGAATATCTTATCGCCTGAAACTACTATTAATGGATTTATAAATCGAACGCAATTGGTATTCATTCCTAATAACAAAAGTATGTTCAAACTTGATGGTTTCACTCATAGTATATATGATTGATGGATTGGGACGTTATTTGATGAAAATTTGAATACATAATTTCTATAAAACTAAGAAGTTTTTTTATTTGCACTATAATTCAGTTAAACATAACCATATTGTTTCGCCAACATAGTGGCTTCATCAGATGTAGATAATAATAATAATAATCTTTGTTTAAGGTTCTCGTAATACAATTATATAGGTAAAACAATAGTAACTATTCTAATTTTAAGATCTGTCTTTTCAATTATGTTTACTGAACAAAGATAATAATTTTCTCACAAAGACCGTAGCCTGTGGTGAGTACGAATAATGTCTATTTATTATTATCTGCAATATTTAATACCTACATACATATCAAGGTATCTATTTTAATAATTTAAGAAAAAACTTATTAATCTAAAAACTTGATAACAATATTGGGGAGAAGCGGATATCAATATCATAAAAATGTGTAACACTATCATATATTGTTTTACAACCATTTTAGCTTTTACATATTCACCAGTCGATGAATCATACATCTGTCCTTTGTTTTCATCCCGTTTTTTAGGGCAGACTTGAATTTTTTAATGTTAATCATATTTTTTAATTCAAATGGCAATTCATTAAAGATTCTTGGTGCCAAATAGGAGTAGCTACGAAGACATATAGATTTTCTGTATTGCGGAATTGATAAAGAGTTCCTGCTATATCTGGTATTCACTCTATGTTCTAAAAAGTAAAACCTGTCTATTTTCTTTTTCGTGAAGATTAGCAGCGATTGAACAAACAGCTGTCGTATATCCAGAAGATGATAAACAGTTTATCATTCTAATGTTTCATCAAGAGATTAGCCAATATTTAATAAACTATAGGTGTTATGCTTGATTCAATCTGAAATTCTGAAAAGAGAAACATTATAACAAAAAAGAAACTACTTAAAAAGTATTATGCCAGAAATTGTTGCAATCTAAAAGGTAGGTATAACTTACAACAATTGATTCACGAACAATAGTGAGTTTATTCATGCTATGAACGAATGACGAATGTTATACACGCATAAAATAAAGTGTTGAACATCATATTGTTTGCTACACCTCAAAAATCAGAATAAAAAATATAAATATAGAAAATAACTACCGAATATCCATAACCATGTAGAAAACAGTCTTAGACATGAAGTGACTTAAGATAGATTGAAACATTATTTATTAATGTTATCATGAATTCAAAGTTCTGATGTCTTCACCATCCTTTGAGGAAAAATGTGAAAGAATATTGAGATTGATATCAACGACATCAAACTGGAAATACCTTCTTATGACTCCAAGATGAAGATCGTTCAATAATAATATATATTTATATATTATTATATATATTCATATGTTTAAATAATGAATGAATACTGAAAATATTTTAATTTGAAGATGTGAAGTAGAAAAGCAATGGTACTCTCTTTTCCGTCTTTTTGAGAAGAATATTTGCGTCTTCAAATTTCATGTAATAAAGAACCCGAAAATGTTTTCATTAAGATTTGATGGATAATATACTTAGCGTGAAATAGCGGTTTATAACGGGCGTGTTGGAAAAACCAATTTACCCCCCAAGTGGGCGAATGCATAAAGGTTAATGGGCCTAAAACAGTTTTAACGATTACTTATAGTTCAACTCATAAAAGTTCAGAAGCTGTAAGTACCCAATACTGTCACTCTTTAGCTACCTACCGAATATAAATGAATGATGCCCGTATAACATAATATATGTTTGAAGGCGTGCTGAACCGTCCATCTCCATTAATTTTCTATGACCATATCAAATAATAAGTTTGAAGTGAAAGTATTACATTAAGATGTGACAACTCCTACAATATATTTCAGTCGTAAAATATTTGTCACATCTCAGCACACATCTTCATCTCGAATCCTAATTAAACGAGAAGGGGTTTAATTCTGAGATAATGGGTTAAATACGTTCATTTTTTGGTAAAGGTTTTGGTAATCACGAAAAAAAATCTTTTTATTTTGATCGACGTTTCGGCTTTGTTTGAAGCCATCTTCAGGGTGACCTACATAAGAATATGATTGAACTCTTTAAAGACCTTTGAAACAGTACTATTCACGTTCGTTTTGTCGTGCTATTCGTAATATCATTTGTCAAATTAATATTCTAAATTCGGATATTTTTGTAGTGATGGTGATGATATAGTTTTGAAGATTTTTATAGACATTAAAATTGTGATTTTAATAGGTACCAATGTTTCAATGATTTTCGAGGATGGTTAATATTCTAATTTTTGATCCTGAAGAAGTCTACAACAAATCCGAAACGGTGATGTATTGATGTAGTAATTAGTGTTTCACTCTGTTCGACCATTTATAAGATGGTTCATTACTTCTGATGCATATTTATGGCTATATTATGAATGACAGAATAGAGTGAATTGTCAGTTTCATTTACATCGTTGAAAAATGGTTTGAGATACTATACTAACCGAAACGTCGTGTGAATTCGATTTATGATTCAACCATCCTGCTCAACGAACTGCTTATCGGCGGTAAGAAATTCTTCATTTTATTTCGATTAATTTTATTTTATTCTCATTTTATCCTGTTTCAGCCGCCAGGACATTACCTAAATATTAATCTTTTTCATTTTTTTAGTTTAATCGGATTAATTATACCATTTTATTCATTATTTTATTCAATAATACTTTGTTTCAGGATTTTTAGATTAAAATAGGCAATGGAAGTCCGTCAAATTAGTGAAAGTTCATTTACATCTATAAATTTAGATGTGTTATCATGTTTCATTTTATCACAAGTTTGAATTCCATCTAATAATTTGAGGTTATGTCTGTAGTTGATACCTATTGATGACAGTGTCATCAATAGGTACTCTTCTCCATTTCGTTACGTTTAAAATACTCTCAAACAATTCATACCTCACATTGTTTTCGGAAGACAAAACTTCATTCGAGTTATAATCTTAATCACACGATTTGGGTGAATGTGCCGCCAGTCCTGGCGCCCGATATAGGATCCTGGTTAGATAAATTGACCTTATACAATTTCTAATTGGGTATAAATATTTCCAATTCCATTTGCTCGGGTAATTGAATTTCCATTCGACTTATCTCAAGTCGATTTAATTTAAATGTGCCCTTAGCAGACTGAAAAAATACCTCGTAACAGCGGATTCTGACACTGATTGCTAGAAGGGATTTCATCTGTTTTTCTTGTTTTCGATACTTCTTTTTTCAATAACGATGCCAATCGACTAGAACGGGGAATTCATTCGGAAAAATAGCTGTGTTCGTGAGAATGATTCATTATATTCGTATGTATGATCAACCTGTTCCAATGGTTTCCGATAGATGGCACTGGGATGCAATACCCACCTAATGAAATTTGAAATATTGTTGGAAGGTATGGTGGATCTTAGTGAAACACGGTGATCGTCTCTTTATGAATTCATTTATTTAACTGCCGTAATATGGTGTGTTGCTCAGTCGAAGAATCTAATAAGACTAAATATGAAGAATATAATATCAACAGTCTCAAGTTCCGAAATTCAAGTGTTTCTGTGGTACATACTAAAAACTGCTGATGACATATTTACTAAAACATTAACAAAATTTATGGAGAGTATAATAAATATCACTGAGTCATTTCTCGGAATGTTGAACATAAACAATTATAACGAGTACAGTTTTTGCTTAATCTCCAACACACCCCCTCAAAAACTATATGAGTATATTTCTTTATTCACGGCTTATGGGGAGTAGACAACTGATGATCCAACATTTGTTGCATGGGTTAGGGAAAACCCCATAAAAACCTAACCAGATCATGGACACCTTCAATCTTCTTATTATGCTTGCAATCCCATCTTCTCTCTTAATTCATGGAATTGTGGTGGTGGGAATGATATTGTCAAGAAGTTGGCTTCTTGTTCACCTGTGGGCAAATATTTCAAGCAGATTATTTTGTTCTCAATTTTGCACTAGAGTAAAATAGTATTCAATGTTGATATGTTTGGAACTCTTATGATATACTGGGTTATTTGGCAATGCTGTACAACTTTGTTTATCCTCATAAAAAATGTTGGTTCAAACATATTCACATTAATACTAACCAACAAGAGTCTAAACCACAAAGCTTATTCTATACCTTTGAATACAGCAATATATATTCAGTCTCAGTTGATGGCCAAGCAACTAAATTTTTTCGCCATGTAGATACAGTACAATTTTCAAAATAACTAATAATAAACTTCTGTTCTACATCGGCGTTCTATTCAATTATTCGCCCAATCCTATCTATATACCCATTTAATATATACATATATACATACACACATATACAGACATACATACACATATATGTACAGTCATATATACACATATACATACATACATATATCACCATTTCCAAAAACGTTTGTATATCAATTTTATATTCATTGTTCACCCTTAAACACCTCAATACATCACGAATACACTTTCATATAACCACATTATTCATTATAACCACAGTTCCGTATCAGATTTACTTCGATTCCTACTCAATAGATTTACTGCCGCAAATAATCTGGTCCTGTATACTTAACAACCTCCGACAAGATCCTTCTTCATATGTTTCTGATTTTAAGACTAAATAGTTCACCTTTACAAACAATTGGATACTGACAAGATAATATTTAGTCTTATTAAACATTGGTAAGATAAACTTCAAATGTGCAGTTTGATCAAGTAGAGTTTCAACATTTGTTCCATCTATTCTTATCCATTTCCATGCTATATCTACGTAACATACATAATTCAATACGTTCTTATCACTTTCGTATCGTATACAACTAATACTCCAAATAAGATTGTGTCTTCTTTCTCTCTTGAACATAAATTATCCAGTGGGGTAAAATATTATAAACAAATGTAAATCTTGACATTCCTGCTAAAGAAATCACCAGAAGTTCCAGTACGGACGTGCAGCAATACGTAGCTCTGAATCCTAGACTAAACAAAATATCGTTGATCATGAACGCCTCGTAATATTGCCCCAAAAAAAATGATTCTTTTCATTCATATCTTCGAAATCATCCACATCAAATTGTTTCATCAAGAAGATTTTGAATTCATTCAATATATCAATATAAGTTGTAATTATTAAGTCATCCATATATTAAAATAACATCTATATTTTTCTGACTCCGCCTCTGCTTAAAAAAATAGAAATAGTCATCAGGTGATGAATTTATGAAGTCCTTCTCGATGAATATTTTATGTAAACAATTATTCCGGCATCATGCTGACTCTTTTAAACCATATCAAGTTTTATTCAAGTAACAAACAACGATTTTCATTTCTTTGAAATTCAACTCCTTCCGATATAATCATATTAAAATTCTCTTCCAAAATGACATCCATTTGATGAATTATTATTAGATCGCGCTGAGTTGCTGCTAATGCGAGAAACAGCAAGAAATGCTGATTCTTGCAACTGGCGCACATGTCTCACTATTCCTCATCTAAACAACTTCTTCAAGCTAATCTCAAAACTTTTTCTTTGAATCGATCGTCATTGATCGTGCCTAATAATTAACTAAATTTCTGTTACTATCGTATTTCATTGTAAACAACTATTTGCTTACAGTCGATAATATTTTCATTATTTAGCTTTTGAATTAAAGAGCACGTTTTGATTTGTTAAAATGAAAATAACTCCTTTACTTTAATTTTATTCCGTTATCATTTCATAATTATTTCAGGAACACGCAAAAATCACTATCACTTTCGAACTAATACCTTCTCGTTCAAGGATCCCTTCGCAGAGAATACTTTACAAATAATTTCCAAATTTATATTGATTTGTCCAGTGACATTCTTCATAGGGAATGTTTAACAAATTATTCTCAAAGTTATATTAATTTGTTCAGTGACATTCTTCATAGGGAATGTTTAACAAATTATTCTCGAATTTATATTAATTTGTTCATTGACATTCTTCAAAGAGAATGTTAAACAAATTATTCTCAAATTCCCACAAATTTGTTCATTGACATCCTTTATAGAGGACTATTTTTCATTTATTTATGGTTCATTTATTTTATTAAATGTTTCGATTATACATTTCAACTATGTTCGAACTTATACTCAAATGTACAGGGACATCCATTATACAGGATGTTTGATTATTTTCAAATTTACCATCAGCAGCACCCCCTGCTGATTTATATTCTGTACAATGTAGTACATTTACCTCCGTTTAACTTCATTATCAATTTTTGTTAACTGACTCATCAAGTTCTATTCTTGATATTTTCAAACTAATTTCAATAACAATTACATTTCTCTGGCCATTATACATTTACTCGATTTCGCATCAAATATTTTGAATTCGTTTTATATATAACCAACGAATATTCCCATGATGTATATCGAATTTATTACTTTTCGTTTCATTTAGCACGTAGGCTGTACATTCATTTAAGTTACCTAATTTTTTTTTGCTTTTCATTTCACATATACCTTTTCATTTTACTTCTAGGTATATTCCTTTTTCCATTTTACCTCCACATATTTATATTTATATTATGAGCACGGCATATCACCGCTTAAACTTATTTTCACGTCCGCCTCTTCACAAAACAACTTCAAAACAACACTTAAATAATATTCCCTACCATTGTCACATATCTCATTAATTTTCAACGTAATTGGGTCTCACATTTTACAACGCAATATTTGAAATATATTATAAAAAAATCTTAATCATTTGACATCAGATATGTTACTCTATGATGAGAAAAATCATCAATAAAATTTACGAACTGATTTTATTTTCTAATATACTTATAATGTGTTATTGGCCACACATCATAATCTACCAATAATAATGCTTTCTGTATATGCATTTTATCTTTTTATTTATTCATTAAAATAAAGGCAGAAATACTTGTTTCATCTCATACAAGTTTCATATACCTAATTACAATGATTAATATCTTTCAAACTATTAATCAATTGTTAAATCATTCAATTTCAATTCAACAAGCTTTTCCCCACTTATACGACCTAATCACCAAAGCCAAATTATGTTTTCATTAAAAGTAACTTTCTGATATCAAGTAATACATGTAGCCAAGTGCTCATGTTTTATTATGCGCATTTCGTTCAGTCAGAGGAGACAGTCTTCTCCTCTTTGATTTCCATACAGCCAAGCTCGACGAAAAAAACAATTGACCAGCGAGCTTCTTGGATACACCTCACCAAGATGACGTTCTCAGGTACATTGAAAAACTCTCATCACTCTCCGTTAAAACGAAGGGTAGTAGTCACCTTTGTTGTCCTAATTTGGGTTGCCTCGATGTTCCTATCCTTGATCGAAACAGATGTGTCAAATGGTCCCACTAATCATTCATGAGATGTGAATAAATTAGAAATCATTTTCGTATTCCTAATTATCACTACATATCATGAATTTTCACATTAAAAAAAATATTGGCTTCCGCTTATTTCTATTCTTCTCCCTCAAATTTCCTATCTATTATTATTATTATGAAAAACGAAGCACTCTCAAGCTCGTAACATCATATTCTCGAACGAAAAATTCTTCAGGTAAGTTTATTATCACACTTTGATTGCCTCTTTCACTTCAATGTCAGATGTAACTAAATCATGTATCATTTCTTCTATTTCCAATATATGTTGCTTCATTGATATTCCAGGTTGCATTTTAAAATTAAAAAAAAAAAAATAAAAATTCCATCCACGTATCTCTCGCAAATCTTTCATCTAATCCATTTTTCATTCCAAAAGAGTTGGTCGATATCCATAGTCGGTATAACACTTTTTTAGCACCCCCTTGTTCACATAATCAAAATTTCCATCAGATAATTTCCAGCATAGAACAGTTTCAAAATCCGCTTCATCACATTTGTAAAGGTACTTGCCATTGTTTATATTTTCACGAATTCCATAATCACAATCACTCGCGATCACATACGGTGCCTGGGCCCATAACCTGTTGGAAGGTATGGTGGATCTTAGTGAAACACGGTGATCGTCTCTTTATGAATTCATTTATTTAACTGCCGTAATATGGTGTGTTGCTCAGTCGAAGAATCTAATAAGACTAAATATGAAGAATATAATATCAACAGTCTCAAGTTCCGAAATTCAAGTGTTTCTGTGGTACATACTAAAAACTGCTGATGACATATTTACTAAAACATTAACAAAATTTATGGAGAGTATAATAAATATCACTGAGTCATTTCTCGGAATGTTGAACATAAACAATTATAACGAGTACAGTTTTTGCTTAATCTCCAACAAATATAAAATAAATTTGTTTTCAATTCTGAAATGAAGATCAAAAGTCACTTGTGCAGAAATATTCGAAATATTTTTTTATAGGCAATAATCACTCAAATTCATACAAAAACACATATTTTCTAATAATTTTTTGAAATAATTATCGTACGGAAAAAGCTTGCACCAGGTGTGCCAAGTAGAATATAGGAGCACTGGGCGTTTCTTTTGGTTTTCTGTGTTAACACAGATATATTCCAGTAAAAGCTTTCAGTTCTGTTTTCATTCTATATTCAAAATTCAAAATCGGAGGCATTAAACTGACCTTTGACGGACCTCAATTTTTACCATTTTCGATTATTTTTCGAATACTCTTTTATTTACTCACCAATGACTGTTTGCGCAGAATGTACTTTGTTAACGTTCATTCGGATATGTTTATTTCCCCTATAATAATTAATTAATATAATAGTTGATCTGTTCAAGGGTGTAAGAGATATATAGTACAAGTATAATAAAAACACTTGGCTTAGTTTCACAAAATTATATTGATTGTTTCGGGGTGTTACCCTGTTTTCAAAAGCAGAACTGAACAATTGTTTTCTCGACTAACATTTTTCTATACTTTTATGTCCGTACTTGCTATAGACACGTTACTAATGGTTTCCATATTCATAACGTTTTTCCAAACAACGAAGTCCATTTAAATTTTATCAAATTGATGACTCATATTTTCAATGAATCACATCAGGCAGTAAAAGAAATTGGTCCAGCAACAATCTTTCTGGAAAGTTTTCATCTGCGGGATCTCAAATTAAATCACGTTTGTTTTGAAAACATCTGGAATCAAATGAACGTTTGATGAAACGTCAGAGACCCACAAAAGTGCTCATTTCTTGGGATCTAGACAACGCAAAAAAACAAATTTATCACATTACGTTACCCTTTCATCGAAATTTGCCGACTTTCGATGCTTAATATGGAATGTGTGTGGTTCTCTAGAACCGAAATTGCAGAAAAAGTGGATATTATTTTGTACTTAGACATATAAACTTACAATCATTCAACAGGCGGTATGTGGGGGAATAAGGTATGTCTTGTAAAAACTAATTACGGTACGGTAGCTACACCTTTCGTATAATCTTTTTTGGGAATATGGAGTAACAGCTGTCTAATTATACCATAGCCAAAGTTAGATTGACCGCCTCGACCCCATCTCTTTTCCACAAAAAAATATGAACATGAAAGTGGCTCTTTCAGTTGACAGACATGCGTGTGTGTATATTTATGTCTGCATTTTCTATTTAGCTGTTCTTTCTGAATGTAGCCCGCAGTTGTTTGAGATGTTCTGTGTTATGTCAAATGACATCCGTTTCGTACAAGAATCGGATATTCAACAAGAACGTCATGCATGAGTAACTTAGATGTAGTTCTAATTTGGGTATGCGTATTAGATATATTAGACAATACACTCAGTGGATTTAAGGCACCTCTTTCTCGATATCTAGCAATTCCTAATTGATTATCTTGTGAAGGAATATTCATTTATCTTATAGTTAACTTGCTGACCCGGACAACGTTGTTTTGCCATATAAATTATTATATATATATATATATATATATATATATATATATATATATATATATATATATATATATATATATATATATATATATATATATATATATTCGGACAAAGACTTTTTCCGAACGTGAACGACAGCGCATCGAGTGTAAATTGAGATATATCTATATTAGAAATATAATAATTTTTGAAAACCTCTCTTCATTTAAATATTGGTTCATAGTATAATAATAAGTATTGTTTTTTTTTGTGTGTTGATGACAATATATTGATGAAACTTCATTTGAAAAAAGACCAAGAAAAGGACCGAAACGTTATGTGATGTAGATGTTTAATAAATATTTTTGAGAACCAGAAAACCCAATAATTTCTTTCTGAAAATATAAATAAAATGGTTCAAGATAGCAATGAATATGAATATTTATATATATATATATATATATATATATATATATATATATATATATATATATATATATATATATATACATATGAAAACATTGAGAAACATTGAGCCAGGAGTTTGATTTAAAATTTTTATTCAAATATATTTACATTATTCATAAAGTGATAAAGTGTTTAAATTGTTGTTCGCATTTTATGAGCCAATACAATAACATAGGTAACTATTCTAACAAGTAATTTATCGACAATTTAATCAGTCCACAATGGATTGAAATTTTTAGAAATAATTTAATTGAAGAAGTGAAATTGGTTGAGAATTGCCATTACAAATTTTTTATTCTCAATTTTTCCTTCCTTGAAAACCATTAATTTTTTTACAGAATGAATTCAACTATTAACAGTTCAATGATGAAATATAATTCGAAATCATCTTTAATTAATAGCATCATATACGAATTTGCTCTATAATTAATCATTTCGGTTCAAAATTTGTAATTCGCCGACTGATCCTCATACGCAGATTCAGGATACATGTTAATTAGTTGTATAGTTGAAGCTTTTTCATGGTAGACTTGCGCACAATGGCGTATTAGGTTTCAATGATTCTCTATCACCTGAATTGCATGGTGCATGTTATGATGACGTCCAAGAAGCTGGTTAGAGAGTAACACATATCGAAATGATAGGCGTGTGTAACAAGCTCTTGCTTCTCGTACGGTTGACTCGATAATTAACTTAGTATATAGGCCTTATCGGGATATTCGCAGGCTATCTGACCGATGTGCAACACACATTATTCGAGGCGGCACAAAGCCAGAAGCCTTCCTGGTGCATTCAATTGGTGAATCAACGTGTGTACTAATCGCATTTGCCCCTTTGTCGATGGAGGCGAGTTGACACCTAAATTCAAAGGAATAGAATGATAAACTAGTTATTTGTCGTGTCCCACCAATTGTTTCCAGGTCGTGTGATTCCAAATCAATCAGAGCGACATGCGTGTGCATGGAAGCTGTTATAGGTTACATATTTACAGAGGCTCTGCACTAGGATCATATTCAATCGAATGCCACGAATTCAATCAGAGTCCTGTAGAAGTTACATTGCGCAAAGGAAACCCTCTATCTATTGGAATATATATATATATATATATATATATATATATATATATATATATATATATATATATATATATATATATATATATATATATATATATATATATATATATATATATATATATTTTGAAAGTTTTTAGCAATAACAGGCTTTTTTTGATATGAAAAAGTTTATTTTTGTTGACGTTTCGTTGTTATATTACAACTTTGTCAAAACTAATGAATAATTGAATTTATGAGTTACTATAGATATCAAATGTCAAACTTATTTTTTAGAAAAATGAAATTAGTTTTTTGTATCTTCACTTATTGATTTTCATTATCAGAGGAATATTTCTGGTTTAGCATTCGCTTCGGAAGTTTTAGTCTTCTTCACCATGAGGAAACCTCTGAAAAACACATGGTAAGCCAGGTGATTCTTATAAGTGTGATTCATATTTACATATATATAATTACATATAGTTTTTTATATACTTATCCAGAATATGCATATGGTTGGTTTATGTGTGTGAAACTGAAGGTAGATCTGGAAAAAATGAGTTTTGAGATGTGATGTTTGGTGATTGTCGTGTGTTTATTTTACGAATGTTATTTGTGAGGTTTATTAAGTTGTTGTAAATAGAATTAAGATGTTTAATATCTGTTCTTTCATTTACTGTGTTTTCTAAATTTTTACGAATGTGTAACATTTCTAAAATTTCTCTACTTTTTTTGTCCCTTTCAGCTGCCAAAATTTCGTATTTTTGTAATCAAACTCATGTTTTTCTGTTATTTTATGTTTATCTAAGGCTGTGATTTGAGTTTTTGCGTATTTATGCCAAAAATTGAATCGAAGAAATATATACAAAATTAAAAAGTAAAACTGTAACTCATACAGTTTATAATATTCCGTGTAACAATTGCAATAAAAGCTATATCGGACAAACAGCACAAAATCTCGAAGAAAGAATCAAAGCGCATAATTGTATCATCCTGATAACGCACCAGCGCATTCGTCGTTTGTTGCCATGTCCAAAATCCACGAATTGAAGTTTGAATTGATGCCGTATCCTCCCTACTCTCCAGACTTGACCCTCAGTGAGTATTGCCTGTTTTCTAACCTCAAATGCTGGCGGTCAAAATGACTGGCGGTAAAAGATTTGAGAGGAACGAAGAAGTTATTGAAACTACAAATCAGTATGTTGAGGAGCTTGACGAATCTACATTTAAAACTGGTATAACTGAATTAGAACACTGTTATTAGAAATGAATCAGTGTTGATGGAGATTATGTTAAAAAATAAAGCAAAAAACAATTTTAAATCATCGTTTTTTTGGTCAGGACGGAAGCTTTTCAACCCACCCTCGTATATATTATGTTATTATTAGGTACGAACATGTGAAACATTCAATGTTCGAAGTGTTCACTTTATCGATTCCTTTAGATGGAATATATATATATATATATATATATATATATATATATATATATATATATATAAAAGAAAGTCGTTTTAGTTACTCCACTTATAACTCAAAACCGGCTGTACCGATATGGCTGAAAATTGGTGGGGAGGTAGCTTAGAGGCAGGAGACGGACATAGGATACTTTTCGTCCCGTTCGGCAGCGTTCCCGTGTAACTTGACAAGAAACGTCAGTCACTATGAAAGGTTGTATGAGTTCGTTGAAATCATACTTTTTTAGCACAAAATAGTAAGCATTAGTGGTTCTGTGGTAGAATGCAGGACTGTCACACAGGCGGCTCGGGTTCGGTCCCGGCTAATCCAATCTTAGCTTTTTTTACTTCAATGACAAAAGTTTTCACTAATTTCATTCAATACACATATATTGAACATAATTATAAAGCCGTCGAATATTAAATTCATATAAAGAACAATTACTGTATTGAAAACAAAACACATTATATTCTTTCAAAATATTTTCAATTAATTGTTAAATTTAGGTCAATGACACTTCTGAGGCTGTTCTTTGAAAATTTTCGCAAATTTCGTTATTAATATTTCTATATATAAAAGAAAGTCGTGTTAGTTACACATTTATAATTCGAGCACAGCTGAACTGATTTGGCTGAAAATTGGTCGGAGGGCAGCTTAGAACCAGGAGAAGGACATAGGATACTTTTTGTCACGTTCCCGTGGGACGTGAAATAATACGTGGTATAACAAAACGGATATCCCACAGCAAGGATAATTATGTGGGAAGGCATTTTACATCAAATTCGTGTCAGTAAAAGAAATCCCGACCTTCAGATGAATGAATAGATACATAATCAGGCTTTGATATTGATCGAAGACATGTGTTACCTCATGTTCGGTAATTTATTAGTCAGTTAAGGAATGAAAGCGACAAATCGTGAAATGAATGACTTTTCCGTTGACTTGAATATGATCACCAGGAATTAGATTTAATAGTTCAAACGAATGTACCCCTGTTGAATCATCAACAAGAGGATGATACAATGATGAACGCAATTGATGATGGAAATGGTGGTTTATATTTCCTGGATTCTCCTGGTGGAACTGGTAAGACATTCCTCATGTCAGAAGTTTCAGCCACTGTTAGTGCTAGATCAAACATTGAGGTTGCAGTTTGCTTCTTCTGGAATAGCAGCCACATTACATTGTTAGAAGGATGGCGTACGGATGACTCATTCAGCATTAAAATATCCGTTAAATCTTCAAACTATTGAAGAACTAACATGTAATATTGCAAAACACATTGCAATTGCCAAAGTTTCATTAGAATCAATGAAGTATCTTCATTAATTATCATTAATGATAATTAATGAAGATGTTTTTGAGTTGCATTACAAAACGATACATCTGCTGAAGATTTCTCTGAGCAATTACTGACTATCGGTAATGCTCGAGTACTTAGAATTTCTGTAACTTTGTCTCATCAAAAGACGAACTCATCAACGAAGTATTCCAAAAAATCATAACTAAACACAAAAATAAGGAATGGTTGAGAGAGCGAGCAATTTAGGCGGCTTAGAATAAAAATGTAGATGACTTAAACTTAACTTAATAATTGATTGTTTAACAAATGAAGATGACGCCACCAACTATCCTATTAAATTTTGAAACTCCTTGGATGTGCCGGGATTACCACCCCACAATTTACGACGATTTACGAAAGGTTGGCTCCGTAGTAATCATGCTTCATAAACCAACCAAAACTGTGCAACGGAACGCGTTTAGTGATTAGGAAATTGATGAACAATGTGATTTACACGACGATACTCTAAAGAAAATTCGAAGGTGAGGAAGTTCTCATTCCAAGGATCCCCACCGACATATTGTTTGAGTTTAAACGACTTCAATTTCCGATGCGACTTGCATTCGCCATGACATTAAACAAATCACACGACCAATGCTTAAAAGTTTGTGGTCTGAATCTAAAAAATCTATGTTTTCCTATGTTCAATTCCGAGTATATGTGGCATGTTCACGGGTCGGAGGACCATTTGCGTTTTTTTCTTGCACCTGATAATAAAACGAAAAATGGCGTCTATCACAAGATGCTTCACTAAACAGTGGAATCCATGCGCAAAAATACATGGCCAATCATTAAAATAAAATACTTGCATTTTTAATTTACATTAATTATCCAAATAAACAATTTCCCTTGATAAAATCGAAAGTCTGCTCATTTATTGCCTCTTAGGTGGAGCAAAGTTCGCCGGGTCAGCTAGTATATATATATATATATATATATATATATATATATATATATATATATATATATATATATATATATATATATATATTAACCTATGAAAAAATTGGTTAAACTGTTTTGGAGGAGTATGGTAATCAACACTGTGAACTCTGATTCCGAACGGCCTAAGAGCACGGTGGTAATTGAGTCCAGTAGGGCCAGTGAACCATGAGCATTGTAGTGTCACTATACCGCTCTATAGTCTATACTCTGATATGGAGAATACATTGTGATATAACATTTCAAATATCACCACAGCTTTCCATTATGATGAAGTTATAGAATAACAACAAAATGTTTTATGGATAGATTTATACGATTGACAAATTTTGCAGAGACAACAATACAGAAAAATTAAAATTATTAAATTATTAATTATTAAATAATTGAGTGAACTTAATTGAAATGTTTCTTACATTTTCAAGTGACCTGATTACTGGGTACTCACCTAATAGTGGTTCAACTGTAAGTTGATTCAAGTTGACGAAAATTATTGATTTAAAAAAAAGAGTTCTAGTCGTAGCACAGAAAAAATTGATAGGAACCTATTCAACCTATTTTATAATATCTCTATTCTTGTAACGATCATAGCGTTGGAAAACTTCTGTATATATAAAAACTGCAAAATTATTATCATAGTTACAAACGTTTCTGAAATCGCTTCATCTATCAATGTGAATTGAAAAATTCAAACAGTCCTAATTTTTTTTGAAAGATTCTTCAACAAAATTCTCAGACAGTAGTGTGGGATTTGACAGATTCTCATTTTTTGTTGTATGATGGGGTCAAAAACTGACAACAATCGTATTACATAATGAATGAATGGTCCCTTTATCAGAAATTCCTGAAAAGCATGTTATCGGTTCAATGAATGTCAAGCCCTCCAGCGATATGGCTATGGTTCAATATCTCATGAGATGTATATTTCCTCAGATGACATAAGATACTTTCGTTTGATCTTATTCATGATATTATATTTTATTATATTGAAGGCCACGCTTTCTACTTCAAGCAAGAATCTCTCCACATCGCTTGTGTATTTCTGAGATAGATTGTTTGTCCTCAAAGTCCATCAAATATGTTTCTCAAAATTACATGGTAACTGTATGAATATACTGAAACTCAGCTTGTTATAATATCAGTTGAATAAAAATTACACAAGAAAGAAAGCATGGTCACGTGAATTGACTTCCCGTACAACATTGGTGGAAAATTGTTAAAACAATCAAGAATATTCTAAAGATTTGGCTCCATTGTGAGAATAAATACAAGTGACTTCAAAACAAATTTCTATCTATTACACTAGAACATAATTTCTGTTGACTTCCACTTTTAGGCTGTTTTAGAGGTAAATTGACATGCTGATTCCAAATCTTCAATCAGTTTCATTCTATGCGTCAACCGTTTTTTCTACAGTTGTTGCGCATACTATTACGCTTCGCGGAACTGAATGCGAATTACAGAAAGCCCTACTGCACTCCTGTTGGCGGAACTTGAATCCGGTTTACGACGCGTAGTGCAAGATTTTGTATTCGCACAAGATTAGCAGTATTTCGTTCTTATTTATATTTAAACTGAATTTTTTTTTTCAAAATTGCGGATCAAAAATTGCCGCAAATTGGTCAAAGTGACCGTTAAAATCTGACCTGAAACCTGGTGATCCAAACATTCCAAATCAGCCACTTGTCGACAGAAAGAACATTATATTTTCGCCTTTGTATATAAAACTAGGTCTCATGAAGCAATTTGTTTAAGCTTCGTCAACTGCAGGGGACTGTTTTAAGTATATCATTTCGGAATTTCCTACTCGTATCTTGTCATATGAGAAGATAAAGGCTGGTGTCTCTGATGAGCCACATATTCGCCAACTTATTAAAGATGAACGTTTCATTGAAACAATAACCGAACTTGAAAATAATACATGGTTGGCATTCAAAAGTATTGTCAAGGGCTTTCTTGGAAACACAGGAGCCCAGAATTACGTCAAAATTGTTCAACAACTGTTAGAAAGCTTTAAAAAGCTTGGTTGTAACATGAGTATCGAACTGCATTTCTTACATAGTGTTGTTAACTTCCCAGAAAATCTTGGCGGTGTTACTGAGGTACAGAGTAAGCGATTCCACAAAGGTTTGAAGGTCATGGAGGCAAGGAATCAAGGTATGATGGCTGACTACTGTTGCGCTAGAATGTCCCCAGATTGAACTTTCTAGGAAAAGTTATAAGCGAAATCTTTTTTTATTTTTTGTATAAACACAATTTAACTTTTAATATTATAATAACCTTAGTGTGAATAAAGTATTCTAATATGTTTGGTTAGTGCCCACTTTATTTTACTCTGTATGCCCATTTTGTATAACTTTTATGGTAAACAGAGGGTATCCTGTGGTTTAAAAACATGACGTGATAGAGAAAAATTGATAACATTTTTGAATTCAGAAACCAAAATTTAGTCGAAAACAAGTCAAAGTTCTAAGGCAACAAAATTGCTGTCCCCCAGTGTTATTAGTACCTCATTTTAATGAAAAATCTGGTTGTTCTAAATTTCGTTGCTCAATTGAATACTTTTATTTACTTCCACGTATGAGTTACCCTCCTCCTCAATAACAGTAATCGTAATTATATTCCTCTGACATTTGCGTTTGGTAGTCTGATTTTCTTATTTATTTAGGACCAACTTGAAGAATGACCATATAAATATGCAATTGTATGCTTTGGGATGATTTCAATGTTAGTTATTAATCATCCAAGTTTTCTGTGATCTTACTATTTAAGTGAATTGCATAGAAATGATCGAAAATTGAAAACATTAGTTTCAGATGATTTTGAACTTGATTATGATTTGTATGCTTTTTCGATTTCTTCTTGATGACTTGTTATTACTATTATCGATATTCAGGATCAGAGTCACTGAATTTTATTAAAAATATGCGACGTGTTATTTGTACTCCAAAACTAACACTCAAAAGAAGGTATCAAAATATTGAGAACAATGAAAGAGTGTGATTACCCCAATCTGGAGTCAAAATAATCAAAATAACCCTCAACTATATATATATATATATATATATATATATATATATATATATATATATATATATATATATATATATATATATATATCTATATTCTAAAATTGATTTATTGCCTGTTTTAGATAACTTATTTTCAATGTTTTCAGCAATAACAGGCTTATTTCAATGTTGAAAACTTCAGAATTAATTTTTTTTATTCGTTTTGACAAAGTTATGATATACAACGAAACGTCAATGAAAATAAAGTTTCTAACATTAAAATAAACCTGTTATTGCTAAAAACATTGAAAATACATATATATATATTTTATTTTGAGAGTTTTCAGCAATAACAGGCTTTTTTTGATATGAAAAACTTTATTTTTGTTGACGTTTCGTTGTTACATTACAACTTTGTCAAAACTAATATTATTATTAATTTTATTAGTTTTGACAAAGTTGTAATATAACAACGAAACGTCAACAAAAATAAAGTTATTGCTAAAAACTTTCAAAATAAAATATCTTAAACAGGCAATAAATCAATTTCAAGATATATATATATATATATATATATATATATATATATATATATATATATATATATATATATATATATATATATATATATGTGTGTGTATATATAAATCAAACACCGTACTCAAATGATGGAATAAAAATAAAGGATTGAAGTTCAATATATATAGATTTTATTCAATTACACTCTCCACTTCTGATCCACAAAAATTATAAACCATATTTATTCCAAATTTGTCGAATAATTTCCACAATTTCAGATCCACAATTTGAAAAATAATGAAAACACAAGTTACATCCATGAAAAACAAATTTTTTTAAAAAAGTTTTTTATTTTTTAATATCCCCGTCACGGGAGACGGGGATATTACACCGGAGATCATGCAAATAACCAGAACAGCTTGGGATACAGTTGACCGACTGAAATACATTTTCAAATCAGATATGGCACTATCCTTAAAGAGCAAAGTGTTTCACCAATGCGTATTACCAGCGATGACTCACGCCAGCGAAACTTGGACCCTGAAATCCGTTCACATCGAGAGGCTTTGAACAACCCAGCGTAGTATAGAAAGATGCATTATGGGCCTAACCTCACGAGAAAGAATACGCTGTAGCTGGATAAGAGGCCAAACAAAGATGAAGGATGTCGTGAAGTGTGTAAAAAGGTCCAAGTGGAAATGGGCAGGCCATCTAGCCCAAACAGAGATGAGCGTTGGTCAGCTGTGGTTGGTGATTGGGAGCCCAAAGGCAGGGTAAGACCGAGAAAGCGCCCTCAAGATCGATGGGATAAGGAGCTTGTGGATTGGCTGGGCGTTGACTGGATGAGAGAGACTTACGATAGGGAATCTTGGCAAAGACAGGGGGAGGCCTACGTTCTGCAGTGGACGGACAGAGACTGATGATGATGGTGATGGTGATATATAAATCGTTATTTTTTTTATATTAAATATTGAAAGTATACTGTAACTTTATCTCGATAATTTTTTGACAAATTATTCAAAAGAACATTAAAACAGAGATATCTATGTGAAATATGAACAACGCGATGTGTCCATTATCCTTCTAGGGCTAAATGTTAGAGAATATTGAAATCGATGCCTACATTTATTAGATTCGTGAGAATGTTCCGTACGACAAGGTACCCATCAGTTACGCCACATCGATCGTAAGGCAGAAATATACAGTAAGTCGTATGCATATATAATGTACTATCTCAATTGATAAGGACTTGTGAATGTTACATCAAGGAAAGTTTCAATATTAGATATATTCATGTGCTTTTCATTGATTCCTTAGATTTGAAATGTACATTCATCTATGTATTATATATGTATACGACTTGCTATATATTTCTGTCTTACGATCGATAAGAGGGTATGTCAGAATTGAAGTCGTTGCCTTCCATTTGTTGGACTTGGCGTAACTGATGATTACTTTGTTGTACAAAACAGTTAACTGTTTTACGCTCCTGATAAATGTAGGTATAGATTTCAATATACAACGCATTTTGCATATTTCACATAGCCAGCTCTGCTATAATGTTCTTTTGAATAATTTGTCAAAAAATTATGGAAAGAAAGTTATAGTATACTTTTAATATCGAATGTTCACAAGTGCGATAATGTAGCACGAGAAATACAGAATTCGTTTTCTTGTAGTAGATTTCTTTCATAAATGAATAAATAATATATATATATATATATATATATATATATATATATATATATATATATATATATATATATATATATCTATATATATATATATATATATATATATATATATATATATATATATATATATATATATATATAATATATATATATATATATATATATATATATATATATATATATATATATATATATATGTGAATCCCGTCAAGGATGAAAACGCTGAAAAGGAGACCATAATCATTATTCTATTTCGTCTCTCAATTTCCTATCCCATTTTCGTAATATTTTGTATTTGTCTCCACAGTTAAATAGCCACATCGATTGCCAATCGATCATTTCAAGTAACTCTTATCCATTAAGTGGTTTTTTCAAATGACGCAATTTTCTTTTTGTAGAAAGGGCGTCCCTTTATGTTCGGCTTTCCATTTTTCAACATCTCCGCATTGCGAACAAAGATGGCAAGCCGAACCTTTTGTCCAAAGATTTCTGGAGAAGCTCGATTGACCGCTCCAAAGAAAAATACAATAACTGATTTCTCGAGTGCAATTGACTGTGATTTCGCATTTTTCTCTGAAGAGCAGTCAATATGACCTTCCATGTACGGACATCTCGTTTAGAGACAGTTTTCCAGAGTCGCTTTATCGGAATTCATCCTCCTCTTCATAAATATATATATATATATATATATATATATATATATATATATATATATATATATATATATATATATATATATATATATTTATGAAAAAATATATATAAAAAAACGCAACCTATTGACATTTAAAAACATCGTTCGATGATATTTGTCAAATAAACATTGCAATTTAGTAGATACCTACGGGTATAGAAGATATGTGAATTTTCGATGCTTGGTGTGTCTGTAATCTGAGAGAGATGTTTTCTACTGATTTCTATAGATGGAATTGTAGAGTATTCATTACTCTACGATCTTCCACTTGAAGTCACAAGAAGATGCTTGGAGGTTGAAATCGTTGCCTCACTTCGATGGACGTGGTGCGACTGACGAGTTCCTTGCAGAACGAAACATATATGTCTCGCACTTCCAACAGGTGTGGCATCGATTTCAATATTTCTCTAACATTTATCCCTTGAAGGATGATGGAGACATCACATCGTACACGTTCACATATCTAGCTCTACTATAATATTCTCTTGACTAATTTCAATTTTTCAGATGAATGTTCTAGTGTTCATTTTCTTGAATATTTCATTCAGTGCCATAAGCACAAAAAATTTCATTACTTTATATATATATATATATATATATATATATATATATATATATATATATATAAGGAAATTAAATTTTTTGTGCTTATGGCACTGAATGAAATATTTAAGAAAATGAACACTAGAACATTCATTCGAAAATTCAAATTAATCAAGAGAATGTTATAGTAGAGCTAGGTATGTGAACGTGTACGATGTGATGTATCCATTATCCTTCAAGGGATAAATGTTAGAGAAATATTGAAATCGATGCCACACCTGATGGAAGTGCGAGACATATATGTTTCGTTCTGCAAGGAACTCGTCAGTCGCACCACGTCCATCGAAGTGAGGCAACGATTTCAACCCCCAAGCATGTTCTTGTGACTCCAAGTGGAAGACCGTAGAGTTATGAATACTCTACAATTTCATCTATGGGAATCAGTAGAAAACACCTCTCAGATTATAGACACACCAAGCATCGAAATTTCACATATCTTCTATACCCGCAGGTATCTACTAAATTGCAATATCTATTTGACAAATATCATCGAACGATGTTTTTAAATGTCAATAGGTTGCGTTAGTAGTACGCTCGCGTTTATTCCCGTATTTCAGGGGCCTATTCGGCGATATTTTTATTAATTCTAGCTCTACTATAACATTCTCTTGATTAATTTGAGTTTTCGAATGAATGTTCTAGTGTTCATTTTCTTATATATATATATATATATATATATATATATATATATATATATATATATATATATATATATATATATATATATATTTAAGTGTGAAGATTTCTTGGGAATGAGCACAGTTTAAAATTGATGGAATAATTGTATATTCTACATATGTTTCGGCTCTAGGCCTTTTTCAAGAATATTACAGGTTCATTGTTAGTTGGAAATTGACTTCAATTTTACAAATCAATCGTAAAACTGATTAGTTCGAGAATTATGGTCTATGGGTAACATCTGTAGATTCGTTTGTTTAGGACATGCGCATCTTCCGATGAATTCTTATCTTTGGTTTCATAGTCGTGCATTTCTTGGACGCCCATGAAATCAAAGATAAGATTCAATAAAATATATATGTAAATATAAGTCTAAGAAATAAAGGAAAAAATCCTAAATTGAATATATATATATATACATGTATATATATATATATATATATATATATATATATATATATATATATATATATATATATATATATGTATATATATATATATATATATATATATATATATATATATATATTTATATATATATTTATTACTACATAGTATAAAACAAAGTAGCTTTCTCTGTCCCTATATACATATGTATGCCTAAATCTTTGAAACTACGAAACGGATTTTGATGCGGTTTTTTTAATGTATAGAGTGATTGAAGAGGAAGGTTTATATCTGTAATAACCATTAAATATACTGCATCAAATAGTGGAGAAATACTAATAAAAATAAATAGTATATAAATATATATATATATATATATATATATATATATATATATATATATATATATATATATATATATATATATATATATATATTTAAGAACATGAACACTAGAACATTCATTTGAAAAATTCAAATTAATCAAGAGAATATTATAGTAGAGCTAGATATGTGAACGTGTACGATGTGATGTCTCCATCATCCTTCAAGGGATAAATGTTAGAGAAATATTGAAATCTAGCTCTACTATAATATTCTCTTGATTAATTTGAATTTTTCAAATGAATGTTCTAGTGTTCATCTTCTTAAATATTTCATTCAGTGTCATAAGCACAAAAAAATTTCGTTTCCTCATATATATATATATATATATATATATATATATATATATATATATATATATATATATGGCGAAACAACGTTGGTCGGGACAGCTAGTATATATATAAATAGAAAATATTTTTATGAGTTCTCCGCAAAGAGTAGGCCAACTATAATTTAGACGTAACCAATTTGTTAACCTGGTCTATATTTCGATTATCATTATAATCTTCATCAGGACTCTATAAAATAACAGATGTCAATAAAATGTCATGACCAAAAATTCTTACATGTTAACAAGGCTAACTTACGTCTTGTAAGGCTAAGTAGGTTAACTGTTGGACCAACACCATGAGCAGCAATGTATCTAGTATGAAATTGAAGTCTCTAGTTGAAAAATACATGATGCTATACAGAAACTGTATGTTGTCAATACTAATGAAATATATAAATTGCGTTAAGTTAGGTTATCGCATATATATATATATATATATATATATATATATATATATATATATATATATATATATATATATATATATATATATATATATATGTGTGTGTGTGTGTGTGTGTGTGTGTATTTTATTTTCCATTTCTGAATTTCCTTCTATTATTCCCTTTGATTAATACGGTTTCACTGAAAACAGCAGCTTTCTCAGAACTCTCTACGTCATTTCTTATGATACTTGTGAAACTCAGTATTTCATTTATCCATTATGTATTTTTCTGTAATTGGGTAGTTACATGTTGGAAAGAAATGTTCATTATTCTCATTATTCCATTTAATTATAAATAGGTCGCACAAGAAAGCAACCGTTGACTTGTGTTTCAACCTTTGGAACTCATCAGAACACACTTTGTTGCATAAACTTAGATATAAAAGAAACAAGCAGAGCTCAGAAAAACAAAGCTTTCATTCACCGCTTCCGCCTGAAAGACTCCAAACTGAGAAATAAGATCGTGATTTCTATATAGTAGCTAATACACAATCTTTTACAAAATCCCAAATACACGTCTTTATGTTATATATGATTATATGAAATAGGTTAAATTTTCCGAAAGTTATAATAGTTTCATTTGAAACACGTGGATGCAATTTCATGGAAATTATTTGCTTTAGTTGTAATAGTGCGCTGTTGTTACAACAGAAAGCAAGTTAAAACTATAGACAAAAGGTTAGAGGAATGGGCTCGAAGCCTAGCTTTCGAATCGCTAAAGTATCTTTCAAAGTATTGTGAATTGCTGTAATTTTTGAAAAGAAATCGATCATAAATTGATTGGGCCGACACTTGATGAAAATCTAAATACATAATTTGAATAAAATTAAGTAGTTTTCTGATTTTTACTAAAATCAATTCAAAAACATGACAATATTGTTTCGCCAACACAGTGGCTTGATCAGATGTTGATGACAAACTGAGCTATTACATTGAATATCTGAACACTAAAAATGCTTTCAAAAATAAAATCGATTCTACGGATGCAACACATCTTCTAGAAGAGAAACATGGCTTCTCTTATAATAATTGCAATATTGCATATGGAACGTAAAGGTTATAAACTAACCCTGTCAATAGCCATGGACATTAATAAGAGGAATAAATCAAATAATTTATTAAATCATTTAGATTTAATCATTCTCCTTCATTAAATTTACTCCAGTGAAAGGCAATCGAAGAAAAGTATTCTATGGTAATCCCCCACAATTCAGAAGAAGTATGTTCTATAGTCATTCCCCGACAAAATGAGAACCGTGTTCTATGGTCATTTCCACACACTTAAATAAAAGCAGTCCGCAATGTAATAGCTCAGTTTATCATCAACATCTAATGAAGCCACTGTGTTGGCGAAACAATATTGTCATATCTTTGAATTAATTATAGTGAAAATCAGAACACTACTTACGTTATTTAAATTAAGATATCGATAGTTATTGAATAATTGTCACATGGAGCCAGATGAACTATTTTCCTGAATAAGCGGTCCTTAAGTGGAAAAATTTGTGTGCGAAGGTAATAGTGTTTATCAAAAACGAAGCAGAGTAGTACGAGTGTTTCTCTCATAGACTGTACAAGTATGGTGATCTAATCTTTCGCAAATGTGTATGGAAACCTTCATTTGGAAAGTCCCCAAAAAATATTATATTTCAATCCAAACCAATCAGACAAAGAATGTTCGAGTTTTGAAATATTTATTTATTACAGATGCTGTTTCCACCCATCGTGATTTTTGATATTTTACGTGTTTGGAATTAACTTACCGAGAGCTGTAGAATGTAGGATCCATACATTTAAATCAGAATATTTGCAAGATTTTCACGTCGAAGGTGACATTTATACTTTCATATAAATAACTGAGGGAAGCAACTCAATAGTCGATGTATATATCTTCGTAATAAGTTTTGAAACGCGATAACAAAGGATGAAACCGAAGATAATTCATATTTATGATTTCAGGTGGCTTATTAAAGTTTACGATCTATCTCAGAAGGTTTGGCGAAAAACTGGACACATTTCCATTTGTGAAATGTAATTGACTGTTTAATTTATAGCATCGGTAAACGTCATTCTTCTGAACACGTTGAGAGTGCTGAATTGTAGGTGCTTTGGTATTGAGAGTATTAGTAACACAATTTTGGGTTTCCAAGAACTACTACAAATATTAGGGAATCGCCAGATGTCTAAGCTGAACCGCATTCATATAAGTCGTCATAAATAAAGTAACAACTAGTTATGGCACTATTCTTGGATTATATTACTTTGTATGAGAAAATTTACACCCTTCAAAGCAGACGGATAGTAAGCACTGACGCTTTCTCGGATTGATTCAGAAATCGGAATTCATTGAACAGAATTCAATCATATGTGTTCATCATTCTGGCGGATCTTACACTTTTTAGTGAACCGAACATCCAATACATGTCTTAAGTTAGCTGTCATTGTCAACTTGGTTCCATCCAAATGCTGACTTGCCATCCAACTGAATTTGAAAGATTTATATATATATATGAGTTATGCCCCAAATTACTGAAATACGCTTTCAGTTTTCGAATGAAAATTGAGCTAAGAAAAATATAATAACGAGAGAATATTAGTGGTTGTATTATCACAATAGAAATGTAATTGATGTGCAAGTTATCATATTTTTTGGATGTTCGTATAAAACATTCACGTTTAGGTTTCTCAACTTTTCAATAGCATTTAGAAATGCTGTAAAGCCTCGAAAGCACGATGAGTCACCAGCAAATAATGGGTGATTTTTTAAGCGTAGTTTTTTTTAAATCGAATAAAACACTCAATTTTGATCATATATTCAAAATTGTTATTGAAATTGATAACTTGGCGACCTTTGCCATTCACAATTTGAGGATAACTTCAAGTAAATGTTGTCCCCGGCTTCGTATCAAAAGGTCTATTCCGAAGGTCCAATTTTGCATCACTTTTTCGAGCATTTCGGTCTGTATTCCACGAATTACGCATGTTATGTTAACATAAACCCCGAAAGACAAACCACACCAAACTGTCGTTTTTTCGGGATGCATCGGTAATTATCGTATGGCATGTGGCTGTTCAACACTCCAGATGCGACAGTTTTGTTTATTTACATATCCGTTAACCCAGAAATAAGCCTCAACGCTGAACACAATTTTTCGATAAAACAGCGGATTTTCATTAAGCTGTTCCAAGGCCCATTCACCAAAAATTAGATGTTGTGGTAGGTCATTAGACGTCAATTCTTGTAGAAGTTGAATTTTATATGCTTTTAAATCCAAATCAACACGTAAAATTTTCCATGTGGTTGAGTAACACATGCCAATTGCTGAGAACGGGGACGAATTGACATTTCACGATCCTCATTAACACTATACGTTACGGCTGCAATATTCTCTTCAGTTCGCACTGTACAGTGTACACATGCAAGACAATGGTTTAATGTCCAACAAAGTAAACTTTGTGAGAACTTTGGTGATAACAGCACGAATTGTTGATTCACCAAGTCGATTATGACGACCGTAATATGGTCGTAACAAACGATAGACATTTTTCACAGAGCATGAATTTTGATAGTGAATTTTAACAATTTGCAATCGTTGCTCGTTTGTAAGTCTTTCCGCGAAGAAATGGCAGAGTATACTGAAAACTTCCCACTTTGATAGATGACGTTTGGATGCCATTACCAACCAGTGTTGCCAACCTGAAAAACATAACTCTCAAAAAATCACCCGCTACATATTAATAGTGGCTTTCAAGCTTTGTGTCAATTCTCTATGTCTTCACACGAGGATTTGAAATTCTCAAAAGTAATTTCAAGTGAGTGTAAATTCCATGAAAATTCAGCTTTCACCATTCTGGTTAGTCAGTCTTTCAACTGATAGGTCAACCGGGTCCCAATTTACAGTTTTTCCTACGCAACACCTCGTCTGATTCATCCATTGGATGAGCAACAAAAATACCAAGAGCAATTTCCTTGAAAATGTTTTTCTGGGACCTATGTAAGTCTTATTGAATTTATTACAGAGAGAAATGTTTGAATTTGAGTTTAATAGAAGTGATCGTAAAAAACCGGAAGTTCCTAAAAACGCTGTGAGCCCAGCCGAGCTCCTAATTTTATAATTTATTAAGTCCCCTGCTCGCTAGGCAACTGATTTTTAATTGAACGTGAAAAGTTTTCAAAAGGTTGCACTAAATGTCCCCGACAGTTTCACGATCGCAAAACTATAAATTTGTAGGGACGAACGTTCTAATAGCCACTTTGGAAATATTACTTTGATAGCGACGGCTTTATGGATCTCCGGGCAATATTATTGTTTCGCCTGGTATCCTTCGTCCACAAACAAACACAATCAATCCCGGGATTAACTCAATAGGACTTGCCCAGACGATAAAACGCCAGTGGAAATGCTCTGTCGTCCTAATACAACATACGAGCGAAATCAAGCGCATGTGTGTGTGAACCTGGCAATTTGATTAATTTCCGTTTGCAACTCCCTTACTGCTCTCATTATATTCCATAATTCATTCAAAATTACTACCGATATAAAAATAATCTGAAAAAGTTTCGTAAGTTGATTCAAGCATGAAATAAAATGCCTATAGCAATGCCTACATTTCTGGATGAAAATAGAAATTTACACAGGAAACAAAGATGAATAGTAATCCTAGTACAGGATATATTCGCTTGAAATTCCCAATTTACACACCTATAACCCAACCTGAGGCCCAGTTAGAATCCATCAAGGCATACCAGGATTACTCAATCCTGGCTAATACTAGAAACAGCAAATTTTACAATACAATATGCTATCCTACTCAGAATTCACAGTCAAAACCTCTCAGTATCAAAACACACAGCACAATACAGGGGTCAAGTCATAATTATAAAGCGTTGTATAAATGCATATATAACGTTGTACAAGTTATGTAGTAACGATATGAATGCATCTTTCAAACAAGAAAGTTTTACACTTGTTATGCAAGCTGAATTCTCAATCTATGCAACCCAATGTGAACATGACTAATTCAAAATAGTACTAACTCAAAATTCGTTTGAAATGGGTGATTTTTTAAGAGTTAAGTTTTTCAGGTTGGCAGCACTGGTTGGTAATGGCACCCAAACGTCATCCGTCAAAGTGGAAAGTTTTCAGTATACTCCGCCATTTACTCGTTGAGAGACTCACAAACGAGCAGCGATTGCAAATTGTTGAAATTTATTATCAAAATTCGTGCCCTAAGAAAAATAACACCCGTAGCGTACAGTGTTAATCAGGATCGTGAAATGTCAATTCGTCGCCGTTTTTAGCATGTGGGCATTGTTACTCAACCACAAAAAAATTTTACGTGTTGATTTGGGTTTGAAAGCCGATAAAATTCAAGTTCTGCAAGAATTGAAGCCGAATGACCTACCACAACGCCTAATTTTTGGTGAATGGGCCTTAGAACAGCTTAATGAAAATCCGATGTTTTATCGAAAAATTGTGTTCAGCGATGAGGCTCATTTCTGGGTCAACAGATATGTAAGTAAACAAAACTGTCGCATCTGGAGTGATGAAAAGCCACATGCCATAAAGAATTACCGATGCATCTCGAAAAAACGACGTTTGTTGTGGTTTATGGGCTGGTGGCATCATCGGTCCATTTTTCTTCAAAGACGACCGTGAAAGAAACGTTACCGTCAACGGCGAACGATATTGAGCTATGATACGCAACTTTTTTTTGCCCCAGTTTTCCGAGTTGAACTTGGTTGACATGTAATTTCATCAAGAAAGTGCCGCTTGCCACACAGCTCGTGAAACAATGGACATGTTGAAGGATAAATTTGGTGAGCACCTTATCTCTCGAAATGGCCCTGTGGGCTGGCCGCCAAGATCACGCGGTTTGACGCCTCTGAATTTTTTCTTGTGGGGTTATGTAAAATCTTTAATGTATGTGGACAAGCCGAGCACGATTGAAGCCTTACAGGATAACACATAACACTACGCGTGTTATGTTATCCTGTAAAGCTTCAATCGTGATCGGCTTGTCCACATACACTAAAGACTTTACATAACCTCACAATACATAATCCAGAGGCGTCAAATTCTCGGGATAGAGGCCGAAATGCTCGAAAAAGTGACGCAAAATTGGACCTTTCGAATGGACCATTTGTTACGGAGCCGTGGACAACATTTACATGAACTTAGCTTGAAAATGTGAATGGGAATGGCCAAGTTATCAGTTTCAATAAAAATTTCGAATATATGATGCAAATTGATTGTTTTTTTTCGATTTAAAAAAAAACTATACTAAAAAAATCAACCATTGCAACTCAAATAAGTGAACATCAAAAATTCAAATGTTTTACAACCCTTTAGAGTGTAGGAGGTTACTACTTGAAATTCACAGTTTCATACAACTCGGTGTGAATACTTATTATAGCTCAGTATTGGGGTCCACTAATAATTTTGTTTTACAACTCAGTCTAGAGAATATAAGGAATTTACAATTCATCAACTCGATAGTACAGCGAATAAAGATTCAAAACATATTATTATTTAGTATGCCTATAAATTGTTCAATAGGAAATGAACACTTCCTATGGTAATGGTACAATTGAATCGATTCATCAGAATGTATCGATGATTAATTGGAATTATCAATTGATACAACTCAAAAAGGGAAAATAATAGACATTTACATTTTCTAAAACTGATTGTAATGACTTAAAAATTCTTAATTCATACAACTCCATGTGGAGGCCCGTTTTCGGAATGTACTTTTTCACATGAATACCTAAGAAAGCCTACTGCCGATATTCTCAGTATACACAAGTCAATGAGGAGGGGGTTCACTATTTATACAACTAGAAATGGGTGCTTTATATAACTCAACATGATGTTCAACACTTCACTTACAAATTGATGAAATGCAATGATCCATATACAGGAATTAGCTTGATTAAATAAATTTAGTATTCGAAATTTCCTACATCTCAAATCAAGTTGAATACAAAGTCATACCTCCGAACATCTTAACGAATAAGCTGTGTGTTTAACATTGGGTTAAAGAATTGAAGGTGGAAAATTCATTTCGGACGAGCCCTGGTAAAAGCGAAGAGACTGGCACAATATTCGAGATGAATCAGATGAAAATAAATATTTCTGTTTATTTCCGCCAGATTGTCGTTTTTGCAGAATCGGTTGAGTTATTGTTTTTCACTTATTTTTCGAATCCGTGTTGGATATTTTAGCAGATATCGGAATACGAGCCACGTAGCTTATATTCCCTATATTAAAATGAATAATTCATACGTACAAAACAGCTCGGTATCAATTTTGTCGAAATCGTCGCAGACTGAACGTTTAGTCCTTGTTTTTGTTTAAATTATCATCGAAACATGTATTACCTTTATACCCCAATATGTTATATAATGGCTCTAATCAGAGTATCGTAATTGTTTGCAGTGTTACCGAACTTGCAAAGTTGATGTGCTATGTTTCAATTATTAGAAGGTAAGATGTAATTGAAGTTTGTATCCGAGGTGTTAAATTATACATTTTGTGGAGGTAAAATAAACATAATTTTCAGAACCCTTGCCAAATATTGTTATTGATTTAGCTATTTGAATTTTCGAAAATGAAAATAAAATATGTTTTGGTTCAATTATCCACATCAATAAAAGAAGATATCGTTTCATCTTTTGTTGAAACATGAATGCAAAACATTGAACCAAAAAAACTCATATTTGGCATAATTAAACACCTTTGCAAACATTTTTGAAAATTTTGCAATGCATCTCTGATATGTTTCGGGATATGTTTGATGTTTCTTCATTATATTATCGGACTCTCCATTATTATCTCCATTGCCTGTAGATTCAATTTCAAATTCTGAAACACACTATGATTAATTCAAAATTAAAATGGTGAAATTAAACGGATTGAACTGAAAAAGAAAAAAAATATCCTAAAACATAAATATGAATTAAACAAAATAAAATAAAAATAGATTTAAAACCTTATATACCGCTTAATTATAAAATAAGCGGTTTAAAAGGACACCTTTCATCTCAGATGATCAGTTTTCACTCGAGAACGGTTAGAGATACATTACTAATCGAAACGTCGTGTGAATTCCATTTCTTATTCTCATCTTTCTGTTTTACAATCATTTTATCCGTGATTTTATTTCAATTTAATTTATCTTTATTTTTTATTTTATGTTGTTTGATACACATTTATGTTTCAGGACATTATCAATCTTGTTCAGTTTAATCCGTTCAATTTCAGCTTTTTAATTTTTAATTAATCATAGTTTGTTCCAGAATTTGAAATTAAATCTAGAGTATACTGAATAAAAACAAAAACACACGGCTTGGTTTCACAAAATTTATGATAAATACTTGACAATTGTTCCGGAGTGTAACCCCATTTTCAAAAATTAAAATCAGTTTAACTTCTGTCAAGTATTGTCAAAAGAATTGTCAAGAAACAATTGTCAAGTATTTATTATAAATTTTGTTAATCCAAGCCAAGTGTTTTTGTTTTTATTAAATATATTAAATAATGTTTCACCAAGAGATCGGCGAACTGAATGTTCAACTTTATTAAATCTATAGGCAATGGAAGTCCGACAAAATAATGAAGAATCTACATTGACAAGCACCCTCAAACTTGTTCGAAGTTGATATGTTGTTCCGTTATAAAGAGTTGAATACAGTTTATATAAAAAGTGACAATCTACCTACTCATTCATAAGACTAATTGAAACATGCAGTTGAAAACTGGAAGCCCAAATTCTAAGGTAACTTCTTCAACATGATTGTATTATCGGTGAAATATTTGTTTTTCATATAAAATAGCACGGATAGGAAAAAACTTATGAAAGAATTTGAGACACTAATTTCAAACATAGAATATTACAGCCAACATAATGAATACTGATGAAAAACAATGAATTATTGTTACTCTTTCTCTATCAGTTGTTTAAACTCTTGGTAATGAGTAGCAATATAATGATGACCAGATAATGTATTAGCAAATCTTAAATGTGACTCAAAATAGGTCAAAAAATTAAGGAAACCAGAAGAATTGCTGGAATTGATACAAGCCTCTTTGAGAGTTCGGCATCGATGTCTTCATTCAGGAATTTGATCGCTGAACCTTTTATAGAATGGAAAAACAGAAAGACCTGAAAAATACTAAGAAACTAAAATTGTATTTTGTACTGAAAACTGATTTTGTAAAAGTACTTGAGTAACATTGTACGCAACGAATATCCATACAGCTTTCAACAGTTTATCTTGTAGTGTCAGGTACTTGGAGGAAGAGGCCCAGGACAAAGGAGAGTTCATAAAGTCACAATCTGGGAAAACTTTCTGAAAAAGCAGTCATCAAGATCAGATAGTCAGTCTTTGCCAGTTGGCAATATTCGAGCCAAGAAAATAACTTAGGAATAATGTATTCAGAATGGAAACAGATGGCGTTCAGTGTGTGATTTTTCAAAACTTTTACATTATTAACAAAACTATTCTTGCATTATTGGCTTCAAATTCTTTACCTGGTGATAAACTAATGTGTTTATATACCAAATATAAACGTAGAAGTTGCAATGTTTCATTCGAATTCGATGAATTCGAATTCGAATCTTTGATCGTCAATATAAAAAACTTAGTGACCGTTGGAGCATTTCAAACAGAAAATATCGAAAAGCTACTGCGTACACAATCAATTACTGCACAATCAGCTTTGAAAATGATAAAACTTTATTTTTCTTCGAATATACTGCAATGTACGGAATATTTCATGAATGATTCAGTGCTCTAAATTTTGAAGTATGAAAGAAAGGAAATCGATACAGCCCAACATTTGAATTCCATTCGAATATCGTCTATTCACATTTGAAATATATCTCGAATCTACAAAATACACATAAAAGGAAGATTTAATATTGACCAGAATGGACTGTCGGCTACACAATGAGTAGAGTCACACGTACTGTATGCAATGAGGCAGACAAATATTTGCATTTGAACTCCAACACAAATATTTGTGTGATATAAAAAGCGTCAAATTATTCTGCTACCAAAATAAGTTGTTCATACATTATCGAGCCGCTTGCTTAGTTGCTCGAAATAATAAAGGCTTTTGGATGCAAATTTCATTACTGAAATACTAGTGATGATGTCATCTAACAGCTTCGCATGCACTTTAAATAAAGCATTAGGGTAACAATAAATTCCGTTTCCAATTTGCGATGGAGACTAAGAAAATATAGAAAGATCCAATAATCAATTTGTTTCGTTGTGGATCCAATCATAATATATTTCTAACCCATGAATCAGATCGAGCAGATATCATTTTCATTTACTCTGCATTTTTTTCTGTGGATATTATATATGAGTTGTTTTGTTTGTATTTCATTCGTCCACCACTTGTTACAGATTTTATGTGAACAACAAGGTTATAAATAAGATTTTATTGCTGAAATGATGTAAATGAATGTCAGCAAAGGACTGATTTCCAGATTCATTAATAATAATAATAATAATAATAATAATAATAATAATAATAATAATGTTTATTGTGAATAATTCCTACATTCATAATTATCACAAAAGGGATCGGTTCAGTTTCCTGATCTTCCACCTACCCTTGTACAACTAAATTAACTGACCACATATTTACAAACTCACTGAGAAATTTCATCTTTTAAGGGTAACTTTTTAATCCTTATTTTGAATGAATATGGCGTCATGCACCACATGTCCAGGATCTTATTCATAAAATGAGGTGCAGTATATAAAAGACAGCCTTCAAACTTTGAAGTGTGATGAAGAGGCAATGTGAATGTATCGTGTCTCATACATGTACCTCTTTCAATGGATCTCCTCACTAAGCACTTGTATAAATTTTGGGGAATGCCAGATGTTAGCAGTTTATAAAGAAACACATAATAAAGATATAAAACCTGATTTTCTATTTTCAAAATGAAAAGTCGTTTGTAGTGAGGTGTCATATGAGCTCTCCTATTGATACAGTATGAAAATCTAATACAACTATTCTGTAGTTTGTTTTTGCTGAAATTAGTTAAATGATAGAAATGAACTGAACTACAATACTCAATTTTGGGCATAATCAATGTAGTAATGAGTTTATATTTCAATTCTGATGGCATTATGTATTTCAATTTACATATTGATTTCAGTTTCATGTAAGAGTGTTGACAGATCATTCACATGTGAATTGAAATCGAGATTTTCATCAATTATAAGTCCTAAATTTTTTGATTTTGTTTTGAACTCTATGATTTCGCCGTTAAGGTACAGTTTTCTTTTCAATGCTTCATGTCGTAGCCTTTTTGAGCCTATTAATATAGCTGCACTTTTAGAAGGATTAAGTGTGAGTCCATAATCACCACACCATTTGCCAAGTCGCTTTAAGTCATCGTTTATTCCATCATAAGTTTCCGAAACCTTCCCCTCATCCAAAGTGTGCCACAATTGAATATCATCACAGTAAAGATGACTGGAACAACACTTCAAGACAGAGGACAGCTCAAAGACAAAAATATTGAAAAGATGTTCGAAAAAACGAAATACATTTTTGTATTTCGTTACTTCTCAGATTCAGGTATATATATATATATATATATATATATATATATATATATATATATATATATATATATATATATATATATATATATATACCTCAAACAGGCAATAAATGAATTTCAAGAAATATATATATGTATATATATATATATATATATATATATATATATATATATATATATATATATATATATATATATATATATATATATATATATATATATTGTTTCCCATAAGGAGAGCGATTGAACCTGAATTCGCAATTCTTAGGACTTTTGCTTCATCTTTTTTGCCTTCAAAAAACGCTTCATCCTCTCTGAATGCTCTTTCTTCCGTTCATGTATCCATTTTATTCCAGGTTGGCGATTTGATTTTCGCTCAAACATCACATGTGCGATTTTATAGCGACACTCTCTCTTAGCGAGATCTTTTATATTGATCTGTTGTAGATCTTTTTGGGCCTCTTCAGCCAATCTGTTCCGCATTTACTCTTCATAATTATATCGAGTAGTTTCTTCGATATTCTGGACTGTTCCATTCTGTAGACATGTGCATAGAACTTTGCTCGTCGTTTTTTGATTTCTGCCGTTATTGGTCTAAATAACTGTAAACTGAAAACTGAAAAATAACTGTATGCCGTATTTGTCTTTTGATAAAGTTCATTCTGAGGTCGTTTCTTCCAAATGCCGTTTCTATTTATTGGCCCGTAAATATTTCTGAGAATTTCTCGTTCTTGTTCTTCTATTTCTCTAATTCTTGAATGATCGTCAGTTATCATTGTTTGAGCTGCGTAGATTGCTTCTGGAAGAATCGTTGTGTTATAAAGCCTCAATTTGGCGCCTCTCGAAATGCACTCTTTGTTATAGTACGCCAATGTTAGCTTGTAGGACCTTTGGAGCTTGGTAATTCTCTGTTCATTAGCGATACGGTTTAAACCTGAGGACTGTATAACTTCTCCGAGGTATTTGAAATGGCCGTCTTGCAGAATTTCATCATGTTTTGTGAAGAGAGAAGATCTATTTTTTGGTTTTCTTTCCATGAATTTGGTTTTATCATAAGAAATTTGTAACCCGGTTTTCTGGGCAATTTCATGTAGTTTTTCTACGGCGAGAATGGCTTCAGTTCTGTGAGCTGAGATGAATATATATATATATATATATATATATATATATATATATATATATATATATATATATATATATATATAGTTCAAAGATTCACAGGTAATTCAATACTCGTAAATACTGAGACTCTTAATCGAAATATCGAAATATTTCAAATAAAACTCTCAGGGAGCTGTCTACACAAATGTTGTCAACGAGAACGAACCCATCACTTTCGAGAGTGAATATTAAGAGCGTTTCGAAAAATTCATCGATCTTGTTGAATGATAATAGGATACAATTGTTTCATCATTATTATGAATCATCAGTCCATATTTAATCTATCAATCAAGAATCGATGACTTTCAAAACGAACATAGGTCCCATACCAAATTAAGAGAAGTTCTAGAGAGTGAAATACTCACGTAGGCTCCCTCTATCGGCGAAAGGACGTATAAACACTCCCTCTCGTTCAAGTTTCCTACTCATGACAACAAGAGTGCGAGTGGAAGGCTTTGTAGATATTTCATTCGAACACAACAGAAAATTGTCTGAAATGTGTACGAATGATCCCATGCCTAATCGCTCCAGATCACGCCCAGGCGGGCAAAAGTGTAGCTAGTTCAGAAATCAAGTACGAAAATGATGCCTGAAACTTGACGGTATTATGTTTTGGTATATCTATCAACATTTTGTCACGAATGTTGGGAGAATGTAAATTATTTCTGAAAACGATTTTGTCGACCAGGTACTTGGGACAAGATGTTGATGAAATTTTATATAGGTATGACATCAAATTGAATCGGTATTGAAACCTGAAGTCCATTTTTAATATTTCATTGGAATTATATATATATATATATATATATATATATATATATATATATATATATATATATATATATATATATATAGATATATATATATATATATATATATATATATATATAATTCGAGAAATATTATACAGGTATTAAGATAAAAGATAAGAAACTTACGGTATGAACCTGAAATTTTTGTGACAGCCGTTTACATATGTTTCAAGCTTATTGGCTATCGTCAGAACGGCGTAGTTCAAGTTTTAGATGTACAAACTATTGGCCGTTCTGACGATAGCCAATAAGCTTGAAACATATGTAAACGGCTGTCACAAAAATTTCAGGTTCATACCGTAAGTCTCTTATCTTATATATATATATATATATATATATATATATATATATATATATATATATATATACACGATAAATGAGGAGAATTGCCGTATAATATTAATTATTAAAAAATGATGAGTTCTCGGCAAAAGTAGGGCCACTATAATTGATACACAACCAATATATTAACCTTGTCTATATTTTACATTCTTCATCAGGACTCTGAAAAATAAATAAGTGTAAAACAAAGTGTTTTAACCAAAAAATTACATCTTACGGTTAACTAGGCTGAAGATGTAGCCAGACTTTACGCAGCAGTGAAAATAGATGGTAAAACAAATATTAGAACTTACAGAACCAAATTCAGAATTAATTCAATACAGAAGAAAATTCGATAAGCCCAGCTACAATTCCTGAGTTCTGTTTGATGTTTTGCGTTCTTTCACTTGTGTTGACAGTTGACAGAGAGTTTTGCACTTGACACTCTGTGATCCTTAGTGACGTTTGTCTGTGTTTCCTGACAGTTCGGTATCTTTAACATATGATTGTTGTGACACCTGATTTTATTTTATATATTATATATATATATATATATATATATATATATATATATATATATATATATGACTCATATTATCAAAACGTCTTATATTGTAGCAAAAACGTATGCGAGTAGTTTGTAAAAGTTTTTGTGAAAACAGGGAAAATATGAGGCATTAGCATAATCACACCGTGCTAGCATTAAGGAGTTCATCAGAGTTGATTTTGATTTCTTGCCTAAGATATATTCAAGCGGCGAAAGAGTTCTTAGTTTACGATATACTGTTTCTAATTGTATTTTTATATACTTTTGAAATGTTAATCTTTAATCCATTAACAGACCGAGATTTTTAACTGCAGTTACAGGTTTCATTATTTGTCCGGTTAGAACTATATCAGATATGAGAGAGAATTCATTGAGAATTGTGGAGGAACCACTTAAGATAAGTTGTGTTTTTTTACATTAAATATCAAACCATAATTTTCGGAGAAAATATTGATTCTTTCAAGATCCTTATTCAATGATTTGCTTATGTTTGTATCATGAGAGCAGAATCTGTGAATTAACTGTGTATCATCGCGTGAGAGTGCATAATTCCTTCAAGAAACAAGCATAGAAAATCGAAGGTGTATATAAGGTACAATATCAGACCTAGAATGGTGTCCTTTGGGATACCCCTTGTCATATTGGTGAAGTGTAAATATTTATTTTCATTTCTAAAGTGCAACTCTACTCTTTGAGGTCTATTTAAAAGGAAGCTTCTGAACCACTTCCAGCTTCGAAGTAGAGATAGCTTATTATGGCGAACAACAGCCCATGAACGATGCTATCAAACGCTTTGTTTTCATCTAGTAAGAATAGGTTGGTGATTAAACTTTCATCCCAGTTATTCAAACTCGTGTCTGTCACTTCTGTTAATACTTTACAAGTACTTAACCGTGATCTGAAACCTGATTGTCGTATATTTAACATTTGATATGCATTAAAGTCATCTACTCGCTCTATGGACAATTTTTCAATAATTTTTTATACATTTGAAAGAATTGCTATTGGTCTGAATTCAGATACGGTTTTAGGACTTTTACTTTTAGGTAAAGGATACATTTTCGACTGCTTCCATATTTTGGGAAAGTTGAGCTTGCCAATGAAAAGTTGATTAAATGGTAAAAGCTTCAAGACATTTCGGAAAACATAACTTCAGCATATTCATAGAAATTTCATCGGACTTACAGCATTCGTTTTTAATCCACTTGTGTCGAGTAAAATTTATTGGTATCTTTTGCAATTGATTCGTATGGACAACAATTTATGAAATAATTATTCAAGGTATCAGGAGAAGGATAGCCGTAAATCACTTCCGATTTCCTTTCATACATGTCACATTTCTTCAAGCAATTCCAAATATTAATATTGTTCTCATGTTGAAGATGATGTTTGATAAAATAACTTTTTTTTTGGTCTTATTGCTCGCTTAAGTTAGTTACGGGAATTATAAAATTTTGTTCTATAAAAGATATAATAGGCTCACGTTCACTGAAGTAATGAACCAAAATGCATGACGGAGAAACAACGCACCAGATTTTACTCGTCCATAGAGCGTCTGCGCACCCGCAAGTCATAAACGTCATGTCGGTGACGCGAACTCATAAGATTTTCCCCTGCCAAAAATATGCCGAACAAGGCTATATAAGTTTCCTCTTCGAAAATTCACTCTGATAGTAAGACGATGAAATTGGAATGCAATGATGCTTCTAAAACTCAATTGCAAGCTAACAAATTCATATTCTACGCATTTGAATAGGCTCATAAGTCGAACAAAGATCAGAAGTTCAATCAATGATTCTAACAAATAGCTTGGCGAATATTATCGAATGAGGTACGATAATATACTATGCGAAGAGAAATTCTATTAACTCCGTTATAAAGTGATGTTAAGGAATAAATTGTAGTAATTTCAATTTCTAACTTAGAATCTGATCGCTCATACAGGAAATTGATATTAAGTTACTTTCTCTCCGGTACTGAAGATCGGACTGATAATGTAGCGTGTATAATGAGAACAGTCCTCAGAGATCTTGCAAAATTAATTTGAGGTATAAAGTCGGCTAAAAATAACGTTTTTAAGTATATTTACGTTAATCTGCATGTGGAATCTACCAACGTCTACATGAAATGCATTGCAAAACCAGAATGGACGTCGTTATAATATAATATGAATATCAGGACCGGTGGATCAACGTACGTAGAAACGTAGACATGATTACAATAGTATAATGAGTCAAGTGGATTGATTCTTTGTTTGCAGACATGGAACGTCGGAAGGTTGAGACATTAATCGGTTAATCTATTTAAATAAATCAGCCACATCTCATTTTAATGCAAACCCGAGTAAAAATCCAGCAGACAAAAGAATCGGATGTCGTATACCAGTCCAGTTATTTTCAAAAGAACAAAAGAATTGAATTTTGATATTTGCAGTAGTCTGTCGAGGTTAACTTAAGTAACGGGTACGTATATTCTTGCATGTTATGCTCAAGACAATGATTGAACCACTGGGTGCACATGCATGATGACCGAATAACCATAGGAATGTGGACGGATTCAACTAATACTTAAATTTATAGTAAAGTAAATGTTTATTAGCGCTAACCACACACGTACGGATCATATTATTCATATGAAGAAATATTTATATGTAAATTTGGAATCGAAATTACATCACAAAAGTTTTCAACCTCGACTGGGATACGAACCCAGGTCTCTCAGGTTTACGCCCTGTTGCTTTAACCAACTAAGCTACCGAGGTCTACACTTCGGGATGCAATTTCGACTATATCTAATACTCTTTTATTCGTAAGCCAGTAGTCGACGCTCGGGTTGTCTTTTCAAACCGCAACGAAAGTGAGTAACACCTTCCCATCCTCCCAGATGTATTTTTAATTTTTCGTTATTGAACATGAGATTAAAGTAAAGTAAATATTTATTCGCGCTAACCACACACGTACGGATCATATTATTCATATGAAGAAATATTTATATGTAAATTTGGAATCGAAATTACATCACAAAAGTGAATGCTCTAGTGTTCATTCTCTTAAATATTTTATTCAGTGCCATAAGCACAAAAATTTCATTTCCTTAAAAATATCGCCGAATAGGTCCCTGAAATACGGGAATAAACGCGAGCGTACTGCTAACGTAACCAATTGACATTTGAAAACATCGTATGATGATATTTGTCGAATAAACATTGCAATTTAGTAGATACCTACGGGTATAGAAGATATGGGAAATTTCGATGCTTGGTGTGTCTATAATCTGAGAGGTGTTTTTTACTGATTCCTATAGATGGAATTGTGGAGTATTCATTACTCTACAGTCTTCCACTTAGAGTCACAAGAAGATGCTTGGGGGTTGAAATCGTTGCCTCACTTCGATGGACGTGGTGCGACTGACGAGTCCCTTGCAGAACGAAACAAATGTCGCGCGCTCCCATCAGGTTTGGCATCGATTTCAATATTTCTCTAATATTTATCCCTTGAAGGATAATGGAGACATCACATGGTACACGTTCACATATCTAGCTCTACTATAACATTCTCTTGGTTAATTTGAATTTTTCAAATGAATGCTCAAGTGTTCATTTTCTTATATATATATATATATATATATATATATATATATATATATATATATATATATATATATATATATATATATATATATATATATATATATATATATATATATATATATATATATACAGTGAAGAAAAATTAGAATTTTGAAAAAAGTACAAAACCTATATAAGCGATATATAAATGTGGAAGTCGTTGCTTCTATCAATTTTTCAAGATTATTCGTTTTAAACTTGAATCGTTTCTAAATGTATATTTTCTTCAGTAACCGAGAAGTAATTTTCCGAATCTGCGAAATTGATAAATAACTACTGAGGAAATCCGGTACTCAATTCCTATTCTTCGTACTGTTGTTATCGTGAATTTCCTTGCGCACTGTGTATTCTACGGCAGCGTTATTGTATTCAAAAAGCCATTATTGAAGTACTGCATGGGAAGGTTACAAGTATGATATATACAAGCGGAGAAAGTTAGTAGGAAGCGGGAGGGACCTTCGGAAGCCGGGTTACGGAGTTTCCTTTTGAATAAAGCCATTCGTTTTGAATCGTTAAAATTTCCCGTTAGAGTCATCGAACGGGTTTTGAAGAGCTCTAAATGTCATCCCCGAATTCAGCCCTATGGCTAATAAATTAGATGCAGTTCACCTCCTCATATACAAGTTCCCATAAAGATAAAGCGGCGAAAGAGATTATCGTTTGCGCTAGATCTTTTTACTACGCAGTAAACAAGACTTTATTTTATGTAAAGGCGAAAATACTTCGACTTGGATTGGCAACCTTCCGAGGCACACTAACCCTTAATTGCAATTTTATTATTCAATGCGGCTAACAAGTTCTCAATAGGTATTAAAGGAGCGTAGAGCGTTATGATATCAACTAAATGACGCCGATGACGTAAATCGCGTTCTAACAGTAGGTAACTTCGGAATCGGTAGAGTAGGCCGAATTGTTTTCATGAATTATTCATTTTGGTTTCTTGAACTACAGTAATGAACTTTTTTCCAGATCCAATGCATCGATATAATATATATATATATATATATATATATATATATATATATATATATATATATATATATATATATATATATATATATATATATATATATATATATATATATATATATATATATATATATATATATATATATATATATATAAATATCGTGAATTCTTTCGGAAAGCGGTGTGTGGAAAAATGAAAACTCTTACGTTCTCGTTAAACTCTTCCCTTACATACTTCTTATGATTCGGCAATAGATGTTACTAAGTTGGCCCGTATCAGTTTTATAGTTGACGCAATTTTTGTTTTTCGCTATATGACACATTTCCAGAAAAAGTCTTGTTTTATAATTGCTGTGTTGGTCAATAATTCTCACATCGTTGAAGTCGAATATATGTCCTGTATCACTATGGTGTTGCACCACTGCACACGAATTTTTACCTAAACGGCAATCGCTCTTATGTTGTGTAATGCGTTGTTTCAGCCATTGATTAATTTGTCCGATATAGGTGCCTCTGCACTGCGAGCAGGGAATTTCATCAAATTATCAATTTGATGAAATTGAATTGAATTGAACACCAACTCAGCAATTATAAAACAAGACCTTTTATGGAAATGTGTCATATAGCGAAAAACAAAAATTGTGTCAACTATGAAACTGATACGGGCCAACTTAGTACCATCTATTGCTCTTAAAAAGTATGTAATACATCCTCACTCTACCATCACTCAGTCGTGCGGTACCCGCAGTGTTTCTTTGTAGTATTTTAAATTGTATGTTAAGTATCTGTAACAAGCTACTGAACAGTAACAGAAACGTTGATTTTTTTAGTGATGATCCCAGAACCTTTAAGGCAGGTGTGGTAAATTCGTTATAAATTTGTTTCTTTTTATATAGCAATTTTTATGATTTCTATATGAGGTATTCGTATGTATGTATATGTTTAGTTTTAGTTTCATTAGTTGATGTTTATGGTAGTGATCTATGTTTTGGTTTATTACTAATCTGTCTTATATGTAAGTATTGTATGGGTGTTTATAAAACATGCAAAATAAATAAACAAATGAATAAATAAATAAATAAATAAATAAATTAATAAATGAATAAATAAATAAATAAATAAATAAATAAATAAATAAATAAATAAATAAATAAATAAATAAATAAATAAATAAATAAATAAATAAATAAATAAATAAATAAATAAATAAATAAATAAATAAATAAATAAATAAATAAATAAATAAATAAATAAATAAATAAATAAATAAATAAATAAATAAATAAATAAATAAATAAATAAATAAATAAATAAATAAATAAATAAATAAATAAATAAATAAATAAATAAATAAATAAATAAATAAATAAATAAATAAATAAATAAATAAATAAATAAATAAATAAATAAATAAATAAATAAATAAATAAATAAATAAATAAATAAATAAATAAATAAATAAATAAATAAATAAATAAATATGATAAATAAATAAATAAATAAATAAATGAATAAATAAATAAATAAATAAATAATAAATAAATAAATAAATAAATAAATAAATAAATAAATAAATAAATAAATAAATAAATAAATAAATAAATAAATAAATAAATAAATAAATAAATAAATAAATAAATAAATAAATAAATAAATAAATAAATAAATAAATAAATAAATAAATAAATAAATAAATAAATAAATAAATAAATAAATAAATAAATAAATAAATAAATAAATAAATAAATAAATAAATAAATAAATAAATAAATAAATAAATAAATAAATAAATAAATAAATAAATAAATAAATAAATAAATAAATAAATAAATAAATAAATAAATGAATAAATAAATAAATAAATAAATGAATAAATAAATGAATAAATAAATAGATAAATGAATTAATGAATAAATAAATGAATAAATAAATAAATAAATAAATAAATGAATAAATAAATAAATAAATGAATAAATTGATAAATAAAAAAATGAATAAATAAATAAATAAATAAATAAACTACACTTCTATGTATTCGTTATGTAATGAAACAAACACTTAATCAAATCATTTCTGCACATTGTTTGTAGGTATAAAAATTGATATATTTTGTAAAAAAGCAGAAAGGAAGCTAAGAAACGAAGCTTTGTTAACGAAGAGTATTTTTTCGTTAAGATTTACTGAAATAATTTCGCTGTGCAATTTGAAATTATGCTAAAAAATTTTATTCATGTTTCAGAGCAATTATTGGTATGTTAATATGTTGTATAAGATCGTACTAATGAAAGTAACCGTTTCGAAACAGTATTTTTATTGTTTCAAGAACTCTGCGGGTCTAGTAGTTGGTAAATCAGGCAGGATGATTTAATGAATTTCAGTCTCGGTATATTCGTAATTTTTTCAATTTCGTGCGCTATGCTAATGTACTCGTTTACCGATACTGGAACGAATGCATAAATTAATTTGATAAAGGTAATAAAACAGTTTAATATAAAACCTCATCGAAATGTTTTTCATCGGTATTCATATGAATGATTAATTTTCATCGATTCAACTTACTATAATATTTCGAAGCTATAAAATAAATCATTAATTGCGAAAAATTCACTATGATCTGACTGCAGTAACAATCGACATTCAAATTTCAGATATTTGTATTATTCGTTAAAATTAATTATATGGGATGCTGTCAAAACAATTTCATGGAAAAACGGTATATGAAAAAGATATTGCAATGAAATAACTGGCATCATCCAAATAATACATATCAAACGTTCGACAGAATCCTTTTGTTTGAAAAAGAGTTATTAATTTTTTGATAACGCCTTTCCGTTCTCGCATGCTTCATATTATCTACAATTAGATATATGAACGAAGCTTGAAATCACAAACTACTACTTTCATTAATAGTCCCAAATTATTTTAGTGGATTACTGAAATAATAATAAAATTAATAAAATATAATATACACATATATTTTTTCAGTGTTCAATTGGGAATGCAATCCAGGGCAGAAAAATAAGTTACCTCTTTAGTATTATACAAACTTTCGTAAATGTTTATCTTCTTCTTCAGGGCTAAAATTGTCCAATATCAACAGTTTATATAACGAGGGACTATTGAAAATTTTTCTTGAAATTACTGTGAAATATTTATATATATATACATATAAGGAAATGAAATTTTGTTGTGCTTATGGCACTGAATGAAATATTTAAGAAAATGAACACTAGAACATTCATTTGAAAAATTCAAATTAACCAAGAGAATGTTATAATAGAGCCAGATATGTGAACGAGTACGATGTGATGTCTCCATTATCCTTCAAGGGATAAATGTTAGAGAAATATTGAAATCGCACTTTCATCAGGTGTGGCATCGGTTTCAATATTTCTCTAACATTCATCCCTTGAAGGATAATGGAGACATCACATCGTACACGTTCACATATCTAGATCTACTATAACAATTTCTTGGTTAATTTGAATTTTTCAAACGAATGTTCTAGTGTTCATTTTCTTAAATATTTCATTCGGTGCAATAGGCACAAAATATTTTCGTTTCCTTAAAAATATCGCCGAATAGGCCCTTGAAATACGGAAATAAACTCGAGCATACTACTAACGCAACCTATTGACATTTGAAAACATCATATGATGATATTTGTCGAATAGACATTGCAATTTAGTAGATACCTACGGGTATAGAAGATATGTGAAATTTCGATGCTTGATGTGTCTGTAATCTGAAAGGTGTTTTCTACTGATTCATATAAATGGAATTGTGGAGTATTCATTACTCTACGGTCTTCCACTTGGAATCACAAGAAGATGCTTGGAGGTTGAAATCGTTGCCTCACTTCGATGGACGTGCTGCTACTGACGAGTTCCTTTCAGAACGAAACATATATGTCTCGCACTTCCATCAGGTGTGGCATCGATTTCAATATTTCTCTAACATTTATCCCTTGAAGGATAATGGAGACATCACATCGTACACGTTCACATATCGAGCTCTACTATAACATTCTATTGGTTAATTTGAATTTTTCAACTGAATGTTCTAGTGTTCATTTTCTTATATATATATATATATATATATTTATATATATATATATATATATATATATATATATATATATATATATATATTGATCGTTATTATTTCAACCGTACAATTTATGAAAATTAAATGTTTGGATATCAGGATAGCGGTTTGTGTGAAATACTTTATTTTCCTATACACTCAATATTTCGTCACTATTTCGTGACTTCTTCAGGAGTATCTCCTGAAGAAGTCACGAAATAGTGACGAAATATTGAGTGTATAGGAAAATAAAGTATTTCACACAAACCGCTATCCTGATATCCAAACATTTAATTTTATATATATATATATATATATATATATATATATATATATATATATATATATATATATATATATTCCTATACCCCCAATTTGGTATAGGACCTATGGGCGGTTTGAAAGTCATCGATTATTGACTAATAGATTAAATATGGACTGATGATTCATAATAATGATGAAACAATTGTATCCCATTATCATTCCACAAGATCGATGAATTTTTCGAAACGCTCTTAATATTCACTCCTGAAAGTGATAGGTTCTCGTTGACAACATTTGTGTAGACAGCTCCCCGAGAGTTTTATTTGAAATATTTCGATATTTCGATTAAGAGTCTCAGTGTTTACTATATATATATATATATATATATATATATATATATATATATATATATATATATATATATATATATAAACATATATATATATATATATATTTGTATGTTATTTAAGATTCTGTAGTATACTATTTATAATAATTTTTAAGGGTTTATTGACTCAATATTTTCAGTGGTACTCTTTTCTCTTTACCAAGCTTTCGCAATTTACTTTATTGCTTCTTCAGGGTTCTAACATTTATAAAAAACCTTAATTAATAACTACAAATTCAATATACAATGTTTGCTTACATGAGAGTTGAGGTTACAATCATTAAACTATTTAACAGCATTGCTGTTAAATATTTTATAAACTATTGCTGTTAAATAGTTGATAAAATGCCGATAACCCAACAATCTTTTACTAATATTCACTACCACGGCAACACTCCTCAGTTGATATATATATATATATATATATATATATATATATATATATATATATATATATATATATATATATATATATATATATATATATATATATAAATATATCGTCGTGGAAACCGCAATATGTCGTATGTCCAAAAATCAAAGAAGATATAAAAGATATTCCAATATCAAGCAGATGTCAGATCGACTTACTGCCAGGAAAGGATACTGAGCTTCTGATTGGTTTACTGACCTAATACCTATTGCACGTTGTGCAGATCAACAAGTTGGCCATACTGGTGCAATAAAAGAAAGTCAATTTTTTTGACATACGACATATTGCGGTTTCGATGACGATATATATATGTATATATATTATTATTATTTTATTTCGAAAGTTTTTAGCAATAACAGGCTTTTTTTGATATGAAAAACTTTATTTTTGTTGACGTTTCGTTGTTATATTACAACTTTGTCAAAACTCTAATAATATAACAACGAAACGTCAACAAAAATAAAGTTTTTCATATCAAAAAAAGCCTGTTATTGCTAAAAACTTTCGAAATAAAATATCTTAAACAGGCAATAAATCCATTTCAAGAAATATGTATATATATATATATATATATATATATATATATATATATATATATATATATATATTATTCATTTATATATAAATAAGGAGAAGTTTTTTAATTATGGATATTGGAAAAATTTCCGGTGAAGCTTCGTTGAATATGCTAAAGTATATTAAGTTGAAGGTAAATATAATTTCCTTAATATTCGGCCTCCTCATCAGCGAAGAATGAATTTTCACCGTCCTTTCGCCCTGCTTCTCCTTTATTCAGTAGCGAGCAGCATAAATCTTTCGCGCAAACAGATAATAGGTAATTTTGAGCGATTTATAAAAATAATTAATGTCTTACGCTTCGACGCGTCCATAGATTCTTCTAAAGGGGACACAACGGACTTTATCGAATTTTCAGTTCGGCTCATGGCACCGTGAAAGATTTAGATGGAGTACGATATATCTGAATCCTGCAAGAAAGGTTCATTCAATAATTGAATCTGGTGTTCGGTATCAATTTCCACCTGTTTTTCGCTAAAACTAATCGAATCGAGACATAAGAAACTCGTGACCCAGAAAGTCTTACCAGAAACTGGTTCCTAACTCAGAGAAATAATACATTATTTTAAAACAAATAGATGATATATTAATCTTTGGCGATATGTTCCAGGGAAGTTTTTTTTTTAATTCAGTGGACCTACACCTATTCTATAGTCCCTAACGGCCATTTGGCTTGTAATCAATCTTTATTACCCAGCATATATCATTAATTAATCTATTTGAATCATAGACAAACACAAACACCCATGCCTTCAGCGGGGCTCGAGCCCGAATTCTACCATAGTCGGATTTTTTACCGACTAAGTTACAGAGATCAGCTTTCCGGGAAGTTAATCGCTATAATTAAACGACCTCATTGAAAAACAGGCCAATATTTCGTGGATTAGTTGGATTTATTTACAAATTTGACGTAGATTCAGACTGCTTCATGTTAAATGTTTTATGCTTTCGAACACTTTTTCCATTGAATTGAATTTGAGTCTTGTTTTTCAATTTCTTTATTCATGATACATTTATTATTATTATTATTCATTTTTATTATTATTAATACGGTTGTTCCCCGTGAGGAGAGCGACTGAACTTGAATTCGCAGTTATTAGGTCATTTGCTTCATCTTTTTTGCCTCCCAAAAACGCTTCATCCTTTCTGAATGCTCTTTCTTCCGTTCATTTGTCCATTTTACTCCAGATGACGATTTGAGTTTTGCTCAAACTTCACATGTGCGTTTTTATAGCGACATTCAGTGCGATGATCGAGATTTTTTATATTGATCTGTTGTAGATCCTTTTGGACCTCTTTTAGCCACTCTGTTCCGCATTTACTCTTCATAATTATATGGAGTAGTTTCTTCGGTATTCTGGACTGGTTCATTCTGTAGGCATGTGCATAAAACTTTGCTCGCCGTTTTCTGATTTCTTTCGTTATCGTATTATATTTGTCTTATGATACAGTTCATTAGCGACAAAATGGTCTTTTAATCCAAATGTCGTTTCTATTGATAAATCTTTCTGAGAATTACGATATAATATATGATGTATATATAATATATTCATTATGAAACATATTATTATTAATATATATTCGTGAATCGGAATTTCAATAAAAAATATATCGTTGGACCAACAATACTGAATGATAAACGTGATCAAATCATCCAAAAATTAAATCTAAAGAAAGTTATAGTATACTATTGATATAAATATAAATATAAATATATATATATATATATATATATATATATATATATATAAATATATATATATATATACTATGATTATTATCATAACGATTGTTTTCCATGAGGAGAGCGATTGAACTGGAGTTTGCAATTCTTAGGACTATTGCTTCATCTTTTTCGCCTCCATAAACGGTTCATCCTCTCTGAATGCTCTTTCTGCCGTTCGTCTGTCCATGTTAACACCATATTCTATTTTATTCGATTTGATTTTTGCTCAAACTTCACATGTGCGATTTTATTGCGACATTCAGTGCGATCTTCGAGATTTTTTATAATGATCTGTTGTAGATTTTTTGTGCCCCTTTTAGCCACTCTGTTCAGCATTTACTGTTTCAATTGTATCGATTAGTTTCTTCGCTATTCTGGACTGTTTCATTCAGTAGACATGTGCATAGAACTTTGTTGTTTTCTGATTTCTTCCGTTATCGTATTTGTCTTTTGATAAATTTCATTCTGATATATTTTCATCCAAATGCCGTTTCTATTGATTGGCTCTCAAATCTTCCTAAAAATTTTTCGTTCTTGTTTTTCTGTTTCCCACATTCTGGAATGACCGTCAATAACCATTATTTCAGATGCGTAGATTGCTTCTGGAAGAAACGTTGTGTTATAATGCTTCAATTTGGCGCCTCTCGAAATGCATTTTTGTTATAGTACGTCCATGATAAATTGTAGACCCTTTGGAGCTTGGCATTTGGAATATGAGTTTAATTTTTCAATTTGTTTCTATATGATACATTGATTATTATTATTATTCATTATGATATATATTATTATAATTATACTCGTATATTCGGGAATCGGAATTTTAATAAAAAATATATCGTTGGACCAATACTGAATGATAAACGTAAACCAATTATCCAAGAATTAAATCTGTAAGACGTTTCTATTTTTATACCATATTACTGAAAACAAAAATCCTCTTCTTTAGTGTTCTCATATGTTTTTGACCGCGAAACCTCTTATCTTGTATAAACATGTTATTTCCTTCTATTCTGTAGTCATATTCTGAAATCGGAAATAATTGGAGTAAACCTTAGGATTATTTATTGAAGTGTTTGATCTTGATTGAAACTTCCTATGAGTGTCAATTGGCATTTTCCGTAATGGACCAAAGAAATCCAACTCCTCAATTTGACGAAATATTCAATTCTTAATGAAGTAGAAATGGATCTATGATGTTACAAATTGGCTATTGAAAAATAGTCGCCCATTTCATGTTCAAATAAGTTTTGCTGAGGGCATTTTTATGAATTTTAGTTATTTGTTAGTCTACAATGAATGACATTATACAGTAAAAGTGCAATTAATGAAAATTTGTTTCCGGGTGGATCCAGACCGCCCCTGACATGCCGAAAAAAAGTTTTCTGAACTGCAAAACGATTTTCATGTATCAGTCTCTGATTGAAATTTTTTTCAAAAACGTCTATATACCTTCAATATTATTATCAGAAAGATGTTTAGATTGACTGTCCTATATGTAAAGAAAAATTGATACTTTTGTAATTAATTGCCACCTAAAAATCAAAATATATCATATTATTCATCTTAATCTCTGCTGAAGTCAAAGAAGGCGATGGGTTGCGACGAAAATATAATTTCTACAACAAAAAAACCAGATTGCATGATGGCGCATCGTATCATTACAGAGTGCCGAAACGTAGGCTCTTGTCTTTAATCTTGGTTTCTTAACTAATGAGGGAATTATAAAATGCATATAATTTCTTCTTGGTATTTGTGCGCATGTCATCTCCATTATTCTTAAGTGCATATTTGTTGTGGATATTCTCAGCATAAAAACATCATTTTCGCGGTGACAATTTGGAGACTAAAAACTCTTCAGTTTGAAATGGTTTATGAATAATATAACAATTACAAGTTTCGTATAATTTCACAATAACCAAATTACGCACACTTTATTTTTATATAGGTTATCTTGAATGAATAATAGATAATCGAAATGATCAAGATGTTCATCAAACATACGGCAGAATTGTAGATATTTTTTCAACTTGTTGAAAATTTTTCTATCTTAATTGTACCCATGAGCTTTCATAAAAACTGTTCGATCACTACATTCTGTCATTTTTTGTTTTTGCATCGTAATATATTAATGAATATGCAGTAATACTAAAGACGTAATAAATTAATGAAGATTCGTCAATTGTGTCCATCTATTCATTATAATCAATATAATTGAATATAAACTTAAATTCAAACACCTGAGCTTATGATTTACACTTTATTGACTTAAGTGATTTACTTAATTGACTTATATTGACTTAATTGACTAATATTGACTCAACTGATATCATAAGTTCAAGTGTTTGAATTTAAGTTTATATTCCATTAAAATGCATTTACATCAAGTAAACGCCAACACTATTAAATAATCAATATATCCAATTGTGAATCAATATGTCTTATGCTTTCTGAACGTCTGTCCACATTCGCGGCTGTTTTATTAAATTCTATAGTCGTACTTTTCACTAATTCCTTATCAATGTCACTGAAAGTGGCTGTCAATTTTGCCAATACAATACGAACTGTAAGGGAAAGGAACTGATTGATCTGTTCCTGAGCCAAACTGTCTTTTACTCTACCGATTTCTGATGCAGCTTCGATTGTAAGTAAGCCGTTGGTAAGAGAAAGACACAATTCTGAAGTGCAATTTTGAAATATATTTTTGATAATTGGAGACATTTGTCAATGCTCGAAATGTAGTCCAGACGACAAAATTTTAACACCCTTTCGAAAAAAGGGACATTTTCGTCATTTTTAAGGACAACGGGATATATTCGAAAAACGAAACCGTCCAGTCTAAAACGGGACGTCTGATCATGTTCAGTATGCATATTGGATCGTCACATCTTAACATATTATAGATATTATGTCCTTATTCGGTTGCGTGTGAAATATGGTTTGATATTTCAATGAAACACGTTATGTGGCATGAATAGAATTTCGATGCTCCAGTAACAAAATATGCCCATTGTAATACAACATGAATTTTGTGGATATGTCTCTATTAATACGAATATCTAAACTGCCATAAGATTGTGAATTTTGGACAGTGTTCATTTGGGATTGATAACATGAATTCATTTCATGAATATTTCACTATAAATAGAGTGAATCCGGTGCCTGAGAGATATAAACTTCGGATATCTATGAAGGAAATCTGAATATTCAATTAGGAATGTTTTCCATTGAAAACCTTGACGTATAGGAAATATGACAGAGAAAATGCTCTTTCATAGTTAGGAAATTTTTGTCAATATTGAAGTTGATTGAATATTCGCTGATTTCTTGGTGAATCATCATTTAATATATTGGACACAGCGCAGTTGGCTTAGTTGCACAAAACTATATTGTTTTTTGACACTTATTTTGGGGTAAAACAATTTTATCTCATTACAAATGGATATTTTCAACTAAATCCAGTCAAAATCACAAAATACTTTCATTTCTCGATTTCGATAAATGATGGATTCATTTGTTTAAGCATTCAAGGCTTTAGTTTTTCTGGTATGATAAGAATAAATAAAGAAGTTTCATTGTCAAGCGAATAGTGCTTTCAATTCGCCAATATAATTGAGTATCTTTTATAAATACGCTTATCACCTGGTGAAACATTATTTTAAATAATAGTAAATTAAAATTGAAACACTTAATTCTCATTCAATTCTCTTCCATTTACTCTTCACTCACTCACTCTTTCACTGACTCAATCACTCTTCACTCAGTAATATTGTTGAATACTCTTGATAATGAGCTACCCACCCGAAACATACATAGAGTTGGTATACAGTGTTATTATTTTATTTTTCAGTTTTGATTTCTCATGGTTTGTTTTTGTCTTTTATTGTGTATTTAGAAAATAATAAGAAATTGAATGAAAAAACTTCAATCTTTACAATAAAACTAAATCAGAAACAGAATAATTATTATACTTATTAATTATTATAATTTAACAACTCAACTGAATGTGTTATTGAACGTTATAAAATTTAAATTGGGGATGAAATTTACTTCAAAATTTGTGAAAATTCATCGTATTATTCATAGCATTCATTACAGCAATAGTAATCTTCAGATAGCTATGAACTTTCAAGTATCTATTCTGGCTCTGTATTCTTTCCCAATTCTGGCGTACTTCTATTTATTTTTCAGGTTTCAAATTCTACACAACGTTGGTGAGATGCAAACTATATTTACTTCTAAATGCTCGAATCTGAGGCAACATTAGTTTAAATTCAATTCGTTAATTGACACTGACATTTATGACATACATAACAAACAATTCCTTTTCTTCGGTCTGTGCTTTCATTAATCAAAATATTAATGAAAGCATATATCTGGTAATGTTCTAATACATATTATTTCTAATCTAAGTCAATGAAATTTGAACATGGTCAAAACAATTTTCTTAAACATGAGATCTAATTCTCAATTACTATTTCAATTTTAATATATAAAGATACCAGGAGTATGGTATATTATTGTACATTCTACATTAGATATATATTAAATATAAAACCGAATACAGGTAATTAAACTTGGAGAGGAGAGAAGCGATCCCATTAGTGTTACTATGGGAGTACCTCAGGGTACGGTGTTGGGGCCTGTTTTATTCATGATTTATAAAAATCAACTTGGAAGGCTGAACCTGGACAAAATCATGGAAAGAAACAATAATGAGAGCTGTATAGGGTATGCAGGAAAAATAGAGCTTCTTTAATCATAGCTTTTCAAGCATAAATATGCTGAAATCAATATTTGTAACTTTCTCAGCTACGATGGCTGGTCAACCGGGCTTGGAGTACCTGAAGTTTCATGATGTTGGCTGCATACATTTCGCTAGTTGTTCGTGTGGTTATATCAAAAAAACTAGTGTTACAAGATATCTTGGGGTGAAACTAGACTAACACTTGAAATGGGATAAGCATGTAAACAGTCTTGCAGTGGATGCTATAAAAACGCTTTAGATCTAGTAAAGGCACAAAATAGTACTCTTAGGGTAGCTCTGAGAAAAAACCGTGTAGACTCTACGTGTTATTTATACGAAGGGCCAAATATTCTAGCTGTTAGGAAATTGTACATATATCAATCTATACTGTGGAAACGATACAACAACAAAAACTCTGGTTATGAAACTAGACAAGCAGACTACTTCGAAATCCCTCAATACACGAAGAATTTCACTCAAAAAAGTGTATTTTACTATGCTCCAAAACTGTATAATTTATTACCTAAGGAATTTATCACATTTATCACAAGGAATTCACATCTCAGAAACAGTTCAAAATTAATGTGAAAAAATACATCAACACATGTGCGAATTTCGGAATTTTTTTTAACAAACTTGTGTATTCTGAGCATTCGTGGTTGTTTGTGTCGTCCCTTGGCCCCTGTTTCCTTCTGCATCGGAGTTTTGCTTCAATCCAATGCTGATAATTGTTGTGTTGTCCTGGATTGGGTGTTTTGTTGAATGTTATTTTCGGTCATCAGTTGGTGCTAACATCCTATTACATCAGTTACTTGAATCTGGGAGTATTGTTCACACACAAACTTTTAGTTAAGGTGACAAACTATGTAATAGTAAATAGTTGTAAAATTTTCAAGAAAATTATATTCCTAGATTTAGGTTAGGTTAAGATATAAATTTTTGATTACATACTCTTGTTACTTGTGACAAGGGTGTTATATGTTGGGTTTTCTTATGTAATTTGATTTACTGTTATTTATTTTTCGAATAAATTTGAATTTGAATTTGAATATATACAATTTGGAATAATCAAACGCTGTGTTTTACGATAGTCCAGTCAATGAGTAATTATGAACCGAAAAAATGGCATAAGTCTTTTCAAAGCGGACACCGACAAACAATCATGAAATATTTTATGCCGGTATCCCTGACTCAGTCGGGAGAACACCCGACCATGGTGCCGTAAGATTCGGGTTCGAGCCCCGGTGAAGGCATGTGTGTATGTGTTTGTCTATGATTAAATTGATTAATTAATTAGTTTTGACAAAGTTGTAATATAACAACGAAACGTTAGCAAAAATAAACTTTTTCATATCAAAAGAAGCCTGTTATTGCTAAAAACATTCGAAATAAAAAATATATATATATATATATATATATATATATATATATATATATATATATATATATATATATATATATATATATATATATATATATATATATATATATATATATATATATATATATATATATATATATATATATATATATATATATATATATATATATATATATATATATATATATATATATATATATTCGTATCCTTTTATCAATCCAAGCAATGCAGACAGGTCTGGGTAGTTAAAGAGTTATGATTGAAATTTGAGAGGAGACGAATTAACCGGGATACAATCTAAGTCATCGAATTGGTATGTGAATTGTGTTTTCGTGTAAATATTATCATAATTACAGCACATCGATAAGGATTTTACCTGAGGGCCATTCGAGACACGATATTTCAATTACAGTAGCTCATTAAATTTATATTGGTCAATCTAGATTCCAACCTTCCCTCAGAAGTTTGGACGTATGACAGTTTCGTATTTTACCAAACATCTCGTCGAGTATAGTTGACGGTTTCTCGTTAGGTATATGTCAAGTGTTTATTCGGGACGACGGTCCGGGCTATGGCGGCTTATAAATGAAGGAATTAATGAACCGAGTTGTTCATTACTATTTGGGGTTATTCACATACCAGTTAACAAAACATGCTGAGGAAATATTATTTAACAATCTTACCTAATTATCTCTTTCCAATCTCACACACAGACATTCAGATATACATGTATATATATATATATATATATATATATATATATATATATATATATATATATATATATATATATATATATATATATATATATATATATATATATATATATATATATATATATATATATATATATATATATATATATATATATATATATATATATATATATATATATATATATATATATATATATATATATATAGTAGAGAAAATAATTCTTGCTAACCAACCACGGACATGTAGAAATGTATTATTTTATTATAGTGAAAATTTGACAATTAAAGTTACATCCATATATATATATATATATATATATATATATATATATATATATATATATATATATATATATATATATCTGTACCGTTTTTGGATACTAGAGTAGTTAGATCCGAGGACAATATCATCAAGTTGGATTGGTATCATAAGCCGTCTTCCTCTGGTAGATATCTGAACTTCCGATCTCACCACAATGTAAACATGAAGCTTAACATCATCAATCAACTAAAAAACAGGATTATAAACATAGTACACAAGGATTACTATCAGAGCTCACTGTCACGTCTGGGGGTCATCTTGGTCGACAATGGATATCCCAGAACACTTGTGAGGAGATATCTATGTAATTCAGTCATTAGACCACCAGATCTCACCTCTACAACAGACCTTGATATAGACCCTAACACGGACACACAAGCTCCAATAGTTAGATACAGATCTTTGCCTTATTTCCCTTCTCTCACGGCAAAACTATGTCACATTTTCAGTGAAATAGATGAGCTGAAAGTTGCCAAATACAACTTCATCACTGGCAGAAGTGTTTTCACAAGAATCAAAGACAAAATACCTCCATCCTTAACATCAGACTGCATCTACAGTGTTCCTTGCTTAGATTGTGAAGGAGTTTATATAGGTGAAACGTCTCAGACCATTAAAAGAAGAATAACTCTTCATAAGAGCGATGTTAGACTTCGCCCTGACAGATGTGCCTTAGCACTACATTCCTCACAACAGGGACATCGTTTTGACTTCGACAATGTAGGAATACTGGATGTAGCTGCTAGTTACCAGAAAAGGATTTTTTTGGAAATGGTCCACATTAATAATAACTCCAACAGTATCAATAAGAAGACGGACGTTTCCAGATTTAGTTGCATTTATAGTTATTTACTCTCAAATCATTTTAGGTTACTTTCGCAACTTCGCAGACATCTTATAATTTTAATAGACTTTTATGTGTTACGTGTGTAATATGACATTTGTTACTACGGTGATTTTACTCTCTCGCCTCTGTGTCAGTTTTCAGTGTCAATGTCTCTCTGTGGTCCTGTCATTTCTATTCTATTGTTCACCTATCATTGTTTTTAGTTAGTATATAAGAATATTTTTACATCTTTAATTCAGCTTATTTTAAGAAACACATTCCTGTTTGATGGTTTTTGGCCATAGCTTTTATACCTAGTTAGCCGTAAGTTGTAAATCACAATTTTTATTAGTACAAATGTATAAACATCTTTTTCAGAGTCCTGATGAAGACTGTAAACACAGTCGAAATATAGACCAGGCAGACAAATTGGATAAAATATATTCATAGTGGCCTCTTATTTTGCCTATAACCCACAACATTTGTATTTAATTACCAGGCATTACTCCTTTTCATTAATGTTATATATATATATATATATATATATATATATATATATATATATATATATATAGATAATGAAAAAATTTTTTGTAAACTATTGAATTTTTACTATGTTCATTATCACAATTAACAAAAGTTCTACTGCTAGTTGCCATTTCGATCACAAGACCATCTTCAGGCAATTAAAATTAAAAAACTCGAAATCAAAACTATCGAAATATTTCAAATGAAACACTCGGGGAGCTATCTACACAAATAATGTCAAGTACAATTAATTGCTTACGTTTTCGTTGCCATTTGTGTAGACAGTTCCTGAGAGTTTTATTTAAGATATTTCGATTGAGAATCTCAGCATTTACTATATATAACAAGAAACTCAAGGTAAAGACCTGCAATTTTTTTTTTGTAACAGTATTCTTCACGTAGAATATTGTGTTTTAATTAAGTTCTAAGTTCGAACATCTGAAACTTGAACTGCGCCTTTCTGAAGAGAGCCTATAGCTCGAAACATATGTCATATGTATCTATAGATACATTCTTTTTAGTATTTTTCAGCAATAGCAGGCTTTTTTAAATAAAAAATCTTTTTTTCAGTTGTCGTTTCGTTACGATTTGTAACTTCGTCAAAACAGATGAATAATTAAAATTCATATTTATTTTCATTAATTTATAAAATTCAATAATCCCTTATTTCTGACAAATTTGCAATTCTTAACGACACGTCAACTGAATAAAAGATTCTTCGATGAAAAAAAAACAGTTTTCATAGAAAAATATTAAGAAAAAGTAAACATAATCAACAGCCAATAACATCAAATGAAATACAATGTATTCCATTGAAGATTTTATGGGATAATTTACACAATCCACATCAGTAGGAATTTATCTCATTGTAGTTAAAAATGTTTCAACTTTTCAATTCCTATTTCTAACTTAAAAGGTTCTTTCATTTGACCTTTTGTTAATTTGGAAAAAGGACGGCTCCTGGTGAAGGAATCCCTTATGCTGCGACTTTTCGAACTGAAAATGGGGTTATAGAAAATCGCTTCATTGACTATTTGATTGAGTTCAAACTTCCCTGTTAAATGAATTCTTCTTCGAACGAAATTCGACGATGGTTCAGTCGGTGCACAGAAAAGAATTATGTTTGTAGATCAAAGTACAATGTATTCAATTTTCAACCACCTTTGAAGTAAAGGAGTAAATTGAAAAGCCTCCAGAGACAAGTGATTATTCTATTTGTTCCAAATACCGGCAAAGGGAAAGTGGCCTGAAAATTCAATGATTTCCTCGGTTGCCCTCGTTTCTGGGAATACGAATTTCGGCGGAATGTACCAGAAAATTTTGGTCGCACCGAATGGGGATCTTTTCAGCTTTGGAGGAATTGCCTAAATAATTGATGAAAAATGAGATATAATCCCTAGAAGCCTTCGTAATATTCACATTTAATTCATATTCATTAGACGTTAAAACATCTATTATGGTCACTGGTTTCTTCAAGACATCCGTGACGTTGAAAATATTAATTTTATCTTGAATTATTCATTTTCATAAAGAATTTCATAACTGATAATTGATGAATTCCGTTATTAATACGTGATAATTTATCATAGCGACAAACAATCGATATGTGTTTAATTGCGTTAATTTTCATGAAATCGCACAGAATTTAAATACCGATGAGAATTCAAGTACCACGGTATTAAAAACTTACAAAGAACCAAATAATATTCTTCTTCTATTCCTGACACAGCCATTCCTGTTTTAACATGATGAAATTTGATACAATAAGCAGACAATTATTGAAATTCAACAAATTAATATCTTTGAAAATACTTGTTGAGGATAGGTCCAAAAATATCAATGAAGAGTTCGCAGAAAGTAGTTCAGTGGACCAGTCATTCAATGATTTCTAGTAATCCTGAGTTCAATTTTCCCCACTCAGTAATGAAATTGTGTATGATTTGGACGATCTCTCATCCTGTAAAGTGATTGTGATTTCCACGATGATAATTTGCAAAACATTGAATGGGTTTTATTCTCCAGCCGCTGTATCCTACAAACTTCCAACCAGCTGTAGCATACAAACTGCTGAATTATATTCCATCTATAGATTTCTTCTCAGTCTTATCATAATAGGTCACAAGGTTGCTGTAGTCACAGATTCTCTTTCCTCCATATAATCCATAGCTGACATTTACTAGAAAAACCCACTTGTACAAAAAATTCCACGTTTCAATTCCACATAAAAGATGCCACGCTCTCAAAACAACAGGAACATCTCTACTACCATGATCTGGATTTCATCTCATGTGGGTATCCCAGGGAATGAAGCAGCGGACCAATCCTCGAAGCTGGCAAAATCGTCTGATCTTGGTGATAAAAACGTTGTGGTTCATACAGATCTAATTCAATCAATAAGGAATAGAATCATTTAAGAATGGCAAATTCAATGGGAAAATGTTAACAGCAAGCTGCACGAAATTCAATCGAAAATTCACAAATAAACAAGTTTAACAATCTGAACGGACAAGACAAAATGGGAGACTAAGAATAGGCCATACGAAACTGACCCACAGTTTCTGAAACTGACTCAGGCGAACAATCCAAGTGCAAATACTGTCATAATATCCCTCTTATAGTTGAACATTTGGTGTCCAAAACTGAGGCAGTTCCTAGCCAACTAGGACGAAAACACAATATCAAAGACATTCTGAGCACAATGGCTCAAATTGAGGTTATATCGAAATTTATAGGGAAATGTGGATTATACAATCTTGTGTAGTTTACACATCTACAAGTAATACAGTTCCATCTAATTTCTCTACAAATATATTGTTAATTATATTTAAGTATCTGTAGCATTAACATTGTTATTACATGAAACTGTAAAAATTGTACCATGTGTCAATGACCAATTAGTCGAGACACGTTATTTCTATATATATATATATATATATATATATATATATATATATATATATATATATATATATATATATATATATATATATATATATATATATATATATATATATGTTTTGAACGTTAAACTAGTGTTTCTTATATACATTATCTTCCATACGAGACAAATCAACTTGTGAACTATACAACAAGCCAGTCCGAAGAAAATGTGAAATGGTGAAACCTACGTCACAATTGTTTAATAGGAATGTGTAAATATACTAACCACTGGTTGGTATTCATGAGTATAATTGGTAGAAGCGTAAGCTGTATATCGTTGGTTTCATTTGCATCTTTTTGAATTATGAAGAATTATGTTCTTAAATTATTGTAATGAATTCATTGTGATCAAATAATTGTGATTAATTTTATTTGATATAAAGTCGAAACTAATAAATAAACTTGAATAAAGAAAAATAAATTAACAGTAAGCAAGGCTTGTAATACTTACAAGACTCTCGTAGCAAGACCAAGACCAAGAGGAAGACTCAGTGTGCAAGAACAAGAAAAAAACAAGACCAGGTTTGCTTTCGCAAGACCAAGACCAAAACTGCCTCATCTTAGTCTTGCTTTGGACAACACTACCAATCATTGTTTTCCCTACAATTTCAATTTTGAAATGGAGTTACATCAAGTAACAGCTGTAAACGTTCCAACTTTCAAACTCCTTAACCCTCTAATTTCCCAGTTGTATCTCTCCATTACTCCCAAAAGGTTAATATAATACATGTTCGAATAGATCAAATTTCAAATGAATTTTTCGTTTCAATATATAAACACACATTATTCCTTAAGGTGGTACCAAAGAGTTTTTTTTGAACAAATATTGTTGAAAAGACAAATGTTCTATGCTCTACCAGAAATTATCAAATGATTTAAGTATACAGTATACAAATACGAGGGTGAATCAAGAATTTGGGGGCTGCTTTGTGTTTATTTTTTTCTTTGAAACAATGTTATTATAGCCCTTCACTCTTGAAAATGAAAAGCCTAATTTAAACAAACCATTTGGAGAACCTCACTGAAGAGTTCAGGAAATATTCCGCAGACACTTGTGACGAGGGTATTTACAGACTGTCAACAGACCCATTCAATATCAATATAAACTTTCTGCCAGAAGCAATGCAAGAAGAAGGTTTAGAGATAAAACATGATTTCTCTGCCAAGTACGACTTTGATAAAATGGACAAGTCATCATTTTGGATCAAATATTTCAAAGTGTACCCTCGTGTATCACAGGCAGCTATTCGATTATATCTGCCTTTTTCGAGTACCTATTTGTGTGAAAAGACATTTTCAACCCTCGTTGCAATTAAAACTAAGTTCACAACAAACTTGATGTTACCAGTGACTTACGTTGTGTCCTTAATAAAACACAACCAAGAATAGGTTTACTATTGAAGAAAATACCAGCCCACTCATCTCACTAGTTTACTAGTTTACTATGTTCTTTTTGTCTTTGTTTTTCTCTAACAGTATGTCTTCAAATTGACTCTTCAGATGTTGTTCTTTGTGTTATTAAAAATACATGTTTTGTTTTCAATGTAATTCTTGTTTTTTTCACATGCCCATAAAATTTACTGTGAAGGGGGGCGTGGATTGTTTCCATTTTAACAGGAGGGGGTGTAGTAGAAAAAGTTTGGGAACCCCTGGTTTAAATTTAATACACTATAAATTATTCTCGAGTTATTCATTAAACATAGAGATCGAAGGTTAATAAGTATACACCATACAAGGCATCCGAAACGATTCCTAGTTCTCGTTCTCAGTTGATTGGTGAAACTGAGAACCATATTTATATATAGAATTGAATACTAGTCATATTACTTAGTCTTGAAACAGCAGACTGATTTTTCTCTTCAAATTCCAGGAATTGGTACTTAACGTTTTGATTTTGAAACAATGTTGTGAAACGTAAATCGTCCTCTGCTTTTTTCATGATTATATGGGTAAGCATAAATTAGTTTCAATTATTAGTTCGGAAATGTACAGCTTCGGACTTGCACTGCCATCCTGCAGTTGTTGTATAGCCGGATTATGTTGATGAAAAAAATGCAGTCAATGGTCAATATGGTTCAACATCATTAAGAAGAAATTAATTTTCTACGTCAAAACTCCCCCTCCTGAAATCCAGGTACCAATTAGCTGTAAGTTGAACCAATGAAATTGTTTTCGAATGTAATTGCATGCACGACTGGTAAAATTTATTTCATAAAATTCCTGTAAATCCCACCCGCGTTGAAAATGACCTGGCAAAGTTATTCGAAATTCCAGAAATATGCAAGATGCCGTCCGCAACTGATTAAGCTGCCTAATTATGAATTGTATTAATTGCTGAATACGTCGCTGTTCAGTTCATAATTGAAATTAATTCGAATCCACCATAATTGTCCTTCGGGATGCTTTCGATATGATTTTGCTGAAATGTATTTATTCAGGGCAGTCCGGTTGTTCACAAAAGCATTCTATTCAAGACCGTTTTTGCCGAAATCCGTATAAAAACCGACCTGTATAGGCATAGTTCACAAAATAGCATTGTTGGTGGGAAAATATATGGCATATTTGAGTGTGTGTGGTTAAGAAGTAATAATTATCCAGTTGAGGGCTTCTTCGAAACAAAGTGGTTTTGAGAATGACAGTTTTTATTGTATGATGCCGTTCGTTCACTGTTAAATCGATTCAGTGAAACGCTGGCGGATGTTGAATTTCATCTTTCGTTCTACCATTGTATCAACTTCCTAATTGGGAGCATATTCAATTCCGAACTTGATATTTTCCGATATATGACTCGAATTCAAATATGAATCCTAAATTTCATTCCAAAGTTTGTCATGTCTGCTTTCGCAAAAACTAGTAGCAGTACACATAAGAACTTCTTTTTATAATGCTAATCAAAGTGAATCAACTACCGATTTCTGCTATAATAAAGAAATTTGAGATCACCAGTTCATCTTAACCAGGGTTTACATGCCTAGTTTTCGCTGAAATATAACATCCCATTGTCCCAACTCAACCTCGATGGAAACAAACAAATGATTAGAACTTCAATGGCCTTGAATGATCATTTTATGTACAATAAATACCTTAGCCGCTTGTTAAATCCCTCTTGAATAACCTTATACCCCCAGAGGGGGCGCGCTCCACGGAATGAGAACCCCTGATCTGAACTATCTCCTTATCAACGAACCAATTTTCACCACCATAGTTTGTGGCATTGATGAGTTTAAACAAATATATAAACTTATATATAAATTAATATATCAAATTTACAATTTCGAAAAATAATTTATTATACGGGTCTTTTGTATTAAGAATTGAAAAATAATACTCTAATTGAGATTAGTAGTGAACCTTTTGGGTCTAAAATGAAGTCTAAATTTTTTATTTCAGAAGTCTGGATTTTTGAAGTATAAATGTTCTCCTAACGTAACACCCATGAACACATAATGAAAATACATAACATCAATCGAACTCTCGGCAGGGGGTTTGTTAAAGATTATTAAAATTTTCAATGTAATGTTAATCAGAAGACAGATTCACATTATGCAAATCATTTGATTAATGAAAATCATATATTCAATTCCGATTTTGAAATTTTGAATACCGCAAACAAGGGAATGAAGCTTAGTTTGTTCGAATCACTTCAAATTAATAAATACAAATATTCTGGCAACCTTTTGAACAGCCAAATCGATCATACCTCAAGCCCCCTTCTCAATTTTTTCAAAATTACTTAGTTTACTATATATTAGTTCAGTATGAATTGATCCCTTCTACCTGTTATCTACCTGTTTTCTCTGTATTCATAATTTAAGTTTATTAAGTTCTATTGTATGTATTCGAGAAATGTCATCAGTCTACACGTAACATTTGAAAAAGGTGAATCTCATCGAAACGTACGTCATGCAGTATTCTTTGTAATATATGTGTAAATCAGTTTAACAATTGTTTTATTATAATCCTTATGTTATTGGTTGTGCGGATTCCGAAAGTCATAATAAAAAAGTTGTACAACTCAACGATTTTCCAACTTTTCCATATTGAATAAAATTTAAAAAAATATTCAAAGTGTAGACAAACTACTTTTAATCATTTTAATTCATTAAGTTGACAACATATTCTAGTGTTATAACGTTGGTAATAAAGTTAAATGATATTTGGTGGGTAGTTTTAATAAACATCTGCTTATGTTCTTTCGATTGACATAACCTCTCATTGCAGTGTTTAAACTAAGTAATTTTTGTTCATACTCTAATATGGCTAATCGTGGGTGTAAAACTGCTCCCAGTGCTTTTTGTTACATATGTGGTGACTTTGTGTTTAAAAAATATCAAAGGAACATTACTGATTTTGTAAAAAAAGGATATTTCGCCTATTTTGGTGTAGAAATCGGTAATCAAGATAAATGTTGGGTTCTTCAAAAAGTTTGTTATGTTTGTGTTGAGGATCTTCGGAAGTGGTTTGAGAAGGAGTAGAAAGCAATTAAAAAAGAGATTTGGAGAGAGCAGAAAAACCTTTTAAACGATTGTTATTTTTGCAGCATAGATGTTTCTGCATATAATTCTAAAAATAAGAAAGTAATTCTCTATCCTAACCCTACTTCAGTTGATCAGTCGGTAGGTCACGGAACGGAAATGCGTGTCCGTATACCACCTGAGTCTATCGATGACGTTTTGAAGTCCAGTCGAGAATCAAATGAAAGTGAAGCATGTGAGGATGAGTTTCAATGTTCTCCAGAAAGTTTAAAACCACAATTGCTTACACAAACAGAGTTGAATGATTTAGTGAGGGATTTGGGTTTGACTAAGGAAAAAGCAGAACTGCTTTTCTGGTTCTAGACTCAAAGAAAAACATTTGTTGGAATCTGAAATATCCATTTGCCACTTCAGGACGAGAGATGAACAATTTACTCAATTTTTTAAGCAGGAAGAGGGTTTGGTTCATTGTTATGATATTGACAGCCAAGATTGTGTTTCTATCAAATACAAGAAGGAAAATTGAAGACTTTTTATAGGCTCATCAAAAATGAAGTTTTGAGGTGTACTATTACCTAATGGAAAGACTAACGGTTCTTTGCCTGTTGCTCATTCAGTCATTCAGTCCATATGAAGGAAATTTACGAGAACCTTAGTAAAATTTTACAGCAAATTAACTATACAGTCTATGATTGGATGCTGTGTGGACACTTAGAAGTTATCTCCATGCTTCTTCGTCAGAAGGGACTTACAAAGTTTCCATGTTTTATATGTGAGTGGGACAGTATTGCAAGAGATCAACATTGGTCCACGAAAGAATGGCCGTACAAAAATATTCGACACCCGGCGAGAAATTCATATTGCACAAAAATTTATAAGATCCCACAAAGATTCTTCAACCACCTCTATACATTAAATTGGGCTTGATGAAAAAATTTGTGAAAGCCTTGCCAAAGATGTGGTTGTTTTAAATATTTGTGTAAAACGTTTCCTCATTTATCGGAAGCTAAACTGAAAGAAGGAATATTCGTTGGGCGCGATATTCGTAAATTGATGTTCAATTCCAAATTCGAAGCAACAATGAGTACAAAAGAAAAAGAAACATGGATATCATTTAAACAAGTTGTGACTAAGTTTTTGGGTAATTTAAGAGCTTTTGGGTAATGAAATTATTGTATCTAACATGATTGACAAATTTTAAAATCTTGGTTGTCTGATGAGGCGTAAAATCCACTTCTTGCATAACCATCTTGATTTTTTCCCTGAAAACTTAGGCGATGTGAGTGAAGAGCAAAAGGAAAAGTTTCATCAGGACATAAAAGAAATGGAGAAACGATACCGAGGATGGTGGAATGTCAATATGATGGGCGATTACTGTTGGTCTCTTCATAGAGAAAAACAAAATTTATCACATCGGAAAGAAAACTACGCAAAAAATTTCACAGAGAAAAGGGAGAAACAATCCAAAGAATTAAGCACATAATATTCGTATCTTTATAATTCAATATTATTCTAAGTAAAAATTGTAATTTAGTAGAAGAAAACTTGATTTTTAATTTTAATGTATCAAATTTCCCTATTTTAAATATATAATTGATAGAAAATTGTGGGCGACAAAAAAAACTACAACCAAATACCCAGCACCCAAGAAATACATAAAATTTAGGTACATTGTTTTGAAAAGTTTTTACAAACATTTTTTTCGTTGACCTGTGAATAATTATTCGTTATTATTCTGTTCCGAATTCTTGTTATATTCTAGTATTTCTCAACAAAGCATGACTTTATCGAACCTACTTGTGGTAACGAATCCCTGAAAACAATTAGCCTCCCTTGTACTTGAAGTTAGATTGTAAATAGAATCTGAATAATCAGGCTGTGTCATAATGCGCAATGGCGGTATACGCCTCTCAATTTTCCCACCTAATTTCTTTCACGTAAATTTACCCGAATGTGCAAACAGTGATGATATACTATTCGTGAATCTCTTCGAAAGTTTCATATGTATGTTACCAATTAGGCTGATTTTCCGTCGAGTCCTCATTATAATTTCTACGCCTCTAGGAAATTAAGAATTTGCATGTGCAAACGGATTTTTCTCTTTTCAACAGTTACATTAAAAGTTAATTTCACACAATGATGAACTATTATCGGATTATATCTATTTTACGTAAATACTCTATTGATAAGAACTTACAACTGAATATAGATACAAGCTTCAGCTAAGCTTGTTTATGAACAAACTCTGTAATTTTGAAATGATTATAAGATGCGTCCTGGAATTTTTATTTCTAAAATATTCATTAATTTCATAAAGAGCTACTACAGACATATGACCAGAACAGATGCGTATATAAAAGGAGGTTCAGGGGGTCCAAAACCTCATCATTGCTATCTGTGATGTTCGTCTACGAACGAAAATTAACAATAGTATTTAACTTCGTCGAAACATTTCTCAACGGACTATTGTTCAATTTCATTAGTTTGTTGTGTTATGTGTTAGCTTTCGTTTTGCTGCTTCCCCATAGATGTTAGACGAGTATTTTCCTGCTATAAATACCTTTACCAGAAAACCAGGTTACAGAAAACTAAACCAGAATAAACAGAAAAGTCAAACATCAATTGTCTTACCACTGAAAAGAACGGCTGTGTTTCATCGAAATGAATCACGGAGCCATAATACTGCATTTCGATTCAAAATGGAACCTGGATATCACCCAAATGTTCTCCTAGATAGAAGAAAAAATTGAAAGTCAAGGTCAGTAACGCTAGGTTTAGCTTTCCTGTGCTTAATATTGTTGAACAAAGCAGTTTCTAATGGAAATATCAGTGGCATTAATAACAGAAAACATCACAATATCCCTACATAGGGCAATAAGCCGCCCTTCAACGTATTCCAGACGTTTTAAACCACACCATCAAAAAATAGCTGACTACTAGTACCAAATAGAACAACAAATGGTAGGAGAAAAAAAGAAGAAGATTTTAAAAAAATACAAGTATTCCAGATGAAAATGAAGGGTAAGGGTTCATCAGTGAATAAGAGACACAATGATTGTTCTATATTTAGAGAATCTGAGTGCTGTATTAGATACCATCGAGCAGTGTGATGAATAGTTTTGCACCCAATGAAAGAGAATATAAAAACTTTTGCAACTCTGTCTGAGTCTGCAGCTAGGACTTGTTTTCTACCCCAAATAAGCAGGTTAATATGCTGAAGCAGATATAGATGGTGCTAAAGTTAGCATCTGACAAACGAAACCGATTCTGCTAAATGCATTCTTTATTGCTTAGCAGATGTGAAATATGAGCATTTTCTCACAAAGCATTAATCGTGGAAAATTATCCTTAATAAGTACCAGTATGTAGTTTTTGCAGCACGTATTTTTCTAAACATTTCATTTAGCTCGGAGACGATTTATATAATGTTTAAATTTTCAATCTAAAATATATATTAGACTTCAGACGCTTTTGACAGGTTCAGTCCTGAAATGCATCGAATTAATCAGCTTAATGTTTCATGATTATATTTAACAATATCAATTCGTCAACAATATTTTGGACGTGAGCTCATCTTCAAGACTAAACTACAATTAGGAACGAACAACAAATTTATATCTATACAATGGATGAAAGTAGAGAGGATAATTGAAAATCTACCTGTTCCTTTACGATGTCTTCTTTTTTCTTCCAAAAACTGCATATTGAAATTGCTTCTGAAAGTCTAAACGTTTCTCTTTATTACCTGCGTGCAAGCATTTGGTTTTCTCAATTATCCTCCCTACTTACATCCATTGTATAGATATAAATTTGTTGTTCGATCCTTATTGTAGTTTAGTCTTGAAGATGAGCTCACGCTCGAAACATGTTGACAAATTGATGTTGTTAAATAAAATCGTGAAACATTAAGCCAAGAGTTTAATATAATCTAATATTTAATTATGTTTCACATAGAGTTAAGCGAGAATTCAATCTCAGTCATCGAATATCAACTAATTTCCTAAAGAAAACTTTGTGTTTGTCATGTAAATGAAATGATAAGAGTGATGACAATAGTTATGTATATTTCAAATCATAAAAATAGATATAATAGTGAAAATATTTCATATTCTCAATAAGAGTTCATATTTTTCCTCAAATTTCATATAATTTGACATGAAATACTAATAGTTCACTTTGATAAAGTTCAACTAACAGTTGAGTTAAATGTATAATTCGTAATAATAATTCATTTATTCATTGAATTTTTCTACCTGTTATACACAAGCTTACAAGAAGTGATGGAAACATTTTGGGAAACGTATTCGTTTCTCTACTACAGTCGAAGAAGGCCAATCTTGAAATTGGTTCCGAAGTAACAGCAGGGTCTGACACTTTACATCAACATCTATCCATATTTTGCTTTCATTTTCAAAGTTTCTCGAATAAATGTCATTCCAAATAAAAACAAATATTATTTCCGTCAGAGTAACTGATGAATACTCGATCCCTACTCACGTGATGAAATATGTGAGTACTAAAAATCTTGAAACTTCTATTGGACGAAAAATTTGATGAATAATATTCATACTTAGTGAATTATCTGAATAATTAGGGTAATTTTTATAACAATTACTAGCTGACACGGCGAACTTTGTACACCCATTTATTTATCTCTGAATATTTTTCAAAAAGCCTGAAAGAAATGTTCTACTATTTGTGCGAAACTATCTTGTTTTTAATATTTATCCCGTGTGGAGCCAGGTACCCACTTACGAAGGGACTGCAAGACTACATGTTATTTCAAATCAGTCAAAAAAATCCTATATTCACCTGTTTGATGTATTGAAACATAAAACATGACACATGACTGGATATAAGTTATAAAATGTTTAGAATTTAGTCCACGGAAACCAATGAATATAGTTGCTCTTGTGGCTATAACAATATCGTCTATTTGATAAAATAGACGCTAAAATATAAATAGGCGTTTAAAATATAAATTTTAAGGATGATTAAAAGTTTGAAGTGGTTGAGACTCCCTTGTAATTCAACAATAAATACATTCTGAGTATTGTGTGTATTATGGTAAATGGTGCGGAATAGAAGAACAAAAAATATAAGTTTAAAAAAGAAGTCTAATTTTGATTTTGTTAGAAATTAGAAAAATAGTAAAAATTGAAAGTCTTATTGCAAAGAATGTATTAAGCTTAGCCTCGGTTGCATACAGGTGTATTATGTAAAGACAGAAAACACCAAAAAAACTCTTCACGCAATATTATGCCGCATCATTGGTAGTATTTTCTTATCAATAACAATTAAACTTTGCCTTGCAATATTGACACACAACGTTCATTGGTCAGATAGCAACGATTTGCTGTAAACTGTAATCTATTTCAACGTTATAATTGAATACTGGTCGATAGGAGTTAAACGCAAACTTTTCATATTATTAATTTCGATTTCATCGATTCCGTTCAACTTCATTCCGAGCTTCGCGTCGCTCGTCAATTTGACCTGCTCTTTTATATCTTTGACTTGATGCATTGCGATTTATGCTACTTAAGTTTGTACATCTAATAGCTTGCATTTTTAAAAACGAAATTTCAACTATAAATTAAAGAAAACTATGTATTCTTCTTTATAATCAAGTTATAATCGTGTATGTTAGTCTATTCAAACTTACCAAAATTTTATACTAAATTGAAGTTTTAATATTAGTCGTTATAGCTCTGAACTAACCGTGATGTATGATAAGATATTCAGTAATAAAAGTAGATAATTTTGCACATATAGGGATATTAAATCAATATTTAAAAATAATAAAACACTTTTGGTAGCTCGGTTTGTGTTTGATTGATGCAATGACGTGAAAACTGATGCTTTTTATGCCGCTTGCCGGAACTAAAACAAAAGAAATAATGTCGCGAAGCGGATAAAATTGAAATTCAATACTAATGATCTATAACTCTTACATTTTGTGACATTCAATTTGGTCGTGTTCTCGATATTATCACTTTTGTTAAGTTTCGGAACGCGACATTAGATCCTCCAACGCATACACGCACACTGTTTTGATAGATGTTAATTTATTTGAAATATGTAATGAAGTGTAATAATAAAAGTAATAAAGTAATAATTGCAATTATTACTTTATAATAATAAAGTGCAAATTGACTCTTTGACGTTAGGAACACACCTACATTGTTTAGACAATGTAGTGCTTGTAATTTAATATGAATTTTATTGAATAGCAATAAAGTTCAAATTGACTCTACATCTTAGTTACAAAACATCTGTATGGGAAAAAGAAATGGGCTGTTTTTAGTGTTTTCCTGGAAAATACTCGAATCTTTATCAACAAAAAACCATCCTTGAACTTCAACGAATATCAAAAAAAAAAGAATTGGCAGAATTGGTCCAGTCGTTGTTGAGTTATGCGCTTACCAACACATTTTGCGATTCATTTTTATATTATAGATTCCATATATATTCATTATTATTTTCTGAAATTATAGCAGATATCGTCTCCATTATAGCAACACACTGATACAATTAATGTTGAAATTAATCATCAAAACAGAATCAATAACGTGCTCGTATTACAAGCACGTTGATTCAAAAATCGAGCACGAAACTTATGAGGTGATTCTACATGATAAAATAACAGTAGCGCTCGATATGAATCGAGTTTGATCAAAATCTCAATGTTTTTGACTTAATGTCTGTCAAAGCCCAGTTTGTTATATCAGATTCTTTTAACTATTTGCTAATTCGAAATACGATATGACTGACATATCTGAAACATAAAGAAAGTCGATCGCAGTTCATTGTTTCAAAAATAGTTCCAATATTTGTCGCTAGAGGACACTACCCCATAGGCAACCTATGAGCCACTACCTGTATAAGTTTATTGATGTGTGCATCCCATCTCAATTATTTATCACTGCATCAGCATCAAATTGAGAATCTAAGAATCAGACACACCCGTAGTTTATAAATATCACACTGATGTCGAATTGTTTCGGGGATCTACATGTTCTATTCGATTCCCTATTTCATGATATTTATATTATTCAGAAACGACCGATGTTACTATATCTTAACATCAAGCATCTGGAAATAAATTATAGCTCGAATCTTAAGTGTTGCAAAATTTTATATTTTTATAGTGAATATATATTTCACGATTTTGAGAGTTACCGCTGAGTTACTGGTCTTATATTAATATTATTTCTATGTTAATTAATATTCAATTCGAGTATTATGTAAATATAATTCCATTGTCTTAAATTTATTGAGTTAAATATTTAACCCGCCTCCAGATCCACCCACAGAAAATTTTATTAGTATCTCAGCTAATTACTCCCTATACATGAATCAATTTTTGAGCTTCCAGCGATAAATCATTTGAGTGCTAATGGGTACCATACATTTTCCTGATATTAAAATATTATGGGCACATAAATCCGCACTTGTGAAAGTCGCAACCCTATATCGTAATTCCCTGCGATCATATTAATCGATTATGCTATAATCCATCTAGAATGTGTCGATGTTGCAAGTATATGTCGTAAATAACGCTTACGATGGGCGCTATAGTAAATTCGTAATGTTTTGTTACGGGGGATGATCAAAATGAAACAGACAAATACAATATTCAAATTTCAGTATTGACTAACTATGAAGGATTTATGAACCTCGAAACTAGTAATCATATTGCCCGCTAGGGTGTGAACCAGAGCGATAAAGCATAGGACGCCTCTTGCACTCAACAGAAATGTCTGAGGTGTTCGAATTTAACGTCTACAAAGCCTGACATCTTGTTTGATGTTGCCAAAAAGTCTCGCAGTCTTGGTCTTGGTCTTGCATTTTTGCGAGACCAAGACCGCCTATTTGAATGCAAGACCAAGACCAAGACTCACCTTGCAAGACTTACGCAAGAACAAGACTGAGCTGCAAGACTCTTGCAGTCTTGCAGTTCAATAAGACTCACATTTGAGCCTTTTCATATTACTTCAATATATAATATTCTAATGTCTACATGACTACATTTCATTAACTTCTGTTGACTACCTACGTGTGACTTTGTAATAGATAATATCTCATTTTTAGTTCGATTATTCTATTCTATATAGTTATTATTTCTTCCTCAAGTATGACAACACCGATTTAGCGCTTTTTCTCAAGAATTAATTCTCTACATCCTTCATCATATTTCGTCTCGCGGCAAATCCTTGTCCTATGCAACGTCGACTTTTATTACATCCGTTGTTGTAAATAGCAATTGGCGGGAATCAGAAAAAAGTAAAATTTCGTAATTTTGAACTCAAGTAAGTGATAATCTTTGTATTAGAAATATGAGAAATAAGACTTATAGTACAGGATCCGTGGCCTATTTTTTCACTTGATTACTATCAAGCTAATTCTCCGTGAGTAGCTTCATTTTGATAAGACGCCCAACAATTTCCTGTGCGAAAATTTTTGATTGTGGTAGCTAACAGAGGTAGCAATGATAAAATATGTCGATTTGATGATTCTTCAATATTCATTACTAACTGAATTGTTTTTATTGAATTTTATGATAATTATCTAAATTATTTGAAAAAATATTTGTCCTACAAAATCTATGGTTTCATCAAAGAGTCCTCCCCCTCCAACATGTATTGATAACGAGATCACCAAAAATGATTACTAACCAGCTGATTTTTTTTTTTTACTTAGCTAATATTTATATAATGTAACGGTCATATTGTCCTACAAATTCTGTGGTATGTTATCCCGGTCCTACGCTCAAAAATTGTTAATACCATAAGACCATTTTTCTCATTACTAACTGTAGGACAAAAATATTACATAATAGGTTAGTGTGTTCAGTGCCCAAATAAAACAATGTCCTACAAAAAAACAGGTATGCATCACTAGTCCGACAAGAATTGTAATTTTTTCGTTTTCCTATTTCTAACATAAAATACAGTGAAAAAATCTTCGTGCGTGCTGCTGGCGTTCATCGATTTATAAGACGTTATATTATCACGTCAAAATATATCCAAATAATTTCTCGAAAAAAATAAAACGTAGTTAACTGAAAAATGCTTACTAACACGCTTATACTCGACACAAACGTGGGATACCTACTACGACGGAGTAAAAATGCTCTGCGCACGCGTAAAGGCGTGACTCAGCTGTTGTAGAAAAATACAGAAACCCAAGCGGCACAAAGTTTTCTTTGTTATTGTTTTGTTCAATTTCAGTTGACGTTCAGTAATTTTTTAACTTATTGTTGAGTGAAATCTACCAAAAAGTCAACATTTTTTTTTTCATGCTTGAAAAATAAATTGATTTTTAATTTCATGACTTTACAATATATATTCAATTGGAGCACCGCAATAGCGTACCACGCTATTTTTACATCAAGGATCTGTACTACTACTTTTGACCGTAGGACCGGGACAACGTACCACGGAATTTGTAGGACAATATGACCGTTAAATTATATATATATTAACTAAGTAATAAAAAAAAAATCAGCTGGTTAGTAATCATTTTTGGTGATCTCGTTATCAATACATGTTGGAGGGGGAGGACTCTTTGATGAAACCATAGATTTTGTAGGACAAATATTTTTTCAAATAATTTAGATAATTATCTTAAGATTTAATGAAAAACAATCCAGTTAGTAATTAATATTTGAGAATCATCAAATCGACATATTTTATTATTGCTACCTCTGTTAGCTACCAATATCGAGAATTTTCGCACAGGAAATTGTTGGGCGTCTCATCAAAACGATGCTATTCACGAAGATTCAGCTTGATAGTAATTATTTTTACATCAATGATCTGTACTACTACTTTTAAGCGTAGAAACCGGGATAACATACCACGAAATTTGTAGGACAATATGGCTGTTAAATTATATATATATTAACTAAGTAATAAAAAAAAAATCAGCTGGTTAGTAATCATTTTTGGTGATCCCGTTATCAATACATGTTGGAGGGGGAGGACTCTTTGATGAAACCATAGATTTTGTAGGACAAATATTTTTTCAAATAATTCAGATAATTATCATAAGATTTAATAAAAACAATTCTGTTAGTAATAAATATTGAAGAATCATCAAATCGACATATTTTGTCATTGCTACCTCTGTTAGCTACCACAAACAAAAATTTTCGCACAGGAAATTGTTGGGCGTCTTATCAAAATGAAGCTACTCACGGAAAATTAGCTTGATAGTAATCAAGTGAAAAAATAGGCCACGGATCCTGTACTATTACAATTTTTTCTTCGTGTTTATTTTAGGAAGCTCTTGTAATGAATGTAAAGGAAATAAACGAATTATTTCGATCATGCTTTCACATATTATTCAGATATATCTCTTTCACAATTATTCAGTTCATGTTACAATCAAAGTATTATTTATTTTTTTAAAATATTTAATAGTGTTGGCGTTTACTTGATGTAAATCCATTATAATTGAATATAACTTAAATTCAAACACTTGAACTTATGATTTACACTTTATTGACTACATAGCATGACGCGTTTCGTCGTTACAAACGACTTCTTCAGATGCTTACAGAATTATTCTGTACATTATTCTGTAAGCATCTGAAGAAGTCGTTTGTAACGACGAAACGCGTCATGCTATGTAGTCAATAAAGTGTAAATCATAAGTTCAAGTGTTTGAATTTAAGTTATATTCAAAGTATTATTGATAACGAAAGTTGTGCTGACTAATTCAAAGCTAGGTGTAGAGGTTTTTGAAAATTTTTCTGGTTTACATGGCTTTTGTACTAAAAGGTTGTGATTATTCCGTACTCTGCACGTATTGTGGTTTTGTTATTGTGTTTATCAGTTTCACATTGTGTTTATCTGGTTGAAGAGAAGTAGCGTAAGCTATATAACGCTGTTTACGTATTTTTTTTATCAAATCATTGTTATTAATTTCAATGTATAAACAGAAACATTGATTAGGAGTATCATAGGCTAGTTTTCGCACTGTAAAATCTTATTCGTACGAATTTGTGCTTTCAATAAAGACATTTTTATCCGTTTTTTCTATTATAAATTAAAATTTTGTTCCGATCTTCATTATTACTATCATCATTTATATCTACATAAGCTATAAATTTCGGCCCTGTTACACTGATCGAAAATCTAAATTGAAATCTTGAGTAAAAAGTACAATCTATCAGGTACTTGCAAGACTGCAAGACTCTTGCAGCAAGACCAAGACCAAGACCAAGACCCACTGTGCAAGACCAAAACCAAGACCATGTTTACTCACGCAAGACCAACACCAAGACTCCCTTAGTCTCGTCTTGGTCTTGCTTTGGGCACCAGTGCGTCAATTCCATAATGGAATGACGCACTGATCTTGTCATGAAGATTCTCTCTTCATATGAGAGAGTTCATTTTATTTCTTCGATATAGGAAGATTACGTGAGTAGTTCAGTGAATATTTCCAATATTTTGTGGAGATAGGGCGTTGAGAGAATATCGAAACTTGATTGTATGGATGCGTGTCACCGATGATGCCCATAATAGTATGAAACAGCTGTATGGTATTTCCAACAAATTTGATATTTTTTGAAAATGCAATAAATATTCACTCTCGAAACGGATAGGTTGTGTTTTCATCAACAAAATTTGTGTAGACAGCTCTCTGAGAAATGTATCTAAAATAATCCGATATTTCGATGAAAAATATAAATATTGTCTCTGAGCAATTACAAGCATGGGCTATTGAGAAATATTCATAAGTCGTCAACGTTTCGCTACAAATGTAATTTGAGAATAATTTTGCATAAAAGATCATAAATAAGCTAAATATATCGAAAGATTGTAAATATACGCAGGAATATTTAATTTGGCAATATGATAGTAACAATTTAAGAACCAATGAATTTTTTTCCATGAAAGTTTACAGTTTTTAGTCATCTTCAACCAACTCGTATTCTGTAACAAAAATTATTATAATTCGAAGCAAATTTGTAGTAATTGATTGACGAGTATGGACCTTTATTTCCACCAGGTAAGCCACTATTTATTCAATATACATTATAATTAATTGATGCAGTACTGTCAGAATCTACTCCTAATTGGGTAAGCAGCTTCCTGAAGAGAATTTTAGAAATAATCCGGATCAACACTGAATAAATAACACACAATACAGTTATACGAAGATCAAACTATCTCTCTTAGGGCTTTCTTGAATAGAGGCACCATATGACATGTTCCATTATAATAATAACTGTTCAATTTACATTCGAGACTCAATTTTCATGGAAACTCGAGATCTGTTGACATGGAATTTTCCATTTTCTTGTACAATGAAAATAGATTATTGCCGTAGACAGATATTGGAATTCGTTCGATACATTATGTGAGGATTTATTCGTAGGCCGTCACAATCAAAAACGCCATAATAATTGCTGCCTTTTGATTGGTGATAGGTCTTTCAATCAATGCAACCTTTCAAAATGAAGACATGAAAATTGATGATGATCATTTTTCTAACGGTACCTTTCATAAATATTTGGTAACGAAAATGTTGGTTACGCAACAACGCAAGACAGTCACTGTTTCGTACTACTAGCCACTCTTCACTTGCATCACGCCCAACAAACTATTCAATATTCTCTAAAGTTTATCCCTTGCAGGATAATGGAGGCATCACATTGTACATGTTTCACATAACCTCTCTGCTATAATATTCTTCTGAATAATTCTTTAAAATTATCGAAAGAAAGTCATATTATACTTTCGATATGGAATATTTACAACTGGGATGATATGAGCACGATAACTATCGAATTCATTTTCTTAAAATTGGCTTCTTTATGTTTGTAGTAGATCTTGATAGCAACCTCTAAAAAGGTAAGACCTAGTGTATTCTATTCCAACCTAGATGGCATTAGTTCATCAAATTAGATGAAATTGTTCGTAAACTAGAGTTGTAGTATGTAGTACCAGATTTGATAAAAACGTTTCAAGCTTCCAATGTTAGATGTACTCGTGTATTTTCTATTGATTCCTAAGATTTGATATGTATGGTAATGCATGCAATATATATGAATACGCCTTTACAATATATTTCTGTCTTCTAATTCATGAAAGGATTTTTGAGAACTGAAGCCGATGCCTTTTGTTTGTTCGACCTGATGCAACTGAAGAGTGCCTTTTAGCACGAAACAGTGACTCAAGAGTTTCCAATGAATGATTTCAATATCTCCCATTTTAAAATCAATATATTGGAAAATATCGGAAAATATTGAGTTTCAATATTCTTTTCAACATTTATCACTTGAAAGAAAATAGGGAGATCACATTGTTCATGTTTCACATAACCAACTACTATAATATTTTTTTGATTAATTGGTTGAAAATTATCGAAAGAAAGTTTTAGTTTACTTTCAATATTAATATATATATATATATATATATATATATATATATATATATATATATATATATATATATATATATATATATATATATATATATATATATATATAATCTAAAGTAGAAGCGAACGTTATCGCAATTATGAGCAGTGTCGTAACGTGTTTCGAGTTTGTTTGCTCTCATCAGAACGGCCTTGATGAACGACATCTGCTTCTAATTGCGAGCTAATCCGTTTGCTCCTATTTTCGTTTTTTCTTTCTAACGCATGAAACAATATATATTATTACTATTTTCGTTGACGTTTCGTTGTATATCACAAATTTATCAAAACTTATGAATAATTGAATTTTAAGAATTACTAGAGATATTAGAACGTCAAACTGAATTTTTTGAAAAAACAAATTGGCTTTTTTGTTTTTTTATCATTCAGAGGCATATTTCTGGCTTAGCATTTGCTTCGGAAGTTTTAGCCTTCTTCACCACGAGGAAACCTCTGAAAAACTCATGGTGAGCCTGGTGATTCTAATGAGTGTGATATATATATACATATATATATATATATATATATATATATATATATATATATATATATATATATATAATTACACATAGTTGAGCTTTATATACTTATCCAGAATGTGTATATTGATTGGTTTATGTGTGTGAAATTGAAGGTAGATCTGGAAAAAATGAGTTTTGAGATATGATGTTTGGTTATTGTTGTGTATTCATTATATGAGTGTTATTTGTGAGGTTTATCAAATCGTTGTAAATAGAATTAAGATGTTTCAGGTCTGTTCTTTCATTTACTGAGTTTTCCAAATTTTTACGAATGTGTAACATTTCTAGAATTTCTCTGCATTTTTTGTCTTTCTCAGTTGCTAAAATTTTTGTAGTGTTGTAATCAAACTCGTGTTTTTCATTTATTTTATATTTATGTACGGCTGCTATCTGAGTTTTGGCATATTTATGCGCATTAATTCTTTCTTCAAGATTTTGCGACGTTTGTCCTATATAGAATTTACTGCAATTATTACAGAATATATTACAAACAGAATGAGATTTTTCTGAGTTGTTGTTTCACTCTTTAACTTGGTATATATTTGTTTGACTTGATTTTGTGCAGTATGAGCTATTATTGAATCATAAGGTTTCGATATTTAAGCAATGTTTGTACTTAATCTTGAAATATGTGGTAGGGGAATGTAATTATTTTCGTTGGATCTTCTTTTTTGACTTTAAAATATTATATAATTTATGAATTCTGTTTTTCATGATTTTTTTATTCAAATTATATGAGTAATTATTTTTTAAAAAAAATTTTAATAAAATAAATATAAAGAAATAAGAGAAAAATATTTAAAAATAAACTATGTTAAACAGGCAATAAAATAATTAAAAAATTATATATATATTTATATATATATATATATATATATATAAATATGTATACATTATATATTCATACAGTTTGTGAATTTATGCATTTTCCTGGTTTATTGATTCTAGTATTTCGAATAAATGAGTAGAGCATAGCAAAATCATAAAAAGAAACAGAGTAGCCATGAAATAGTTTCGATCATTACCTGTTAGAGAATTTATATATAATATAAATGTGTTAAATAGCGCTGAGTGAGTAAACATAGCGAACTGTAATTCAGGAACATAAATATGAAATAATTAATCAATTGGACATAAATTAACGATATTCATTGAGCAATTTGGAGCTTCTCTTATTCGGCATACCAAATGATAGTATAATAAATGTTTGCCACACATCAAAATTTTACATTTCAAATATTGAAATCCAAGAATATTTAATTCTTAATGAAGTTTGTTAATGGAGGGTCTTCATTAAATAAAGTATATTTGACTTTCTTCCGAAAGTTCCGCGTTTGATGGTGTTTGAAAAGTTGCTTTATTTAAACACAGGGTGGAAAATCATCAGTTATTTCATTTGGATGCCAAAGATCACATGTATATTTAATCTTGCTATGCTAAAGTAAATAAATTGAATGGGTATTACAAATATATTCCTCTAAGTAAAAGAAACTTACGTTGAAAACCTACACATTTTTCTATATAACAGCCGTTTACATATGTTTCAAGGTTATTGCCTATCGTCAGAACGGCGTAGTTCAAGTTAAAAATGAAAGTACTTGAAGAGATATATAAAAAATTAATATATAAAACACAGTTTCGTACACGTTTTATACACCCAAAACATATTGGGAAGAGTCAACACAACGTTGCAGACGACAATGAAATACCGTCCGGCTATTGTGAGACTTTTATAGCTTCTGAAAATCCCAGACAATCTTAACGATAAAAGAATTATTCTAAGAATTATATTTAATGCAGGCAAACTAAAATTAAGTAAAAGAAACTTACGTTGAAAACCTACACATTTTTCTATATAACAGCCGTTTACATATGTTTCAAGGTTATTGCCTATCGTCAGAACGGCGTAGTTCAAGTTTCGGAACAAACATCGTTGCCACACGTGCCCAAATGCCTAAAACATCCGAGAAAATTGCATGGCATCAGCCGATTGATATGCCTACATCCTCTGCGACTTGGAGCACTGTATTCCATTTTTAATTCAAAATTTAATACAGATTCTTTCAACCATTTTTTCAGAGGTAAAAACACAGAAAAGAAAAGAAAAAAGAACACACAAAGACGTGAATAACCTCTTCAAGTGTCAAAAACAAACAACTAATTCAAAAGACTAATAATGCCAACATATGAGGAACGGATGTGTATGAACATAACAAAAAAAATTTTCGATAATCAAATGTGCAGAGCACACGAAAATTAAAAATTCAACTTTTCTTTTGAACAGACCTCGTATATCATACTCATTTCCTAAAAATTTGGGAAACCCAATGATATTCACTTCACCAAAGCGAATACTTCAAGTAGATAACCATGAATTTTGATTGCTTATCTGACTAACAGTGTCTTGAAATAGGAGTACCCCATGGGCAGTATATTAGGGCCTCCTCTTTTCGTTGTCTAAATTGAAGATTTTCCATAGGTTTTTACGGGTGCTTCTGCTCGGTCGGTGCTGTATGCAGATGACACTATTGTTCAGATATCTACTAGCTGGAATTCATTGAACGGGGATGTATGCGAGGCTTTGAGGAAGGTGTGGGGCTGGTGCCTTGGGAATTAATTATCGTTGAATGCAAGCAAATCTGAGTGTATAATTTTTTCAACAAGTAGGTCTTCTTTGGAGCATCCGGACTCAATAATCTGCAGCGAATGCATTGGAGTTTCAAGCTGAAACAAAATTTTTGGGGGTATGGATTGATAAACATTTGAGCTGGCAGAGTCATGTTGTGTGTCTTAACAAGAAATTGAACTCAGTTGTTTATACACTTAATGTTATGAGATTTCATGTTGACTTTGGGGTGCTGAAGGTCGTCTATTTTGATAATTTTTATTCGCTGCTGAGTTATACTATTCGTGCATAGAAATAGATGTTATTTTGATGAGTACTTAAATCGAAACAACACTAGACAGTTGTTCACATTTCTTCATCCTAAACATAGGCTAACGATGATCTAATAAATTGACGAAAAATATTGTTACATTAGCTCAAAAAACGTTGCGGGTAAATGCCACTTAATATAATACCCCTCTAGCCGTGTTTTGGACATCCCTATTCGGCTTGTCTAGATTGGAGTAAAATTGGAGCATTGATCAAAAAACGATACTCTAACGTTATTCTTTTCGAATTTGTGATAATGGCTGTTTTCAAGTAACAATTCATCTGAGTTCATTGCGACGTGGTGTTTTCGAAGATTATCTCACGATGTTGTAATAATTCATGTTTCGTTGAAAGAGTATTATAGTGAATTGCATTTGTTAAATGGGGTTGTAATATGTTTATATGATGTTGACGTAGAGGCCGGTATAATTTTATGCATTCTAGCATTCTGTTGAACTCAGATGAGTACCGTTCATAATTTTCAATGCTCAACCGAAAGAATATCTCTATAGATGTCAACACGGAAAATAGTTTATTATTCATAAAATATGAATGTGACGATCCGTTCGTAAATCAAGGCCAATCGTAAAAAATGGACTCATTAAATGATTAAACGATGAATTTCGATTTTCCTTTCCAGAGAAAACTAGCCCCAGACGGTCATTGATGTTTTATTTCGAAATGCCCGGCCACAAATTACTCGTAAAATGACTATACAATTTTATTGCACAAAAACGGGGTTATTAAATAACTTTTAAATAAACAATTTAGCGATAAATCGGAACTATTGTCCAGGACGGTAATTACTGGGACTTTTTAGGATTTTTCTGTATTGCGTGGATTTTATTGCTTCATAAATATTTGCCAGGGTTTATGACTTTGCGGGGAAAAAATAAATATCGAAATCCAAGCGATTCTGCTTGAGAAATAAAGATGGGATATGCGTTCATCTTGTGAATGATAGCCCAAATCTTTATGAGAATTCATATAAATGCCATAAAAGTGTATAATGGAAACCACTAGAGATATTCGGAAATAACTTTGATAATTCTAGGAAGCCAACTCTTCATGGAAGAAAATCTAACGTTAGAAAAATGTCAAGAATATATCTGCAAATGCAAACAACGTTAGTAGTTTTGAGAGTAGTTTTTTTTAAATCGAATAAAACACTCAATTTGCATCATATATTTAAAATTTTTATTGAAATTGATAACTTGGCCTTTGCCTTTTACATTTTAAAGATAACTTCATGTAAATGTTACCGCGGCTCCATATCAAATGGTCCATTCGGAAGGTCCAATTTGACACATGCCCAATTGCTGAGATCGGCGACGAATTGATATTTCCAATCCTCATTAACACTGTACGCTACGGCTGCAACATTCTGTTCAGTACGCACTGTACGCATGTGAGACAATGGTTTAATGTCCAATAAAGTAAACTTGGTCCGAATGTTGGTGATAACAGCACGAATTGTTGATTCACCAGGTCGATATGGTCGTAACAAACGATACACATTTTTCACAAAACACAAATTTTGATAGTGAATTTCAACAATTTGCAATCGTTGTGCGTTTGTAATTTTTTCCATGATGAAATGGCAGAGTATACTGAAAACTTTTCACTTTAACAAATGACGTTTGGATGCCATTACCAACCAGTGCCGCCAACCTGAAAAACATAACTCTTAAAAAACCATCTCTTACCTTCCTCTATTACCCAATAGGAATTATCAGTACTACATTGAACAGCAAACTTCTTGTATTTATGAGAACGTATCGGAATTAAAAGACAGAAAATTTTTCTCAATTTTTTTTCAGTCGATTCAAGGAATTTTTAAGTCAATTTTGAAGCATGTGCAATAAATACTTGTTATGTTTAATAATAATAATAATATATAAGGGCACTCATTGTTTTCATGGAGCTACGCAATTCATTATAGCATTGAATTATTCGTAAAAATCACTATTTCTAGATTTAGAAAGCTTATAAACTTGCATGCAGAAACTGCCGGCGTTTCTTGTATAAAAAGCGTGCATTATCACTGACATTTTTTATCCTTTATGAAATAAAGCGTTCAATAAAGGAAAAAGTACTCTGTATGGAAACAATTTTGAATATCAATATATATGTACCATAAAATATTCTCTGTTTAGCTGACATTAGTTCAAAGAAATTTAACATGCTTTCGATTGAAGTATATATAGTATATTTAAGAATTGGGACTTTTCTTCGCTCAATTCGAAAAACATTCAAAGTGTGGCATTTTTATTGACTAAAAGAGCAATAACTTCACATATGTCGTCAGATTTTTTCCAATTTTTTTCAGAAAATTGATTTTCTTGGAAATTTTATACGATATGAAGTCTCCGTGATCATTGGAACTCAATTTCTCATCTAACATAATGCCTAAATATTCAACAACTTTTGCCCTTTCATTGTTCTGGTTTTGAACTTCAATAATTATATTTTCAGTACTATTTACCTTAAGAATTTTTTCTGAATACTGAGTTATTCGCTTTAAGATGGTCGTTTAATAGTTTAGAGAAAACCTGCAGGTGTAATATTGAATTTTTAAAACCTGCAGTCAGGAATTTCACTTGGACTACAGGCCCAATAATTTTTTCATAGATCACTTCTAATATCAAAATGAATGGAAGTCTTCGAATTTAAAAATGTATTAAGTGCGTTTCGAAAAATTCATCGATCTTGTTGAATGATAATAGGATACAATTGTTTCATCATTATTATGAATCATCAATATATTGCGTATTACGCACTCTAGGAATCTAGAACGCTAGCGAAAGTTTATACGTCTTTTCTCCGATAGAGGGAGCCCACTTGAATTTTCACTAAGAGGTATTGCCCTCTTTCCGGTATAGGACCTGTGGACGTTTTGAAAGTCATCGATTGGTTTTCCATCGAATCATTGGATTGGTAGATTAAATATGGACTGATAATTCATAATAATGATGAATCAATTGTTTCCTATTATCATTCAAGAAGATCGATGAATTTTTCGAAACACACTTAATATTTACTCTCGAAAGTGATGGATTCGTTCTCGTTGACAACATTTGTGTAGACAACTCCCTGAGAATTTTACGAGTTCTTGAATATTTCGATTAAGAGTATGAGTATTTACTGTATATATATATATATATATATATATATATATATATATATATATATATATATAGGAAAGATATTTTCACAGGTTGTGTGCTCAATTAATACTTTAGTTCGGATGTTAATATTAAAGTACAAATAGCGTTTCAGTCGTCACGACGACCTTTTTCAAATTATGTCATACATGAAATGTTTTGGGCACTAAAATCTAAAAGAGTTACGTTCCAACTTGCGAATAATTAAACATATATACTCACATACATTAAGAAAATAAAATATCATATCAATGAACATATACAATATAGAATTAAAATATGTTGATCGATCAAGGTGTCAGGTAGATGACGACAGAACGATTATTTGTACTATGATATAAACATCCGAATGAAAGTAATAATTAATGAATCAAACAACCTGTGACAAACATATCTGATGAAGTGTCATTTTTTGATATTTGGAAAATTTCACATGTTCGTATCTTACAACAAAATAGTTTTTACAGTTTAGCTATTTTACTTATTGTATTTCAACTATGGATTTTCCATCACAAAATTGAGGTAAGATAAAAATGTGACAAACAAAATAATTAGCAGAAGAAGTGAATGTAATCTTCTTCAATATAGAATAATTTCTGATATATTAGGTCTTTTCATAGTCTTAGTGCTGTGTTTATTATTTTTAGGAATCTTTAGGAAATGAGGACGTTAAACATTTATGTATTCAAGGTCCGAATTTATTTGGCAAGCTTCACTTTTACATCAGGATCGTCCTGTAAGCTGAAAATAGAATTTTTTATCATGATCAAATATCTGTGTTTTACTGCATCTACTTAAACGATCGGTGAATCTATTTATCATTTCTATTTTTATTTTTATTGCCTGTTTATAAAGCACAGAAGCCAAATTTTCAACATGTTGTCTCTGTCCACGGTTGAATAAGTAAATGTTATATAGCTGTAACATTTATTTCTGGATTTGATACATTTTTGGAGTATGACAGAATGCATTAATTGAAGAGCGTTTTTTGAAAGCTCGAAAGGTATGCAGTGCCGAAAAGAAATTTTCATGATGTTGAAATAATCAGAGTGATCATTTGTGAAATATAATTGTGAGGAGTAGATTAATTATTTGCTCATAATTTTTTAGCTACTTTGCGAAAAAAGCGCTTTCAGTCAGTCTGTCGCGCTGTCACCAGCGAGGTCGATATAAAAAGGTCCCGCTTTTGCAAACACATCGAATGATGTCATAAAATGCATTTTTCAGGAATTCAATTTCATTCAAAACTAAACGAATTACTCGAACGAGTATATATATATATATATATATATATATATATATATATATATATATATATATATATATATATATATATATACGTTTGGTATTCATTCCTACTTGATTGGTAGAAGTCAAATAATTGAGGTAGGAAATGTTATTTCGAGCTTTTCTTTATCTTTGAAGAGAGGAGTTCCACAGGGGTCCATACTTGGGCTACTGCTGTTTATTTTGTATACATCCTATTTTCAAAGATCCGTTAAGTATTGCCAAATTAGATCATATGCTACGATACTCAACCTTTTCTGTCTTTCCCCGCTTCGGATTTGATTGATGCAGTTGGAAAATTGAATACTGGCCTGAAAACAATTTTCACTCTTATGAGAAGCTATGGATTGAGTTTGAATGCAAGTAAGACCAAAGTTCTTGTTTTTGGTTTCGAACGTAAAAGTATCCCGTTAAATTTGAAAGATCTTCACATTAACAATGTACGTTTAGATGTTGTGAGGGAGGAGAAAGTTTTGGGTGTTACTTTTGATAATTCTTTGCGATTCAGTACTCATATCTCGAATGTTATAGCTAGAGAGGTTTCCTCTTTGAATGTATTGTATTGCAATCGATATTATCTAGATCAAAGAATGAAGATTGTTCTGTCGGAGGTGCTTGTTTCATCTTATTTTAGGTTTTGCCTTGCTGCTTACGGACCATGCTTAGTTGAACGGGATTTGTATCGCATGCAAAAGGTTCAAAACAACTGTATATGCTTCATTCACGGATTTAGAAAGTTTGACCACGTAAGTTGAAGATTAAAAAATATGGGTTGGTTAAACATGAAAAATAGAACATGTTTGCAACTAGCGTGTTTGGACCACACAGTATTATCGTGCGTAAAACCTCATTATTTACACAAAAAAATCTGTTGGGGTTTGTTAGGATGTATCCCCAAACTCTGTTCAGCATGAACAACTTTATTTAACATAACTATTTACAACTAAATACATTTAAGTGCACTAATAATGTTTGTAGATGACAGTCATGTTGACTGTTTGGCGACTAGCGCCGAAGTCCACATGATCTTGTTGTCTTCTCCTGAGGTTGCGTCCCGAGCATGCGCAGTCGTATTTTCTTCTTTTTCCTTGCTGTGACTAGTCTCTCGGTTGATGCATCTGGTGGCAGGATGTGACTAGTCGCCACAAATCCAACTTGCGAATCAAAGGCATGATATTATTATAAGGCAAAATTTGATCTCAGCACTTCGTCATAGTACTAGTGCTTTTCAGAGAGCTTTCTCTTTCATAGGTTTCAAGGTTTATAATTCTGTGCCATCCACTTTTAAGGGAAATTCCAGATTATCTATTTTCAAACGAGAACTGTCTCGTTGGCTCCTAATGCAAGTATAATTGCTTAGTGGGTTTCTATAGAAAGTTATTTTTGTACTGTTTTGCTATATTTTTTTGTACTATATACTTTTGTACAATATTCATATGTATTTGTATGGTGTTCAGTGCCTGGGAAGTTTAAACCGGAGTTAAATGAGCAGAATCTGGAGAAATCTTAGTTTTTTCAGCTTTCTGGATTTTGCTCCTTTTGATACTGTTCAACTGTATTTTTATCTTGTATTTTTTCAGAATAAAGTTATTATTATTATTATTATTATTATTATTATTATTATTATTATTATTATTATTATTATTATTATTATTATTATTATTATTATTATTATTATTATTATTATTATTATTATTATTATTATTATTATCATTATTATTATTATTATTATTATTATTATTATTATTTCAAAGACGTTTTTCGTAAATCCCAGCTCAAAGTTGGATTACATTTTCTGCGCATATAAGCAAGCAGCCATCTTTCATGAAGCTGTTTTGGAAATCGAAGGCTACTGCTGGAGCTTCGGTAATGTCCCGCTCTGGTAGAAAAAATAAATGGTCACGTTATCCATACACAACTTCAAGCAATAGTTTAGGTTTGGCTTGTCAGTGCTATTTAAGATTTTGTACAAGGAACGAGTGAATAAAAATGCACAAATTCAAACTATAGAGAAATTTCCCAAAGCAAATAACATTCGAATACAAACTTATATCAGTGAACCCTTTTCTTTTGAACATTTAATCTGTTTTTTCTTCGATAGAAGCTGGTTACTACAAAATATATGCTTTTTTCACATAATTATGTGCATATAATTTGACATTTCCACCTCTTCATGAATATTATAAATATTCATTGTGGTCTGTCATAGTGGGATGGTATAAATGAGACAGACAATTTCTGTGTTAATTCGCTCATTTGCGTAACTAAGGGATGAAAAACCCCTATGAGAAAAAAAAATGCTGGGTCACATGAGATCCCAGTTAAGCAGGTTGTTTCAATGTGTATATAAATACACGGAGATTATTAAATTTGATACTCCTACAAGGACGATCTGATGGTTATAATAATAGTTGTGCTCACTCAATCTGTCTCTCTTTATGAGACTCCCACTTCCGTTGTTTATATCCTCATTTCCGAGGTGTTTCCATTCAGATCCAGTCACTTAAAAAACTGGGTGGGATTCGGAGTTATAGTTTGAAAATGGCGACATTAATTACTTCTCATGACGACATGCCTCTCTCGTCCCTAAGTCGATGATAATTCAAAGACAAACTTAAGTTTATTCGCTGAAACGGAAGTGAAGCTACGTCAGTCAGTTCGTAACGGATGCCTGCCTTTCTGCTTATGTCAACGATTTTTGTGTCTCCACTGAAAGTGCCTTTCAACAGCGGCATTCTCGCTTCCCCGCCAGAAGTAAGGGTGTATTTGTCCCCTGAAAAGCACATCTTGTAAAAGAAAGAGAACATTCTTCTAGTTATGTACATGACCGTGAGTGTGAAATTAAACAATTTGGTTACTGCAGTTTAGAACCCTTATTTAAGAGAGAGAGAGAGAGAGAGCCATAACGTCCGATTACCAAAAATTAATTTATTCCTCACAAAAAAATTAGTGGAAATAAGAAATAACACAATGTTACAATTGAATATATTGGGATATACTAAAAACGCTTACACATCAATGAATAAACAATGAATCGAAATAGGCAGAGTTCGAATCATATTATCACAAACAGATGGTTATATTTATCATTAACTGATTGGCCAATACTTGAAGTTGTTCAATACTTGAATCCATTAACATATTCATCAAATTTCAACATTTTGAGGAACTCCACACAAGGTGATATTAATTTCCAATAGGAAATGAAACTGAGGGCTCTACAAACTTTTTCGATCTACCATACACAAGAGTTTTCTCAAAGCCGTTCGTACAGATCTCATAATACAAGTTTTCAAACTAGTTTCAACATGAATCACAATTAGACTATTACTCAAGTAATACCAGCAGTATACTATATATATATATATATATATATATATATATATATATATATATATATATATATATATATATATATATATAAATTACGTGTCACGTAGTTTGTCCACAAGGAACTCCTAAACTACTGAACTGATTTCAATAAAATCTCAATTGGGAATTATTTGTTTATTAACGAAGAGTCACGATTATCTCTGTTACTTGGATTAGATTCTAACAGATGGAGATATAAGGTACTTCGATGAGC